>CM077464.1:147999656-148599656 GCA_039654755.1 Calcarius lapponicus | reverse complement strand
AGTCAGAGAATCAAACATACTCTTCTCACAAAAACATTTTTTAATCTACTCATTCCAGAGTAATGTGATCCTATTCTATTTCCAATATTTATTTTTTATGTAAGAGAATACTTAGCCCATGGAGGGTCCTGTGCCTATAAGCTTGTAGGATAAAGAAAACAAGTTTTGTAATATTTGACTGTAAGATAAAACTCTACTTGTTTAAGCTTCTGCAGGGAAAAAAATCTACTACTAAAATTCAAAGAGAATATAAGAAAAAATAAAATGCCTTTCAAAGAAATATTCTGTGTTGTACACTCAGAAAAAAATCTGTATTATCTGAATTTTGCAATGCTGTGACCTGAAAAATGAAAGCTGTTGCAAAACCAAGAGGATGATATAATTAACATTTTTAGATTGATCAATTCTTAGGAACAGTGATTTCTTAATATGATTTGAGCATAACAAACTTATGTAGAAAATATTTAGGCATCTTTAGCAAAGATTTTTTTTTTTAGTGAAATGAAAACCACTGTTGTCTCCAAAATACGAAAATAACTGCCATAATAAATCAGAAATAAATAGTTTCTTCACAAAGTTTCTGAAAAAAATTTCTTTTATTCAAGCATGACTAGCTCACTTGCTTTTCAAACTCACGATTATATTATTCACAGCCGTTTTACAGGAAGATGCTAAAACTGGATCACAGACAGAGAAGCTTTTACCCACTTGCTTTGCCTATTCTTTTTTTTGGTGACATCAGTGATAATATTGTGCTGTAAAGTGGAAAAATTCATTCTGAATAGACTGCAGAACTTGCAGTGGTGAAAAGAGAAGTTTCATCCTCACCAGCTTCAGGCAAGCATGACCTAAGGAACCAACATGTTTCCCCAATTCCTGATTTACTGATCATGCACAGGTTTCTCCTAATAAGACAAACACTTTGTTTTTTTTTTTTGTTGGTATGTTACTGTTACATCTTACAAGGGAAAAGAAGTTCTCTCTTATTCTGACGCTAACATTTAAGAGGAAAAACCCCAAAGGAAAACTTACTGGTTTTTGCAGTAAGCGGTTTTTTTATTCTACATTTCTTGTTTAGCTTTGAAGGCCGACACAAGGGAAATCTGTTACCCTTTTCTTAGGCAGAGAAGGTCACTTTTGAAACCCTGACATTATGAAAAATTGTTTTAATCCGGGAATTTTGTTTCTGTAAAACACAGTTTGAAGAGCTGAAAGCAGCATCTGTCAACTGATCATGTAGGAAGGAGAATCAAGTAACAACTTCACTTGGCACGGCTGTTCAGTGCTCCTCCAAAGGCATTGCAAAAGTTACGCTTCAGACTCATAGCGGAACATGAAAATATGACATTTATTAGTTCAATACAAAAATCTTCTTAAGCATGTCACTCCCAGCCCCTGAACATGTGTCAATACAGAGAATTTGTCAAATTAAATAGGGGAGATCAGAACAAAATTTCCTTATCGTAAAACATGTAATACTCACTATGAGTACCATGTGATGCGACATGCCTAAAACAACATTAATTCCATTTATCCAGTATGTGTCTACTAGAAGAGAAGCCTAAACAGCTATGGCAAATATATCAGCATTAGAAATACAGTAAATAGAATGAGATAAATCCCTTTTTTAATGCAATACGGTAAATAATTGCTGGGATTTGTTTCTAAACTGCAAATGCAATAATAATAATAGGGAAAAAAATCTCTCTATATAATGAATATTAGACAAGGTAAATAGCTATTGAATTAGGTTATCCACCCATTTTGTTAGAACAGGAGAACTCCTTATAGCCTCTTTATTTGATGTTTGTTTTTTTTTCTTAAATTATACCAGTAATGCTTTTGTATGAACACTTGAGATACCAGCTCAGGAGTTAATAATCTCCTTTTTATGATTCCTGATGGGTGTTAGAATGGGTCAAAATGACAGAATATAGCTCCAGTCTGTAATAAACTGAATCTTATGCATACCCATGGATAGCTACACATTGATTTTCATCATCTGCACTTTAGTTCTTCATCTACACCTTTGCTGGGTTTGATGGGGTTGTTGTCGGTTGGGGTTTGTTTGGTTGCCTTTGTTCTTTGTTTGCTGTGCCCTTAAATAGTTACAGAAGAATAAAGACTGAAGAGACACTATTTAAACAAGAATCAGTTAATTGAAATTTTACCCCAGACTGAGTGATGATTTGGGGGGTTTTGTGATGGTTGTTTTTTTGTGGTCTTTTTTGTTTGTTTGTTTGCTTGTTTTGTTTTGTTTTCTGCTGTGAAAAATATTAATTAATAACCTACTTCATAAAAATGCATAAGTGTACTTACACATCTTCAAGGAACTAAAATCAAGAGCAGAATCTATAGATAAATACCTGAATGCAGGTTTGGTTTTTTTTTTCTCCTTTCACAGTTATTTTGACTATATTTCTTCAGTTCTACAAAAAATGCTACATCTCAATGAACATCTTTGTGAGTTATCACCAAAAAGGAAGGAAGAGTGTGTTACCGTTCTGTTTATTTCACTAAGTGGCTGTTAAGTGGTTCATTCTGTTATCCCCCCCCATGTTTTCCATAAGTTGGTTTGCCCCTGAGTTGTACCCTCCCTTAGAGCTGTCCCTCAAGCTCTTCCCCTCCCTTTGTTCTAGTCCCTTCCCTGCCTATCAAGGCAACCCCGCCCCTTTTTCCAGAATGTTCCCCACCACTCTCTCCCTGGGCCAATCCCTGATTGACACACCCATCTGGAAATCCCCTAATCTACCATGCCCCATTGGCCCATGTGACCTTTCCCCTCTCCTCCCTGATTGGTTCCACGCTGTTGATGTAATCCCCTTGCTCCACCCTTGAAGTTTCCCTATTGGTTGATTTTCTGTATCCACTCCCTGGTTTGTACCTGTATTTAATCCTGGTGCACGGAGGTACTGGGGGGTTTTTTGCCTTACTGTGTTTACCTCAAATAAACTTTTCCTGTGGAACCTTAAGACAAAGAGCTTTCTCTTTTGCTTGGTGCCTGCTGTGGCTGTAACAGTGTGCACTGCAGAGCTCGCAGCTCTTTAGGCTCAGCTGTGAGCAAACCTCAGTCCCTTGCTGTTCTCCAGTCCTGGCGTGGCTGCTGGAGTGTTTAGTGCTAGCCCAGGCTCTGGTGGGCTACGTCATGAGCAGTGACAGCATCCAAAATAATGAAATTGCAGATATTTTACATTATAGTTGCAAGTAACTGTTAGATTTGCAGGGGTAGTGAGGTATCTACTGCGTCTTCATGAACTGCTGTGGTGGGGTGACCTTGCCCAGCAGAGCCACCCACCCACTCGACCTTCTCAGCATGACCTCTGGTGCAGTATATAGGAGGAAAAAGCTTATGGAAAAAGCTCATGGGCTAAGGTGCAGAAAGGAAGTTCACCATCACAGACAAAACAGATTTGGCTTGGGGAAACTCAAGTGTGTGGTTTTGGGAGCCGCAGTACAAAAAAATAAGCTGATAGAGAGTTTCCAAAAGGGGGATGTGAGGATGGTGTGGGATCTGGAGGAGAAGCAGCTGAGGTTACTTGGTCTATTCAACCCCAAGAAGAGAAGATTGAGGAGAGATCTCACTGTGCTCTTCAACATCCTCATGGTGGGAAGCAGAGGGAAACTGATCTCTCTTGTTAGCAGTGACGGGACCTGAGGGAATGGCCTGAAGCTGAGTCAGAGGAGGGTTTAGGTTCGATATCAGGAGAATGTTCTTCCCCCAGAGGGTGGTTGGGCACTGAACAGACTCCCCAGGGAGGTGGTTACAGCACCAATCCTGAGGGAGTTCAAGAAGCATTTGGACTTTCAGGCACATGGTGTGATTGTTGGGGTGTCCTGTGCAGGGCCAGGAGATGGACTCTATGATCCTTGTGGATCTCTTCCAACTCAGGATAGTGAATGATTCCATGATTCTATTATCCTATGATAGGACAAGGGGAAATGGCTTTGAACTGAAGGAGAACAGTTTTAGGTTGGATGTGAGGAAGAAATTCTTTACTTTTAAAGTGGCACAGGTACACTTGCCTGTTTTGTTGTGGATGATCCATCCCTGGATGTGCTCAAAGACAGGTTGGATTCAATTTCACCTTAATAATTTCAGAGAATTGAGTAAAAAAATTGATTTCTTAATGAGAAGGGGATGATGATAAAGAGAATTTGCTGGTTTGAGTGGGTTTGGGGGTGGGTTTTGTATGTTATTCTCCTGTATAAGTTTCAAGCTTCCAAGAACATTTTGGGCCTCCATCTTTATTCCCATGTGGATTTTAAACCTCAAATGTGGATTAAATGGTACCTTTCACATAAAATAAGCTCATCAGTTACATGTGACTGAAAGCATAGGTTTAAGACAATCTCTATTTCTGTGCCTATGTAGCACTAAATATCCTGCGAAGTTTAACTATTCTTGTCCAGTTTGCTCTGGAAGCCCTCTATGTCCATTCCTCTTCTGCAGTTGTGTATTTTCTTGTGTCATTTCTGAAAGCATATGACTTAGATGGCCAGTACTCCACCACAGCAGGCTGGAATCAAACTACAGACTGGGGACCACTGTATAAAGAGGAAATATTTTGCGTTTTTTATTTCCTATGTAAATTTGGACAAAATAGTCAGACTTTGAAACACCATCAGGTTTCTAGGGCTGCCCTTAGACATCTGTCATCTGACCAGCAGTCTGGTCTCGATCTCAAAAGGATCCACAAAACCATCTTTTTTTAACTTGAAAACCAGTCTGTCTAGCCACCATGGCCCATTACTGCATGCCACATTTCCTCTAGCCTGTTGCATTGAGATTTCTTAGCTTTAATTCCTTTCTAGCAGTCTCTTTCTTGCTTTGAGATTCTTGTCCTCATTGATTTCTGTTTACTTCATTAATCTTTTAGGAATTAATTTTTGTCTTTGTAGCATCTTATAGTTTGGAAAAATGTTCAAAATGTAATTTAATAACTTGCTTTTTATCAGATAAAATAAACTTCATTTTATCCCAAATAAGACTGCCTAATGTGAAAAATAATACCTGCTGTGACACTCTGAGGACTTAAATTAATTGCTAGTGCTCTCTGTAAGGATCACATACTACACTGGCATCCAGTTTGTGAATATGTTCTTGATCCCCCTTGAAATTTTCGTATTCTATTACAATGCCTCAGATCACTTCAAATTATCTGTGGTCATGATGACATGCTGTATTAGCAAAAAGGCAGTAAGTACTTTCAGTTAATATTAAGTTTTTCATCAGGCAGATTGGGTTGGAATAGGTTGGAATCTATTTCCAAGTAGCTTACTGTGTCCAGCTTGCTGTAGAACTGTTCAAACCAAACAAAATGCAATATAAAAATGAAATGTCATAAATAAAATATCAGCAGTGGGGAAAACCAGAAGAAAATTTCCACTCACTAGCTACACAGCTGTCCTCTATTCAGAGAGAAAAAGGAGGAGAGGCAGAATATGAAAGAGAGTGCATTTTGAAATAAGTATTTCTATTATGTTTACTGCAAATACCACTAATATTAAATGAAAGATGCTGTAGTCTCTGTTCTATTTTATTCAATTTCTTCTACCTGTGATTATAAGAGAACTCTAACTTAGCTAATTGTTTCATTAAGTCTCAGCCTGACTTCATAAATGCATTATTGTGGAAGGGGCTAACAGCGGGCCTGTTAGCTAAAGGAGCGAGAGGAAGCCAAGAGGTGAGGGGAGGCTGATGGGGAGCTCTCTCCAGGGCTGTGGCCGAGGGGATCGAGAGGGGAGAGAGCACCTTGCAGCTGGATGAGGTAACGTGGGAGAGATGGGTGGAGTCACTGTGGCTTCTCACCAATGGTATGATGTTGATTTGTTGTGGCCAATGGTTGAGGTGGAGGAGGTACTGGAAGGTATAAAAGTTAGCCATGTTAAAGAATAAACTGTTGCCAACTGAGACTGCTTGTGGTCTCTGTTTTATGTCGTGACCGCCTCGACAAGGACATTTGGTGACCCCCGATGTGATAAGAACATAGTCGGTGGGGGCCCATACGGGGTCCTAGCAATTGGCAACCGTGACCCACTGGGACGTAGTGGGGGAGGCGGCATTGGTGCAGCTGAGAGTGGCAGGTGGAAGCCACAGGGAGGTCCAGACCTGATTCCTTCAATCAAGACACCTGGAAGTAGGTGAGCCACCAACAAGCAATAATGGGACATAATTTATCTAAAGAGGAAGAGAATGTGCTGGCCACATGGAAAGTTTTGTTAGGAAATAAGGGAATTAATACGTCAGACTGTGCACTTCGTAGCATATTGCTCTGGGCTAAATCACAGAATTTTGGCACTGATCCTGACACGGCATTTAGTGTTAAGGCATGGAAAAAGGTCGGGGACAGACTGTGGGAAGTCATCTGAGCGGGAGATAAAACGGTTGTCGATCTAGCAGTTACTTGGAACTCGCTTTTTGAGGCATTAAAAGAACCTGACAGTGACAGCAACAGCGAATCAAGTGATGAGTCACCTGCAGTAACACCTCAGCTGGGGCAAGGAGCTCTGGTTCCTTCATCTTCTAAGAGCTCTAGCCTTACTGCCCCATGGACTTTGCCTCCATGTCAAGTAACTGTGCTTCCTCGACACCCTCTGGAGTTTTGGGAATTTGTTAGGAAAAAAGTAGCTGAAGAAAAGAATTGGGACATCATAGAAAGATTGGGTAGTCCAAGAGTACCTCAGGAGAACAGTGCTAATGCAAATGTTGCTTGTGATAACCCTATGGCTTTTCCAGTTTTTAAAGCAGTTCCTGGAGCAGGGCAGAATGACAGTCATCACGTCTTTGCCTGGAAGGTTGTGCAAGACCTCCAATTGACAGTGGCTCAGTATGGTATTAATTCCTCACAGGTAATGCAATTAATACGTGTACTTAATGCGGATTTGCTTGCACCTTATGACATCGCACATCTTGCTACAATTCTATTCCAGCCAGTGCAATACAGTGTATTTCAAGAAACTTGGAGATGACTGGCTGAGCACACAGCTTTTAAAAATATGCAGTTGCCTCAACATGACCCTCATCATGCTGTGGGTGTTGATGCCCTACTGGGCACTGGGCCTTTCGCCAATCCAGATTTACAGGCAAGGTGGGATCCTTCGATTTTGGCACAAGCTCAGCAAATTGGCATGAGTGCTGTAACTAAAGCAATGGAAATGGCCGCTCCAAAACGGAAATATGTCTCTATACAACAAGGGTTGAGAGAACTATTTTTGCAATTTGCAGAAAAGCTTTCTGCAGCTATTGAGAAACAGGTAGATGATGAGACTTTGTGAGAGAAATTGTGTTTACAGTTGGCTAAAGAAAATGCAAATCCAGACTGTAGAAAGATTATTGACACTTTGCCTGGGGAACCTACCTTCTCTGAAATGGTTACTGCTTGCTCGAAAATTGGCTCAGTTGAACATAAAACAGCAGCTCTTGCTGCAGTACTAAGACCTTCAGCGAAATGCTATAATGGTGGACAACAAGGGCACGTAAGGTCACAGTGTACTGTCCAAAAAACCACATTTAAACCAAGTGCAAGCAGTGATGTTGTATGCAATCGTTGTGCTAAACCTGGGCACTATGCTAAACAATGCAGGAGTAGGTATCATGCAAATGGTCAGCCATTGCTGGGAAACCCAAAGAAAAGCGCGAAGGGGCGCGTGGGGAAACAAATACCTCAACAACCACCGCAACAGCAAATGCGGGCCTTCCCAGCATTGCAAAGCTACCCATTTGTGAACAATACTCAGGGGCAACAAGCGGGTCCGCAGGGATTGATATACCCACTGCCGACACAGTAACCATTCCAACTAAAGAAGTATGTAAAGTGCCTCTCAATGCCTCTGGTCCAATAGGACGGGGATTGAGTGCGTTTTTGATAGGGAGATCAAGCACAACACTTAGAGGTATTCATGTGCATCTAGGGCTTATTGATGCTGATTATTTAGGGCAGATTCATGCCATGGTATCCATTGATGACCCCCCTGTCACTATTCAGAAAGGAACTTGCATTGCTCAGATTGTACCTTTTGTGAGTTCTGTTGCAAATACAGTGGACCGAAGTCGCGGCACAGGAAGTTTTGGATCGACAGGAGTACCTCAAGTGTTCTGGACTGAGAAAGTAACGGAGAGCCGTCCAGAAAAGACATGCACTCTCACCGCCAGTGGATGTTATCCAGGAACTATATCAATAACAGGTTTGATTGACACTGGAGCAGATGTCACAATACTCTTGCGGCTTTGCTGGCCTCAATCATGGCCTCTCACTCATGCAAGTAGGCAATTGACTGTAGCAGCAAAAAAAAACTCTGGAAGAAATTGAATTGGCCCTAGCACACAAATTTGTTATTAGGATAGATACCTCTGTTGGTGTTCAGTTGTTTATTTTGAAAGACCATGAAATACCATGTGGGATATTGTGTCAATGGAATGTTAATTGGGAAGATCAACTGCATATTCTGGAATGGATATTTTTATCTTTCAGATCTCGGAAAACAGCTCCAGGACTCTATGAGGTTTTTGCAGATATTATCATCAAGGGTCGCAGGCGTTGTAACGAGATTTTGGGACGCGACCCTGTGACCATTGTGATACCTGTACAACAGTGGTATTTTGAATGGTGCTTTCAAAATAGTCATGAATTGCAATCTGCCTTATCTTGTTTTACAGGCCAAATTTCATACCATTTGCCTTCTCATCCTGTTCTAACACTGACTAAAGAGATTCCTTTTGAAGGGAAATAGATTTGTTCTCCTGTGCCAGTGGAAGGTATAACGGTTTTTACAGATGGATCCGGGAAAACTGGAAAAGCAGCTGTGGCTTGGAGAAAGGATTATCACTGGGAATATGAGACAATGATTCAGCAGGGATCTCCTCAACTGGTTGAACTTTCTGCTGTTCTTTTGGCTTTTACTTTATTTCCTAGTTTTGTAAATATATTTACTGATTCCATTTATGTTGCAAATTTGGTTAAGCGTTTAGATCAAGCAGTGTTGTATAACATTCAAGAGAAGCCATTGTTTGTCATGTTGAGGAAGTTGTGGACAGTCATTGGTGCTCGAAAACATCCTTATTTCATCATGCACATTTGCAGCCATACATCATTACCAGGATTTTTTGTTGAAGGCAGTGCCTATGTAGATTCTTTAGTGGCTGCTGCTACAATCAAAACTGTACCAAATGTATTGCAGCAGGCAAATTTATCTCATCAATTTTTTCATCAGAGTGCTCAAGCTTTACAGCAGCAATTCAAATTGTCTTCTGGTGAAGCAAAATCAATTCTTTCTTCTTGTCCTGACTGTCACATGACTCATGTCACTCAGTATTATGGTACGAATCCTAGAGGTCTTTCTGCGTCAGAAGAATGGCAAACTGATGTTACTAAAATGCCAGAATTTGGTCGTTTTAAGTATGTTCATGTTACTGTTGATAGTTTTTCTCATGCAATGGTTGCTTCAGCATTCACAGGAGAAAGAACTCGTGATGCTATTCGTCATTTTTATCATGCTTTTTCTATCCTAGGTGTTCCGTGTCATGTAAAGACAGATAATGGCCCAGCATATGTTTCGCAGAAAATGGAAGCATTGTTTCGTGCTTGGGGCGTTGAGCATTCAACAGGCATTCCGCATGTCCCCACGGGCCAAGCAATTATCGAAAGACCTCACGGACTTCTTAAACATCAGGTTCAAAAACAAAAAGGGGGAATGCAACAGGAGTCACCTCAAGTGAGATTAGATAAAGCTGTTTATGTGTTAAACTTTTTGCGTCCCCTACCTGACTCACAGTTATCTCCAATCTTTTACTATTTTTCTTCTTTGAATTCTAAGCAACCAGATTTCCGTAGGAATGTCAAGGTATGGGTCAAGGATTTAATTACTGGTACATGGTCTGGTCCAGTGGAACTAGTAACCTGGGGGAGAGGTTATGCTTGTGTTTTGACAGATAATGGTCCTTGATGGGTTCCTGCTCGCTGTGTTAAACCTTACCTAGAGCGCGCAGGAAAGGACAGGATGGATGGTTCCGCAGCTGAAGTAGAATGTGCGGATGACACTGGCTAAGACCATATATCAGTACTTAGAAATGGATGAAGGACAGGAATGATTGTATTAAGAATGGGAACTTTGTTGATGGTTGTGATTGTTGGTTTTGTGTGTCCCCTCTCTGCTTGGATTTTTGCAAAGGGCCCTGCAAAAATCCATAGCAGCTGTATTTACAGGTCAAAACAAAAAGGGGGAACTGTGGAAGGGGCTAACAGCGGGCCTGTTAGCTAAAGGAGCGAGAGGAAGCCGAGAGGTGAGGGGAGGCTGATGGGGAGCTCTCTCCAGGGCTGTGGCCGAGGGGATCGAGAGGGGAGAGAGCACCTTGCAGCTGGATGAGGTAATGTGGGAGAGATGGGTGGAGTCACTGTGGCTTCTCACCAATGGCATGATGTTGATTTGTTGTGGCCAATGGTTGAGGTGGAGGAGGTTCTGGAAGGTGTATAAAAGTTAGCCATGTTAAAGAATAAACTGTTGCCAACTGAGACTGCTTGTGGTCTCTGTTTTATGTCGTGACCGCCTCGACAACACATTATTTTCAGTTTTTGCTTAAATACATCAAATTTCAAGCAATAGATGCAGTCAGGGTCACAATCTATTCAGTTATTCAGTAAACACAAAAGAAATGGCATGTTTATCTTGAGAATTTTCTTTGTCACGTTATTTTTTTATTTTATTCAGAATGATACTTCATTCTTACAGTCCTTTAAGAGGGTAGGTATTCTCACCAGAAGCCTTCTTAGACCTTTTTGGTATGCACAAAGCCACCAGCTGTGGTTGAAATGGGATTTCACCGAGAGCCTCCCCAACCATCAGAAGTCTTCATGCTTTATCATTCCCGTATTCTCTCCAAACACAGAGAGGTACAGAGCTCTCTGTGTAGCTACAGAGATTACCTTCTCAAGTTACCTTTCTGTCACAAGCTGTAATACCAATTTGAATATATTTCTCCAGCAGGCCAACATTTTTGCTAAGGGATTAGAAGGTAAATGTATGTTCAATGTGATACACAGATATATGGCTATTAACCCATGTGTTCTTATGTGGAGGAAACTTGCAAATTTGAATTTCCAGGATTTCTGCCATGCATGCCATGCTGCAAGTCTAATTTCCAATGTCTAAGCTACTCTTGGTCATTTGCAGCTCTCTGTCATGTGTGGAAAGCAGGATTGTCTCATTTTGTCTTTTGATACTGATATTCACCTTCTCAGAAATAAAGGCCATGACAAGCTTTTTTTTTCCTTAAAAAACCCCCATCTATCAAACAAAACTAGCCTGAACAAACTGAAACAACCTTACTTGATGTGACAGAAATCACTTTGCTTACTTTGTCAAGTCTGGATTAAAGCACCTTTTAACCAAAGGCTTCTTTATTACCCTCTGAGCACAATTCCACAAATCATACCATTTTCCAGGTGATGTGGCTGGAGAAAATGAGACAGGTGTCTGGAACCATTTCTTCCTAGAAACATTAACATTCTATTTAGTGCACACATTACTCCATGTAATCAACAAGATGATTTGAATGTTTGCTCCAAAAAGCAAAAGGCTGGATAGAAGCTGATTTTTTTGCCCTTATTTGTGTGTAAAGAGTTTAAAATACTTCACAGCTTTTTGTGAAAAAAATACTGGATTTTTCTCATTCATTCTCCCAAAGTATCCTTAGATAAGTGGTCATATTTTCTTTTCATGCATATATAACCAATCCTTTTAGCATCATCTCTCTCTAGGAATTGTATTAAAAGTGGCTTCCTAATGGTGGAATTCATTCTTATGGAAGGACAAGTTCAGTCATGTTCTTAGAAGCACTGCAATAAAATACAATTAATTCTGCTGAAATCAGTGTTAATATTCTATAACCAATTGACATAAACAGAATATTGTTGAACATCAGTATACATCTGAAATGTATCCATACCATGTGCTCATGTACTTGTATGCCTATATTATATGTGCTTTTATATTACTGCATTAGAATAGAGAGAAAGGTAAAGTGGCAAAAAAATGCCAAGAACAAAAGGGCTAAAGATGTGAATCAGAAAGGACCATGTTTCAGAGACAAATTTCACACCTTCAGTAGAGCTGGGAGAGCAGCCAGTGGCTGAAGGTAGAACCCCTGCCCAGTGACCACAGTTCAGCTTGCGATAATTTCCATTACCCACATACCAAAGGGTTGTTAGCAAAACTGCTTTATTTTCTAGACATGCAAATGAAACAAATAGTGTTAGAAATAACTAAAAAGGAAAAGGTTGAAAGCATATTTTTTCTGTTTGCTATTGAGGTTTTATAATCAAGACTTTGTGATTATTAGCCTGAAAATCCATCTGATAGCAGAGATTGACACCAAAGGGCTTGAGGAAAAATGGTGAAAGAAAGGCCTATTTTCAGTAGAATTGAATCTCCTGACAGGGTCCTACTTTTGTAGTAGATTGGTGTTTATGAGTCCAGAAGCTGGAAAAAAAACTTTTAAAACCCCACTTTTATCAGTTTGCTTTGCAGCTTGGTTCCAAATATTTTGGTTTCTCTGTTTTTAGTATGCAAAGGATGAGGAAAAATGCAACCTGCATTTTCAGGACAACATGCAACCTGAGTCTCATTTGCTAAACCTGCCACAAAACACTGATCTGTATTTGTGACCTGTGCCAACGAGAAAGTACAAGAGGAGGGAACAGGCTTTATTTCTAACCTTTTCATATATCCACAACAGTCTTTCAACAACTTTTTGTTTTTAGGTCTTAGCACTCTTTTCCCAGTATATTGAAGCTGAAATTCAAATCAGCCCAAGAAATACTTTCTTCAGCCATTTTTCTTTAACCATAAACTTTGAGAGGTTTGTACATAATATTCAAGTACAATGCTGATCTTGCCTTCTGCAGTTATTTATAAGAGCAGAATGTTCTTTTACTTGGCTTTTCTGTGCAGATTTCTGCTTTCTGCTGAAGATACTTATATAATGAGCTCAAATTCAATCATATTCTTGTGAATAGTCTAAGGAACATTTTATATGGTGTGTTGACATTTCACATTTTGTATATTACCCTTTGTGAAATCTCTTTATCACAACAGTGAAATCTCATTTGAATGTTAAAGGGTTCTTTTTTCTTTCAATAATGTTATGTTGAAGAGGCAATGCCTTCTGTTTCTAGACAGGGTACTTATTTTTTGAGATGGCATGACATGAACCATTAATTATATCTATATTTACAGCACTCTGAAATGGTCTCCAAGACCTTTGTGTAGCTCTGTGTTCATATGTCACCACAATATTAATCTTTCAAATAGATGACAGCCAACAGACATTTATCTAAGCCATTTAAAAAAACCTCTTAGTGAAGCATATTCCACAAAATTCATCCCTATATTTCATCTGTCTTAGAGTAAAGAAAAATAACTCTAGTCAGTATTGTGTTTCTTGCTAAAATAGTGATCCAAATAGGGGGCTTACAGGAAGGCTGGAGAGGGACTATTCACATGGGCATGTAGTGATAGAACAAGTAGGAATGGCTTTAAGCTGAAGGGGGAGCAGTTTAGATTGGATATTTTGAAGAAATTCTTTACTGTGAGGATGGTGAGGCACTAGCACAGGTTACCCAAGAAGCTGTGGATGCCCCATCCCTGGAAGTGTTCAAGGCCAGGTTGGATGGGGCTTTGAGCCACAAGGTCTAGTGGAAGGTATCCCTGCCCATGGCCCTGGGGTGGGAACAAGAAGGTTTTTAAGGTCCCTTCTAACCATTCTAAGATTCTATGAAATATTTGTTGTCCTCCTTTGCTAAAAACAGAGGATACCTATTTATCACTGTTCTCCTCATACTAGAAGTTGGCAGATACTTCTGCTCCTTCAAGCCCCAGATTTCTTGTAAACTTTTTAATTAAAGGGAAGTATGTCATGTGGATGAAAGGCAGAAAGAAAAGGAGGTCAGCTCTGGTTGCTAAAACTTGGAAAGGGTTTTGAAATAGGATATTTTGATATGAGGTACTGTAGATATGTGTAGACATGAAAAATTCAAAGGTTAATAAGAGAAAATGGTTCTTTGATTGACAGAGTAGAAACTAAGGAAAAAATTGAGATAGTCACTTTAGTCACAGTCACTCAATGTCTACTCAATGACAAGATTTAGCTTTGAAAACTGAAGCCAGCTTTTATGAACAAGTTTATAGGTTAACTCAGTTAATCAATAGTTAGCATGTTTGTTGGTTGTTAAATGTTAATCACCAGGTTGAACACACTGATTCTGTTAATTACCAATGTTGTTAATCACCCTACCCAACAGTCCATTACCTGTATGCTTTTTCTTTACCCATCGCGTATTACCTCCACTGCTTCCCAAAATGGCCCTAGCTATAAAGAAGAAGGTAACATCACAGGCGTATATGTAAATTAAGAGACATCTGGTACCATTCAAAGGATTAACACCCTAGAAAAGATGAGCCTGCAGTTCAGGAGACCAAGTGACCTGTCCTGCTTGAGAACTCCATCAGTGTAATTCCAGGTTGTCACCATGACCCGACAAGAACCTTAGACAAATGAACCCAAAGGTGTCTTCCTAGACATGCTTGTGAGGATGGAAGCCCCAGCTCTGCTGTACAGCAAAGCTGCCTAACTCCTCCACGTCACCAAAGGGAGCAGCAGTGGTGTGTGCCACCCCTCGGGCCTCTGCCCAGAGCTGATTTCACAATAAAGGCGTCAAAAGGAGTAGGTCTCCTTGAACTTGGAAGGGGTTTCAAAATACGATGTTTTAATATGAAGTACTGTAAATATGTGTGGACATGAAAAATTCAAAGGTTAATAAGAGAAAATAGTTCTTTGATTGACAAGAGTAGAAACTAAGGAAAAAACTGAGTCACTTTAGTCACAGTCACTCAATGTCTACTCTGACAAGATTTCACTTTGAAAACTGAAGCCAGCTAATAAAATGCATGCTGAATTTAAACTGTTGTACCTAGTTTAAGGGTTGCTTCAACAAAACAGTTTAATCTCTAGTTACTGAGATATGTTCATTATCAAGTACTCCTAGATGAGGTCTGATACACCACTTAATACGTGATAACTTTTATGTTGGTTTGTATTAGTCTGTACTACAGTATACTAATTAAACTCATCAGTCTGTACCATGGTATGCTTATTAAACTCATCACTTTAGTTGTGTTTGTTCTTTATATATATAAAGGTTAAAGCTATTTAGTCTGTTCTTGAAAGTGAGCTGTCAAAGCAGAACACTGCCATATTTCCCATGTTTCCGTGTCTGGGCCCCTTCAGTGGAGCAGTAGCACCAAGGCCCCTGCAACTTGCACTGTGGTCAGAGGAGCTGGGAAGAGCTGGCCAGCTGCTCCACACGTGATCAGAGGGGCCACAAGAGCGGCCACTGCCAGGCTCTCTCCCTGAGACTACCAAGGTAGTGAGTGGTGGTGCTGCGGTGTGGGTGATGCAGGCAGTGCATGCTGCAAGGTCCCAAGGCGAAGGAAGGAGAGAGTGAACACTTGTATGGGTGCCAAGGAAGCTTTATTCCAAGATGGAACCAGGGCCAAGCGTCAGGGAACAAGGGTCTGGGAGGGCTCTTACAAGATGAGTGGGCATAAGGGGTGGAAACATAAGGCAACCGATAAGCAAAGGTAAGGGGAGAAGTACAAGAAAAGGCAGTACCAATGGGGATTGTACACGGGAGGGAAGAAGCCTCGGAGGCACATCATGGACTGAACTAAGAGGGATCAACACAGAATTTTCTCGAAAGAAAGGGAGGTGGTCAGGATTACAGAGAGGGGTAGTGGGCAGCACCATGAGGATTGACACAGGCGTCTAAGGGCGTAAGGGGAGAAGCTGGGGATCAATCACTTTAAAGGGCAACTCAGTGGTGGGAAAAACAGGGGGTAAACCATTTAGGGAGAAACCATTATGAGGGACTTCAGTGGGGGTACAGAGGGTTAAACCATTTTTCTAACTACCAAAAAATGACTGTTTTTTATAACAAAATTAACAATGCCGCTTAAAAAACACACGACACTGCACTGCTGCATGGGAGATCCGTCAGGAGATGTGTTTTAGCAGGACAGGGGATTGTGTGCGAGTTTCAGCAGCTGAGGGAGCTCTCAGGAGGGCTCGGGACTAAGTTCAGTATTGGAGGATGCAGCCTCACACTGTGCCATGGGACTTGCAGGTTGGATAACAGGAAGGTTTTCTTCACAGAAGAGGTGATTAGACGTTGGCATGGGCTGCCCAAGGGATGTGGTAGGGTCACCATCCCTGGAGGTGTTTAACTGGATGTGGCACTGAGTCCCAGGGTCTAGTTGACATGGTGTTGGGTCATGGGCTGGACTTACTGATCTCAGAGGTCTTTTCCAACTTCATTGATTCGTGATCCACTGATAATAGTCTAAACATAGCGACACAACAACTGGGAACATTTCAAAAACGCATGAGGGAAGTTTTACACTGGACATTAGGAATAATCTATTTACTGAGAGGGTTGTTGAACATTGGAACAGAATTCTTAGGTGCTCAATGCCCTAAAACTGTCAGTGTTCAAGAAATATTGTCATGATGCCACTGTCACGCTAGTTTAACTTTTGATCACCCCTGGAGTGGTCAGGCAGTTGCACTAGATGACTGTTGTAGGTTCCTTGCAACTAAAATATTTTATTCTGTATCTACTGGTTCTTGAAGTCTTTGCACAGTAACTTTTACGAGTTTGATCCTACTTATGCTGTTTTAGCTGAGAATTGTCACAGGAGGCTTTAAGCTTGTTTCTAATATTATGCCTGTGAGTTTTCTTTAATGTTATGAAACACCTGCAGGAGTGCAAGTAACAAAATAAAAAAAAAAAAAAAGTAAAGTTGTAAGTCTATAACTGACATTAGTCACAAGCTAAAACTGTGTCAGATTTCATAATCTTTACCCATTTCAGGAGACACAATTCTTAGGTTCTGGTTGTATTTTTGTGTATTTGGAAGTATATAATAGGAATCTAATCTGTGGGTTAGAACTGCTGAAAAACATCTTAAGTGTTTAAGAAAGAAAGAGAATATTGTGGCTGTCACAGGGGAAACCTTGTACAGGGTATCAAACTGAAATCTAAGTGGATCAAATTCTTGGAGAGAAACTGGTGAAGTTTTCCAGAAAATATGGCTTGAAATTATTGAAATTGTCAAAATGTCATTCACTCGGGGGCTTTTGGAAAAAGAAGTCAGTTCATCCAATCCTTAGAATACTGTAGCAGCGTGTGGCTATAGTGACAATCTGTCCAGGGAGGCCACAGCCCATGGCAGGGAAAACAGCAAATTACAGCCTCCTCAGAATGGAAAGGCTGAGAAATTCTTTATTTTGTAAGGTGTTTTTGTTACTTTGGTTTGTTTGGTTGGTTTGTTTAGCGTGTTTTGTTTTAAACAGGGAAATTTAAAATAGCAGATACCTACTGGTTTTATGAGATCTTTTTCTAATTAAGAAGGAATAATGATTGGAGAATGAAATATTTAGTACAGCCAGTGAAATCAGTGAAGTGACAGGTTTTGCAACCCTGAGACCATAAAGAACAATAAAAAGAGATAAAATAGTATAGTGCAAGACAGTTCACTTCAATCCAGTCACAAAAGTGACAAGTTAGGGCTTATGAGAGGCCAGTGCACAGAAGGAAGTGGTAAAGAGAACTGGCAGTGGCAGTTCCTTAAAAGATATGCTAAGGAGGATAATCAGGGCTGGACAATGTGCTTTTAGGGAAGTTACACAGAACTTGAGGAAAATTAAAGGTGTTATCAGAGATTTTAAAAGAGCCTACAAGACAGGAGAAAAAAACCCCAGTTTTTAACCTAAAAATTAGGGGGCTGAGGAAAAATGCAATGTTAAAAATAAATTGAGAGCTGCAATAAATGTCTTAGGAAAACAGTGGTATCCTTACCAATTTAACCTTTAAGAAACAAAAGGATACATATAGTCTGCCTTAGGCAAAGAAAGGTGGGTGGCTTCAGCTCTGCATCACTTCTTTTCCGGGAAGAACAGGCCCAGGCCTGTTAACTTTTCTTCAAATATCATCTTTCAAACCTCTCTTTCCTTTTCTCCACTGAGGCTTCTAAGCACTACAGTTGGGACCTCATAAACATCAACAGAGACTTATTTACCCCTTTTCTTCCTTCACATGCAGCACAGCTGAGAATGCCACGCCAAAATACATTCAGCCTTTCTGCACCAGTGTCACTTCATCGGCTCATGTCAAATTTGCAATGTAAGGGGTTGTGCACAGTCTGACTTCATTCCACTGGGAGGCCGCCCTGATATTTTATCACTATGTGCTTGATTCCAGCATTTAGTAATTGAAATGTCATGCACAGAAACAAATGGACTGCAGTACCTCCCAGTAAAGTATTCTACATGCATTTTTCACCAATCACTAGTGCAAATACAATGATTTTATCTAGAAAACTTTTCCTTTCCTTTTTTACAGTAATATAAAGGCAGACAGCATCAAATCCTTAAATTAAAATTCATAAGTTATCCGCAATGCAAATTGAATAGACTATCTGCACCTCCTTTGTCTTCCTCCCACAACAACAGACTAGAATTTGATTTGACTTGCTTTGAAAATCCCATGCTGGCTGTTTTTTGCCACATTATTATTATTATAATAGTTTATGTAATAAAAATGTGTTAAAAGTCTCATTCTAGCAGTGAGGCTGAGCCACCTGAATTTCTCTATGAGATCTTTCTTTTTAGAGATGATCCAAAGTTTTTCTCTCCTCAGTTCTCACTACCATTCATCCCTTATGTGGTACCAAAGATAACAACAAATGATGAGATGACTTAGCCAGATACTCCTGTAAGCACCACAGAGTGAATTGCAGATGAACTGCTGATCTGTTTATTCCTTAAATGATCCTTAATGCTTTTTCTCGTTTCTTCACTCTTTGTTGAACCTCATTCTGACTTTGTGTCATATGCCACTTTTGTAATGAAGCCTTTCAGAGAAGGCAAACTGCACTGAAGCCTCTACATGTCACTAGTTTTTTGCCAGGATTTGTTTTCCCATCTGGTAATGAATTTCTCTTTTCCTTATAACTTATTTTTTTTCTTTTCCTTCTATAGATTTTTCTTTCCTTCACTAAGAATAACTTTGTATATTTTTCTAGTTGCTTTTTTTTCTCTTCTCACAAGATGTTATCCATTTATGTTCATTCTTAGTCACTTGTACAATTTTTTAATGACATTATTTTCAAACCTTTTAAGGGCTTGTAATTCAACCACAACCACTATGCTTTGATTCCTACCTCCCTTTTTCACCTGGGGAGTTTATTTCTAGATATATAATACACTCTCTATGAGATCACCTGCCCACATTGAATTGGACTGTGTTCCTCAGACATCCTTCCTACCTCTTAGCATACCAAGCATTCAAGATCCTTCCTAGATTTACTCTACAGAGTCTTTTCACACATCCTAAAAAGTAGTGAATGCTATTCATCATTTTCTCAAAAATTACCACTTATCTTCGGAGTCTTTGTCAGTTTCTCCCAATTAGCTGGAAAGAAAGCTGAAAGAGTCATTCTTCTTCTAGTTGATTCTCTAGCTCCCAAGGAGGCGGAAAAAAAGAGGAAAAAACCCAACACCAAAACCCGTACATTTCGACACTTGATGGATGATTATACTGCTGTAAAATTTTTCTAAAGAAAGCTGAAGTTCTGCATCACCATCAGAATGTTCTTTTGGATGCCTCTGTATATTGTTCAAAAACCTCTTAATTAAGGAGACTAGAATATGCCATCTCACACATTGTGTCAAAAGGTCTTGCTTTTTTATTCATGCTCTACAGACCTAACTGCACATTCTTACTTGCATGAATACATGGTTGTTGTCTCAGTGATGTTCAGATTCATGGTGGTTTTTGCTCAGCAAGTCTCTCTGTAGCCTGAAAGACGAGTAGCTGACTCACAGCATTTGGCAGAGGCCAGGTCACTGTTGAGATTATAAGGGCTCTGTGTGAGTTTGGGAGGAGACAGTGGCTGGGTACCTGCCTGGGAAAGAAGGAGTCTCAGGGTCTCACCTCTGTTAAGAACTTGTGAATATTTTGCAATATAGAGTTGTTGAAGATAAAAACAACCACAAACAAAAAACAAACAACAACCAACCAACCAAATAAACCACAAAAAACAAAACAAAACAAAAAAAATCCCACCAAAAATCAGTGCTAATTATCTTCACAGTGGTATGAGAGCCCAGGATTTATCCTATGGTGTTGTTTTAATTACTCTCTTATTACATCCTGAGAAAACCTGAGTCATTCCTAGAACTGCAGAGGAATCTGATGTTCTCAAGTGTTACTAAGAATCCCACTGGTTACCTTACATCAAATTTGTAGCCCCTAACTCTAAGATGCCTTCATTTTTCATTGGAGCTACTCCAGCATTCAAATTACATTCAATTTTTTCACAGCTCTTAGTTGCCTGAGATATTGTTCAGAGCTTGTGTCAGTGTAGGTGAGAGAGAGAAAGGAGGGGGAAAATTAGATGTTTTCCTATTTTAGTGGCATCATTACTGATCTCTCAGGCTCTTCCACTTGCATCCAATGCCCCATATTCATCTGGGATGAAGCATTTCTTTTAATTTCAAATCTAACATCTGCTCACTGACTACACAACAGTTTTGTTGCCTTGTGAGACAGAAGATAGGGCTGTCCTTTACTTACACTACAAGCAACTTTTTCACTCTGCTTCTTGCAACAAAATTACCTTTGGGACAGATTGGACTCTTCTGTGTTAAGAAGCAAAATCTTTTCCAAGCCAAAAATATGGAAGTGACATTCATATTATTCACGTTTTCAACAGTCTCATTATTCTAGATATTGCCTCAGAAGATTAAAAAAAAAACCAAAATGCTGATTTAAAGATTAAATCAGGAAGCAATTTTAGAGTCCCTCTGAAGTCATGCTTTGAATTTTAATTCCTACAAAAGGAAAATGAATCAGAACTGAAACCTTTTAGTCTTGTGAATGGAAGACATTTTAAAATAATGAAGATAAAGCATTTCTGAACACCTATGATTCAGGCATGGTAAGGAAAGGCCACTAATTTGATAGTATTTATGATGTTTCATATGACATTAGTAAATCTGGCTGAGGGTGGTTTTTTTTTTGGCAGGAACAGTAATGATTGTAAGCAATTCAGGTTTATAGTACCACAATGTGTTTTAGAGGAATAAGAAAGAGATTGTAAATTGTTGTAAATGTTGGTGCATTTGGAATAGGAAAGATGAATTGGGCACTTTGGACTTCATAGTGAATGCTAAGCCATCCCTTTAAGCCATTGTTCCTGTACTCCTTGCCTTAGACGGCTGACACAACATGAGAATGGCCTAGGAACTGTCAGTTCTGTAAAATGCTGTTCATTCCCATCCTGGACTCCTGCACCCCCAACTTTCAACATGGTCACGTGAAGGAAGGAATTTAGGGACAAAAAAATAAGGTGGAGAGTTAATGGCAGAAATAATATTCAAATGAGACAGAACTATTGTTTTGACATTGAAAAAAAAATTTATTGCAATGCAGAAGATGGTGAGAAGTGACTGAGTTACAGCCTTGGTTACATTGCTTCTGTGAAAGCAGGGAGGGGTCAGATGACTGTTGAGCCAATAGCAAGTTGTTCAAAATCAAGTTACTGGTAATGGAAAGGAAAGGAGTAACTGTGACTAGGCCAGAGCATTGTTTTGAGATGCTGTTGAGTGGAGGAGAAGTAGTGTTTGATCTGCTGTCCTGAGCAGGAGCAGGGTCCTTGTGGAATTCTGTTCCACTCGCCATTGCTACATCTGGTCAGATGAGGAACCAGCAGTTCCGGTGTTTGGGGGTTGGAAAGGACCGTAAAGATCATATTCCCTGCCATGGGGAGGGATGAATACCTTCCATGAGACCGAGTTTCTCAGAGTCCCATCTAGTTTGGTCTTGAACTCTTCCTGGAATAGGGCATCCCCAACTTCTCTGGGCAACCTGTTTCAGTAAAGAAGTAGTAAAAATATTAAAGAACTTCTCATAGTAAAGGATTTCTTCCTATCCTCTAAATCTAAACTTACCTTCCTTCAAAATTAAGCCACTCTCTCTTGCCCTATCACTGCATGCCCATGTAAAAAGCCTCTTTTCCGTCATTCTTGTAGCTCCTTTTAGGTACTTGGCCCTCTGCATAAGGTCTCCCTGAAGTCTTCTCTGGGCTGAGCAGCTGGGCTGGGCTGTGGTTTCTTGTGTATATGAACACCTGAGCCAGAAGCAGTGGAGTGTCACCTCCTCCCACACCCCCAGGGAGCAGCCGTGCTCTGAGCCGACCCTCAGCTTTCAGTCCTGCTGATGGCACCTGCAAGGCCAAAGACTGGGGCTGCTTCTCCCTTTTTCCATGCCAGCTCCCTGCCTCTTTGGGCCCCAGGGCTTTGCAGTGCTCCTCTGCTGGGCAGGCACACAGGAGCAGCTCACAGTTCTGGGTGCTATCTGCCTTGTTGGATAACAGCACGATGGGGATACTCTCCATTCCACCCACCCCTATCCAAACCAAGCATTTCCAAAAGCACATGGCTATTTTCAGCACTTAACTGGAGTTCCACTTAAGCAAAACTTGAACAGGACTCACCCTGAAGGGCCTAATTTTCTTGAAAAATGAAGTCTAACTTATCTTTATCCTTAATTATTTTTCTTCAACACACAGCACTCAGTAAACAAGGCACCCAAAATAATTTACCATAATTGTTGGAAATATATACTGTGTGTTTGTGAATTTTTAAGCATGTTTTACTTTCCCAGTGATGGAGGTGCTGTCTTGTTCTTCTCTCTGTCATCATGTTAGTGTTGTTTAGCTGAATTATATTCAGTACAAATATGAATGACAGCCTTTAGCTATGTGAAAACAGACTGTAATCCAGACAGACGAAGTTTTCTTTGCTCTGAGCCAGATTTTAGAACTACTTACAGAGTGTATTTTCTGATTCACTTGAGTGGTTGCACAGTTATACCCTTGGTGAGACTTAATTTTCACAAACATCTCCAAGAATAGTAAATTATTCATTATCAAGACCTTTTCATTAGACAGCTGACATATCAGCTTTTCTCTCTGCTCTGATGAGAGATAAATAGAAGTTTATTACACCAGGAGTGAGAAAAGAATAGTTGTTTGGCACCTAAATTCCATTTAATTCTATAAATACTAGGCATCATTCATAACCTATTATTAGAGACCTGAGTGTGAGATTCAGGGCTATACGTTCAGCTCAAGTGATTTACAATTTCTTTCCCAGCTTTAGTCATTATAGTAACTGTTAATTTTACCTAAATGAACAGTATTACAACAAAGCAAAACATATCATATCAGAACAAAGCATGACAGTTCTTCCTCTATGAACTATTATAAATCAGGAAAAATTTGCTAAAAGCAGCAGAATTGTCATCATCTAAATTAGTCCACATGTGTTCCAGGTATTACCTTCCTGGAAATGGGTAATGAAGGTGGAAGTGTGCAACATGCAGCAGCACAGAATATGGCCTTCTTTAATAAGGGGATGATTGAATGTAAGAAGCTGAGATAAATAAAACAATCTACAAACAAAACTAATTCCTTTAAAACTAAGTAATCTTTCTTTTCCTCTTTTTAACAATAATAACCCCCAAGAAATCTGTTTTGAACAAATTTTAAAGATATCTTAATTTTTCAGTTTTAATATACTTCTAAAATAAAACCAAGCTGCATTTTAAAAATACACGCTATTAAAAAAAAGTCAAACTGTTTCCACCACTATATGGAGAAATAATTAAAAAAAAAATTGGTTTTTAAATTTAAAAAATCTGCCCAATCTGAATAGAATTCCTATTTATTCTGTTACTCTAAAACTGCCTTTTTCAGCAAGTATGCTATTCCTGACAAAAAAATCCCAACAACCTCTTATTTCTGTTCCCCTGCTTCATATTTCTGTCAGAATTAATGATTGTATCCTACATTTTGGTGCTCTTAGATTATGGGCCTTTCCTAATGAGCTGATCTGATTATTACTGGGTTGATTATCAACAGCTCGGGGCAGAACATACCAGAAATCCCTTGGGAGTTTGCAAATTGTCAACCAGATGAAGAAGACTGCTTGTACGTTGTGTTTACGACTCCTACATTATTTTTAGGAACTGTTACTGACAAACCCTCAAAGTCATTATGTCTTTTCCATGCTTATCTTTCCACAGGAATGTAAAAATTACTGATTTAAAAATGTGTATCTGCTATAGTATCTCATATTAAAACACTGTTTCTGCATTTTCAGCACTCATCTCTTTGCACCCTCTTTATTCTTTCAGGAAGAGCTGGTTTCTCCTGAAGGAAATACCCACTGTGTGGGGGAAAAAAAAAAAAAAAGCTGTTTTCTGTAGATTATGGGCTCATTTCATTAAATAAATAGTTGCATAAACGAGCCAAATGTTCCAAAACACTGAAAAACTTTGGGGGCTCTAAAAAAAGATCCAAATACTACTTTACATATAATATTTATTCAAATAGCCTTTCCATATTATTAGCAAAAAAAAAAAAAATTAAAAAACCTAAATCCATCAAAAAAAAAAAAAACAAAAACAAACAACAACAACAAAAAAAGAGGAATTTTAGATCCAAGTTAATCCAGAAGTTTTAGCTTCATTCATTTCATTTGATGATTGAATGTGAATGAGCCCCCTTGAATAGCTTTGCTGAGCAAGGCTTCCTCATTGAAGTTCCAAAGATTTGGAGCTGTAAGGGATGGACATTCCATCAGCAAAGGGTGGAGAATGGACATCTGCCACTGCCTGCCAGAGCCCTGGCTAGCTCAATAAAATCCCAGAGCAGCAACAAGTGTGGAGGGCTGACTTGGTTAGGGTGTTGCTAAAGTCAGAACCTCAGAGCCCAGTGTCCTTCAAAGGTGCTCTACAGCAATGCAGCAAGGACTGGATAAAGAAAGCAGGGGAGACTCTTCTGTGATGAGATTACAACCCATTTATCCATGAGGAAAGGTGGAGGGTATTATGTTTGCCCAGTTATCCCATCATAAAAAACCAAACAATATTACAGATAGTAACAATTTTAATTGAAAAGGTATATAAAGAAACTATAAAATTGAATACAATATAATTTGATTATAACAAGGGATAATTTGGTTCTAATAATAGCGCATAAGCAAAAAGTCGTGGGGTACGGGGTACAAGGCTTTTGGACCCTTGCCACCTCACGTACAAGTTTGCCAAGTGAAGATTCCCCCTTTTATGCCATGTGTTAACATCATCTCCTCCCATTTTTGATTCATCAAACCTTCATCTCCGCCCTCATCACCACCTTTGCCACGCATGCACTATCAGTTGGCTTGGTGGTCGCACAAGTCTTTTGGGGGTCTTCTGATGAAGATTTTAGTAGTCTTCCTGTGTCCTTTATTTCAGCTTTGGGTTACACATGTGCACCAAGCCAGTACAACGCAAGCCAAACTAACATATCACTACATCTTAATATTAGAGTAATAAATTCCTTATAATTAGCAGTTTCTGGAACCCAACCAGGTTTTTCTTCCTTTCTGTTAATTTTTAGCTTTTGGTGTCCTTGGGAACAGCTGCCGGAAAGGAAGGGGGGAGGGGTGGAGCCTCTCCTTGGGAACATCTGCCGGGAAGGGGGGTGGAGCCCCTCCTTTCCCTCTCTTCTCTTGGAATTACAACTTTTAACTGTGTTATTTATTCTCAAATATTAATTATTGTATCAATATTGATTACTGTTTCAATTTTATCAGCACAAATAACACCTATTTACCACAAGGGTAACCAGGAGAAGGGTTCACAAGCAACACGCTCAAAAAGAGAAGAGCCCCAAGCACATCTGTGCACAGCTTTTTAAACCATCACAAAATGGGGTGGATACAATAGAATAACCAGTAGGGTAACTCTTAGGGTGTGGTTTCAGGATAATAACTATAATCAGGGTCAGGGGAGGACAGAGGGTCGAATAGGGGATTGGGTCAAGGGATAACTGGCAAAGAACATTCTAGAACAAAGAGCAGGGTTTACTCTGATGGACAAGGCAGAAGGGGTAGGGCCACCCTGACAGGCAGGAAAGGGTCTGGAACAAAGGGAGGGGGCAACTTGAGAGACAGTTAAAGGGGAGGGCACACTCCGGGAAGAACCATCTGGGTCCACATAGAGGATAACTTGAATCATACTACTGAACGACTGAACAATTAACACTCACTGCAGCAAACATCCAGCTTGATTTCCAGAAGTGGGAGCTGGTGAGGTATTTCTGATCTCATAGGATGGATTGAAGTAAAGACGTCAGGGAATCTGATCCTCATGGGAAACTTCTCTTTCAAAAATTAGACCTATGCCATACTTTCATGCCAAACTTTCAACATTAAAAAATGATTGCAAAATTAAAAATTATTCTCCTTAACAAAAGTAATTCAAAAGTCCTTTCACACATGCAGTTTCCATCTCATGGTTAGCAGAGCTGCTAACAGGAATTTCAGTGGATTCTGGAAAACACACAAAGAATGTTTTGATGCCCACAGCCCAATTAATACTCTCACCAGGCTATTCAAGCAAGAACATCTACTGATTGTATCTTGTCTTTGAATCAGATCTCAAATACCTGCTTATTATCAGCCAAAAGAAGACAATAATTTCAGACTAAGAAATGGAAGTATAATGTTCTCCTTTCAGTGACAAGAAAATACTACAGTAATCACACACAGCTGTTCTCTAGGTGCACAGAAAAAGAGAATATTTGAAGCATCCAATCTGTACTAAATAAGAAATGACATTCAGATACTGCTAAGTCTTACTATGCCATCATGGTACCACTTATTGACTTGCCATTGCAAATAGGGAGATGTAGGTCAGTGAATATGCACCGGGGATGGACATCACCATGACTGGATTTTGTCCAACTCTATTGCTGACCCTCTGGATTTTCTGAGGGGTTTTTGTGTGTGGGGGTGTGTGTGCATGTGTGTTTGTTTGGCTGATTTTGGGGTAGTTTTGGTTTTGTTATGTTGTTGTCTTGGAGGGTTAAGAGATTTTTTTTTCTAGTTCATTATTATTAGTTAAGTATAGCTCTTTAAAAACAGTTGGCTACAGTAAGGACTGATATCTTCCTAGATGGTATATAATTCAAAGTGTCTGGCAAATCTCAAAATAGACTGGAAGTGATCCGTTCCAAAAAATGTATAAAACCTTGAAATTCAGTTTAGTCAAGGACACTTCCAAACACATGTTCATTAGAACTGCAGCAAGAGTACAGCTTACTAAATAAACACAAGAGTTAATGCACACTCTTGAATATTGGTGAAATGTTTAAGTCTTTAAAGGAGTGTCAATTTTTGAATACTACTGGCAGACCAGCTATGTATTTCTGAAGTTTAAACAAGGAATAAAACAAAATTTTTATTATTTTGTACACTGACAAAACTCTGCAAATAATTTCTGCTGATTAAGTCTATTTTGTCTGACACTTGTCCCAGAAATCTTTTATGTATTCAAGAGGTTCTCAAAATGTTATTTCTAGTTGGAAACTTGAGATTAAAAATGTCACTCAACAGCAGCAACAACGGAAGTTATTGCATCGTCTCAATGGTACAGATTATTGCTAATGGAATACAGCAGGCAAACTTTCACAGTATGATCAGTGCATTTTATGCAGTAGAAATGAAAAACAGCACTGCTCTTGTTCAATAGCTGTTCTTTTGGAAAGACTTGTCTGCTCATGAAGCGGAAAATTGCCAAGCAGAAGTACCAGTAATAGTGAGTAGGTGACTTTTAAACTTTTATTTCACACATTTTTACAGACTCATCAGATGCAAAAGTATCCTTTTACATAGAAAAGAAACATAACTCTGTTCACTGCTGAAATTACTGCTCCGTCCTGAACAGCAAGGGAGCAGGTATGATCATCGGTCACTCAGCTGGCAACTTGACAACTGGACAACACAAATGCTACTTCCTATCATTTCCATAAAGATCAATATGGTCCATGATTTTTTTGTCTGCATATCTTTTTCCCAGTGATAGCAATGGTTAGAGAGTATGGTTTCTAAGGTTGATTGGACTTGATCCTATTGCCACTACAATATAATAGACCCACTGTATGTCCAGCAAACCTGAAACTAATGCTGTACAGGACTGTCTATTCTCAACAAACTCAGTATATAGAAACAGGGGAGAAATTAAGAAAACAGATTAAAAACTACATTGCTCAAAAGATTTATATCAATAATCACCCTACACCTTACTCAAAAAATATTTCAAGCTCACTGTTAGACAGTGTCCTCTCACAGTGGCACAACAGGAAGAGAGAGGCTGCCAGGCAGAGGCCCCTTCCTCACCACCAGGGTATTCACTGCCACACACCCAGGGGTGGCACAAAGGCCCCAAGAGCATAGCCTCAAGCATAGACATGAGTGCTGAGGGAACCGATGCCATCCCATGGGAGGAGATCTCAGCAAGCAAAGCATCCAAGGGTCGTGTCAGCCCATTTTACATTTGACAAGAGTTCAAGGGGCTTCTGCTGCTACGTGGGCTTGCACTGTACTGCTGTGGAGGCTTTGTCTGTTTCCAGCCACTCTGAGTGGCTGAGCTGGGGTGAGGATGAAGGGCAGGACTGGCTATCATGTGCTGTGGCACAGGTGACACCATGGGGGCACCATGTCACCATGGGGGCACATATATAAAGCCTCAGCAGGTAACACTGGCCCTGCATTGCTTGGGCAAGCAGTGAGTGCACACGTGGTGGGGAGGCTGGGCTGGAGACATGGGCTGGGGACATGGGCTGGGGCAGAAATGCTGCACTCAGGGCTGGCTTCTCTCCCTGCATGCAGGGACAGCCCCTCATTGGAGATCCTTGGGCAGGGTATGCTACTGATGCTGCTGCTGGGGCAGCAGGACAGGCCTTGCTGCATGCCAGCTCTCCAAGGACCCTTCTTCCATGCCCCCAGATCCCTGGGATTCACATCCTTGCTGTCCCCAGTGACAGCTGCCTCCCTGCCAGTGCCACTCGAGGTCTCCTCTCTATCTTCCTGCAGGCCATGAATTCCCAGGTATTCTGGTTCTTGCACTTGCAAAGCCTTGTCCAGTACCCGCAGCCTGCGGGCGATGGTTTGGATGAGGTGATGTGCCTGCGACTGGAGGCGCATGCGAAGCTCCAGGAACAGGAGAGGATTCGGCAGGCGCGGGAGCTGGAGCAGCTCATGCTGAAGCTGAGCAGCAAATCCTGGGGAGACCTGCTGTGGTCTGCCTTGCAGCACTGACAGGTCTGGGTATTTGCTGGGCTCCTGTTCCTTCTCTTGGCACTTGGTTTATGCAGAGGAAAAGAAGCTGTGTCAGGCACAGAGCAGTGGCCAGGAGGAGAATGAGGAAGAGGAAGACGACGAGACATGGGAATATGATAAGGGATTGCTTCTAGAGGAGCGCATGACACTAGATGAGTGGCCTGTACAAGACCAGTAGACAGGCTGTGAGAGGACAGCACTGCCCATGGCCAGGCAGGCCCCCAGGACAGGTCGCTCCTCAAATGCCTGAAGGTCTTGGCTGGTGTTTTTGCGTGCAACACTTCTCCATATATTCCATCAAGACCATCATCATGCAGCTGCTGAACACCATGCCAGTGTCATGGTGGCACAGGACATACTTTGTGCCTCAGCTTGTTGGATATCGTGGAGCAGCTGCACTTATCCCTGGAAGAGAAACTCCTGGAGAATTTTATGGTGGGCAGTCAGAGGCTTCTGGAGGAGATCAGTTTGCCCCCAGATGTATGAACAGCTGAGCCACCCAACCTCTTCCACCTCCTGACACAGGATCTGGCTGTCTACTCCCAGGCGATGGAAGCCTCCCTTGATCTGTGCTATTGCCTGGCAGGAGTGCCAGCATGTGGCCATTGTTAGCACGGCTCGTGGTCAGAGCTCTGCTCATGGGGCTGGCAGCTGGTGGCAGAGAAGGAGCTCGCGGTGCTGTGGCAAAGACAGGAATTCACGGGCTACAGAGACAGGTAGACAAATTAATATATAGCTGTAGTGTGTATGGGTATGTATGTAACTAGGAAAATTTTTATTAACAAATAACAAGTGTGTTTTTAATGGATACATATTATATTGATAGTTCATTAGTTCTCATACTATTTTATAAAACAATATAACACATCTATAGTGCTGTGGTGCCAGATTTCTTCAGCCCAGCTAGCTCCCAACACCGTCAGTGAGAGTGGGCTGCCCCCAGAAAGCTGTGGAATCCAGGGTGCAGCTGTAGGGCACAGCTGCTCTAGGGCATGGGTGGAGTGAGTTGAAGATAGGATTGCGCTAACGGTAGGGACAAGGAACAGGGAGAGATCTTCTGTATGTTTTCCAAAGCTGTTTATTCCCTAGAATGGAAGAGACAGGAAGACACTGAATCAAAGGCACTCACCAACTCATAAATGGAGGAGGTCCTAGGGGAGGATTCAATCTTTAGCCAATTGGGAGAAACTGGGGGAGGAACCCAAGGCTGGGAATACAATGTTTAAACCAATAGGGGACTACAGGGGAGGAGAATAACTTAAACAAACCAATGGGACTTTGAAGGATACAAAATTGATAGGGAAGTTTCTAGAGAAAGGGGCAGGCTTGGGGAGGGATTGACATTCAGTGGGAGGAGGAACAGGAACAAAAGAGCAGGTCCCTGGCGAGATGGATGACTAGGGCAAAACCAACAGCACAGGGGGAAAGGACCAACCATTGGTAATAAAATATACTGTAACAATACAAAATAGGGGAGGGTTACAAAACTGACTACTAGGACTGAATAACACTCAAAACCATGCACCACAACACTATAGCATCACTGTCTGTTGTCACATATATTAATACTCTCTAGTTGCTGCATTCATGAGAGACAAGATTTTTATTACACAGATATCTTTATAAAATATATATTATACACATATTGTATTTCATTCAAAACAATACTTTAATAAATTGTATAGAAATGAAATAAAAATACAACTCTATAGAATTCGTCTATAATTACACATAAAAATATATTTATAACTAAAAGTTTATTAAATTTGAAAATACTTATATAGCAGAAAAAGGTCATCATAATAAAAATCGTAAGCAAACAATATAAATTTAGCTGTATGTGCTGGCACTAACTGTAGTGACACATATTAGCACTCTGTAGTTACTAAATTTATGACAGGCAAGCTTTCTACTACATAAATATATTTTTAAAATAGATACAATGCATATTTCTCTTATTTTTGTAAGGAAATATAGCTATAGACAGTAGTGCTCTCTGTTGGGACACCTATTAATGCTCCATAGTTAGTGTACTTATGACTGGCAAGCCTGAAACTGCTTTGCTGTTTCTTCAATAAAATGCAATCCTGCAGTGTCTGGAGCATGCAAGACTTTCTTGAGCTCAGACAGACCTATAGTATTGATAAATCTCACATGCAAATCTGGGCTGGGGAACTTTCTCCTTGAACACAACCAAACTTACAGGGCTGAACTGGTTCTCATCAGAATATAAGCTCAGCTGCCCCAGCCCCCATGATCTCAGAACCACAGCTTGGCTTGGAAGACTCTTTACAAATTGTCTCGTTCCACACCTGCTGCCATGAGCAGAGACTCCTGCCTCTAGGCCACGTTGCTCCCAGCCCCATCCAGCCTGGCCTGGAACACTGCCAGGGATAGGGCAGCCATGGCTTCCATGGGCAGCGTGGGCCAGGGCCTCAGCAGCCTCAGAGGCAACAATTTCTTCCACATGGCCAGCCTAAGCCTGCCTTCTTTCAATGGGAAGCCATGGCCCTGGTGCTGTCCCTCCAAGCTCTTTCAAACACCTCTCTGCAGGTCTCTGTGGGTCCTGTGCAGGGACTGAGGCCGCAGGAAGGTGCTCTGGAGAAGGCCTTGGGGAGCCCTGGGGCCAGGAGCGCCGCCATGAGGGCAGCAGGCAGGGCCTGGTATGGCCGCCGGGGCCAGGAGTGCCACCATGAGGGCAGCAGGCAGGGCCTGGTATGGCCGCCGGGGCCAGGAGTGCCACCATGAGGGCAGCAGGCAGGGCCTGGTATGGCCACCGGGGCCAGGAGTGCCGCCATGAGGGCAGCAGGCAGGGCCTGGTATGGCCGCCGGGGCCAGGAGTGCCGCCATGAGGGCAGCAGGCAGGGCCTGGTATGGCCGCCGGGGCCAGGAGTGCCACCATGAGGGCAGCAGGCAGGGCCTGGCACGGCCATCAGGGCGGGAGGGCACAGGGCGGGCACTGAGGCAAAGAGATATTTTTCTTTTCTTGTTCCTAACAAATTTGCAATCCACTAATGGAACCTGCCTATTGTAAATCAAAGGTGACTTGGACAAAGGGGAGAGAGAATGATGCATCTGACTCCATCATCAGAAGGCTAAAGAATTACTTTATTATACTATATTATGTACACGGTATCTAAACTGAATCTGCCATGCGCTCACTCTTGCACTCATCTCTCATTCTCTCATGACTGTCCCATGACAGTCTGACACACACACACACTTCTTGGCCCTGATAGGCCAAGGGAACAAAACATCCTACTTTGGGTAAACAATCTCCATATTGCATTCTACTTTAGCACAACACAGGCACAGCAAGCGAGATAAGAATTTTGTTTTCCTCTTTCTCTGCTTGTCTCACAGCTTCTTTCTGTTCAGAGGGCATATGAATACCACACCTGACCTTTGCAGTATGCTTACAACAGAGGCCATGTGCATAAGCAAAGGAAAGAGCTTTTAAAGGAAGCTCCTGAGTCTGGATGAAGCACTGAAATGACTGAGGGCTTTTCCCATCATTGTCATGGAATATGAAAGTTGACCCCCTCAGAGAAAAAAAAAAAAAATCATAAAAAGTATAATAAAATCATTGGCAAAGAAGAAAACTTGGAAAACAGTATTTCAGATTGCACTTTCAAGAAACACAGGATTTTGTCCTTAAGGATATTTTTGATTTATGTACTTGCTTTAAAAAGCACATAGTCTGTAAAGGTGTTAATTCAATATAACACATTCTGTCTCATGAAGTTTATTTAAATGAAAATGTCATGCTGGTTACATTCAAAATAAGGTGTAATTATAACTCCTATTTTTTTTTGTTATATCACTTTGATGTTGTATCAACTACAGACCTTTGTAAAATATGTTGCTAAATTTCTGTATTTCTGATTGTCACAAGCTATTAGGGCCTATGTGTATGTGCAAACCCACCTCCTTAGCATTACACTGAGAAAAGATGTTTGCAGTAAAGATAAAGAGAGAAACCAACAATGACCCTGGGATGCTTTAAATTTCAAAATGAAGTGTGTTTGTGCTCTGGAAAAACGAAGAGTAATACTATGATTATGAAAAAAAACAAAACTGGAGTGTCTCCTTGTTATACCTGACCCACCAGAAACCCAAAACATGCAAGATTTTTTTCCCCTGAATAATTTATACTATTTAGGTAGCAGAAGCATGGAGCTGATGAAGGTTGCTCAGACTTAGCTCAGACTTTAGGCATTCAGCGAGAAACTTCTCCATTTGGGAATAATCACCTTTCATTCCCTACACAATTGATGGAAAGAATTCAATGTCCATTCATCCATCATCAAACAAGAATTCAAAAAATTCAATCAATGTCAATTCATCCATCATAAAGCATAAATCTGGGTGTGCCTATTTTAAGCTGAAAATGCATCAAAAGCTTTTTGTTACCTTGTTGTGGTTGGCATGGATTTTGTGATAAATGATAGGAGAGAAAGGACTTTGCAAATTTGTTGTGCATTTTGTTTTGCTTTAATTTTATAGCATATAATTAGGAAGTAAAAGTAAACTGAAGGTATTTGCTCCCTATCATTGTCAGTGGAAAACAGAGATGAATCCAAATATTCTACTTGTTCAAGAGACTTTATGTTTGGTATTGCCAACAAACTGGAAAAGCAGAATGATGTCCTCTTCCCTTACTATTTGTCTGCTTTTTAAGACCCATCAAAGAGGTGATAATGATTTTTTAACAACAAGGAGAATAAGTTTTACCTGTGATTTCAGAAGGAAATATTGTGAAGGAGGAATGAAGAAAAAATGCAATAAACCAAATGCAAAAAAAACCCCAAAACACCCACAAATCCATCATCTTTCCTCATCAGGAGCTTAAGAAGCTCCTACCTTTTGTCCTGGCTGCGTCTGATCAATGTCCTGCTTTTCTGCAATGTAAGATCCAGAGTAGGGTGGGTTTTTTCTGTACAAAATGAACTTGAGAAGGTGAATAACTTTAGTCCACAGATCTGGGTGAGACCATCAAGGACCTCGAGACCCATCCACACAGCTACATGTCACCTAATGTCCTTGTGATTCTGGTTACAGGAATTTTTTTCCTAACCTCAACATAAGAACACTTTTTAGCCTGGAACATGTGAGTGAGACAGCACTAATATAGGAAAGCTTCTGGCTGTCGCGGGTGCACCAAACTATTCTGCCCAGGGGACTTTTCCAGTGGCAGCTAATTGCTGACATTTCAGAAGAAAACCAATTTTCTCTGTCTCCCAGAAGCAAAGTTAGACAACAAGCAAGAAAATATTTCTTTCTACTGCCTACAGGCAATAGTAGAGCTGCGAAGTATTCAGTGAAATAATTAAATACTGCTATGAACAGAGCATGACAAACTCACCAAGTTTTGTCTCTTTTCATCCCCCTTTTTAGGAAGCCAAACAAATGATCTTATCCTGATAATGTATGGTTTAATTTCAAGCTCCTATCTCACCCTTTTCCTATCTTAAAATCTCCCCTTGAACAAATCACACTCCAAGTTTCCATTATTTAATCTCTTCTACTGAAATAATTCAACTTCATAATCTTAATGATTCTCTGGGGCCTTCTTACAGAACTTCCCTTGCTGTTAAGAGTCCTTCTAATTTTCAGTTTAAAAAGTTTTATTCCTAGAACACAGTTCTCTGAATTTACTGCTCCTGCTGTTAGCCCCCAGATTTAAGCATCTCCCTCTCAGTCATCTCCAGATTCCCCAAACTGTCCTCTTTTGACCCGTTATAAAATAGATTCCTGATTTCCATAACTATTTTTCCGGTTAATTTTTTTTTCTATTTTTATTAGAGGTGAGGAAAAGCACATGTTTAAAAGTGGCAGATAAAATTTAGACAGCCCTACCTTATGGAATTAATTGAATCCTAGAAGAGACACAATGCCAGAATAAATGAAAATGTTGGTGGGTACATGGAGATTTAAACTTCAGGACATTATGGTCTGTGCTCTCTGTAAACAAAAGAATTATTTCAGCAGGATTTATCTGAAGATTTTATGCTAGGAAACACATTCTAGAGAGACAGAAATATTGACAGATTCTAACAGTAATTTCTAGTGACATCCCTTAGGGTTATGTGGCTATGCAGGTGGCAGCAAGCTTTCAGACATCCTCTCACTTGGCATCTGTGGATTACAATGTAAGAGATGAAGCTTCTGACACTTATCCCTTTTGGTTACTTTTGCCATTAAGCTGCTTCTGCTTTTGTTAGCCCCTTAAAAAGAAGGGTATCCTGGTTTATCCCAGTATAGAGTAAGTGAAACCAAAATGCAATCAGTACATGTTTTTTCCTCTTTCTCGAGCCCAACATCGGTCGCCAAAAACTATTTGTCCTGGTTTAGGCCAAACTTGGGAGGAAACTTTAGAAAGCAAATTCAAGTTACCCCTCCCTTCACCAGTTCAGAAGACATAAATCTCCTTTGTGAAAAGTGGAAAAAACTGTTTATTTAACAAGTACTCACAAAAATGGAAAAATGAATAATATTAAACAATGGCCAGCAGGAGCAGGGAGGTCATTCTCCCCCTCCACTTGGCACCGATGAGGCAGCATCTTGAGTGCTGTGTCCAGTTCTGGGCCCTCAGTTTGGGAAAGATGTTGAGCACATCCAGAGGAGGGCAATGAGGCTGGTGAGGGGCTTGGAACACAAACCCTATGAGGAATGGCAGAGGTAGCTGGGGTTGTTCAGCCTGGAGAAAAGGAGACTCAAAGGCGACCTTATCACTCTCTACAACTTCCTGAAGGGTAGTTGTAGTCAGTTGGGGGTTGGTCTCTTTCTCCAGGCAGCAACTGGCAGAATGAGAGGTCACAGTCTCAAGCTGTGTCAAGGGAAATATAGGTTAGATATTAGGAAAAAGTTTTTCATGGAAAGACTGATAAAGTACTGGAATTGTCTGCCATCTCTGGATGTGTTTAAAAAAAGACTGGATGTGGCACTCGGTGCCATGGTTTAGTTGAGGTGTTAGGGCATGGGTTGGACTCAATGATCTTGAAGGTCTCTTCCAACCTTGTGATTCTGTGATTCTGTAATGGAACCTCTTGTTCTGAAGAGATGGCAAATTCAGAGGGAGAGTCCTTGTCATGGGCTGTAGCTCAGCTCGCTCAGTCTCTTACTTGTCCCTCCTTGTGCTGGAAAATGCCGTGTCCTGGGCCCTGGTGGGCCACAGGCGTGAGCTCCCGGTGTTGTTCTGGGCTTTCAGTCCAGAGCAAGGGTGATCAGTTCCAAGAAAAAGAAAAGCCGCAGTCTGGGGAAATTTTCTGCCTCAGCTAGTTACAAAAACTAACTAAAACTTTAACTAACTTCTCTCTTGCTATCCATACTGCAGACAACACAGTCCAGGAGCAGGATGTTGGGGCCCGAGTGCAGTTTCTGCAAACAAACTGCATGCTGTTTCTTCCTCCCTTTGCTCTTGGAACCAGACTTCAAGGTGCAGAACTTAATATCCAACATAAGCAGAGCAGATGATATGGGATACAAGTATCATAATTGACAAGAGGGAATTAGCTATAGCAGTTGTGGCTGCCCATATGCATCTTTACATTTGAAGCTTTTGAGTATGTCCTACAATTCCCAGCCCAATGTTTGCTGTTTTGAGACAGCTTAGCTGAAAGGAGTGTTAAGAGCTGCTGCGTAGACACCTTGTTGCAACAGATTGCAAAGACAGCTGCCATCAGTTAAACAGGGAAATTATTACAATCTAATATTTTTAGTTGAGAAGCAAGTTTGGCATTGCAAATGCAAATTATCCTTTTCAACAGGAGCGTATGGAGAGAGAGTGCCAGGTCTCTTGCTAACTCCACACATAAAACCCCTGTAAGTTTATTTGCCACCGAAATCCACCACTGATGTCCAAAATGCTGCATCTTATAGTGTACCTGTTCATTTTGTGCTGGATGAGGTTATACAGTCAGGAGCACATTCCCAGTTTATCTTCAGGCTTCAACAGTACAGAAGAGGAGCTCTCCACAAGCACTCTTTTGCCATGTTTGGAAATTTTCTACTCTGTTCTGTGTACCTTTGCATTCCCCACCCCCCCCCCCCCCGAATCCCCCCGAATGTAATACTTTCTAGTGATGCCAAGCATGTATAGAAGGTTTGTCTAATGTTTCTGTTTCATCAAAATAATTTTCTGTTCCCTATCCCATTCACAGATCAGTGATGGCAAAAGTACTTATGGAGAAGAGAGATTAAAACTGAATGGGTTTTCTATTTAGGTTAAAGCAACAAAAGAAATCTCTAAGACAGGGCTAGTACTTCCTACTTTCAGGATCTTGTGCTTAGCTCCTGGCTGCTAATGGCCACATTTGGCAAAGAGGATGGTGCATGGCAGTAAGGCATTTTAAGGAAAAATATTCAACTCTCTACTTTTGCCCTTGAGCTGCTGAAGAAAGCACAGCTGACTAAAATGCTTCTAAAACGCTCCAATTCACACTCCAATTTATCTGTCTTTGTAATGAAATTGGTGCATATGGCAGGCAGCAATATGGTGTACCTTTGCTGCTCAGGAAGATAGTCTGACCTATCTATGCTCAAGGAAGTTAAAGTTTATCCTAAAGAAACCTACTGTAATAGCAACAGCCTTGCACAGTAGTTTCACACAGTTTTTACCAAATTGTTCCTTCTCCCACAGGTTATTTTTTGGTTCCAGCTGTGTGGAACAGAAAGTGTTTCTCTACCCATTAGTGAAGAAAAGACTGTGAGTGACAATAAAGAAAAGACCATGGGGTGGGTAACAACTCACACTTTCAGTCTGAAGACTGACAGAAAAGAAAGCCAGTTTCCTGTTGTTTCCACAATGCCACAAACCCAGAGGGTTACCATTCACACTGGAAGGGCAAGAATGAATAACTGAAATAAAAGAAACAAGGGAGATTTCTTCAACAGAAATTGCAGGGGAATATTCTATGTGTCAAAAATTAGTTGAAATAAGGATATTTCAACTATTGGTCCACTTGCAGTGTAGCACCAATAATATGTAACATTCCTGGAGCAGAACCATTATGCAAGTGAGAGTTAAATGCTACAGAAATGTGCATTTGTGATCTGCTATATTTTCTATCTAGGGAAAGCTTTTTTTAAAGAAAAAATCTGAATATTGCAGGTGGCAGTTGGGGGCTGCTTCCTGTAGTCAAGAAATACATTTCTATTATGAAAACTCCCAGGGATTTTTTTATATTAAATCAGAGGAGGAAAGAAATAGGTGCTGCTCCAAAGAGCTCAGTGGATTTGCCTGAATAAAAATAAAGTTTAAAAAAAAAAGCTCCATACGTGGCCCCATGTTTACACCCTCACTTTATCATATGCTTTTTGTGTGCTTCATTGGAAAGGTGGTTTTTGTCTACTTAGTCATTGATCTTATTTTAACTGCTTCTTATCATTGTGGTGCATCTCTGCTCAGTAGCTACTCTAAAACACTGCAAATCAAGCAGCAGTCTGTTATTTGTGTGCATGAAGACAGGTCATGCTCAATCTGGGATGCAATGGAGGAGTAACCAGTGATAAATGTGTAATGCAAAGCATTATTAATGGCAGGGGAAAGAAGGAGATAAACAGAGCAGACTCCTATCACAGTGGGCTAGAGCCATAATCCATGGTGCTAGATAATCTTTTGACTACTCCATCTCATCTGAATGTAGGTAGTTTTCTTAGATGGCAGGGACATGAAGTGTTTTATAATTAGTTAGGTGTCATTACTTAAATAGCCCCATTCCTCAGTCATGTGGCTAATGAAGGTAATTACTGCCCTTCCATTTTTACCCACTTTAGGGTGACAGCAATGATTTCAGCCCATGGCCTGATGCTGAGGCCCTTACACTGAGACTACCTGACTGATGTGGACTTTACAGGGATGACAGGTTTTGCAAATAACATGAAAGATGTAGGTGTCTGTCCTTTCACAGCTTTTATCAATAATAAATGGTCAAACATTAGAGCTGTACTCAGATGCTTATGAACAAATTCTTGAATAAGTGTCTCCACAGGCCTAATGGAAAGAATACTGACAGGAAAAAGACTTTTCCACTCAGGCCAGTAGTTTTTTTGATCAAGCACATTTGTTTTACACAGGTCCTCAAAACAACCTTTGAAAAACAAAAAAAGCAAGCAAACAAACAAAAACACCTCCACAAAAACCTTGAAAAATTAGAACAATTTTTCTCATGGAGAGAAGTAATTTGAGAGATATGTCACTGTTAATCCATTTTTAAGCAAACTCAGAGATGAATTTTGTCATTGAGATTCAAGTGGAATTTAGATTATCATGTAAAATTTTACTAGTCATGTCTGCAGTGGATGCAGCTTTGGATACTCACCTGTGGCTCCGTATGCTTTTTTGTGAACCTTACATGGACACAGGTGGGAGATATGCTCCAAGGGGCAAAGGGAAGTTGTGTCCTTGGTAATTTTGGTGGCTGACTCTTGGTGACCTTGGTGTTTTTTGGTGGGTAAGCCTTGATGCCTCTGTGTACTGGAAGCATCAGGGGCAATCAGAGCTGCAGTGATCAGTGAGATCCCTGTGCTTACCAACAGGCAGCATGAGCAGCTGGCCCTGCTCTGCAGGGATGGACATGGATTCTGATCCTTAGGAGTGTGGAAGAAAATAGCTTAAGATTTTAAAAGAAAAACTTTGTGGAAAAAGACTCCGTGATATACTAACACTGACTCCTAACGTGTTTCTTTCTCATTCATCCTGGGAGAGGAACACCAAAGCCTTGCAGATATTTTCAGAGGAAGATCTGCTTTCTGAAGCCTGGAGAGAAAAGAAATTAGGTATAGACTTGTGGTGGTTGCCTAGGCCTGAGAAATATTTTTCTGCTGTTTGTGTTACATTTTACAGTGACTAGTACCCTTGTATCATGCTCCTGTTCTCTACCAGTTTGTTGCTTTTGCCTGAATCACAGTTAGCAAATCCTTGTAGGAATGTTTCCCCCTCGGAAAAGATTGTAAGGTGAAATTCCTTCATGTCTCTGAAGGACCTTGAAATACCCAAAATGGAAGTTCTAGTTAAGAACAACATTGCTTTCTACTTGGGGCAAGGTAAAAATTGGGGTCATCTGCAGCTGAGGAAGAATCCCACAGCTTTGAAATGGAGAAGAAATACCAGCACCAAGGAAAGGGTTTGTACTCAAATCTGCAAAGTTGTCATTCAGCTCCCATGGTTCCTGATTGTTGTCAAGTGGAACAAGTCCACATGGTGGAGTTCATTCTGGGCCAGCATCTTTGTGCATTCCCATTTATGTCCCAGATTTTGTGTCTAGGTTTTACATTTGGCATTGCAATATTTCCTTGTTGAAAAGGAGGGATGCTTGGAAATGCATGCCCAAAGGAGAGATGCTTGGGGCTGCTTGGAAGTCAGTTGTGCAGCCAGCATAAATTATGGCAGTGCAGTATAAATTGAGACTTTGGGCTCTTAGCTTTTTTAAGAAGATCTCAGATTTCTTTCTGAGATGTGGCCTCCATCCTCTACAGCTATTTATCCTCATTCTTTAGCACGTTCGCAGAGAAGTGGCCTAATGGAATGACACTAGAAGCATATTCCTTTATATCTGTATATATTAAATATAACTTGGAAACCTTCACACGACATTAAGTGCTTCTGCAGTTTCTGGAAGTGTTCAGACTCTGGTGGAAGTGGGTTTATCTGTTTCTACTGGTTTCATGTTAGGAGTATGAGTCCTGACATGAGTGTAAAAAGGAGATCAGACTATTTAATTGCTGTTGCTGGACCTTCCTGTTCTCCATCTCTGTGCTACTGTCCTAGCAGCACCAGTTAGTTACAAGTTTTTTTTAATGATCTCATATCCAGAAATGAAAAAAAAAGTCTTGCTTATGGGACTGCTTATGAGTAGTTGTGGAAAACATCAATTCAATTATGTTTCTGTGGTTTAGACTCAAGTTCTACTCGTATAATTTATGTAATTTTGCTTTATAACTCTGTTGTTAACTTTATGATTCACTTTCTGAGTCTGGGCTGCAATAGAAAATTTAATGATATACATGTTTAAATGCTTTAAACAGAGAGAAAAAAAAAGTTATCTTTTTCAAACCATCTCTTTTTAAACTACAAGATCCCTATTTCTCATTTACACTAAAGTCCTTTTATATTCCTCCAGCTGTGTCAACAAGACATGAATTGTGTATGAATTACATGTATGTCATTTTTACTACAAATAAATACAAATAATCAAATTTTCCTTCTTCCCTGGGCTTTAGGTTAGAGACACTCATGTTGTGATTGGTCCAATTTTCTGTTTATAGAGAGAAATAAAGATAGTCAGACCCTATAATTTATCTGCTCTTTAATTTAAAAAAGCTTGCCAGCACTCAGTCATTAAAATACAGTACAGTGTGATATGCCCAACACTTTGCTAACTGATAGAATGTAAAGATTAAGTTTCCACAAGAGCACTGAGCACCATATGTTTTCATCATTAAATAACAATATTTCCCTTCTGTTTTGGCATATAAACATGAAGTTATATTTTTCTAGCTTGAACTTCCAGATCCAGTCCCATCCAGAAGTGAACAGATACATAAAAATGAATGGGCTCTGTTACAAATCTCAGGAAGAGTTCCTTCTTGTTAGAAAAGGGAGGGAAAGCAGGTATATAATGATATAAATATTATTTCTCAATTTCAGTAGTTTTCTAGATGTTGCAACTTCAGAAGTCCTTGTCAGACTGCAGGGTGGGTACATATGAAATAGTGAACTGGACAATTTACCTCGTGTATTTCTTACTTAATGAATAAAGATGGACAACCTAGAGAGAGGGTGCTTGTTCCCTTTTACAAAACCAACAAAATTGCCTAGACTCTGACAACCTTCACAGGTTGACCTTATTCATGCTAGAAGTAAGAGGAAATGTCTGATCTGGTGGTGGGGGCTGTCACCATAGAGGCACTTCGGTGTACTCTAGATGGAAAATATTCTGTTAATTCAGACTCAGTAGTCAAGATATGTAACATAAGGTTCATTTCCCCCAATAATAATCAGCTCATATTCCTAGAAATGGACTATTTACACGTGGTCCATTGACAATGTATTGCACTGCTACTGTTGGAGAGTTTTAGACATGAAGGGAAAGATCTTCTGTTAAAATTTTGTGTGCTATGTTCAGTGGAGGTGAGGAAAGAAGAGTAAAGCTGCAGACACCTGCGGTGTCCAAGACTACAAGAGAAAAATGAGACTAGAGACTCTTTTGTTTGGATACTGACAAATCTAGGTGTCCCACTAAATGTGAAATCAGACATGGAGAGAGGATTTTTATTTTTTTTTTTTAAATAAGAGTATTTTAACACTTTCATTATTAATAGGAATACTTTTAAGAATAGAGTGACTGCAGTTAGGAAATTTCCCAAGCACTCTGCATGTCTTATTCCTTCCCCACATTTTTCTGTAGGCAGCTCCACTGAAGATCTCACTGGCCCTTTGGAGAACCACATACAAGAGACCATGGGAAAGGGTTATGAACTCGGGATGAGATAGGGTGACTTTGAAGGTTGATACTCCAGTGACAGCAGCCAGAACATTAATCTAAGCTTGCACACAAGTTCTAGTGTCACTGGTATCAGAGGCAGCTTGGAAGTACACAGTATGCAGAGAACTGGCTCCATTCACAGTAATTCACTGGGCACAGAGTAGTTCTTGGCTGGACTGTGACACACACTGAGACATTATTTGGGGCAGGATCAAGGACTATGGTAATTGGAAAAAATAATTGAAGCATGTAGTCAGTTGATTAAATATTTAATAGACCAAATACTTTGTTGTTCTGTGTGTTCTAATTCCAGTGAACGCATTTTAACAATTTTGGAATGAAGCACTGTTTTACTCATGGAGCACAAAAATTTTGGAGTAAAGTAGTTGAATACATGCCTACCATTTTGGGTGACTGATCCTTGCTTTTGCTAGTCTTTTCCTACTCAGTAAGTACTTATTGTATCGAGTCTCTCTTCACATGACTGGGAAAAACGAAAACTACTGCTTCTGTCTGTGTAAGCAGATTAGAGTTTCAATTAAACTTTTAAAGTGAAAAAAACATTAAGCCTTTATCTGTTGTTTCCATTCTGAAGCATTATCCAAGTTACTTATGTTCTTTAACTGTATTTTTCAGGAAAATCATTCTTACAGTCAAAGAGGAATAATTATTTTCAATAAAGAATACTTATTGAAAATATAAAATGCAATCATGTAATCCTGAATGCAAATGCAGATTCTTAAGCAATTTTTTTTCACAACCATTTTTATGTCCTATTTGTGTAATTGACATTTTAGAAGTGTTTCATAAAGCAAGATTTGTATGCAGTCAGTAATGGGCATATTGCCACAATTATTTTCTTGTGTGCTAATTTCTAACCAACTACTTGGACATCTTTACAAAGCATGGTAAAATAAAAGACAAATTATTTGGTGAGGAATATAATAACTGCTAGGTGGCATTATGAAATAATAGTGAATTGCCTCTAGAAAACATTAAATCTTGAAATGACCTAAATAACAAAGCTTACCTAATTTTGTTTCCAATAAATGCTTGCCCTTTTAGCTATTTTCCTCAGTGTTATATTTACTGCCATTCTATTCTTGAACCAATGGAAAGTTATTTGCATTGGTTTAATTTCAGAAAAGCATTTATGTATGCAAATTAAAAACAGAATTGTGTGAAAAAGAAGTTCATGTCTCTTTCATATTAAAACAATAATATCTAAACTTTAATCATCTTTCTGTGCTTTCATTATCAAACCCAATTACATGGTATTGAATTTCTTAGGCCTGAAAAGAAATTTAGATAGCTTTCAATCCTCTGTAACACTAAAATGTTATTATTAGTATTTAAAACCATAGTATGGTAGATATTGTACAGTTATATCCAATTTACCAAAAGTTTCCCTGTTCACGCAATGAAAAAATTATATAGGAACAGCATCATAAGGGCTGGAACATGGACTATCTTTTATAAAAGTTGATATTGAAGATTCCTGGGCTTTAATAAGACATATTATTTTGGACTTTTTTATATTATCAAGTCAGGAAGAGGATGGGCATCTCTGCTGTGACATTTCAAATTAATAAAAAAAAATGTTAACAGTTTATGATGGCTGGTGATTTAGCTTGGGAGGTGGCAAAAATTGTATCTTGTCTAAATTCAAATGACAAAAGAAAAACTAACCAAAACCAAAACCACCCAGATTTACACTGTGTGCACCATCTTCTGGGGGCCTGACCCCAAGGCCAATGAAGATAATGGGAGTATTTTTGATAAATTTCATAGAGAACACATGATCAGATCCATGGAATGTCTCAAATTATCAGGTCTCATTCTGCTTCCAAATACACTCTCTTGATGTAAAACTAGTCTCCTCAGGAGGATTACTTTCGTGTTGCCAAAAATAAAATTATATGATACTTTTAAAAACAAAATTAAGCGAAATATGAACTTATGATTAAAACTATGATGTAAGAAACAAGATACAATTAGGTAAAAATAAAACATACACCAAACTTTTCCCATCAGAATTCTTAGAATCAGCTTCTCTTCCTATATCCAGTAAGTCAGAGTTATTTGACAACACCCTGGACTAAGAGTTGCTGACTCTGTGTCCTCTGTGAGCAACCCAAAAAGATAAATATCATTTTACATGCTGGAACTCGTCCATGTGAAATATGTCTCATGGCCCATTTCAGGGTCCATTTGAAGTTTTCTTGGTAGATGGAACACTTATAAGGTCATTTATTTCCCCCATGCAGAGCCTAATACTGTTGTAGGACACTCAGTTAAATCACTTAAGAAGGGTCTGTGTTCAATCTGGTGACCTATTTTCATAAAAGTCACAAGAATTTCTTTAGGGTTTCAATGTCTCCATTAACATTGAAGCTGGCTAAGTAGTTAAAATTTTACTTGGGGATAACTGAGGGACATTTACATATGCATAGACATTCCTAGTTGCTTTTTTAGGGAAAAAGCCCAACAAAACAGAATAGAAGTGATCTCCAAATACATAAAATTTAATTAAGAAGGTAAATTTTATGATGAATAAAATCGTTCTTAGTGCTGAAGTTATGAGGTTAGGGTTTTTTTGTTGTTGTTATTTTTTGGTGGGGTTTTTTTTGTTTTTTTTTTTTTTTTGGTGGTATTTTTGCATCAGATGTCTTCATGTTCCACACACTAATGGCTTGCAGTGTGTAACATCATTCCTTGCTTCTTGGCTTAGCTTTAACATTAAGGAACTGTAAGCAAAGCTTTTGCAGTTCTGCTCTTAGTACACACTTTTGTGGGTCAGTCTGACTCTCCAATAACTTATCAACTCACTGATTTCACAGTTTCCACCAAATTTCAATAGGTGATAGGTATCTCAAGGGCAATACTCAATTGTGGTTCACATAACCCAGCTACAATCTGGACAGCTCCATTCCAAAGTGTGGCATCACCTTTGGAAGAGTCTTTTTTATTTTAGCTTCATCAGAAATCTGTGTGTATTGTAAGTGAGCAGAAATAGATCCCTCTGAAGGACAATTTTCCCTATTTTTAGAACTTTTCAGAACTTCACACAGTAACATGGTACTTCCTGATAATCCCCTGCGATTATAAATCTCAGTCTACCCACCCTCCAGAGGAAATCAGGCAGGCAGTGATTTTACTCTATTAGATTTGTCTACTCTGAAGACATGAGTTAGCAGAAGACATAAAATGAAGTGCAATACTGGAGGAACAACTGAAATAGAACATTAGGTCAGTCTGTCCCTTCTCTGTTTCATACCTTTGAGTGGGGCCTTTTGATTTCTGAGTCCATGGTTTATTTTGTTTTCATCTCATTGCTCTGTCCGACATCCATGGCTCACTTGGGGTCTTCTAAACCTGACAAATTCCCAGATCATATCAGATTACAGTCTTCACTGATTTCACACTCCAGCAAGAAAGCATTTAGTATCTTTCACCCTGGACAAAACCAAGTTTTATTTATAAGATTTGTTAGTGTGTAGCAATTACAACTGGCCAGAGCAAATGCACTTGGTAAAATGCCTTGCTCAGCTGCATATATTTTCTATATTATTTAGGTGGTAAGGAGTAAGAAAAATGCCCATACAGAAAAATAAAGAACCAACTTCTGCTGTTTCAAATAAACTAAATTTAAAGCCATGTTGTGTTCCTAACAAAGACTCTTAAGTCCTACAGGACAGATACAAAACTCATCTCTACAGCAAGATTTGGCATGATGTAAAACAGGTATAGACCCTGAGACTATTTCAGGAAAAAATAGAGTGGCACACTATTACTCCCACATAATTTTAGCCAAACTGCTTACTTCCAATGTTTGTGTAGAGTACCATTTTGTCTTCTACATCTCTATCTTGGGAAGTGACTTTGGCATCAGAGTCAGGCCAAAAATGGCCTTGATGAGTTCATCACCACACCTAGGCAGCAGGGGTGGCAAGGAAGGCAGCAGCTGTTGTGTCAAGAGCAAATGCTCACGCAGGGCTGTGCTCATGTTCCTAAAGAAGTACCAGAAATAGCTGTACCAGTGCAACACTGACCTGAAGCCCACGTCCAGGGAGCCAGCAAATACCAAATATGATTTCTGCAGTCACAGAGCACTCCAGAATGAGGTAACAGTTCTCTTGAACTATTTCTAGTTAACAAAACTGTTTCAAAGTTAATAAAAAGCTAAATGGCGATGTGAGGAACATATCACACCCACCTATTTGTCAGTTTCCAAGAATCAGTCGTAGCATCTGACCACTGTCAGAAATCTAAAGTCAGTGAAAAGGTATCAACACTTATCCTGCAGCCAACAGCTAAAATGGTCTTTATGTGCCCTAAGAATGCTAATTTCTTCTATTGATTCTAAAGTGGTCCCTGTGTGACAAGCTCAGGTGGACCTGCATTACAAACACTTGCAGTCAGGTAAAATGAATCTGCCATCAAATTTCTCACTGTAAGAATCTGTAATAATCACAGATGATACGTTCTGTAATTACAAAAAACCCTGGAGCTTTTTGGGTAGTATCCTACGTGCACATCAAAAGGAGGAACAAAGTTGCAGGTGGAGAGAAGTCTTGTACTAACAGCCCACATTAATGCCCTATAATTGTCATTTGTCAAGACAATCAGCTTTTCTCTGAGGCAACCTATCTGGCTGAACTGCCACAGTGTCATAAGGACATAAAGTAAAACAAGCATTGATCACATTAGGCAAATTAGAGAAGGATTATTTTCATGTCTGGAAACAAAAAAATACCCAGGGTATTTATGATTTATTTTCCAAAGAATCTTCCTTCTTTCCTTCTGGACAAGTTTATGATAAATAGAGGTAGACTCCATATGGCAGATTTTTTTTCCGTATCAGTACAGGACTCCTTTCTGAAGGGTCTGAAGGTCAAACATTACCTCTGCTTTATGTAATGCTATGGTTTGGTTTCCTTTCATTCTTCTATGCTTTGTTCTACATAAAATATTTTCTGACATGGAGGAGGTCTCTGGCACTTTATATTTGCAACAAATCAACCTCATGTGGTCGCTTGGCTGTCACCTTACATAAGGGGTTCTCTTCACATGTGCTGGCTACCTGATGCACTGGGAGTGCAGGCAACTGGAATTTGTGATCTTCTGTAAGATTCCTGATTTATGACAATTTAAAAAAGAATGATTTCACCTATAAATAATGATGTTAAATAAATTAAGATAGATCTAGAGTTTACCTCTTTTAGTGCTTTCAAAAATATTTGCATGCTTGTCTCTTCTATTGGTTCTTCCTAACAACAAAGTTATTACCTGAGATATGGAAATAATGCCTTTTAGAGTAATTCAAGCAATTCAGTCCATGGTGTACTCTAAGTGATGGCTAAGGTGTGACCTGATCACTGTGCAGAAGATCTCAGAGTGAAGAGATTTCTGGTGCTGCAAAACTCTGGCATTCAAAAATGGCAAGAGGAAACCACAAGGCTGAGAGACAAAGTGAGACAAAATGAGGTAAGAAATCAGGCATACAGGGGCGTTTTGTGTGTGTGTGTGTGTATTTAGTTGATTGGGGTTTATAATTTAGCTTTGGAAATGTTTGTTCAGGAAAGGGGTGACCTCTCTGTCATTCTACATTTCTTTAAATCAGGATAGGAAATCTGCCTACAAGAAAGACCAAATTATAACACAACTTGACAGACGTGTTATTTAAAGAACTTCTTGTGTCTGTATTATATAGAAAATATATTCATAAGAATGGGTGCAAAAAGTGCCCTGCAACACTGAAAAACTCATAGAATTTAACTTGCTTGTGAGTGGCAATATACAACACAATTAACTGCAATGTAGAATCCCACTCTGGATGGGCCTGGGAGGGATGGGTACTGGTCTTTGATGATGTTATTTCCAGTGCTGTGTTCTTATGAATATATCATCTTTTCTGGTTTCAGAAGTAAAATATCCATGAAACTAGGAACATTGTTTTCTCTTGGATCATTCAAAGACTGTTGATAGCAAACACCCATGAACAAGTTAAGCAGATGTTGAAAAGCAAATGGTATTTTCCATCCATTCTTATCCTTGATCATAACCTGGTTCCCAAGGTCCAGTTAAATATTTCAAAAGAGCTGGTGTTGCTCTCACTCCTGTCTTCTGAAGCTGAGAAACCCAAACCCTTTTCAGGCTTCCTGCAAGTGTTTTATAATGCTGGAGGACTCTACATTGCCTGTGATTTTGCTGAAGGGTTACGATTGTTCTGTGAATGACTCTTATAAATCCACTTCCCCATTCATTCTCCCACAGACATTTTGCAAGGAAGCAGTACACAGTAAAGGTGCAAGATAGGCACCTCCAGAATTATCACTTGAATATGTTCACCCTCTAACAGCAGTTTTAAGGACATTTCCTACTGTTTTTGCAGTATAGAAAATATGCACCTGGATTTAGAGGGTCCATTTGAAGCCTCTTGTCATAACTTTTATCATGGCTAGAAAACAAACTTGCTAAAAGACAAAAAAAAAAAAAAAAAAAGAAAAAAAAAGAGCAAGAACTCCTTGTTAAGTTTTTTACTCATTGCAGGTAAATTGGCCAGACTTTGAACAGTGCTCACTTTAGCTGTTTTTTTATATGGGTCTGACCACAGAGTCCTTGAGCAGAGCTGTGGTGCAGCATTGGAGTATTCTGGACCCACTTTGCAATTCCTGCTTTTGCCATGATCTTTGGAGGAACTGAAACATCTCATTATCCAGCTCTCCCTCTCTGTTAGTGGGAAGAATATTGCTCCTTAAGAAGCATTATGAAATCAAATTATGAGGTGTGTGGAGTACTTTTATATCTATATGAATAGGCAACGTGTAGAAATGCTTAATGCAACAGCTCTGAGTGAGATCTTTAAATTCCTTAAAATAAAAAGTTGATCCTCTTGCTCACTGCTGTAGATACCACCACAGTACCTTCTGTTTTGTGACTACAAAGATCAAGATCACAATAATATATAAACTAGATGAAACACTGAGAAGTTTTTTTTGGTAGCTCAGATGGACTCCATCCAGCTGGACCAGTATTAGCCAAAGGTATCTAGGGAAACAGGCTACACCAGTCCCAAGAAATTGCTTCCTGAGACAAACTGAGGATTCAAGAACATTCAGTTCCAAAATCTGGTTTGTTCTGATGCTCATTTTTATTCAGGTGACTCTGACAGTTACCATCCCCCAGTATTAACCTGTTAAGCTTTTTTTTTTCTTTGAGTACTGAAGGTTAAATTGAACAGGATGCATATCGTTGTATCATAGACCAGGCTGAGCCAAATACAAATTTTATATTGACATGTCCATATGATTTGAGGCAGACAGCAGGAAAAAGAACCTTAAAGGAAAGTAGGAAAATAAGCAACTGAGAGGGGAGAGCTTCATCCACTTGCTGAAGTAGAATTGGCATTGACCTCATTCATACTTATTTGGGTTTCTTGAACCCTTTCTGGACAGTTTGCCTGGTCTTGACCAGGAAATAATTAAAAGAAAAAAAAAAAACCAACAGAAAAAATGTAAAGCACTGGAAAATTCTTCTTTGAAATGGAAGGATGTTTCCAGTGTTTTCCATTTGCAAAGCTGGATTAAAAATTACTGCCCTAAAAATACCCTTAGACCTTTTCCCCCACAAGGCTCCTCTCCCCAGTGTTTCATCATGGTGTTAGATTATTTCCTCTGATCTGAGCACCTGCCTGTACCTGACATTTAAGTGAGATGCTCGCCCACATCTGAAGGCAAGGTTTGGCTCATTGAATCCGGATTTGGCTTTGTTTTATTTACAGAGAACGGAATGCAGGGATGATAAAATAATTCATAGGGATGATTTGTGGACTGTTCTGATCTATTTTCTGCTAACAAAACATGCAAGGTTTTATTTGACACTGGTAAAACACACTTAAAATGAAGTTTACTTACATAAAATAGAGCACACATTCCTGCTTTAATGAGGATGATTTTTTTTTTCCTTTTTCTTGTTTGTTTTGTTTTGGAAACCGTCTTAATTTTGTTCTTTTAAACAGTTAATATTTCCATTATGTTTTGTATTCAGTGTGTTATAACTAATTTCTTTAAAGATATTAGCTTAAATTGAGAGATTATAATGGGTTTTATGAAGATTATATTTTATCAAGTGTAAACCTAGTCTTTTAAATGAAAAAGGTTATTTATAAGATGCCTAACTGATAGATTCACAAATGCACCTGGGAGGCTTTATATTGCTTTTTCACTTAAAAATCTTAGTTGTTGTAGTAATCTAATTTTTGGACTCGCATTCAGGTAAAAATATATTAATTCTCACTGCAACAGTCCCCCACTAAGCTCACTGGGAGTGATTTAATAATAGCATAGTTTGAGCACATACTTTCTGCATTTATTTTTGAAATATGTGGATCCATTCTCAACTATTTTCCTTGAAAGAGTCCCAGCGTTTCTTCTTATGACATAAATATTTATAATAGGCGAAATGAAATAGTCTTCAGAAAATACAAAGCCAGATGTTAATAGAAAAATTTTACACAGGTGACAGAAAAAATTGCTCTTTTATTCTGAATGCAGAAGAATAAATTCTTATGTTTTATTCATAAATGGAATTTTTGAGAACTCCTTGTTTAATCCTGTTATCCTGTTCCCAGATAAACTGTGGAACTGGGAGCCAATACCACAAACTGCTAAGCACAGTCTGCAGGAAGCTGAGAGCTCTGAACTCTGGTTGACTTGGTAGAAATAAGTTTTAGGAGTGGAAGTTCATTTCTGTCCTCAGATGGATACTCCAAGAGCCCTTTGAAATCAATGAAGGCAGGCAGACCCCAGATATTAGCCCTGCATGAGCTCTCTTCCTTCAAAAGATATTTTGCATAACATGAAATGAATCAAGAGACCAAAGACTGATGTCTAAGCAAAATGTGTACTTTGATGAAAGGAGCACTTGAGGAAGACTGTCTTGAGTTGCTAATTACAGAATCTCCTTAATATTTGTGAACCTCAGCTGTGAAAGGAAAGGATAGAAAAAAGTACAGCAAGGTTAGGGGGTCAGGTCCTGTTGTAAAAGGTTATAACACAGAAACTCCTCTCTTCACAAAGAAAAAGCTACCCAAACCACTGCACCCAACCTCTCTCAGCTCAGTCCACGCCTCAGAGGCAGAGGAATTACTGTTAGCAAGCACAGGAATGTACACTGCACTTTGTTGCTAAGCTGTAAAAAAGCAGGGAAAGCATTGCTCCTTCCTCACCTGCAGCCTGGGAGTGACAACTTCCCACATCTACTTCATCACTAGAACCCAAGAGCAGTGGTCCAGAGGCGTTTCCTGCAGTCTGACATTGAACAAAGCTGTTACCACTAGGAAAGGCATGGTGCAAGATTCAGGGAAGTCACATCACTTTCTGGTGGCTGTGAAGGCAGATGTGGGCATCCCTGTCACTATCTATTACTTTCACCTTGGCTTGCCCACCAGTCACCTGTGTTTTCCTGGGATTGATTTGTAACTGTTCTGCTCCCTTTCCTGTGACTGGTTGTGAAATGCTTGTGAGAGCAGCCATGTCTGAGTGCCTTTGTCTCTGAAAATTGCAACCAGAAAAATTGCATGAATGAACATTTTTTAAAAAATATCTGTTGAATTTTTTTCTATTTCTAACTCTGCAAGAGCTAAACCTCTCAGTCACCACAAAATATCCACCCTCTTGCTGCTAGTTTGCTCCCTTGTACATGTTACTGACACAGTGGTCCAGCCTGTCCTCTTTCTAGCAACATTATATTTGTACATTTTTATTGTGTGCTGCTTGCTATGCTCATTTCAAACTATGCTGGCAAAGGGATCAGGCAAACACACATCTGCCAAATGAAAACTTATTTTTGCTATGTTCTAAGCATATAAAGGTACATTAACATCTGTCAGAACTGTCATATGTAATCTTAGCCTTATTTAAGTGAAATATAAGTAAATATCAATACATAAATAAGAATAACGATTAAATATAATTTTTATACAACTATATAACAAGTATTTGTGGGTATATATTTGTAGTTATACACGCGAATCTATCTGTATATTTATATATGGAGCATTTGCTTCCCATGGTCTGGGTAGGTTTCCCTTTTGTTTTAGCAGCGCTGAATTCACAAAGGCAGAACTTGTCCCTGTGAGGGGAGGAACAGCCAACAAAACAAACCAGGAGCATTTTTGTATGAGGTCAGAAAAGCCATTGAACAATGGCTTGAATAATTTCTGAGAAGGTCATTTCTACTAAGGAAATTGTATCCTAAGAAGGAAAAGCCAACTAAGGAGCCTGAAGACAACAAAAGGTAATAAATTATAGAGCTCCAGACCCTACCTAAATGGTGTGTCTCCTTTTGGGTAGCCTGGTCCAGTCTCAGAATCCAAAATTACAAAACCAGGGAATTTCATTTTAGCTTAGGATTCAAATACCAAGGCAGAAGCTCAGTTAACAACATATCACAGATCTATAATCAAAGCCATCTTTGCCAAAATGCTAAATATTTATGGCAAACTGTCTATGTTGGCTTCAAAACATCCATTTCCTCTGATGGTATTGTGTACACTGGGCAAAAAATTGACAGCAAAATAAAAACAGGCAATTAACCTCTGCCCTGAGGTTGGCTGCCTCTATGGCTTCCTCCTGGACTTGCACCATCTTCCTCCCCTGTCCCAACGAAACAGCAGAATTCCTTCAGGGGGAATAGGGGTCTTCCCACTGCTGATACAGTGATTCAACAGAATGGGCAGTGAAAATTTGGGAAAAAAGAGACCATCAAACCTCATTAGGAGGAGCAACATTTAAAAATAGATGGATTATCCTTGGCAATTCAGTTATCTGCTGTGCTGGCACTCTGCTTTGTCACCAGTTAGCAAACATGCATCCTCATATTTATGAAATTTTCCATATAGAAAATCCTTTTTCCATCAGACCTGTCCCCAGCTCATATTACTGGGGAGGGGAGGTGCTGTCACTCTGCCTTTTAGCTGCTAAAGCTCAATGGGCTTGCAGCTCCTTTTGAGGTTCAGTGAACAGATGCTTTTTTGGGAGGTTGTGACTGAATCACTGCCTTCATTTCAGCTGAGATGAGGGCCAAATGGAGGGAATCCAAATTGCATGGAGAGCACTACATGAGAAAATAGCTGAACACAGAGTGGTCATTTCTCTCGGTGTTCAGCAAAATTTGACAAGCATCACAAAAGTGGTGTTACTGAAAAGGGAAGCACTTGTATGGGGACTGCAGCTTTAGTGCTTTCAAGGAGTAGAAAAGTCCCTGATTAAAGCATGGAGAAAATTTACATTTAAAGATGATTATGATAAGCAGGGCTGAATAAAAAATAACCTGTGCCATACTGAAAGGACCATTGACTGTTACTGCTTCTTCAATACTTCAGGTTTTAGTTATCATCTGTGCTTTTAGAGGCACTTAAAGGAACCCCTACCCCCATTTCATAAAAGTTTTTCATGTAGTCTATGCAGAAAGAAATGAATACTGGACTTTGCTGTGAGCTTGGAGTTTGGCTATTAAAAAGCTAGTTTGGGGATTTGGGATGATTTTGACATATAGAAGACAAATCCCTTAATTAAGGAGCTCATAATAGAGGGCCAGCACAGACTGATTCTGTTGCCATCCTAAGAAGATGGAGGAGTCTTTTTACTCCAGGATGAAAAATCGGAGATTCCAATTCTACCGAAAAATTACCAGGCTGGTCCAGGTGTGCAGCTCAACAGCAGATGGTGGTGAAATGGACTGGTCTCAGCCTGCTGATTACCCAGGTCAGCTACCATGGAATTCCTGATGTTCAGTTAAAATTGTCCTCCATAAAAAAAAAAAAAAAAAAAAAAAGTCAAGAAAAAAGAAAAAAAAAAGACATTATAGTCCCTTTGCATTACTCCTAGTTTTCTCTGTATACTCAAGAGAAAAATTCTAAGATGTAGTCCTGAGCCTAGAAACTGAACTTAAATTGGAGTTTTCCCAATGGAACTTCCAGTTTTTTCCACGGGACATGTTCTCATGCTATCCAAGCCAGCTACTCAGGTGCTAAATCACTGGTAGCTCAGCTTTCACTGCAGCTCCTGAAGATGCCTTTTCATTTGTTAGCTCTCAGCTTTTAATGCTGCTGCACACAATTTCTTTTTTGTGCAAGCATCACTTATCCCCATCTGTTACCTACCTCCCCTCCTTCACAGTACGCTTAATATGATAGACATTGTCCAAACATGTATGAATACCTCAATTTTGTCCTTTAGAGCTTCACCAAACAAAATGCCAAACAGCAATACAGTCAGATTTTGGAGGATAAGCAGTCTTTTCACCCATTTTAAAGTCACTGCCTCCCACACTTAGAGGTTTGATACAGAGCACTTCAGCAGTGGGCAGAGATGAATAGCCTGACAAATACACTCCTTTGTATGGAAACTTCTGTACAGAGATTTCTTTCTTGAAGGACCCCAAAATTCCAAAACAATGCCAAAGGCAAGGTTTTGCTAATGCTGCAGCATTGCCACCTTTGAAGTCAAATCAGCAGCCACATGTAGGTATGAAGGAAAACCCTCTGTTCAAATGCCAAGCTCAGTAAGAGTTTAGACACAGACTGTACTTTCCAAAGTGGTTCTGAGTCAGAATAATTAGCTTTAAGCTCACATCTTAGGAAAAGTTAGGCTCAGAGCTGACATACAGAGACGGAGCAGATGTAAACCTCTAGCACCAAGACACAGCCCACACTCACATTTACCTTTGCTCCTGGTGAACGGGAACTCTACATTTGTGTATCTCTGGCAATGAAATTCTGGTTGCAGCATGACAATTAAGACAGTGAATTTATGCATCTGTGTGTTTAACCCTCTTATAACCCAGGGTCCTTATCCCTCTCCTCTTGGACAAGGACTTTGAGAAGGTTTCTGCATTCCCAGCAAATTGGCAGCATGTCCTTGGCCTGCCTTGTGCTTTTGCAGGTCTCATTATCCTTTGAAGAGAGCTTGCTCTCAATTTGTTCTTCTTAAGTGCAATCAGTGAAACCAGATGGAAATGGCTTTGAAATTTACCTTTTCAAATCTCAGCTTTGTATTTCTCCTTTGATGTTCCTTGTCCTTGCCCCTCCTGCCTCACTGCATCTTCCTCTCTCCAGGCTGTGCTTTCCCCAGGCTTGTGCCTCCCTGAGCACTCTAACTTACAAAGGCATTTCAGTCACAGGAGCTCTAATCCACTCTGCTGTGAACAACAGTGTGTGTCATCCTCAGTGGTGTGTCAGAGTTGGACAACGACTGGGAAAAAACCACAGAAATGTTCTGACAAAGAAACTTTTGAGGCTGTAGGAAGTTATAGTTGCTTCAATACTCAAGTAAGGCTGAGAAATTTATGATGAACCCTGTCCACAGAGAACAACTTTCACTTTATATCTGCAGATTCCTGCAATGTTGAGGTAGATCTGAAATTTTCATTTGGCCCCCAGGTGTGGCTACATTTGCCAACAGATTGTGGTCCAGGATCTTTGTTTCATTGCTGTCTCTGAAATGCACTGGTTACAGGAATGGTCCTCAAAGGAGCAGCTCTTTTTGCCACTTCTTTACTTAATTGGATTCACACTTAGAGGATTCTACACAGACACTTGAAGGAAATCATTACTGCAATGTTTGTAGCTCATCAGTTCAAGAAGAAAATGGATGGTTCTTCAACCTCTTTATAAGACATCAGGCAAGGGGCTCTGATACCCTCGCTCTTATTCACAGTTGCTGACTAGAGTGTTACATAAAGTATACATAAGATGTTTTCCCACATACATATATATATATATATATATATATATATAATATATTTATATAATATACTTGCTAAGGAATGTTTTTCTACAGCCTGGTATGTGATTCTTGCTTTATCCTCTCTTTTTCTGCACACTCAGCTTACACATTTCATTTTTAAAAGGAAGCTCTCCAGGGCTCAGGAAGGCAAGAAAGATATCTCCAGAATATTACCTTAATCAGGCTCACAGAATGTTCTGGGACAACTAAATAAATTATTAATCTTACTGTTAAAAATCAGTTCACATACATTAAGAGCTGCTCCAGAAACAGTTGCATAGTCTAACAAATATGTTAATATGTAAGTAGTCCAAGTAAAAAAAACCAAATCCTTATAAAAAATAAAAGATGAATCTTAAGGTACAGAAGTAGCTTAATTGGCTTCCACAACAAGGCAAAATTAAAATCTTCCAATTTTTTCTTATCTTTCACCTCTACACACATATTATCACCAAGCAGAATGTGAGAACTTGCTGAAACAGGTTCCCGTGATGCTGAACTCACCTTAGTAAAGTGCTGAAAGCACAAACATGAGAAAATTCCCATTTATCAAAGTCAATATTTCCTCTCTTGCATGGTCTTGGTAGTAGATTTTTTCCCTTCTCTTAGATATGTCATTTTGTGCTACAACAGCAAAGAGTGCATTTGGAACACAAATCTGGATTGTCTAAATGAAGATGAAGAAGGGAAACTATTTTATCTTTGCCTCCCTGCTCAGACTTTTCTCCCTGAGCTGAGTATAGTCTGTGGAATTTGAAACTGGGACTGAGCATATGGGCTGGGAATGGAAATATCCTGAATTATTGCTTAGATCCAACTGGTTTTCCACTGAAGCAGTAGTGTTACTATAGGACACAAAATAACATGACACGCACACACTGTTGTTCTTAAGGCAAAAAAAGGAAGTTTATTTTTTGACTTAACATTTATAGATTTCTAAAAGTGACAGTGGATTGGAGGGTGAAAGTGCCACCTCTCCAATGACACTAGACAATCTAATAGTCTATCAAATTTATTTTTTTCTATAAAAGAATACAAAGCAATAAGTTATTTACAAAAAGTGTGTAAGAAAGTTCGTTACAAGAATGTAAACATCAGAAAGCTTAGAAAATCTTAAAAAATCAGAACCACACAGTAGCAGTAGTGCCAGTAGAGTTTTCTAATACTCCCAATTTCCTTTTCCTGTTTCTGCACCTTTCTGTGAAGCTCCTGTTGACAATAGTGTGCTATCATTTGAAAAAGCAACTTTCTGGAAAACACAATGCTGTCCAGCATGTTTGTTAGGGTTTGGGTACAAATGGGATTGCCATAGCTGGCATGTGTTGAAGAGACTCAGCTGAAGTCTTTGAAACTTGGTAACATGAAGCTCTGATTGATTTGCCTGCAAAGGAGGACCAAATAGGCTTCTAATCCTTTTTTGACCTTCTTCTCTGCCAAGTGTTCCTTGAGGGAAATCCTAAGTTTGCTAAACATAACCTTCTCCTGGTGAAGATGATAGAAATCTTTATGTTATCCAGGGATTCTTTTCCATCAAAGAAAATATTAGGATTTCATGTTTATGCCTTAGTAGCTTAATAAAAGGTAAAGGTTTCAGCTTTCCCAGGTTTCATCCACCTCCTCCTAACCTTAGTAGACATCATATGAAACTACAAAAAAACCCCAAACAAATTGAAAAGTTGCTGTGGGAGAGGAAGAGGTTCCTAAACTTTAAAAAGAAGGGGATAGGGAAGACCAGAAGGAAAAAACTATGACCTTTCCTAGTTCTGATTTCTGATACATATGTTAAATCTATTGAAAATTTAATGAGAAGCTGAGGGGTCTGAAACAAACTGTGGCCCAAGGTGATGCAGTTCATATAGAAAGAAATATCTACCTTGTATAATCCAGTATCAGGTAATCAGTATGGGAAAATTTCATACTGCCACTTAGGAAATAAAAATTCTTGACTGTTTTAAAATAATTGCTGAGTTTGCTCCTGATGGGTCCTTTCAGTTCCCCTACAGTAATCTCTGCTCAAACACACTTGAGGCAGAGATTATACACTAAGCTTTTTCCTTCTAAAGTCTAACACTGTAAATAACACAGTCCACTCTAATTAGCTCCTGTAAACATGCATCCAGCAGGCAAGGAACCAGTGAGCAATGTAGCTATCCACTGCTTCAGGCACAACATTTGGAATTATTTGCCTGAATGATGTCATTACAATAATCCTGCATGGGATACACTGCATTTTCCCCTTTCCCCAATACTGTAACTGAATGCCAAATCCTCCAGGTGACTCACAGGCAGCAGGATAAACATTCATGCACCAAGTCTGCTTTGGATAGAGACACTCAGAGTGTGGACTTTCCAGCGTGACATATCAAGCTGTGAATATATTTCCAAGCAAATATTTGGATTTCTTGGTTGATGATCAGCCCAGTGTTTCTCAGGCAGAAACATGCTTCCTCTGTCCAATTTTCCCCATAGGAATTTCAGTCCTACATGACTGGTCCAAAACTGTTTTTATATTAATCCTCTTGGTTTTAGGTTTCCCAGTGAGGTAGCTGGGCATCAAACTGGGGGTTTAAGCAGGGGCAATTCTCTTTCCCAAGGTTTTGGGTACTTTGGCTGGAGTGGAAAAACTGCAGGTACATCCTCATTTATTAGCTCATAAACTCATTTCCACAATGCAAAATTTCTAGAAATAATTTAGACATGGTAAGCAATGAGAAATCAACTTTTTTTCCAGTCAACAAATCAATTACCTCTAAGAAGAATACTCTCCTGTCTGGGGAGATACCTGAAGGTCTGATGTAACATTTCTCCTTTCTAACTTTCTTCTGAAGTTAGCTCTATTTTTATGAACAAATTTAACATAGCTCTTTTATAACTTCAAAGGTTTTAATGGTCTCCTGATTTCACAACATTTAGCATATTCTCTGGGCTGCTGCCCAGAGCACCTCGTTGGAGGAGAACCATCCTGGCCAAAGGCCAAAAAGGACTTGCCATTTGTCCCTGGTTTGGTCAAACTGGAAATTCTCCATATAGCCAAGATTTCTAGAGCCCATCCCAAATAAACTGCACTGAGGGAAGAAGAATAGGGAGACAAAATCCAGGAGGTCAGTAAAAGAGTAGATATGTGTAGGAGGGAAACCACATTATTTTGTGTGGGTTAAAAGGAAAAAAATTAATTGCTGTTTGGGTCTTTCTTGGAGACCTTCCCTCTTTGTGGCAAAAAAAAAAAAAAAAAAAAAAAGAAAAAAAATCTCACTAATTACTAAAACTGTCTTTGTTTCCAAAAGGAGATCTTTGAACCTAGTTTTCTAATAACTGGAAATACTGGTTTTTTTCCTAGTTTTCAGATATGTTAATAATTTAGTAAGGTTCTCATTCCAGTTTCTAAGGTAACTGCACTTCCATTTCCCTTATGATGTCCCAGCTTGGCAGCTCTCTTGAGGCAGGACCCCACAGTGCTGCCTCTCTTAATTGGCCCTTAACTAAACCCCCTCCAACCCTTTACAAGCCTCACTTCTGAGCAGCTGCTCTGACACTTTTCTGCAGCCTCTTCAGCTCTCCCAAGGTTATGAACTATTTACCAAGGGCAAAATAATTGATTAGGAAATGTGCCTCAAAACAACAGTCACCCAATGCACCTACTTGATGGACACCTATCTTCCAACACTTTTAGGGTTTTGAAGCATTTGTCCTTGTTAGTCACAGTGAGTTATTAGAAGACATCTGTGTCCCCAGTCAGTATTGTTATTTTTATAAATGGTTGAAGCTTCTTTTGGTTTGCCTTTGGGCCTTAGCAATTTGTGTGGTTGCCCCCTTGTAGAATGAGCTTCATGTATTTTCCACTTGAAGCTATTGCAAAGCTGAAACAGTATTAATTACCTCCCTACATCCTTTTCATCTTGAAGGAAACATCTCATGTCATATTTATCTGGGAACACAGATACTGACAAAAACTTGAGTTTCGTTAGGAAACATTTCTAACATTTATAAAGTTAATGCAATCTTCTTTAAATACTCCATAGCTCGAAAGCATCTGTCACAAGTCTTTTTTGGCTTCCTTCATCTTTTTAGCATCAACAGAGTCTGCCACACCCCCAAAGCCATCTGTGTATCTCATGTAGAACTTCTGCAAGGGCTTTTGTTTCTCTTGACCACCTACATCCCACAAATGGAAAACATCAGTTTTATTTTTCTCTCTTAAATCCCCACAGTATCACCCCCAGTGTGTGGGCAGAAAGTCAACAAGCCAATTTGGTCTCAGCCTGCAGAGCAGAGTGTGAAGCTCTAGGGCTTCCATGGACTGCATTAAAGGAAGCGTGTGAGCAGGAGAAGGAGGCTCCTGCCACTGTCCAGGACCAGAGCCATGAACAAATCCCTCACCATGCTGTTCCATGTTGCTCTTATGGTATTTTAGCAGTAACTAAAATAACTGAAGTAACCCTTCAAAAAATAAAAGCTGTTGTCAAAAAGTAAGTAAACCTATAATCTCCTTCATATGGTAGTTTACTCCCTCTCTGCTTGAGGTATGATCAAGAGTGATTCATTTGTTTTTGCTGAATCTCAGTTTTATTCTACTGCAATTTTATTTTTTATTCAGAAAATAATTCTGATCTGCATTGTCACTCAGAATTTGAACCAAATCTTTCTCTGGGATTTTTAAAGGTTGAAAATCCAATTTCATTATAATCTTCTGTTGATTATTTCTATATTTCAAGGACACACTCACCAGCAAATTTAAAATTCTAAAATGCATGAAAAACTCTGTTCCTGGGATGACCCCATAAAAATTTGCAATCTCCTGAAATTTAGTGCCAGAGAGAGCTAAAGGTATATTTGGTCCCATGGTTAAAAGCCTGCTGAAGTCAGTGAGGCCTTTCCCACTAACCTCAATAGCTCTTCTTATTGCAATTTTTATATAAGGTTGAGGCAAATAAAAAATTGAATTTTTAGCCATGCTTTTGTCACTTTCATCATTATTGACTCCAGATTTCAAATGGAGGGATTATAGTCAGGAAGAGGAAAGCTGAAATTATTTTAAAAATTTGTATGACTATCATCAAGACATTTATTCTCTGGCTCTTTGAGGTGAGAGATTAAGACATGGTTTAGGACTGACTAGGATGAAGCCAAAATGACCCTCCAGTTTTTCCTTTTGTGCTCAGGCTACCAAGTCTTGCATAATCACTGCTGCTCCAGAGCTGGTCCTCCCTGGAGCACGGCAGCTGCTCAGCAGAGAAGCAGCCACTAGAGAGCATGATGAGACCAACTAACCTCCCTGGGTGTGCTCTAGATCAGGGCTGGAACCAGGGCTCCTGAGGTAGAAAGCTCTGAAGCATCCTCATGGCTGAGCACTCTAAGCAAAGACAAAAAGCCAACAGAACTGCAGATGTTCAAAGGAAAAATAAAAGAGCATTGACCTCAACCTCAGTGTATTAAATGAAAGCAAGCATGAAACTGTCTCATCTGTTTTGTGCCTCTCATATGAAAATTATATATAATATGTCTCCATTATACATGTATTTTGTCTCAATGGAAAGTCTTTAGAATGGATTACATATAAATATTTGTGTGTTCCTGGTAAACCTCTGAATATCATTGCTTTATGGTTATTTCTTCTATGTACAGCAGCCTTCAAGGCTACAAAAAAGAGATATAAATGGAAAAAGACTAGTTTAGTATATTTGGAGAACAAAAGCAAAGCTAAATTATGAATAAATTATAAAAGAAATATTTCAATCATTCTACGCATGTTTACAACAGTAAAAGGAGAAAAGGGAGGTCTTTGGAATGGCATAAAGAGCTCTCAATTTTTTATCTTTAGCTCTGTGATCATCTATTAATCAATTACTGTATTAATCAATACAATCATCTATTAATCAATACTACTTAAGTGAGTTGGGGTTTGCAATTTGCTTCCTGTTGTGGCAGTGATTCCTGCAATGGAACAGGATAAATTGTACATTTGGCACATTATTCAAGGATGGAACAGAGTAGGAAGAAGAGAAAGAAATTTCCTTCACACTGTGAGAAGAGCTGTCTTTTCCAGCAGTGAGGACACAGACTGCACGATGCTGATATGCTGAGGTTTTCCATGGACTAGAAACTTGGCAGCTTTTATTCAGGGGAAAAAACAGCTTCAAGGATGGCTCTGTTCTGAGCTTGGTCCCAGGGAACACCCACCAGTGGGCAACAGAATGGCCCCAAGTCTGTGTCTCACCAGAGCTGGTGCCTCCACCATGTCAGTGTTTCATGGCACTGTTCCAACAAACAACCTCAAGTAGAAAATGGAATATGCAAAATGCAGAAATAAACAAAAAATCTTGACCCAAAAACCCAACCCCTGACTTTCCCCCACTGCCCCGCTAGAAATGGGCAAAATTGAACCCATGTTAAAATCCATAGTTCATGGTAGAGAAAAGAGTGTATTTTCAAAAGAGAGCAAACTGTTGGTCTGGCTAGTAGACAACTTTTGCCCTCTAATAAGAAAAACCATCCAGGATATTTCAATAGTCTTGCCTAGCAACTAATTTTCCATCTGAATTCTCACCTATTTCAAATACCCATGTACTCTTTCTGTAAGTTACCAGTTTTAAAACCTGTTTGCTCTTTTTTATAATGGCTCCTACTTCATTCTACAAGCTGGGGACCAGGGCATGGGGGTATGCTTTGTAAATCTCTTTATTTCCTTGACATGGCTCAGCTTCTCCACTGTAGGAGCTTTTAGGTTATTCCCTAAATCACCAAGACTCTCCAGCACGCAGTCTAAAGAGAAATCAGCTGGTTTGTGTGTATTTGTATTGAATGAAACAAGTTGGAATTTGATCTACATAAAGAATATTGAGACAGGAGACAAGATTCTTATTGACAGGTACAGTGAACTTTATTTCTCTTGACTACAATAAATGGTAATCCAGTACAAAACAGTTTTAACCATTAACCACAGTGCCAAGGGCAGGACCTTCACAGGCAATTAAACAAAAGATAAAACTTAAGTAGTCCCATGGCCTCATGCCACATGATACTTTAGAAATCACTTCTAAAAATTTCACAAGGGATTGAATTCATAAAGTGATTTTTAAATTTTTTTTTAATATGGTGTGTTATCTACTAAGACAGGCAAATATTGGCTGCCTGGAAGAAGAAGGGAGAGAACAGTCCCTGGAACAAAGGAAGGACAGACCTGTGGCAAACAGAAGTAAATGTGCATTCCTGGAAGAAAAAGTATACTGAATACCACTTGCACACAGAATCATAGAATGGCTTGGGTTGTGAGAAGCCTTGAAGATCATCTAGTTCCAACTCCCCTGAAATGGGCAGGGAAACTTCAACTAAATCAGGTTGCTCAGAGCCCTATCCAACCTGACCTTGAACACTTCCAGGGATGGAGCATCTACCATCTCTGGGCAATCTGTGCCAGTGGTTCTCCAGCCTTTTCATACCAAAATTTCCCCCTTATATCTAGTCTACATATACTCTCAAATTAATTTGAAACCATTACCCCTTGTCCTGTCACTACAGCCCTGCTAAATCTTTCTTCACATACTGAAAGGATGCTGCAAGGTTTCCTTTCTCTTCTCCAGGCTGAGCAAACCCAGCTCTCTCAGCCTGTCCTTCTAGGAGAGCTGATCCAGCCCTCTGACCATCTCTGGGGCCTTCCTCTGAACATGGTCCAGGTCCTTCTGTGCTGAGGCTCCAGAGCTTTTGGCAGCGTGGCAGATGGGGTCTCACCAGAGCAAAGCAGAGGGGCAGAATCACCTCCCTCCTCCACTGCCCATGGTGCTTTGGATGCAGCCCAGGGCACCTTTGGCTTTCTGGGATCCAAGTACACATTTCTGGGTCATGTCCAGCCTCTCATCCACCAGGACCCCAAAGTTCTTCTCTTCAGGGCTCCTCTCAACCCCTGCATCCTCTTCCTTCTTTGGCTAGAAATGTTTACAAAGAAAATTTTTCTTTGTATCCCTTGCCAAGTCCAGCTCTAGCTGCACCTTGGCCTTCCTGACCCCAACCCTACACCAGCAGGCCACATCCCCATACTCTTCCCAGCATACATGTCCCTTCTTCCACTGCCTCTGCATTTCCTTCTTGCCCTTCTGTTTGATCAGCCGGTCTCAACTCAGCCGTGATCTCTTGCCTTCCTTGTCCTGTTTCTTACAAGTGCACTTTTCTAACCAAACTGCAGATTCACCCCACTGGGGTTGGAGCCCACAGAGAGAGATGGCCCTGTCCTGCAGAGCTGGGTGCTGCAGCAGTGTCCCTAGATGGGAGAGGCACAGGCTGTAGGTGTGTAGGAGTCCTGGGCTTGCTCATTCCATCAGTCAGCATCTGCTGTGAATGCCATGAGCAGCGTTGCCATAGTGAGAGTGCAGGGTGGTGTTGGCATGGTGGAGATGACAGCCATCCTGAGCAGCAGGCTGGCACTGCCACACAGGGAGACAATGGATCAGAATCTCGCTGTCATGAACATTTAGGAGAGCCCAAACATGTCCTATGAAGACAGCAATTTGAACTTTGCTTATTGAAGTAAGATTTGCAAGACCAGGAGGGGTGTGTCATTTCCTGCTGCCCCATCAATGAGAGCCTTGGTGGGCACATTGGGAGCCAGGTATTGCTAAATTACCAACCAGTATGTTTGCAGGAGCATCCCAGGGACCAGACAGGGAGGATATTGATCCTGTTTGCTCTCTTGGAATTACAGATATAACAGAATTTTAATTTGAATGAATTGTTGCACTTCATGTTCACTTGACATTGGCAAACATAACCAAAAAAGGGGAAGAGACCTCAAGAAGAAAGAAAAAAAGAAAAAGAAATCCTGATATGCCAAGAAGTTTGCATTGGAGGCATGAAAAAAAAGCACAAGGATGCTTTATAAGGCATCCAATTTGGATAGGATTCAACCTTGTGAATCCTAAGGTTGAAGGAAAAGAGCAAGCAATTTGTAACTTTATAACTCTTTTATGCTTCCAATGGGAACACCATAATTACCACAACACTAATCTTCTCCAGTAAAGAACGAAGGAGAGATGTGAATTGCATGCTGTTCCCCACTTCAGTTGTTCCCAGAGAGATCATCTTTTACCTTACAGGATTTAGCTGTCATTAGAAGAAAGAGATTAAAGAAAAGTAAAGAAAGTAAAGAAGCTTTACTCTGTAGAGGGTTGTGTGAGTGAACTTGTGCTTGAAAGAGAGGGTGAGACTAGAGAGTGTACAAGAGGTTCTCCAACATTCAAAGGTGGGAGTATAAGTGTGTGTGAATGTGTGTGTCATTGAGAGAGTGAGGAAGCTAGAAAAGATCAGGAAAATATATAAACATTCTCAGTTACAAATTTTAAAACTGCTACCCTTGCAAGATTGATTGAAGGTTTAAAAGACTCACTGAGTCCAACTGATTGCTGCTTTTTTTCTGCCAGCTGTCCAGATACCATGGAACTGAAAATCTAAAAAAAGCAACATTTGAGAAAGTGGATTTATAAAACGTGATGATGGGGAATTTTGTGGAGATCATTTGGTTGGTTTTTTATAGAAAATATTACCTACTCACTAACAGTGTGAATTTTGGTATGTTTGTGCTGTCTTCATTTTTGGGTTGTGTCAGCCTAAATTGACACATTTGGCTCATCACACTGAGAAGAAATATTCTGTGTCAACTCAGTATTAACCTGGAGCCCTCTGGACATACACCTTCATGCAAGATGAAGGTCACTGCCTCTCATCCTGGATTTGTGCTGTAGGTCAGAGTCTTGGCCTGGATGAAATTCAGAATACGCTAAAGTACACTGACCTGTTTTGTTTGAACCCTAGGGCAGTAAGATTATAACATATCCTGGAACAGTTGTCCATCTGGAAAATCAAATACACAGGAGAGATTAGGGGCCTGAAGCATTCAAACTAAAACTCCTGGGAGGCTCTCCAGCTGTCAAGGAAGCTGATCAGTGTTGGACCATGCTAGAACAACGTTTTGACATTTTCAAAGCATATTTTAATGCCATATTCTGTAACACACACACATACACACACACACACAAACACACACACGCACACACACACACACATTAATCTATTAATTACTCCTGGCTCAATTAAGGCTGAAAACAAATGTGTAATAATTGTAATATGCATTTTATCCACTTCTAGTTGTGCTGGACGACATGAAATATGCTGTAATTGTATCATTTACACTGCTTGTGTATATTCTGAAAATTTCCAGACAGACCTGGATTAGCTGAAAGAGGAGGTTAACAGGAATATATGAAATTCCACAAAGACAAATGCAAGGTCTTGCACCTGAGAAAGCATAATCTAGGATTGCAGCACAGGCTGGAATCTGCCTGGATGGGGAGAAGCTTTGTGGAGAAGGCCCTGGAGATCCCAGTGGACAACAAATTCAGAATGAGTGACCAGTGTGCAGCAGGAGGCTGGGCTGCATCCACCAGAGCATCCCCAGCAGAGACTGGGAACTCATCATCCCACTCTACTGAGCCAGCAGAATGGAATTCTAGGGCCAGGAATGGCCTCAGCATGCCCTATGAATGCCAGGCCCTGGCTGTACAAAAAGATGTGGACTGGCTGGACAGAGCCCAGAGGACAGCACCCAAAGATGAGCAAAGGAGGGGAAAGCCTGACATGTGGGAAAAGGCTGAGAAAACTGGGTGTGTTCAGCCTTGAGAAAAGAGGGCCTGGGGGAGACAGCTTCACCATGTTCCATTATTTAAAGGATGGCAACAAAGATCAGACTCCTTTCTTAAAAGGAATCATATGGAAAAGATGAGGGGTGATGGGTACAAGTAACTCCTGGAGAGATTCCAATTAGGATGAAAAGTTTTTGAGAATAATCTCCCCAAGGGAGTGGTGGATTCCCTGACATTGGACACTTTAGAATTCATCTGGACAGGGTGCCGGACCATCTTGTTTAGACTGTGCTTTTGTCAAGAAAGCCTGGACCAGATGATCTTGAGTACCATTTTAACCTGGTACTCTATGAGTCTGTGATTATATGAACTGTGGCTATCAAAAGTGTCAAATGAGTGTGTGCAGGAGTTCTGATAATACTGGAGAGCAATATTTGTTGATCAGAGCAATTCAGAAGAAAACCTCTGCCTTCTGCTTACCCTCTGGGAAGGACTTTGCAAAAGAGTTGTACCTATAAAGAAGATGGAGAAGAAAATTACATTAACTAGAAATTCAATATAGCCCTTGAAACTAGGTTTTGTTTCAATATAAGTTCTTCATTGCTATGAACTTTTACCAGCTAGGCACAATCAAAAGAGTAATCCATGATCTTCCATAAATCTTTAATTAATCTTTAATTAATGCTGAGTACGTTGGCTCAGATGCTTCTGAGCAGTTTCTAAACAAACTAGAATATTACAGTCTACATGTTCAGAAGTCCCAAGAAGATATATCATATTGATCTATCTAGATATTCAATAATTCACCATGAATTCCTCCATCTTCCATCATTAGCATGGCTTCACTTCTTAACCTGCATTATGGTGTTTCAAATCTGGCAGTGTGATTAGGAAGTAGGAGTATATACACATTGTAGCTGATATTTTCTTATACCTCTCTTTTCATTTAGTCTCTGCCTAAATTAAATTGTAAACGTGACCCAGATCTTTCCAAATATCTTCTACAAAAGAATGTGAGCTGTTTCTGTGTGATAGTTTTACTGCTACTTTTATTTCAATTGTCTCAAGCAGAGATATCACCTGTGCAAGTATTTTATCTTTTAGGAGGGACGTTGGCCCTGATTGTCCAATCAGCAAAATTTCATGTGCAATGCAAGCCAAGGTCCAAAGAAAAGGTGATCAGAGACTAGGTTTCATCTCCCTTATACCATGGTATGAAATCACTTTGATGGTAACTGACCTTGGCTTATGACACATGCTTGTTGCTGAGGAAAAAAAGATAATAGAATGAAATAAAATTCTGGCTTGGCCTGACTTGATCTCCACATGTTTGTCACATTCCCTGGCTTCTCCTGGCAAACTGAGGCATCAGACTCCCTTTGGCAGACCTGGCTATATCAGAGCTTGCTGTTGGAGCTTCTGTTTCAGCTAATAAAGATGGAATCAACATTGTCAATGGAATTAAAGATTCAATTTGTCTGATCCCATGTTAACACTTACTTTCAGATTTGATTAATGTACTTTTTTAGACTTTTTTTAAACTGAAAACAGGCTGCCCATTGATTGTAAAGAGTAATTAGAGTGACGACCTGCTCAGAGATTCATGTTGGTGTTTTCTGACAGATTTTATGAGACAAATCCCACCCCAAATATAGGATCCTTCAAAGTGTGTGCGGCTAGCAATGGAAGCCATTGAGTAATAAAGGTCCCCTCATTCTCCTCCTCATGTAGTTTTCTTAAGCAGCCACCAAAACACAATATTTCCTAAATGGCCAATTACTCAGACTTCAAGAATCTGTTGGCATGGTCCAGCATGGGCCAGTTTAACCCTCCACTCCAGGATTGCTTTCTGGAAACAAAGATGAGCTATCAAAGATGGAGCAGGAGTCAATAGCAAACAGCAGGATTGAATGTAACCTCCTCTCTCAGCAATACACACAGACATTCACAAATAAATATTTCCTCACTAATTCTCTTTGTAATGACAACAACAACAAATCTAACACAAAGCACACCTCCTGCCTTTTTCAATAACACATCAAATCATCCAGTTTTACTGATATTTCGGTGATGTCAAGGCAAAGTAAAATGTTTGTTTGAAAACAAGAAAATCGAACAGTGCATCAAACAGAATTATGATACTCCAATCCACACACTTTCTCTCATCACAGTCAATATAGCACACACTGTGAATGTATTAAGAAAGCCAGATGCGTTTATTATTGTCAGTATGACAAAGAAGCCTCTTACTGTTGACATTAAAGTAAATAACAGATACTATAAAATAGATTGTAATTATTAGGAAATTAATTTTGGCCTTTGCTAACTACATCTTAATATATGCTACTTTGCATTATTATTTTAAAAATGACCAGAGGTGAAATGTCAAGCTAAAGGACTTGGTGCAATACACACATTTGTTTCCAAACTTAGAATAGCAAACACTTGACTTTTAGTAAAAAAGTAAAACAACCACTTTTTATTTGACAATTTGAAGTCAATTTATGATGATGACAAAATGCAGTACCACCTGGTAGAGGCACACAGACATCACAGTTATGCACTGATGGAGACCAAGATTTGTGAGTCTTCCTAAGACTTTCTACATCCTTGTAGTATTTTGATCAGGTTGTTATCTGGAGTTCCCTGAGTGCCTCTTCAGTAAACATATTGCCCATGCTGGCACTGGGCATAACAGAGTCAGTCCTTGTTTGTTGAAATGCACAGATACCTTAAGTGATCCCATTATCTATGGTTGATGACTAATTAGGTCAGGGAGAGAAAAAATGGGGAAGCAGTACTGATCTATTCATTGTTTTCTCTCACTGTTGTCAACCACAACAATTATATTATTTCAATTCTATTATGATAGAATAATCATTAACTCATGGAATATCAGGTTGGAAGGGAACCTCAACAAGTGATAGTGGAGATATCCTCAGCTTATGCCAAGGGAGGCTTAGATTGGATTTTAGGAACAACTTCACAGAAAGGGTTGTCAAGCATTGGAACAAGTTGCCTAAAGAAGTGGTTGGGTCACCACTCCCAGAGGTGTTTAAAAGATGTGTAGATGTGACATCTGGGAAAATGGTTCAGTGATGGCTTGGTAGTGGTGGGTTAATGGTTGAACTCAATGATTTTGCATGTCTTTTTCAATCTAAAAAAATTCTAAGATTTAAAACAGAATGAAAAAACACCGCACCAAAACAAAACCAAACCCAAAACAACAAAAATTACAACATATTGATTCCTTATAGTTCTCTCCAGAACTGTGGAGCCACCTCCAGAAAAAAACCCCTATGTGAGTTAATTTCATAAACGTTTGCCCACAGCTGTTGCATCAGTTCTAAGGGAAAGAAAATCAGAAAGGAAAAAGTAGCAATATCAACATATCTCAGAACCTACTAGAAAGAAGATAGATAATACCATCCCTTTTAGAAAGATTTAGAGGATGTGAAAATAGTGGGGGATAGCATCTGGGAAAAAATTATTCCAATTTAACCTGAATTCCTTGTTCTCATCGCCAGTAATGCATATTACTGACTCTTGTGAAAAGAGTGGTTTCCTGACCTGTAACCCAGAAACAAGTTTCTGCAATGTACTGTCCACCTCCACTCATATCACAGAACTGCAGAATCAATGATAGCTGGGGTTCAAAAAGACCTCCAGAGGTCATCTGGCCCAATAGCCCTGCTCAAGCATCGCCATCTAAGGCTGATTGTCCAAGACCATGTCTTGATGACTTTGGAATATCTCCAAAGATTGACAGTCCACAATAGCTCTGGACAGCCAGTGCCCAGTCAGCCTCAAAATAAAAATATTTGGTCAGATGGAACCTCTTGTATTTTATTTTGTGTCCATTTTATGCCTGTGGTTCTGCCACTGGGCATCACTGAAAAGAGTCTGCCGCTGTCTTTACATCCTACCTTCAGATTTTTATATAAATTTGTTATGTACTAACTATATTTATAATAATATTATTTGCACTGTATTAAATTCATTATATAGATTTATTGTGCATTTATGTTCCTTTGAACCTTCTCTTCTCTGGGCTGAACCATCACAACTCTCCCAGGTTTTCCTCATAAGTGAGATGCTCCAGTCCCTCCATCAGTCTCTCTGGAGACTGGATACCCTTCATGATGCTCCTCTGTAGCCGTAGGCTGCAGTCTCAATTGTAGTCGTATTAATAGTAGTCATATTCATTGTCTCATATCTTCTCGGGGGTTCCTCATGGCCCGGTCTTCATCCCACTGACTCCTTCCTCGGCAGGCTGCTCTTGCTTCTTCGAGGCTGCCTCAGGGTTCTGCCTAATTGGGAAACCCAGCCCCCTTTTATCCCAGTGATCCCTGCTGGCCACAGCTGCGCCCAAAGGACATTGCAGCTGCAAGCCATTTAGAATCAACTGAGACTTATTGGGGCAAGGCCCATATACAGATATTTAGATAGGATACATATATTTTACTCAAAGGCCATCTCTACTACATTTCCCCCTTTTTTATTATTATTAACAAAGCATGTCAGATATATATTACATTATAATTTCAAATACATACATATTTACCTAGGATTCACAGGCCCATCTCTACTACATTTCCAAATTTCCAATACACATTTTTTACCTAGGATTCACAGGGCCCATCTCTACTACATTTCCAAATTTCCAATACACATTTTTACCTAAGCCAAAATTAGATTTTTGTTTAGTTTTGATTCAGAAGACTACTTATCTTCTCTATTTTTTGCCAGATTTTCTCTTCCCAGACAGCAGATGTCTTAGCTTCAAGTTGAATGCAGGATTTTCAGTTTCTTTTCTTTTCTTTTCTCCAGCAGCTTCTCTCAGCTCTTCTTCTTTCTCCAAGACTTCCAGTTTTCTCGGCTACCTTATCTTGTAATTACAGCCATCACGTCGGGGTCACCAATTGTAGCCATAGGCTGCAGTCTCAATTGTAGCTATCTCAATTGTAGTCATTATTCTCATACCTTCTCGGGGGCTCCTCATGGCCTGGTCTTCATCACACTGACTCCTTCCTCGGCAGGCTGTTCTTGCTTCTTCAAGGCTGCCTCAGGGTTCTGCCTCATTGGGAAACCCAGCCCCCTTTTATCCCAGCGATCCCTGCTGGCCACAGCTGCGCCCAATTAAGGACATTGCAGCTGCAAGCCATTCAGGATCAACTGAGACTTATTGGGGCAAGGCCCATATACAGATATTTAGATAGGATACATATATTTTACTCAAAGGCCATCTCTACTACACTCCTGTCCCTCCTGAGACATACACAATCCTCCAGGTGTCCTCCCACCAGTGCTGAGGGGAAAGGAGGGATGATCATCTCCCTGGAGCTGTTGGCAATACTTTGCCTAAGCCATCTGAGTCTTTTAGTGCTGCAAGGACAGGCTGCTGGCTCGTGTTCACCTTGTGTCCACACGAACCCCAGGTATTTTCCTGCACAGCTGCTTTATACCTGGGCAGTCCCAGCATATATTGGTGCATGAGGCTCCTCTCTAGATGCAGGATTTATTTTTTTTCCTTTGTTAAACTTCATAAGGTTCCTGTCTGCCCATTTCTCCAGCTTGTGTATGTGTGATATGAATCCTAATCTTTTCCAGAGAACATCCTTAGGAGTATGCTGCAAGCTGCAAATTTTAATCAAAGCATCTCTCTTTCACTCATATTTCAGACACTCAGTTATTTCATAACACAGCAATGACTGGTCATATTTATAGATGAACTCTGAATAGCAGTAGGCAAATTATGAATGGGCAGGTGCTCAGACAGCATGGCCATTGACCTACTTTTTATTATGGTGGTGTTGGTTCTCTTACTGAATGTCACAGAAAAGCACAAATATTTAGTGTGAAAATCAAAGCCTGACAAGTTAAGGTCTTTGTAAATCTACTAAGTTTTCTGGCAGTTGGTTGTTGATTCAAAACTTGCTTTCTAAGTGTATAGGGAGTAGAAAAAGAACTGTATTTCTGTTATGTCACTTTTCTGAAAATACAATGGATGCTAGTAATGAAGACCCATACTGAAAAGGGTTAACATCTACAAGAACAGCACTGTTTACAAGAAAAAACTTTTGTTGATTTGCCTAAGAACACAAATCACAAAATGATTTAATTTGGATGAGAACTCAGGAGGCCATTGAGGCTGTCCCTGCTTTCGTTAGGAGGTTGAACCAAAGTTAATTTGGGCTGAGGTTTCATTAAACCCCAGACCCTCAAAGAACAAGGCTCACATTCTTGCCCAGCTGAGGTTTGAATATCTCCAAGGATGGAGTTTCACAGCTTCTCTGGGTTGCTATCCCAGTATTGAATGTCATCATTGTGGGATTTTTTTTCTTACAAAAGCCAATTTTCCCATATTATACCTCATGCCCATTACTTCCCTTTTTCCCCCACATTTACAAAAATTGAAGCTATGTTAGCTATGTTATGATGGTTACATAAAGTAACCATCAGCCAACTATCTTGGCTATTACCTCTCTGAAGAAATCTGGTGAAAAATAACACTTTTCACCACTCAAATATTAATCTTGCATAAAAGTGGGATATAAATGCATATTCAGATGGTTTGCATTTTTCTTTTCTGTATATATCCTATATAGCCACTTTTTAGAAGTTAAAGCAATTTCTACAGTAAATACCAATGACTTGCCTTGAAGAATTCAACTTCTATAATTAAAAGCAATTGTCAGTCTTAGTGAATGTATCCAGTATGTCCAAACTATAGTAACTTACTGAATTTCTTCATGGGCCTGACCAATCCAATGACTCTGCCCAGCAATTTCACTGAAATGAATTAAGACAGAATGGCAGACTATGATTTATTGCTCTGTTATTTATTTAGGTCTCTCAATTTTGTAGACATATTTTTTGGATCATAAAAATATAACTCTGCTCCAACACTTTAAAAATTCACTTGACCTTCAAGTTTTTATACTTTGTTTACCAAATTTGATGCACTTTTTCTTCTCTTCTGGTGATGTTTTGTATTCAAATCTCTACTTGTTCAGTTACAGACAAGGGGTTTAAAAGAAGCAGGACCAACTATGTTAGACAGATGGCCATTTAAGTGGCATTTTGAAAAACTTTTTTTAAAAAAATATGCAATGGCCTATGTAAATAATTTTCCTCCCTGAAACATATTTAACATTAAAGAATAAATCTCAACTGTATTGAAGATCTCATGAAAGGAGTGAAAGAAATATTAGAATCTATAGGCTAAAAGCATGAGGTAATAGCAAATAAACAATGAGACAAGACAATTAGATATAGTTTCTGAAAAGGAGAAGTAGAAGAGATCTGCTGTAGAGCAACACAGCCCAGTTGCTCCTACATAGCTGCTGGTAGCTGGAAGCAATTTGGCAAATTATGCAACCTCTCTGTAAATTGTTTTCCATCATGTTTTCATCTTGCATTTTCCATAAACTGGCCATGCACTTTTGCTACCTTCAGCTGATTTGTTTAACTTTCCTCCTTTGTTCATTTGAAGATGCAACAATAGATTCATAAGGAGATGTGGACTGAAGGTCTGTGACAGGAATGCTCATGTCCATTAACCAGAACTCAAGTGGCTAACCAAGAAAATAAATTCCCCCACCAGCATTTCTGTGCAGCACAAGTTATTTGATGGATTTTTCTGATCTATGCATTTTCTATGTGTCAATGGATACCCACATCATCATCTTGCAAAACCCAGACATATTTATACAATGAGAGGAAAAGACAGATCACCAATGCCATATTATTTTTTGTCATTTACAGCCTTATGTTCATTTTAAAAAGCCGTAAACTTTCACATATAAATTAAATCTCATAGTTCCATAATTCATCTGTCTACAAACTTTATAAAAGGTCCTCTTTTAGATATCTTAATTTAAGCAGACTTAGTTTAAAAGAAAAAGGAGATTGTGAGCCCGGAAGAAGTAGGTTTCTGAAAACAGGATTTTCATTGATCTAGAAAAGTCCATGAATAACTATTTTCATGAGCTTGAGATATTTAAGTGACACATTTTTATAGTGTGTCATTACCATCTCAAATTAATTCCTGATTTTTCTCATTAGGCATTCTTACTAGGCAAAAACTTCTGAAAAGAAGAACTGCTGTGTTCTAACCTCTTTTGTCACACTTATTTCCAAGGACAAATGGGCACTTAGCCATCCACTGGCTGTGAAAAACACTTAACAGAAAGATACCAAACTAATTTTCTTTCACAGAGAGCACTTCCTGCAGCCAATTTATTTTATTTTGCTGTCCGTAATAATAATTACTCAGTTCTTAAACAATCTCTTTTTTAACAAGACCATTTGAGTAAGAAATGTTACACTGACCTGTTACATCACAGAAATAGATATCATGCCATAAAATAAAGATGGCAAAAAGCAGATAATCCCAAAATGCACACAACCATGATAAGACTACACACTTTATAGCTGAGAAAAGGTAATTGAAATGCAACATCTATGCCTATTAGTAATTTCTCAAAATAACTTTAAGTACTGACATCACTAAGCACATACACAGGATCACATTAGCTATGGCTGGTTCAAGGCTTTACCAGATATTTTATTTTCACCATTGTTTACAGAAAACTAATAATTCATTATTGTTACCTGTTTTTTCAGATTAAATGTTTCTTATCACATTAAAAGTCTTCCTCACTTAGACTGGAGTCCTATGATCATCAGTTGGAAGGGCAGTAAAGCCAGGGTGGTATTGCAGTGTCACAGCATATTCTAAGGGAATCTTGTTTCATATATTCATATAGATATATAAATGCAGACCAGGCCCCCTTTCCACAAACCTCAGTATGATGCAGACATCTTTTTGCCACCAATGAAAATTTATCTTTCAGGATTTTGAACCTGAGTCCAAAAGAGAAGGAAATCTCTGATCCACCTCCTACAAATTCTACACAAAGGGTGATTGAACTGAGACTTGGAGAGCCACAATTAATCAACAATGAAAAAATCCAGTGAGATGGTTTGGGTCCACAGACTACAAAATTTGGAAACTTCTTGCTGTAACACTGTGTTCAATTCCCATTTAATATACAAGATTATTATTCAAATATTTATCTGCAATATAACAAGCATAAAATCTCTGCTTTTCTTCATCACTTTGAATGCATACACTAGCTAATGAACTCCACAGCATCTGCTGCAGTAGGTGTTATTTTGTACATTTTATAGAGGGGAATCAAAATGTGTCATGGTCTTCATCCTGAATTTTGTGTTGCTCTGGCAACACAATAGGACTCCATTTGATTTAACCACCTGACTCAGCCAGGCTTGTGCCTTGTGGGTAGGATGCAAGACACAAGTGAAATTTGCTCACCAGAGTGCAGGGGCTGAATCAGTCTCAAAAGTGGAAATTTGTCTTTACTCTTTGGGGCTCAAGATTTTCCAATTAGGCCTCAAACCACATCCACTTCCCTGTATTTACCTCCTGGGGATTTTAACCTAACAGGACAGTGATAAGCTTTTGTAAAATAGCGCTCAGCACCATCCAGGACATGATTGTTTCCAGTCTAGTCTCTCCTTTCACAAAAAGTGCATGAAAACCCTAACATGAATGTGTGATCTGCAGCTGGCCACTGAGCAATGGGACTGTCTGTTCTGAAAGAGCAAACTCTCATGAATGAAATTTTCTCCTGTCTTCTTCCTGTTAAATCAAAAATGTTCTAGATAAGCAATGCAATGGCTGGCTCTCACAATTAAAGGGATGAATATTATGTGGATGTTAAGAGAGATTTGACTGGCAGACTTTGGGGGGGATGGTTATACCAAAGGTATAAAAGGTGGAGCATCCGTTCTGTAGTTGAGCCCATGGTAGTTTAGTTCCATGCTCCCAGCACTGCAATTTTGAGTTTGTTTGCTACCTCTTAGTGTCATCTTCCAAGAAACATCTGAGTTAATGAATTTCTATGAGACGTTAAAGTTTGTTTCTACACCGCATTATTGTCACATGTGTAGGCACACTTAAAGCCCTAATAACACTGTTGAAACTCATATTTTAAAGCTTGGATTTAGTAAAACCTCATAAAACAAGTAACTTCCCCTGACTGATTCAACTGATAAAAACTTTGCTACTCACTACCTTTCTAGTGCCACGTATTTGAATTCTGAAGGGATTGTCATATGACAGCAGTGCCTACAAAGTCCCATATTCTCAAATGCAGGACCAAGCTGCTGCTCCATAGAACCAAAAGCCATTAAAAATTTCTCCTTCAAGACACTTACAAATGGTAAAATACGCCAAGCAGAATTTCCTCACTTCTCCCCATTGGTCTAGGTCTGCTCATCCACACTTCTACTTACATTTTGTTTTCCTTAAGAGTGACATATTTGTGATTTGTGCCTGAGAAATGTGTTGCTTAAAGGACTCCAGAGGAAAACACCTTCTCCTAGGCTTTTTGATAGAACAATTATAATTATTAGAGCCAAGAATAAAAGTACGTTTCTGCTCCTTCCAAGTCCTCTCAGGTAAACATCAGCTCTTACACTTGGTTTGCCTGCCATGGCACCCATTTGATGCTCAGACAGTTAGAGAATAGCAACTTTTCAAATCATGACTTGCACAGGCCATTGAAAATTTTGTCCCCTTCTTTGTGTGGACTATGGACATTATGAAAGGAACAGGACTTTTATAATTTACTCCCTTTCTGAAATCACCGTGAGCACCTTTGCATATGCCATGGTTTAACCCCAACCAGCAGCTGAGCCCCAGGCAGCCACACGTTTCCTCCACCACCAGTCAGATCAGGGAGAAAATCAGAAAGGAAAAAGACAGAAAATGTATGGATTGAGATAAAAAAAATGTTTAATAGGGAAAGAAAAAACTGCTCACAGAAGCAAATTAAAATAAGGAATGAATTCCTTGCTTTCCGTGGGCAGGCAGGTGTTGCCATCTCCAGGACAGCAGATGTCCATCACGTGTGACTCAGGAAGACAAATGTCATGACTCTAAATGTACCCCCCATTTCTTCTTTCTTCCCCTCACTTTATATCCTGAGCACAATGTGATATGGCACTGAACATCCTTTTGGTCATTTGGGTCAGCTGTCCTGGCTGTGTCTCCTCCCAGCATCCCAAGCACTTCCAGTCTCCTCACCAGCATGGCAGCATGAACAGCAGAAAAGGCCTTGGCTCTGTGTAAACCCTGTTCTATTATCATCACTGTGTTCAGCACAAATCCAAAACATAGTCACACACCAGGCACTGTGTAGAAAATGGACTACACCAGCCAAAACCAGCACAGCATGCTATCACCACAGCTACTTCTTACCATCTGAATGACTGGATTTCCCAAAATATCCATCCACCATGTAATCTGAATGTAAAGCTTAACCTGTCACAAAAAGTAAAGGTTTGATACAATATTTTCAGCTTTTGAACTGTTTCTAATAATTGATATAAGTATGAGGCAAAATGGAATAAGAAACTCCTTCCATGGAGATTGGCAAGCTTTGGCTTCCCTGCTCTTATTCTGTGTTGAAAGAACCACAAAAGATGCAATTGACAGTCTCTTTCTGCAGGGCACTTACTGAGGAAAAGAACCAGGGAAATTATTGCAATTAGTATTTCAAATCAGCATGCCAAAATGAGTAGTCACACAAACGAACACAGAGACAGCAAGACATTTAGTCATGTACTCATGTCAGTTTTACAAAAATTATAGAGGAAATGGAGCTTCGTCATAAAATTGGGCTGAGTATTTATTATTATTAAAAAGAAACCCACTGGATGGGAAATCTTTTGCTGTAAGTGCTATTACTGTTAATGAGAGAAAGACGACAGTTAATTTCATGCATATTTTATTTGAAATTCACCCCATCCATGAAATAATTTCACATAACAGTAGGTGGAATACAAACAGGCTAAATTGACACTATGTGCATGGTGAAGAAGAGCAATAAACAAGAAGGTTTGCAAAAATAATATTTTGACAGTCTAATAGAAGTCATCCTGTTCCAATTGAAGTGGAAACACGTAATCTAAACTGTTTTAGTGAACCTGAAGGCCTAGTCCTCCTGATAAATATACACAGCAGGCTGGGCACTGCAGTCCATTCTATTAATTTTGTAATGACATTAAAACCAAGGAAACAGCTCTGCCCTCAGTGCTTGCGTGCAGTAAACCCTGCCTGCATGTCAAGAAAGATGTAACTGCAGCAGAACAAGGTTAATGCTTTCACATCAGGCAGCTGTAGGAGCCCACCAGTCTATTTCAGGAGCAGCTGACTCTTTTCTGAGCTGTAGTAACCCATCTGCCTATTTAAAGAGTACCTGACTCTATTCTCTGTAATGAGCAGGTGCAGTAAGAACAAAAACCCACTTATTATCTGTGCCAGAAAGATGTTCCTGCAGATCTCATGTGAGCATGGTTCAGGCAACATCTGTGCAAAACCTGTAGCAGGCAATGTTTTGGGTTATCAGCCATGAAAGTCGTATTCTGAATTGATTGTGAAGATCAGCTGTGGAAGAAAAGCTCATTCAACCTTGAGGATTGCAGTTCTAAAGAGGGTAGTGAATTATAACTCTGAGTTCAGAAATCTAGAAGGCAGATGATAGTGTAGTTTATCACCTGGCTCTTTATCTCTTTACCCTTTTTCAACTTGCCTCTGCACGGATGTACATGTAAAACATTTATAAATATTTTGAGATTCCTGATAACCTTGCTCTGACACTATCCTATTTTTTAATATAAATGTCCTTGCCTCTAAAAATCGTTGCCTGAAGCTACATGACTCAAAATGCTGCATACCAGTTCAAGCAAGCCTATATTGCAAACAATATATATGTTCAGAGCTATTACCAAGCAGGCCCTTCATTTCTTTAGGATTTATTTTTTGCTCTGAAAGGGAGATCAGACAGACACAACAGACATGTTCAAGGTGCCTCCTAAACCTTGTGTCATTGCTATGAACTGTCTATTCCATTATGGCCATTTCTTCAGATCAGTAACTTTGCCTTCTTTCCTCAAGAGCATGATGGATTGATTACACTATAGTTCACATAAACTGGAAATATAATCCATACTCAACACTTTGTATGTCTTATTCCCAGAAGATGTTTGAGTACTTATTAATGAGCCTTTCTAGGCACTTCCTTCTGTGTCCAGGTAAAACACGTCAGTCTAATGATAGAAGACAGTTTAAAGGAGGACTTTGAAGAGAGAAAACCAGCAGACTGTTGCATGAAGAGAAAAGGCTGATAGAGCAGCAGGCGTGCTGCACAGCCATAGAGACTCAATTGCTTAGGAAATTCGTTAAAAGTATGTTAGGCTGCCCAAGAAAAGAAAATATAAAGATTTCTCCAAGAAACAAAGTGGAAAGTGGGGGAAGGGAGAAATGAGCAATAGTGGTGACAAGCTGAAGGAAAGAAATGTTGGAGTTCTTGCTGCTTTCAAAGATGGCAACTGAATGATGATTGAGAATTTCAGAGAAGTTACAAAAGGAAGAAAATGAATACATGCATACTGATTTGTTTTTTATTCAGCATTTAAGAGAATTGTGCAGAGAGGAGAGTCAGGAAAGGGATAGGCATGAGAACATGGGTGAGAGATGATTGACAAAGGTGTACAGATTTTTCAAAAAATTCAAACAGACTAAAGTTGGTTTATATCCGAGTACCCAATAATGTGAGTTTTGGAAAGATGGAACAACTATTTATCCTCTTCTAATCTCCACTAATATCCTGGAAATGCCATGTGAATGACTGAGAATCCATCTCTGCATGAAAAAAGTCAAAGGAACAAGTACTGGAGAAAAAAGAGGCTGAGAACAGAAGTTATAATTGTCCCAAGATGTGGTTTAGGATGGAGCACACACAGCAATAATTTGAGTAATACCAAAGAATAAAATAGGAAGATGTAAGTTAGAAATAATGTTCTATTCCTCATTAAATAGCTATTTCATAAGTCTAGTAGTGAAAAGTGAGTATAACATCTTAATTCTGCTCTTCTCTTTACAGAGTTGAGCGATCGCGCAATGCAGGTTCCAAATCAAGTGTCCTGCTCTCCATTCACAAAATAAAGGCAGAACATATGGCAGCCTGATTCATTTAGTTCTGTACAATTAAAATAAAGGCATTAAAGATAATCATACATCTGACCATCTTGTACCATCTGATCAAATTGGCAAAGTAGTTTCAGATACTTGGGAGTGTGGAATCTCTTTTTTTGTTGTTGTTGTAGTTCTGGGAGCTTGTGCTAGGCTGGTTTCACTATGACTAACTAAAACAACTAATACAGATTTTACATTTTCTGCTAATACTTAAAAACTTTAAAGCCAGGCGTCAGCTGATAAAAAGTTCTTCCACTAACTCTGAGGTGAATGAGTGTGAATTTTAAAATGCCAGCTAAATTTATGTCTGATCAAATTATTACTTCAAAATGTAAATCTCATATGGGATGGAAACTTAGATTACTTCGTATACAGATTTCCCAACTTTAATTATAAGTGTGTTATCAGTAGAAAGGATAGAAGGAATCAGTAAATTATGCAAAGATAAAAGAAAATCAGAATAACATCTCATTAATTGATGAGAAAATCTTCATTATTGTTGCTGCATCCAGAAGCAGCTTAATTTAGAAAATAACTATTTCAGAACAATCTTTTCTACACAGCAGATTATGTTTTGCAGGACCTCAAAGGAATTATGGTATTATCTCAGCATTCTGCTTACAAGATTTTTTTCAGCATAGAAATGATCAATGTATTGAAAAGAACAACAGAAGAACATGTGTCTGCTTTCCAATTAGTTACTGCAGAAGCTTATTAAGGAAAAAAAAAAAGCCCTGAGGGCATAAATGAGTTGCTCATGTCTTTATGAACCTTTGGTGTTGATGAAAAAAAAAGAGGGAAGATCTTACAAAGCTGTGAAACACCAGAATCAATATTTCTGTCTGACTTTAAGAAAAATAATAATAATGACAACTGAATTTACAAGTAAAGTCAGAGAATTCCATTATGAAATTGTTGAAGGGCATGAAACTCCATAACATTTTTTCAATTTTTTTTTCAAAATATAATTGTATTTTTCAAGCAAATATGTGTGTTTCTGCCCAGACAAGTGTAATTCAGAAAAGGGGATTTATCAATATCTACTCCAACTTTTCTTTTTCCAGTAGACAGAAAGCACCAGGAATAGAAAAAAACACCACTCATATCACTTCCTAATTCAAAGAATGTTGTCCAAAACTTGATTTAATACCTGCTTAAAAATCTCAATAAGATTTTGTTAAACTAAAAATCTAGTAATCCAAAAAATAACATTTTAAGTTCTTCATCTCTAAGGACTCAGCTCATTCTCACACAGATCTGTGGGTTTATCAGTTTTTCCATTTTGCTAACCATACAGCCTATAGAATTCCCACTGATCCTCCCCAGTCTTCACTCAAGCCTTTCAGAGCTGACATTTGGCTGTCACCTTCCCAAGCTGCAGAGCAGGTTTCCCTGTCAAAGAAAGGTGTGTGTTGATCCATCTACCATGTCACATCAAGCCAAATTATAGAACTCGGCCTATATCTTGATTTTCACAGACTCATTTTTAAAGATGCACGACAGCAAAGTTACATGAGTACATTGAGCACAGAGCATCTGTGAAGGAAGAAGGAAAGGGTCAGACTGGGAGGAGTCATCTTTGGCTTTTGTTATTTCTCCCACTAATGTTTGCTTATAAATCTTTTTTGATGTAGCAGTTCTTCTGTTTGTTGCTACTAAGGTCTCTACACCACACTTTAAGAGAACTTGTTATGAGGACCTTAAATTTTTTCCTTTATCAGCAAGACCAACATTACCTCAGGCACTATTGATAAAAGCTGGCTCTACCTGGTTCTCCTCCATCAAACACTTCCTGATCTGCCCACTTGGCAGTCCTTGGTACTCCAGTTCTTGAAGTCAGATGAAATTTGATGATAATTTGGTGATTGGACTAAAACATATGTTTCTTTGTATATTTTTTCAACGGACACTTATTCCATGGCAAGAATATGAGGTGTCTGTCCCAGGCAGAATGAGCCAAGAGTTTACCTTAAACTTGGACTGAATGAGTATGTCTGAAAAGTCTCCTGTTTCATAAAATGGAGGCCCAGTGAGATATTTTAAATCTTTTCTAAAGATGAATTTCTAATCACAGGCTGTGAAAGAAATAAATATTATCCAGCCTTTTTCACATGTAGCTGTAAAATCAGGAAGGATGTTTTTTGACCTGAGTTTTCACCCATAGCTGAAGGGTGGGTCAGAGATTAAATGTAGCTCTGCCCCCACACTGACCTTTTATCAAACCCAGCCATCTAGGTACCAGAGAGCAGCAAATTTCCTGGGCTCACATGGTGGTTACTGACACTTAGGGTAGTCAGTGAAGCTGACAAAGTGGTTTATCTGATCAGCACAGATGTTTAATGATTAAATTAATCCATCCCTATTCCCCACTGACTTTCTTAACTACATCTTCATTAACTCAAACCAGAATTTTAAGTTGCTAATTGCTTAGATATGAAACCCACTCTGGAAATCATAAACTTGTTTCCTGTTGAGCTGTCACCCAATGTGCCAAATATTCATACAGAAGAAGCAATTTAGGCACATTGAGAGCAGTTGATCAAAGGAGGGAGTGAAATGTTGATTATTTAGGGGCAAAGGCTCCCTCAGAGACACACTCACAGTTGTACTGGTTGCTTGACTGGCCATGCTGTGGGCTCCTGTGTGTGGAGGTGCCAGTCATTGGTTTCTCTAGGTCTGGATTGAAGGTACTTGAGAAAGTAGCTTGTGTTTGGACTCAAGTGTTTATTATTTCCTATCAGTAAAACAGTCTCATTACTGTGAGCTTGGCAGCTTTTCACTAGAAGGCACAAAATGGCTAACAGCCTTTTGTTACAAGGTCTTTTAAGACTAAACTACCCAATTAAGAGCTGACACCTAGATTATTTTCCATTTTAACCCAATAGCTGATCCCAAAGAGCCCACAATGGGGACTTTTCTGCCCAATTACAAAATGCCACCCAAACCCAAAAGAAGAAGGAAGAAGCCTGAAGAAGAAACTCGGGATGATGCTCTGTGCTCTCCATCTTGCTTCCATCCACAACACTTGTGGAGTCAGGGTTCTCAAGGACATTCTGTTCCAGACAGCTCCCCAGGGTGGGCAGCAAGAGAGACCCTGTGGCAGCTCTGGGCCTCGCTCCTGCACAGGCTCTGGGCACCAGGATGGTTCCTTCTGGCAGCTTCTGTCTCACCAGGCCCAGCCCTCCTGGGGCAGCTGCGCATTCCTACCCTTCCTGGGAACAGCAAATCTCTCAGGGCCTGAGGCTTCATCTCCTCAAGAATGTTAAACCTGCTGGAGCACTTGAAGACACCTTTGAAGCTACTTTATTGGCAAAACTCCATTTTTTTTCCCACTTAAAATTATTTTCAAGACCATGTCTTTTGCAGTGAAATTTAAGGTCATTACTCAACAAAAACCAAGATTAAGACATGATTATTTGAACACATTCCAGCTCCCACTTTAAGTTTTTTAAGAACATAGAACAGGAAATAATGAATATTATCTGCTGGTCAGCAAGGACTCTGAACTGACCAATGCATAAGAAATGTTAATGCTGCAAGAAACAATCATATGCTAATTAAAAGTCTTATACTCCTTAAGATATGATCTCTGCTTTGTATCTCTGCTTTATTTAAAGCAGAAAGCTTTGGTTTGGAAGGGATCTTTAATCTGCTCCAACCTACCTGCTATGGACAAAATTTCTGTATAAATAAGTGCAAGCAACACAGATTTCAAAGTTAAATATTGACTTCAGTGTCAAGCATCGCTCACCAGAGCTGCCAAAAAGAATCCAGTTTCATTAAACTTGTTGCATATACTTATTACTTCCTGTGCTCTTGTTAATCAATTTGTTGCTTCTTAATACTGAGTAAACACTTGAATTATTCAAATATTTTTAGCACATAGTTTATTTTTATGTACCCAAAAGCAAGCCAAATTGCATTTTTCAACATCTGCTTGGAGCCTTGAGGATTTCAATAATTTCTTGCTGCCTTGCCTGTAACATCAAACACCTGAGTTTACTGTATGTTTTATTTATCATTAGATTATTTGATGGATATTACCTATACTATTTATATATGACAAGAACAATCCAAAGACTTCAGACTTGTACATTCCTACATTTAGTGTATTTTGAGGATGATATTCCCTTGTGCTTTTCAAGTAACTTATTTATTCAAAACTTAGGTGAACAAGATTTTCCCAGGTAAATGCACTCATTATTTTAAAACAACTTCCCAATAATAAAAATTATGTTTAACTGACATTGTTCTAAATTTCAATGAAATATTCTCTTTGGTCTGTTTGAGTCCATTCAATCACTTCACCTTCAATAAATTTTACAGGTAAAAACTAATGCAGAATATATCTCTGTAGTTCAAAGTGGTAAAAATCAGCATGAGATTACAACTATAAAATGAAGAAAAAGCATATGTGAATGGCCATTTAAGTGTCTGAGTCTGTCCATTGCTAGGCTTCTTTTGTCCTCCATCCAGCAAGTCCTAATTCATTAACACCAAAACTCATTAATGGATTCTCCTGACAGTTTTGGCGTTGAAAGCACAACACAACACAGCCCCGCCCCTCTCTTCCACTGGGGAGTCCTTTTTAGGGGCTGTGAAGTGAAAGATTTGTGTGCTGTCTCCCCAAATATCTTAAATCATGGGGTTTTTTTTTTGTTTTGTAGGAAAAATGAAGGGCTGAATTCTGAAGTCTATTCCTATGTCTTGCCCTGGGAAATGCAATATGAGACTGGAAACAAGTAAGGAGTTAAGACTGCAGGTTTTGACACAGCTCTATCTATTATAGATTCTTTGTAGAAAAAGAGAGGGGAAAAAAGGAAAAGAGAATGTTTTTGCCAACTCTTGATATTTTATTGCTATAGTTACAACATGTGGTATGCTATTTTTTCATACTTTAATAGAATTGTTAACAGTCATTAAAAAAATAAACTCTTGGCTTCCTGAATGTGGGAAGATCTTGAAAATATGATCAAAATAATTATCTCAAGATTCAATATCTTGAAAAAATGTAAAAAATAAAAATTTCTTGTACCTTTAAAAATTCTTTTGATTATAAGAGTTTCATTCAGGGTTGAGAAATGGTTGGACTAGCAAGGCAGTAGGAATGGGATTCCTCAGCTACAAGTCAGAACCAGCTGAAGAAATCAAGCTTAAAGTGATTCCCATAAAGTACAAATAGAAAAAAGGAAAATTGGCATATCTGTGCTTTCCCCAAGACACTGGCAGAATCAATGCCCTGTCCTTCCCTGTTAATCAACAGTGGAAATAAACTGACTTTTCTATTGCAAAGTAAAGCATGTAAACAGTAAGTGTGGCAGACCAACTGCTAAACTGGCATCATGGTCATTTTAAAAAATAAACACAGGACAAACTGAAGCATATCCTTCACCTGTTTATCCTGTAGTGTTATTGGAAAAGCTTTCTGCATCCCTTTTGCCAATGAGGATTCTAAAATCACTGCCTCATTCTGAAATCAGTCTACTGAGTGATTTCTATATTTTTCATTGAGTGTAAAAGGGCAGCCACACTCAGAAACAAACCAAAGAGTTTTTCTGGGGAAGCCTATTTTGAAAGCTATATAAAGCAATTGAACCTAACTTTAACATTAACGTTATCCATGGTTATAGCAGGTTCCTTGGAGCATTTTTCTCCCCTAAGGCACTGAAGCTTCACAAAAATAGAACCCAGTCACAGGTGTTATATTGAGAATTGCCCTGGTGCAGAAAGTCTGCAGAGGGTGTATGATTCCATATCTGACATTACTTCAGGGTGTTGCCACATTTGGCTGTCAGCTCCACCTCCTTTCCCCCTCACCTGAACAGTACCATTTTAGACAGCAACCCTCATGTTCTAGGAGCCAGTCTACATTCAGGAGCACTCAGTCTGCTTCCCTGCTTTCCAGGAACTACATGGCCTGAGAGAAGCTGGCAAAGGGAGTTCTCAGCACTTCTTGCTTCTTCCAGCCCAGTGATGACTAGACTGGCAGCAAGAGGAGGAATCAGCTGAAATCATGATGGGTATTTGTAAATGTGAGGAGGTTGGAGGGATGAAGTTACAGACAGGGATTCCCACTTTCTCATGCAATGTTGTGGATGACTCAACCATTTCCTTTAAAAAAACCTCACCTGTCTATCTCTCTGTAGCTTTGTTATCAACCACCTTCCACAGTGAGGTGGAAAACCAAAGTAAAATTAAATGGATTGGAACTACATTTCCCTAAGTCATGATAGACAACCCCCCTGAACTTATAGACATGTCAAGCTAGCTGCAAAACCCACACATCCTGGTTTGTATGAGCTGCCTGTGAGGAGCAGAATTACAGCAACCGGACCGTTTCTGGTTCGCTAAACATAAAGTTTGCTTATTCTAGGCCCCACGGGCTGCAGTCATCTATGTTGCACAGCTCCAGTATGTAAAATTATTAACCATTTTCAAGGTTTATTTTGCCCGACAGATGCAATTATTTGTGATTATGTTCATTTTCACAACTTCTGTTTTGATTAATTACTATGAAGATGTATTTACTTGGCAGCATTTCTCAGACCATGGGTACTTTATAGGATATGTTTTCATTGATTTACTTGGAAGACTGATGTTGTCTGCACAGCCAAATTCCTAGCTCACCTCCAGTGCTGTCTGAACTAACGGTATGTTTTAAAATAGGAACATTTCTAAACAAGATGGGGAACAAAGATATGGCCAATGCCTTTGATGACCAACACTGTTAATTTTTACTTTCTGTACACTATGTGACTTCATTAATAGTCATCTGTGGACTCATGTGAAGGATGGGACATCCTAGTCCTTGTAATGTATGATTTTGGGGAGGTTGACATTTGAATGGCTGTTGGAGAGCAAAGACAAGGGAGTTTGGATCTTCACTGAGGCTGCATGTTCATGGGGTGGTTCTGATGGTTTAACACCAGCTGACAGCTAAGCCCCAGGCAGCTGCTCATTCATCCACCACCACGGAGTGGCAAGGAGAATGGGAAGAGTGAAAGTGAGAAAACTCATGAGTTGATATAAAGGCAGTTTATTAGGAAAGAAAAAGCTCAGCACACAAGCAAAGCAAACCAATGAATTAATTCATCACTTCCCATGGGCAGGCAGGTGTTCAGCCATCTCCAGGACAGCAGGGCCCCATCGTGTAACTGTGGCTTGGGAAGACAAATGCCATCACCCTAAATGTCCCTGTCTTCCTTCTTCCCCAGCTTCATGTGCTGACCATGACACCATGTGCTGTGGGATGTCCCTTGAGTCAGCTGGGGTCAGCTGTCCCTGCTGTGTCCCCTCCCAACTCTTGTTCCCCCCAGCTCCAGCTGGTGGGGTGAGGAGCAGGAAAGGCCTTGGATCTGTGCAAGTTCTGCTCAGCAGTACCAAAAACATCCCTGTGTTATCAACACTTTCCAGCACAAATCCAAAGAAGAGCTTCAGATCAGTTGCTATGGAGAAAATTAAATATAAGCCAGCCAAAACCAGAACAATGATCTACTGAAGTTTTCACTGTGTAAACTTCAGCTATTGTACCAGAAACTTTGTTTTAGGGAAAAAAACATATCTTCTATGCAAAGTTGAGTATTCATTGTTGGCTTAATTAAAGTCTGAAAACCTAATAAAAGTAAACATTTGCTATTTTTGCAGTGTCAAAAGTCACAGACCAAATTACATATTTAATACAGGAAAATGTTAATAAATTAGCATTAAGAATGTTATATACGTTTTTCTAATACTTCTGCCTGTGAAGTTTCACTCAACTTTTTTTTGTACTCCTGGGCCTTAAAGTAAATGGCAGCAGTTTTTCTTGAGAAAAAGGGAAGCAGGGTAGGTTGCTTCAAATCCTCAGCACCCAAAATTCAGAGGACTGCAATGCAGATGCTGAGAGTTTCTTTATTCTCTTCCTTAGGTTCAATTCAGGTAATTTTTATACTTTGATTATACTCTGCACCCTATCTTTCTTTATTGGTCTACAGTTCTACATTTCACTAGACTTTATATTGAATATTTAAATTTTATTGGATATTTGATCCTTTTTAATTTTATTATGCTTAAAGCTTTTCTTACCCAGCTCTTGAAGTTGCACTCCTTTAACAGTCTGGAACAGAACATTGCTGAGCTTTTTATAACTGTAGAGCCTCTGGTATAATCCATTCCTTATACTTTCAAAGCCTGTGATATCTCTTCACACTTGCACTCTGCACCACATCATTATTCTTGAGTCATAGATTGTTCATTCTAAAGAGATTAAGTATTTGTTAACGCAAGCTGTCACTTAAAGATAATACATCCAAATTATTTTAGCAATAAGCTTTACACCACACACCTGCACAAAGTAAAGAAAAAAGACTAGTTAGGTGGAGTGCTCCCCAGGCAACTGCTGTAAGCTAAACCAGAGCTCAAGGCACAGTCTAGACACAACCAGGCACAGCAAGCCTGACAAGCCTCAGCACAGAGGCCTTGCAGCATGAGTTGGAAGCCTGTCATCTTTTTATTAGCAGTGACAGCTCTAGAGGTACTTGGTCACACACTATTGTGAAGTTTTCCCATAAATTACTGGGGCTAGAGGTACCTCAGCAGAGCTCCAAGAGCTGTTTCAGTGTGGAGGAGAGGAAGCCTCTCCTCCTCCAGTGTGGCAGCTTCAGCTTCCCAAACCACACCTGCTACCTGGTGCAACTCTCTGAACATGAATTTCCATGTGCAGGAAGGCAGTGGCTCCAGCATCCCCATCTGCACTGGATAAGCTCTATCACTCCTCTTACCCTTTTAGACCAGAACCTGTTGCATTTTTCTGTTCACTGCCAGGCGCATAAAAGCAGCAGCAGTGGGCCTGGAAGTGTTGGGTTAATGGTTGGGCTCAGTGATCTGGGACATCCTCTCCAACCTCTGTGATTTAATGAGTCTGTGAGAAATATAATGTATTGGGAAGAGAAGGGAGAGATCTACACCTTCACACAGCTTGTATCCAACATAGGCTGATGTCTGTGCCCAGAGCATGTAAGGGCTGAACTTCAGTGGGCTCTAGGTTCCCAAATCTGTTAGTGTCTCTAGCTGAGCTGGCATTCTTCATCTACATGCTCTCTATACTGAGCAGGTGAGTCTGCAGGCATCTCCCAGGTGGTCCTTTTGGGCATGGGTCCAGGGCTTCCCCAGAGGGGTGGCATCTGAAGAAATATTTTCTTCCTGCCTTCATCCACACTCATTGGATGAACAAAGACAACAGTGTAAAAGCTGTGATGAGCATGACCCTCAAGGTAATGAAGACAGTTTCTGGGCTGTGAAGTTCTGCAGTGAAACAGGAACACAATATTTAGTGGCACTGTGATGCTGTGACAGCAACACAAACCAAATAAGCAGGTAACACAATGTTCTTTCTGCAGCCAGTACTGCTGCACATGACCTGGTTGGTCCATTGTGCTAAAAAATCATAGCCCTGGAAAGGTTACAGAAAATTTTGCTGTTGACTAAATTCTTATCCTGCTGACCAATGATATATCTGGCTGAAAAATCGGTGTTTAATTTGGGTCCAGGAGAGAAATTTCTTTGTTGTTATTAAAAAAAGTAAAGCCACTCTATATTGAGGAAGAAAAGAGAAGCTTCATGGTCTCTTTTGCCTACAGTTCCAGGTGGTTACTGTTGCAAGTTAAAATATATTTTCCAATATAACTTTTTTTTTTTAAATGACTACTCTTTTATTCACTGACTTTTTAAATTGTTCAAAAATTTGCTATGAATGTGTAGGAGTTGAAGTATATTTTCTCATTAAAAATTTGTTCTGTATGAGCTCCAGTGTGCTTTGTTTATCACTCACGCTCCTGAGTTTCTGCTTCTGAACATGAAAGCCACAGAAAACAAATTACCCCTTTCTTCCTTATGTCATTCATATTGTAAAAGGGCAATTATATTTGTCGTTATCACTTGGACAAAATATAAGGTATCTGTACCCTGTAAATCTACTTTATATCTGAGGATTTGCCATAAACTGTAGTTGAATTTACATCTCCTGGCATCTCTTAATAACCTTTGCTGTTCTTAGTATTACAATGAAGTCAAATGCTGGTAAGGGGATGCAGAATGCAGCAAAGTGACAGGTGCCTCCTGTGACACAGGTATTTCAGGCAATTTGCTTAATTCAGCAGACATTCAGAGCTCAGTAGCTGGGGCTGCTGTAGCACAATCCAAGCATATCCAGTTTTTCCAAGACTTCTGCTGAGTTTGACTCTCCAGGAGGTCACTGAGTTTCTGTGAGAGAATGCACCTGGTTGATGGATTTCACGGTTTCCAGAGGGAACAAATTTAATATAGAAGCTAAGACAGGTTCAGTGATAGGCTGATTGACAAAGGCTCCCAAGGTCAGCCTTGCCTAGGAGGCACTGGTGACTGTCAGCCTAACACAAATGCCCATTCAAGTGACCAAAGGCTTTCAGAGACAAGGCAAAAGACAGGTGATTGTCACAGCTTTCATACCACCACTTTCATGTACAGGACAAAACCTGGTGTGTCTGAATTTACATTTCCCCAGCAAGGGTATCTACATCATTGTACAAACTGAAGTATCACAGTTCTTTTCAGAATGAGAAAAAAGTAACTGGGAGGGATTTCACTAATAACTAGAAGGAATTCATGGGCTGTAACACAGGAAGTAGCAACCTCAAACTCAGTTTTTGCTGTTTCAATATTAGTTGCATGGTCAACTAAGTAAAAATTTCCAGTCTAAAAAGTTTCACACAAAATTTAAGAAGTGAAGAGGAAGGAAAAGTGAAGGTAGTTGCCAATTCTTAATACAGCATCTGTACTAAGCTCCTATATTTATTGTCCTTAATTCCTTTCCAGCATTGTGGTTTATCTACTGTCATCTCTCATTTTATTTGAACACTAAGCCCATTGAAAAAATCACAGCATATTTTTGTCTTCATGACATCACTGCCGGTTTATACATGAAACCTTTCCTCTTCTCATAAGCTTTATAATTTAAAAAGACAAAAGCAGTAGCAGGTGATGAATATTCATGTAATTTCTTCTGGTTTATTTTTAGTTTTTCCACTGCACCCATTCAGAGTAATGGTAACAGTTAAAAATCCCTCCTCTTTACCACTCCTGCACATATTTCTCATATGAGCTTCAAGTTTCAATTCCTGTAAATAGCTCAGTGTTCATATTTTCCTGTCAACTCTCCCTGCCCCTACCACTAGAGACCAAGCTGGATTTAATGACTTAATTTCCCAACATTTTCAACATCAAGGCTTTTATAGGCAAAAATAAACCAGCAAAATTTACAAAAGGCTATGGGGCTATTTCATGCTTCTGTGTGGCTCAGGAAAAGAAAAAATACACCCTAAAGCCTCTGTTTATTCCTTATTCCATAGCCCATATGTCAGGCTAAAACAGGTATGTTAGTTATACATCCATGTCACTCCATCTACATACTAGTATCTCTTACCTCTCTACCTTCTTTCAGGTGTAAATGCAGGTGTGCAAAGAAGTTGTGTCTATTTCCTACTTTTACATGATTTATTTTATAAATAAATCTCCGTGTCTGTGTTTATCTCCATCTGTATTAGTGCATGGAATTAAAAAATCCTCTTGGTCTCTGCATTTCTGTCTACAAGGGATGTGCATTCAATAATGTTCTTATGCTTGTTTGATTTGAGCTGCTTTGTTCAAAACAGCAAAATTGAACATTATTCTATATAACATAATAATATAATATAATATAATATAATATAATATAATATAATATAATATAATCAAGCCATGGTATTGCATGAATTTAGAAATCATCTCCTAGGTAGAACCACAGTCTTTCAAGTCATCACCTCAATCAAGAATGAATCAGACTGGAAGGAGCATTTGTTAGTAATGGCTGTAAAATAGAGTTTAATCTCCTGCTCTGAGTCCTGGTGGAATCATATTTATTATACTGATCTACAAAGGTTACAGACATTCCATTGGGCATCGGGACAAAATTAGATTTGATATTATGGCTAACAGTAACTCCCAGAAGGAAAATATTGTGACAATGAACTGTGAAAGGGCAAACTCTAAATGCTGACAGAAAAGGTTAACAGTATGCTGGAGAATGTAATACAAAAGGAACCCTACACTCCACAAGTTTGATGTAGAAAGTATGTCAGGAGCAATTCCAGAGACAATGAATGCCAAGAGAAAAAGGCAGCTGTTGGGTTTAACCCCAGGCAGCAACTGAGTACAACACAGGTGCTCTCTCATTTCTCCACCACCTTCCACCATTTGTGGGGTGGGGAGGAGAATCAGAAAAAAAGATAAAATATAATAACAGTTTAATAGCTGAAATAAAATAAAACAGAACTAAGAACAAAATGGGGAAAGTGAGGAATACAACCCAAGAAAGACAAGTGATGCCCAGTACAATTGCTCACCACTCACTGACCAAGCCCAGTGCATCCCTGAGCAGTGATCAGCCCTCTTTCAGCCAGCTCCCTCCAGTTTGTGCTCTGAGCCTGAAACTCCAGGGTGTGGAATATCCCTTTGGCCTGTCCTGGCCATACTCCCCCCTGGGTTCTGGTGCAGCTGCTCACTGGCAGAGCCCAGGACACTGAGAAGCCCTTGGCTCAGGGAAAGCACTGCTCAGCACCAACCGCAACATCAGTGTGTTATCAAAGTTATTCTCCTACTGAATCTGAAACACAGCACTGCACCAGCCATCTGGAAGAAAATAAAGTCAGTCCCAGATGAATCCAGGATACAAGACCACATCATTAGGCAGAAAAATTAGCATCTTTTCTAAGGCTAAAGAAGCCTTCTTAAAAAAAACATATGGGAATCTTGTGTAAATAACACAGTATAAGACAGATCTTGTCCAAATAAGACAGATGCCAGGTCTGGTGTAATTCTGAAATGAGGAAAAGCCAAGGGAAGCTCAGAAAAGTGGCAAAGTAAATGACAATAATAGCACTAAGAGGTTATCCACAATGGGAAAAAAATAAAAAAAGAAGAAGCACATAGAGGAACATGGGATCCTAATGAAAAGAGGTGGGCCATAACTGAGTTGAATGCAAAAGTAAAGGAATTAAAGGAATTTAATATCATTTTCGGGCAGTCTTTACAGCAGATAAAAGATCAGGGAATGTTTACACCTGTGTGCTGTTTGTATCACTCTTCTACTCCTTAAAGACCTCTGAAGTCTTAAAAGAATTTCAGGGTCTCAAGTGCAGCAGTATAAACTATCATATAATGGTAAAAAACTATCATAGCTGCATTTTATCCAGGATCAGAATGAAATGTAGTGTGAAATAGGTAATCTGCCTATGGACCCACTACTTTTCTCCTCACAAAACCCCCTCCTTTCCAATGCAGAAGCAGCAGGACTTTGTGACTCTTGATCCCCACCTTTCCCTGGAGTTCCTTTTTTTATCCTGATGGCTTTTTACCACATCTTTCTGGGGCTTTAAGCAATTCTCTCTGCTTCTAAAAACCTATAGTGTAGTCATCATGCATCCAAATTTCCTACCTTTGTTATCCTTATCTTATGTCCATTTTGTCCATCCAATGTTTTCCAGAGGTTTCAAGTCAGTCCTTTCTAAAAAGCCTCATTTGTAACTTCCCAACAGGAGACTTGTGGTTTTTCACCTTTTCTTCACTAGAAATCTGCATTAAATATTTAAACTTTCAGTGATTGTGATGTCTCCTTTCAGGAATGCTGCCTGGAAAAGGAAGGATGGAGGGTGATACAATAGGTGGATAAGAAACAATATGAATATTAAAAATATTTTCAGGTGCTGAGGATGTAGTTGCTTTCAAAATACAGCTCCACATTTTAGAGAATGATTTTCCAGCTTTATTCATGCACATGTTAACCATCAAACTTCATCTTCCTCACTAGTCAAGCATGAGAGATAGGCTATTTCTGAGGACAGTTGACCACATACCAAAAGAGGAGGCTGGTAAAGGTGTTTTATTGAGCAAGATTGATTCTGCTGGTGTTGTGGCGACAATGCACAGTGCAGAGGCTCACAGGACTAAAACCAGTAGTTCTTTGGGCTGATTTCCTATAAAGCTATTAAAAATAAATTAACATAATTAGTTTGAGATTTCACTAAAATTAGTGTGACTTCAAAGAGAAAACAAAGCTGTTTGGGTTCAGATTTATTTTCCTAATTTGAACCATTTTGTTAACCCAAAATTAAAAGAAATGGGGGAAAAAAAAGTAAATCCTGTTTTCATAGTTTTTCTTTCATTTCATAGATATCAGGGATCAAATTTAGAGCTGAGAAATACCCTCGCAGGAAACAAATGAAGTGACAGAAGAGTGGGAGGATAAGAGTTGTTATCCAAAATGTTCCTGACACCATCACACCCCTTCAAGTGTTTGTTAAATAATATATTATTAGTACATACAGTCTGGGAAAATGTCATTCTGAACAGGTGCTGCAGAGAAGGCAAATGTGACCAGGGTGATGAGGCAACAGGCTGGGCTCTAATCACTGTCCTGTAGCAAAACCTATTCAGCCCCAGCTGCCCTTAGTAATAATTCAGTACTTTCCAACTACAGCCTCAGTGTATTACAGTTCCAAGTGCAGCTTTATGGGGAACGCCAGTTCAGCAAAGACTTCTGATGCCCTCAGAAGTCACCAGTGCACTCTCTTGCCATCTTTCATTTACTCTGTCAGGCTGTCATGTTATATTTCAAGATGGCCAGAACCTCAGACACCCAAAGTCCTTGATGACCTTAAAATCTGGTTTGAGGCAAACACCAGTAATGATCTGCATCTAGCTCATGTGTCTGTCTCCATGAAATCCACTGGTCTGGATGCTGCATGTGAAATACTAAATCTGACTCTGAAAAGATATCAGTCTGAGGTGTGAAATTTTCCCACTCACTACAAAAGGGCACCCTGCTTTGCTGCATATTACAGACTTTTTAGAAGTTTAGACAAGAACGAGGCTTTTAACCCTCTTACAACACTGGTAAAACTGTGCCAGACACACAGACATCAGCATCTTCAAGCAGGTCTGTAAGAAGAATGGGAAGTTTCTGTTTGGATCAGAGATAATAGACATAGGAAGTAAAAATGATCCCAGCAGATGGATCCCAGCTATAATACAGGTGTGCCCTAAACTTTTGGACTTTTGTGTAGGTGAACTTGAAGTTCAGTTTTGGTGAGAGCTGAAATTTTCAGCAGCAAAGAGGAAGAGAGGCTCTCAGTGTATCAGCTGTGGTATATGCAGGGTGAGAGAAAGCGTTAGAGGCTGTCTTTAGGCAGATGGATGTATTTTTTCTTTTAATTTTTCTACAGCTTTGCAGATGTGTCTGGTTTGGTTTAGTAAATATGTCCTATTTCCCTTTCCTCTGTTTTGAATGAAGTATGATTTTTGGGGTGGCTGTAATTGGCTACAAGATGGGGCTTGATACCTCCAGCTGTGGTGCTTAGGGTCTGGGAGTTATCAGCTCCTGTGTCCATCCAAAGAGTACACATGGAAACTGCACAAGGTATTTTGGGAAATGGAAATGTGGTGTCCTTGGAGAGTTTCTTCCAGTGGGTATTGATGACCAGAAGAGTATTCTGATGTTAGCAAGACAGTGAGAAGAACATCTAAACCACTGGTTTCAAAGTTTAGATTTCTGTGGTAAAGAGAGGCCAGGAAAGCCGAGGCAGCCAATTAGGGACCTGTTTTTAAAATGATGTGGCCTATCTAAACAGAATATTTTCTGCATGGATTTAAATGTAAGATCTCATAGATTGCTTCAGGAAATCTTCATTAGAACTTTCTAGTCTGACTGCAGTGGTTCAGCCCACAGTACCTATGTCAGCTAAAGACGGGATTTTGTTGTCAACATCAGCATATTAGTAAAAGTCCTATTATAGACCTTAAAGAATTAGTGGTTTAGCATTTTTTGTTACTGTTACATATGGTTTGGTGGTTTGGACAGCTCCTGACCAGAACATATTGATGCAGACCTTCTTGCTGATGTTGAGAGGGAAACATTTGAATGACTTCACTGCTGATACCTCCCCACCTCAGATCTATCCTATCTTCCTGCCACTTCCTGCCACTCCTTTCCTGTCCAGCTGGCTCCCATCACAGCACTTCCTTTTGAACTCTGTTTCTACAATATTATCTCAGATTTTCAGCCTCTTACTTAAAGTAGACCTCAAGCCAGACCTCTATTGTCCTTAGGTATGAAACAGTGAAGCCCTATGTTGGCCCTAAGTTTAAATAGTTCTCTGGATAATATACTAAAGAAAGTTCTTGGCACTTGCTTTTAGTTACATTTTTGTAACAGATCAAATGCTTATGTCCATAAGAGCATCTTCATTTCTTCCCCTTCCTTCTCTTGTGTAATAGTCAAACACCTTCAGGCAGAAAAAGCTTTCAGATGCACTTGACAATAATAGAGGCTTTATCTCATTAGAAAGAATGAAATGTCAGTAGATACATTGGAGAGCAAAATATGATTTAATAGCTTAAATCGAAGTTCCGTGATGCCAGTGAAAACATCCCTGTGGAAAGAGAAAAAGCAAGTAGATATGAAGGCCATCAAATCAAAGGTACCAGATATCAACTTTAGGTGATTTCTTTGAAAACAACTTAGCATGAAGTTAAATACACCTCCACATATAAACAAACATACCCACAGTCTTACATAAGCTTGGGTTTGGTCTAAAAACAGGAAAAAAGAATTTTAGAATGTTCCTTTTGGCTTTTGTTAGAATTCTTACTTATCTTTCTTTACATCTATGGTTCTTCCGGATAAGAGAAACTTTCCTTTTTATTGTTTGTTGATGTGCAATTTTTCTGCCTGAGATCATTCACAGAGAACATAAGAGAAGGATTTTTTTGATCCTGACTTCAGATGAAAAGTCAGCAATGTATTGAGAAAGAGAATTAAGCATTACATGAACAGAAGGGAGAGAGAGGGCTGATGTTTGTGCTCTGCACAGTGACCATTGTCTCTCAACTCTATTCCTTGGGCATGGTAGAAACACGGAGCAATTCAATAATGCATTGAAAAAAACATTTTCCATTTTCTGCTTACCATTTTGACGATATAACAATATACTGTGGAGAAGCACGTGCAGCTAAGGAGTATTCAGAATTAACAGTAAGGTTTTGGTCATTTTCCCACAGGCAAGTACAAGGTTACTTGATTCCACAATCAGTTGTCAGAGCTGTCACTTGCCCTGTCACTTATGATTGCCTTTCTATCAGTCCCAGAGTTGTTTGATATGGCCCCAGTCAAGGAAGCCTGGTCACAAAAATATCACTGGCTTCACTAGGAATGCCATTTTGTGGCACATATTCTTCATAATGTCAGATTAAAAGACACAAATACTAAAAAAGCCTATGTACCTCAAATAATGCAAGAATCCATCAGCTTTTAGAGCACAATCATTGTGAAAACACTGGTGATTAATTTCCCAAACATTTAGCAATTTTTCTGGTAACTGACACTAGTTGAAATATTTTATATTCCATCTGCTTGGTATTTCAGCCTGAGAGAGAGAGGAAACCACTGCCCAGAGAGTACAGCATTCAACCTTTGCTCTCAAAATAGTTGTAAAACACTGGATACTTCTCTACATCCTTCTCTAAAAGCACAATTTGTCTTCCAGTTGCAGAAACCTTGTATCCGATTGCACTGCTCCTCATGTGCACTTCAGATAATAAAGTTTGTGGGGTTTGTGTACTTTACCAACTATTAGTGCCACTTCTTATTTTTATTATCTCATTTTTAAGTTTCTTGGGAGCCAAGTATGTTCCTGCAAAGGAAGACATTTTCACATCTGAGCACTGCCCAAAATGGGGGCAGTTTGATGTGGGTGTCAAGGAGAGCCTTTCTGAGTCTGAGGAAACTTGCTTTGGTCCTCTTGCAAATGTAACATTTTAAGTGCCTTCTCATATCTATCATCAGCTGCTCATCAGCTTGCATATCTTGTAAGTGGATTTTGTTGAGATGTGTATTTGACATTTCCACATCTGTCTTCTATTGGTGTTTACAATTGTGAGGACTTGAGTGACTTAAATGCCCATTCACGGCCTTGTTGCAAAATTCTCTAGAGAGCTGCATTTTCTCCTGAGATAATAATTCTGTGTCCTCCACAGTGTAGATCTGAAAGTTCTTCAACTTTTCTCTGTGTATCATTTCTTAGTCCTGCACTTCTTCCATTGTCATGTCTGCTACTGATGGATTATGTGCAGCAAGATATGACAGCGTCTTGACATCAGAAATTGCACAAAGCTGTTCAAGAATATCTTTTGTGGTTCTCTTTCTGCAGACAAGTGTGGCCTGCCATGGATTTTCTCTGAAGCTTAAAGTTTTCTTTTACAGAGTCTTACTTATTTCGACTGCTAATTCAATGTTGATATTTGTCTGGCTGCGGGGAGGTGTGATGTGCTGTGAGTGAATTCTCATTGCTGAGTAAATTGTGCAGTCTCACTGCCAGTAAACTGCTGTTTACTCTCATCAAAAGAAGGCCTGGGATAGCAGGCCTTGTGGGAAATCCCCACTGCTCTGCCTGTGATGGCTGTTGTGATACTGTCAGACAAATTCCTTACTTTGCAGAAACCACAGCAAGAGTTTGCAACACTGAAGCAGTGAAAGAAGTAATTAGTCACAATATTTGCTTCTGCATTGTTCTGTGATCTGTGGGTGCACAGTGCCTGGATATTACGTCTTCCTTCTGGTTTCCTGGCTTAATTAATATTAAGCTTTTATGAAACCTGGGGAAAATCATGAGAGCTACTGGAGGAACTAGAGTTTGTATGGAGGTAAAATCTGTCTTTGTGATCCTCGTGGCTCTGAGGAAAACCTTCGCATATCTCCAAGCCCCACTCAATCACCTTGCAGGGTCACTTGCCCATGAACACAGAAGTGATTACAGTTGGCATTGCTGCTTTCCAGGTCTGTGCTACACATGAGATTGTGTGAAAGTAACAATATCCACATTTCCTCCTTGCTCAGGCAGCACCTGAACTGCTCAGCCAGTGTTTGCTGCCTGAAAATAAAATTATATGAAAAGTGTGGGTATTATTTATCCTTTCTTTTACCTGCTTTACTGCCTAGCCCTTGTCCAGAGCAAGGATTCAGCTCTTGGGTGGCAGTGACAAACCCAAATATCATTTTACAGTAGCTGACAAAACAATCTGGCCTGATGGAATTTTAGCTTTTCTACCCTGCTAATTCTAGGAGAGTGGACAAGACAGCACAGGTCATGTGCCATGTGCTGCCTCTACTGTTTCCAATTCCAGGCACCAGTGTTGTCATTGTAAACTCTGAAACACAAATGCTCTCTACCAAAATCTGATTCCCTATGATCTGCTTTTATATATATATATATATATGTTCACCAGTGCTATCCAAGATATAGTGGGGCAATGAAACAGCTTCCAGTGACCAATTCTTGCCAATGTCTGTCTCAAAACATCCCAGTTTTGCCTTGAGTGACACTTCTTCAGTCTGAGGCTTTGGCACTGGTCTCATTTAATTCTGTCTAGACAAATATACAGGCTCCTTACAGTGCAGTAAATGCATTTCTGTTTATCCAGCCTGTGAAATCATTAATAGTGTTAAAAGGGATTTTTTGCTTCCATTAATTTACATTGGACCATTATTGCAAACAGATATTGCATTAAGTGAGGAGCATCATACAGGAACCCTGTAAGGCAGGTAAAGCTTTTCTGCTAACCAGCTAACAACTCTGTTGAAAATTTTCACAATGCACTGTTTGAGCTCAGCATTTTTCCATTTTCTGTCATTTTCTATTTCTTCCTGAATAGCATGTCTCAGCTTTAGTGCTGATAAGCTGATGCATCCATAAGTTTTAGTTAACAGAATCAGCAGAAATTTTAGTCTTCATCTTTTCTTTGGTATTCTGCTCTGATTTTGCATTACCAAAGCAATTTTATAATTTGTCACACTATATATTAATGTAACTTTTCTTGATTGCCATATGACTCTTTTCTCTGATCAGAGCTGAGAAATTCTTCGTACTGGATTCATAACTGATGTCTCTAACACTGAGCTCTTTCTGGTGACTAGGTTTGCCTCTCCTCCTGGTGTCAGCTGCACAAAGGACAGCTGGTTTTGCTATTTTTATTCGTACAAATGTAATAAATATTAAGCTAAAACTACTTCCTTAAAAGTACTCTCTACTTTCTTCTTATAACATAGTTTTCAGTTAGGCTTTAATATTAAAAAATAGCAAAATAATATTTGCAAGTGAAATATGCAGGGTATTTCGTGCACTATTTCCTAAATCCTTTTTTTTTTTTTTACATTCTGGTACTCCTATTGGTTTCTGCTGCTCTTATGTATCAGCTCCATTTCAGGTTTCCACTCTGAGGCCAGGTAAATGCCTGCCCATTTTCACTAGTCATTTGAAATATGAGCTCTGTTCCTACTCTTGTACACCCCTTTGGGCTTAGAAAAGATGTTTTCATCTCCCTAAACATTTGTACTAAAACATTTTCTTTGTTGTATTAAACACTTTTAAATCTCTTGGTATATTTATATCTTCTTTCATTCTCATAGATTCAATATTTTACATTGATGTGATGCCTTGTGGATTGGCAAACGCTTTTGGAAATTTCCTGATTACCTGAATCTAAGCATACCAGAGACTTATTCTATTAAAATATTTCTGGTTCTTATTATACCTCTATGTAGCCTGGTAACATTCTTGTAATTTTATCATTCTACAACCAAAAGAAGATTTTACTTTTAAGGGATTGATTTCAGTGTGGTTAAAGATAAAACTTTTATAGGCTGCCATCATTAATATTTTCATTGTGTTGGAAGAATTTCTCTTCTTATTTGTTCTTTTTTGAGAGAACTTTGTCATTTTTTAACTCCTGGGTTCTGATTTTCCATCATGCTAGCATCATATTTAGGATTTAACAAGGGTGAAAAGAAACCAGACCTGATAGTCTTTCCATTCCTTCTTCCTTACATGGTTCCATGTCTCATATATGGCACTTTTTAGAGAAGTGTTCCCTAAGGACGTAGTTGCAATGACTGTCCATAAACACTGTGGTCAAAGTGCATTAGTCTTTGGAATTTGATTTGGCATCACTTCTCACATGTGGTGAAAGGTCCTGATTGGACCCCACTGCTGGTTTTGGCTTCCTTTTTCTACCTCTGTCAAGGTCAGGATTGAAGGCACTTGAAATGATAGTTGGCAATCAGGTGTTAATTATTTCTTATCAATGTTACAGCTCACAGCAGTGAGTTCTGCAGCCTTTCATTAGCAAGGCACAGAATGGCTGGCTATCTCTTGTTAAAGCTCCTTTAAGGCTAAACTATCCAATTAAGAAATGGCACCTAGATTATTTTCCCTTTTAACCCAATAACTGATCCCTCAAAGCCTGCAGTGCAGACTTTTCTGCCCAATTGCAAAACACCACCCAGACCCATCAAAAAGAAGGAAGAATAAGGTAAAGAAGAACAACCTGTCTCCACCCTAAAACCTCCATCTTGCTTCATATGTATTTCTATAGTCTAAAACCCCAAACTCTTAAGTTTTCCACCCTGTGATATTACACACATCTAATCAACTGCACACCTGTAATCCCAGTGCTATCCATCAATTTTGGAAGCCTGCTCCACAGTCACAGGTAAAATGCAGCGCTCTCCTGGAAGTCAGAGCCTGTCAGCACAGAAATTCTAAAATTCTCAGCATCCAGAACTCCAACACCCCAGAGACAGCTCTTCCCCTCCTGGGACAAGCTCTCAGCACATGCCCTGCTCAGAGGAAGGAGAAGCTGTCTCACGTGCAGCCCTGGATTCGAGCAGTTTCAGCATCAGGGTTCTGGTGAAACAAAGCTGCCTGTGCCCACCGATGAGGTTTGGTTTTTTTCTTCTGGAAAAGGTAAGGGAAGGGACACTAAAGTAGTTGCTCACAACAGGGCTGATTGCTGGAAATCTCACTGCTCCTTGGCTTCCCCAGGGTTCCCATTCCAGTGGAGTAGTGTCTGTCCCATCCCAAAGCACTGTTCTTCGAATGGTGGTGGTCTAACTGGCCATGGAAATGCCTCTGGGGCAAAGGTGCTTCTCCCTTTGCAGCTTTTTGTCCTGTCCTGGATAAATAGACTCTAAAATTGAACAGACTTCACTGATTGGTTTACAACCAATCACTGTTCTCAAGCTTTCCTCTAAAACAGAGAGTATGAGAACTTTTCTTTTCCTTTAATGGGAACTGTAAATATCATATTGTCACAAACCTAAGGTATTTATGCCTCAAGTTTATAGGTCTGGGCTAAAATCTATGCTTTAATCCAGCTCTGTCTCACAGAAATGTTCCAGTGAGAATTAAAATTCCTTTGCTGCTTAATACCTCAATTTTTAATTATTTCCTAATTCTTTTCAGTGAAAGATGATGAAACAGGACTATAATGACATCACAATTCTTTCTGGTCAGGGAATTAGTAATGCTATTTTTTTTTACCTACATAAACACCCTTGAGACACTTTTTCATATCCACCTGCCTTTCAGAGAGCTGCTGGATAATGTAGTATCCTACTCACTATACTCTCAGGGTGGTTTTAAATATTAATAAGGCAGGGAAAATACACACAGTAGTTAGGCTATTTTCAGAAACTTAAAATTGAAACCTAGAAGCAGGAAGCAATTTGGTCTCAGAGTTTAATGACAGAACACAATAGAGACTCCTGGATACAAATTTAACTGCAACAAGAGATTAATATTTAAAAAACTCTTTGCAAATGTTGCCCTGTTTCCCTAAAATCCTTGTTCTAACTGACATGACTTCTATGGGATAGAGAACTTAAACTGCTCAAACATTCAACTAGCTGCCTTCTCAGTGAAGGGAGAACAAAAATGGTAAAGGATTGGGATTGGATAATGGGAAAGGTTTGAAAGTCTGTTATGCAGAGGGTTAGTATGGAAAATCTCAAATTTTGTTCTGATCAGATATCATGGTTTAACCCCATGGCAGCTAAGCACCACACAGTCTCTCACTCACCTCTCTCCTGCAGCAAGGGGAGGGGAAGAGAAATGGAAGTCTAAAAGTGATAAAACTTGAGGGGTTGAGAGAAGAGCAGTTTCATAATTAAAATATTTTTCCTTTCCATTAATACAGTGTTTTTTAATAATAAATTGTCATGAAAAGGAAGGTGACAAAGACATGAATCACACAACAGACAAGTGATGCAAATAAAAGCAGTTGGCCATGACTGACAGACCAATGCTCAGCGAGTCCCTCAGCAGTGGCCCCTGGTACCAAACTTCCCCACCCATTACTGCTTAGCATGATGCCAGTATGGGATGTCCCTTGGGTCACTTGGGGTCAGCTGTCCCTGCTGTGTCCCCTCCCAACTCCTTGCACCCCTCCAGCCTCCTCTCTGGTGGGGTGGGGAGCAGAAAAGGGTGTAAGCCCTGCTGGGCAAAAACTGAAACATCTCTGTTTTATCAGTACTCTTTCCAGCACAGCCCTATACTAACTACTATGAGGAAGATAAATTTTACCCCAGCCAAAAGCAGCACATCAGAGACTCAAAGGTATCTGATTCCAGAAATGTGCTTTCATTCTCAGATAATATAAAAGTTTTCATTGCAGCTGCTTAAATATTTGAACACCTTTGAAAGATTCTATGTGTGTAATCCTATCCATTATAATGAATAAAATACCTTTCTCTCCTTTTTTTTCCTCATTTTTTTCCCCAAGGGATTTAAATTTGGCATTGAATTTCTTTTCAATTTCAACTTGTTATATCTCATATATGGACCTACATTTCTCTCAGGAGCTTCTTTCCCCTTTTCAAGAGTTATATCTGGATCTGGAAGAAACTTCCAATCATGAAGATCACTCTTTCTTTCCTTCCTTCTCATTTTTGTGCATTTTTTATATCGCTGTCTGTCTTTTTCATCGTTTTGAAGGCTTACTGCCTTCCTTTTGAAGCTGGTTTTGTTCTTTGAACTATACAAGAATTCACTGCTTCTGATACCTTTTTTCTTTTAAACTATTCTGTAATTTAGATTGCTTTCAGCACATATTTTATTTGAAATAGTAGTACACAACTACACTAACAGGTCAAGAAAACAGTTCTCACTCTGAATGTTATTTACTTGTTTTCTTTTGTCTTCTTTGCTCCTTATTCCAACCATTCATATAATCAATGACTGGAAACTTTGTTATTGGCAAATTTCTCTTTGCTTTGACCTGGTCCCTTGCATTATCCATTTGTCATTTCAAAGGTATTGTGTTTATGACTGTTGCCATGAGGTATTAGTTATTTGATGTAATCTTCTGTCTACTTGGGTAGCTAAACTGAATGAGCAGTTTACTTGTTGAATTTGGTAGAATTCCGTCAATATAGTTTTGATTTTGCCATCAAAGCTGCTATCATTGATGTGCCTTTGCCTGCCAGATGTGATGAGGGAGATTCACAATGAAGAAACCCCTCCTCAAGCTCCTTCTTCGCACCTTTTTTTAAAGTTGTCTTTTTTTTTTGTTTCTGGCTTTATGCTCCTGCTTCTGATGCTGCTCAGCTTCTGCAGGTCTCACAGAGGTCCCTCTGAATCCATGTCCTCTGTCCTCTTCCAGTGTTACTGGCACTTGGATGCTATCAGCTTTTCTTGTAGTGACTGTTGTCACCTCTTTCCCTGTGATTCCCCCTGCTCCCAGTGGAAGTCAATGGAAGCAACATTTTAGAGTCAGTGCTTTGTGGTGCTTTTCCAAAGGCTCCAGGTTACAGTCAGCCTCCCACCTGGATTTCCTCACAAAATTTTCTGAAGATACGGAACAAGAAAAATCACTTATTTAGCCAGCAACTCTCTGAAAGGCAGTTGGATGAGTGTCTCAGATATGTCTGACAGTTTGAAAGGGGGGCTGACCAATGGAATTATAATCTCTTTTACATTGTCAAATGTTGCTGGAAAATATGAGGAAGTTGAGGCTGAGGGAATTGCTAGTAGAGTTGAATTATCTTATCAATCTGGGCTGCATATCCATGGCCATGGGTCTCTAAGACAAACATAATATTGCTCTTTAACAAGCACTATTCACAGCCATGGCTCTTACCCAACAGTGGCACGCACCTGCATAATTCATATATACTTCCCTGCTATACGGACAATCACATTATATGCCAAAGTTTGATTTGACACCTAACTTTAGATCCCATATGTTGTCTGACACTTTTTGTAAAAACATTTTTGCCTACAGCAGGTAAGAGCAAACTGCATTGAGCAATGGAGAATCCAAGTATGAGTTTCACTTATAATATTTATTTTCTTTATTATTTTTCTTTTCTTTATTATTTATGGAAATACTACAAGTTAATAAGAAATGTGGCTTTTCCTAGACTAGACCCCACCTTCACTAAATAACAGCCTTTTAAAAGAGAATTTTAAGACAGTGCTGGAAGTACTTTTCTTCTGCTTTTCCACATAAAGAGTACAAGGCAAAGGAAAAACAGGAATACAGATGGTTCATTGACAGGAATTGCAGTTCATAAGCTGTCTGCAGGCAGATGCCCCCAAGTCACAGCAGTGCCACAATGGAGACCTTGGTATCTGTGCACTTCAGAAACTCCAGAGTAGCTGTCACCATCCTGGTAAAACAGATTCTCTTACAAATAAGTTCTTTCAGGAAAGATATGAATCTCATCCTGAGTGACTCAGAGACCCATTTAAGCACCAAAATGTCTTCTTTGTTACTTTGAGTGAGGGTGGCAGACTCAATCATGGTGTCATGATTGCAGATTGCCAGTAGAAGCCCGTCACTTTCAGGCAATTTGGTGAGAAAGAATCACTGGTCAGGAGATGTTTTTTTCCCTTTAAAAAAATGGCTCGTCTAGATGGCAATACAGAATATGGCTTTATTTGCACACCCCAAATCCACCTGATGAGGTGCTTTGTGTATGATATAGGGAGTCCTGTGAGCTTAGTCCTAACTTGGGCAGCCTATTAAACATGTACATTGAAACATACTCTTTGTGAACATTTCACACAGGGGCATGGTCTCCTCAGGTACTGGTAACTCTGAGAAACTACCCATGGTCACTGTCCAGTTCAGAGCTCTGAGGAGAACAGGACACCTGAGAAACTGCCGAGTGCATGGGATTAGGACCCCAGTTCTCTCAAGCAGTGCCTGTAGCAGTGAATTAAGGAGTGCCAGGGCAGTGGCAGGCAGCCATCTACACTGACAATCCCTGGGGGGGTCCCTGGTGCCATTTTCATCATCACCAAGCAGCTGCCTTTCAACAATTCCTATGCATGAAGGAGTTATCGCAGCCTTCAGCCAGATTGCGTGGAACATTCATCTTGAAAGTAACCTACTCTGGAATTATGGACAAGGCCTGACCACAGAAATATCTTGGCACTCTACAGGTAATCCTAATACTCCTAGGCCTGGTGCTGGAGTATCCAAATAGAAGCCCCTTGAGAAATTCACAGCTTACAAAGAAAATTCAAATTTTTCAAGACTAGCTTTCACTCATGATGACAAATTCATCCTACTTTTTGCTAATCTGTTCTTATTTTGACTGAATATAGCCCATTTTCAAGATTTACTTATTGCCATGGTCAAATTAAAAAAAAAATCATTGTATTTAAATCAGAGCATACACATGAATATATAAAGCTGATCTACAATATTTTAGTAAATAATGGGCTCTCCATCTTCCCTAATAAACACAAATATGGACAAACCCTATACTCCCCATCTGTCACCAATTCTAAAGGCTTTCACTATGACACTTTCCACTGATTCAAGATATGAAATAAAGATAGGAATATTTTCTGGGGGAACATCATGGAAGCCTTGGAAGATCATCTTAAAACCTCTGGGAAACAAAAATTCAGAAGCAGAAGGAAATGTTAGGTCCTCATACATTCCTGATGTTCCTCAACACAACTCTATTGTTCCTATTAGCAGAGGAATAATTGCAGCTTGAACTGAGATGAAGCTAAACCTGCTCCTTTTTCTATTGCAGTATCCCTGAAGGTCTTCTCATCTCCCCAGCCTCCTACTTGATTTTCACCTTCCCACTTCTGGTCTATTGTCAAGAGACACAGCTTTTCCAGCTCCCAGGCTGCATTGACTGACTTGATCAAGAGATTCTGCTTCAAAAGACTGTGAGAAAGGTTTGAAGATTTCACCTCCTGAGGTAACTATCAGGGCTGGATCAAATCTTTAGTCATACCTCAAACTTTATGTCTAGGGGTTTGTTTTTTTTTTTAAAAACCTTGACATGACTTAGTGAAAGTTAATAATTGTCTCTGTAACTGGCCCTGTATAGAAAAAGGAAAAAAAAAGTTTAATTTAGTGCCCATTTTGAAAAGAACTGTATGTTGTGTTGTGTTTTACTAAAAGTGATTCATTAAAAACCAAAATTATCTCGGAAGTTCTGTGGAAAGCAAGCTTTGTATTCAGGTGAAGACTTTGCTATATTTTTACAGAATCTATTTCCTAATCTCAATCACATGGCTGCTCAAAGAATTGTAATGAAAACATTAAGTTCCCTACAGAAAGATTCAGGTGTCTCTGTGCTCAGGGAACAGTTCTGAGTATCTGAACTCTGTCATATTAAGCATAGTTTATGCTATTACAAAGGGCAAGCACTTCATGAAGTAACCATAATGTGGTGACTTCCAACAGTCAAAAATATCTTTGCTTCTCACTACTCGAACCTGAAAATGTTTAATTTACAAACAGAAATGGCAGTCTAGAAAACTTTCCAAAATTCATGAGCAGCTTCTCTGTAAGCGCTCTCAGGTAACTCAGCAGTTCATATTCCCCTGCTTCCCTTCATCCCACTGAACTACCAGCTGGGCACCTCATGAAATCCACAGCCTGTCCTGTCTGACAGCTCCCTGGGAGATGGAGCAGACTAACACACTGCCTTTCTCTGCTATCCCTCTCTCTCAGACATATCTTAAACACTTTTTTGTTCCTAGAATTAGTTCCTAATCATGGGGCTGCAATCCATAGAGATTGATCCTTCCAGAGCCAAGTGGGCCAGTCCATTTCTTTTTAAAGTCTGAAGTAAATAATGTATTACCTTTTTAAAATCTTAAGTAAACAAGATCTTAGTACCGGAAAATTCCTTTTCTCCACAGCAGAAAAGTCAACTTGAGAAGCACAAGTAATGGGGAATAATTAATGACTTTAAGTACCATTGTTGAAGGAAAGGAGAGTAACAGATACACTTAGTAGAAACAAATCAAATTAGAGGGAAATTGGCTGTAAATAAATGTAAGATAAAAATTAGAATAAAATGTTTGTCTTCATCTTTTCTCACCTAGATATTGAATATACTAAGGCATTATTCTCAAGTACTTGGCTAATGCCTTACCTCCAATTTTATGTTTCCTATTATTGATTTTCTATTCTAATTGTTCTATTATTCATTTATGTTTTCTAGTATGTATTTCACACTTGGGAGTTGCTGATATTCCAGTATGTTGTAGAAGCAGGAACTTAGATTTTCACAACAAAAACATCTACATTGTTAATCCCAAGGAGACCCAAACCCACTGAATTCTGCAGATAAACTAACATGACATGAATCACTCTTACTTTGATTCTTTAGCAAGCAAATATAATGTAGAAAGTTATCTACCTGGACTAAGCTGATACCAATAATCTAAAAGGTGGGATGCACATAATTTTTTAAAATTTATTTTTTGCTGATACTCAATCACTTAGGCTTCCCCTTTCATCACTGAAGTGAGATTTTTACCTCTGAAGGCCAAGTAATGTTGAAGACACACCTTAGCACAGGATGACCCCTCTAGAATCCTGATGATAGGTGAGCTGTATTTCACTGCATGAGTATTTTTTCTAGAATTCAAACTAAAATGAAATTAAGTGGTCAATTTTTTTTTTGAAACATCTAGTGGAGTTAAGAATATCTAGGGAAATTAGGAAATATTTAACTATTAATTTATTCTAATCAAAACCATTTTTAATAAAAAGCTTACAGTAAAACATTTTAAATGCCTTTTTTTTAAAGACTAGAGTATTTATTTAGGGTTTTTTAAAAATGCAGTTGTATTTAAAATATAATAACCCACAGATCAAGCATAACCTTCAACTGTCCTTTTAAAAGTTCTATGTTGTGAAACACTTGTCAAATTAGTTTGTTTCCAGTTAATTAAAATTAAACATAACCAAAACATTTTCTAATTTGCAGCTCTCCTCCTTAAATCAGTATTTTTGAACAATATGAACTGTCTGGTTTAATTAACAGGGAATAAGACTCTTGAGTTTGGTCCTGTATCACATCTTGTATAAAATAGTGTTTCTAATCCTGCATTAATTTACTCCCCACCATGACTAGCGCAGTTCAAAGACAAAAATTAATATTTTCAGGGCTTAGCTATGCACAGTTGTCTGGGCTCCTATCTTTTAATCTTGATTTCCACCCACGCCACAGCTCCCCAAGCAAGAGGATTAAGAAAATAGGACAGGGAGTGCATTACTGTCATTGTACTCTAATGCATATGGAAGTTATTGAAGGATAATACAACACTTTATCTAACCCAGCCTGCTCCAAAGTACACTCACCAAGTCACATTTAAATGCCCCACTAGGTATGCTATTATTTTGTCCTTGCACAGTCCTTGACAGCAAAGGGAAATGGTCTGTGAATTTTGACATCCAACTGTTACAAAGAGAAATGAGCTCAGACATAAGAAGGATTTTAGGATTTTTCCCATTCCTACCCACACTGCTCCTCCAGACCAGTCCTTAAGTGAGTCATCTCAGTGGGGTTGGAGTGAAAACATAGTTAGAAAATGTCACTTTTGCAGATAACAGTGTAAAGATTGGGTGCTAGGTTCATGTTATTTCTCACTGGTAAGATACTGATGCCCTGCATCTGCAGATGCTGTGTTGGCTGTGTGTGCCTTTTGGACTCGCTAACACTCCTATTCAATGGCCAGTCACAATTTTTGGAAAAGAGAAGTGAATTTCCCTTGGATTGGTCATGCAGTGATGACAGGCTGCCATCCTATCAGCGCTGGATCAGTCAAAGCAGGCGGTGTGTGGGAGGCAGTGGGGTCAGACACCCAGCAACTGCTTCCTCTCCAGATTTTCTCTCTGAAACACCATTTTCACAAAGTTCATCCCTGTCAGGGAAAATGAGTAAACTCCATGACTGGGCCTGTAATAGTTTTGTATTTTTGTATTGTTATGTTATCATGCAACTCAGCAGATGACTTATTGGTGGAAGTTGGCATAAAAAGATGGAGGAAAGGGGGGGATCACAATTAAATTTGGTTCACATTAGAAAAATTACCATGTTCTTTGTTTACACTTTCACTATTGTCAGTGGCACATCTTGCTGCTGCCACCTGTGTGGAGCAGAGTTCAGATGCTCAATCTCATTAAATTTAACCATGGTTCCCTAAAATTCTTCTTCAAAGAATTCCATTCAGTGAAATGCTTAATTAAAGACAAGTTCTCATTATTGTTTCTTTGAAGTTGTTCTACTGGAATATATCTCTATCAATAAATACAAAATTAACTTTTATGCCAGTATGTTCCATTAAAAAACTGAGGCAGAACTGTAACCACAGTGTCCAACAAATGGATTCTGCACATTCTATCGCATTGCAGAAAGAGAAAAAGATGTGATTTATAAAAAGAACAAAAAAGGAGTGACAAAGTTGGTTAGCAATGGACATTAAGCCTGAGCATTTTTGTTTTTGTATTTGGACATATGTCCATCCTAACAGAAATGGAGAATGTAAGTGGTTGTCCATTTACACATTCTTAATTCAAATAAAAAGGGAGATGATGGGGTTTTTTTCACTGATATTTTGGGCTAAGTCACATCACAAGGCATGATAGGTGCAAAAGAGACAGTTTTGTTGCAGTTAATCATTGGCACCATTTGCTGTGCCACAGTCATTGTCTTGTCTGATTTCAAGTTCCTAGTACAGAAAAGTCTGGCTTAACCTTTGTGTTGTATCTGCCAGACCATCGAGGATGTCTCAGATACCTTGAGCCACTTTCAAGTAGTGCTGAGTACTTAAATGCAGTTGACTGAATTGACCCTTACCAACAGCTGCAAAAGCACAAGTGGCACAGAGTAATTTAATGCACCAAACCTTAGTAAATTTGCAGAAAATTAGAGAAACTTCTCTAATTTATATGAAAATCCAATTATTTTCAGTACTTCTGCTTTGTTAAGTGACAGATTTTTTTTCTGAATCGAAAGAAAATACTGCAAAGAAAGTATAATGATTTAGCACTCTCAAAAAGTACATACAGGTTGACGATTCCTGAAGCTCTTACAAAAGGCTTTGGTCTTTTCAAGTATGCTCCTTGGATGCTTCATCTATTTTTAAATCCCTCTAATGCATTGTCTCCAAAGGAGAAAACGACCTCTTTGTGATCTACACTTAACCACAGCATGCAGGAAGTCGGACCTGATAATAACCATACAAAAATAGGCTTATTGTGTCAGAACTGTGATATGGTTATTCCACTATTTTATCTCTGACAGTGGCCAACAGTGACTATCTGGGAGGTGGCATTATGCAGCAAATACCAATACTTCCCAAAAACACTCTTCTTGCCTCCAGCAATTTATAGAATCATAGATCCATTTAGATGACTCAGTGACTTCCAGAAACAGACAGCTGTCCTTGTAAATAGCAGCCTGGGAAGATCCTGTATGAAAGCTGCTGCATCCTGTATGAAAGCTGCTCTCTTCAATTTTTTTTTTTAATTTTCTACTTGCTAGTTTCCTTTAAGTTCATTTCTATTAGGCAGTTTGGTTTTGTACCGGAAAAGACAACAAAAAGTCGATCCCCATCCGTCTTCTTCAGGACACCTATGATTTATAGGTCTCAGTAATATCAGTAATACTCTTCTGAACTGTCTGTTTGCAGGTTGAAAAGGCCTGCCCTACACAGGATGTAGAACCTTTTCCAGACCTTTTATCAACTTTTTTTTTTTGTTCTAAAATGTGTTAAAGTGTTTCTCACTCCTTTTTTTTTTTTGGTTTTTTTTTTTTTTTTTAGTTAAAAGTTAAAAATTGGGGGAATGAGAATATCATAGCCTACAGAAGAGGTACTGTAAGATGACATACTGTAGACCTGTACAGTAGTATAGTTACTTTTTTAACTTATTTTTTCCCTATAATCCTGAATATTCCACTTGCTTTATTGACACTGCTTATCAGTAAGTCAATATTTTGACAGAATTATGTACTGTAACCCCAGGTGTTGTTCCAGAGTGAGAACAGTCCAATTAAAACCAATCATTTTCTATGGAAAGTTTGGACTGTTACTGCTTGAGCCTCACTTAAAATTTACCTGCATTGAATGTCATCTGTCTTTTTATTGCTTCATTATTCAGCGGTGTAATATCTTCCAGAAGCCATCATCATCCCTGTCTTCCTTACCATAAATTACTTAGTGTCATTAGCAAATTTTTGCCTCATTATTCACATCCTTTTCTCAGGATAGACACTAGGGAACTCTGCCACTGACCTACCTATGCTGTAAATCTGATTGCTTCTTGCTATCCCCATTTTCCTAACAATCAACAAATAATTCAAGCAGAAAAGGAACTCCCATTTTATACTGCAGCAGCCTTATTTTGGGAAGATTCCTTTATGCCTTTCTTTGGCTTTTTATTGATTATCTTTTGGAAGGTGAGATAAATATATTAACAAGTCCAAATAAATATACTATTATTAAGAGCACACATTTTTTGGTTCTTCAAAGTATCCCTGCAGGCATATAAGGGCTGACTTTTTTCCAAAGGATACCTTGGCACACACCCACTATTTATCCATGTGTGCATCAATTCTGCTCTTCATTAAAAGCACTACTGGGTCTCACACCATTACTCTACAGTTCCTGAAATCTCCCCTCAAAGGTCTATTTGGCTTCACATTAAGAAACTTCCAGTTCTCTGGAGCTTTTGCACAAGTGTATTGATCATATCTATCCTATTAAATTTAATTTATAATGATCACATCAGTCTTCTTATAGATGGAAATTTATGTAATATAAAGACTATTAAGTTATACAATATAGGATCAGTCATTACATTCTGTTTATTGCTTCACTTTTACAGTAATTACCATACTTCAGTAGGAAAAAAATCAAAATTCATCTTTTTAAAATGAAATTCTCCATTAGCATAATCTCTATGAGACTTCATTTTCAGTAGTTCTCAATTGTTTATATCTCATGTGCTGCTTTAGATATCCATTAGCATAAAACTACTTTCTTTTGTCATTCACTGCTCAGTGTTTAGCATTTTCTTTAAATCGGAGAGAAAAATATGAAAAAGTATTCCATGAATAGGATTTACTACATAAGCATAAAAATCTGATACAAAAAAGACATTCAAATATTTTTTAAATTCACCCAGTACACCAGCACATAGCCCACTTAGCAAATAAATGACAATATCACAGCTAGACAAGACCTGTTCTATTTAAAGCTATGAAATCAGGCATTAATTGAATCTCACCTACTATTTTACTTGCATTGGAAAACAGCACCCCAAAAATGTGAAAACAATAACATTTTTCAAATTAATATAAATAACTTATTTTTTTCACAGGTCAAGTACATTTTGCTTTTGAAGAATAGTACTTTTCTGTGATGGTTTGATCCGGAAACAGGATTTCTGGGATGCTGTGATGCTGTGGAGTCAGAGGCCAATGACTGCTCAGATTTTAACATTGGCACTACATTTGACCACTGAAGTTTTTGGTTCCGCGTCTGAAAGCACAGACGGGTTAAAAGGCCAGAGCTGCTCCCCTGCCGCCCTCTTGGGACTTTGGAGGGACAGAGATCAGAGCTCTCCCCCGTCCGGCGCGGCTGCTGGACGGGGAGGGGCAGCCCACGCGGTAGGCCTGGGTCTGGACCGAGGTGGGAGTGAAGAGGCCCCTGAGCATGGAAGGGTGGAGGAGAACCCCAAGACTCCAAGAGACACCGGGCAGCCCCCACCCCCTGGCAGAGAGAGAGAGAGAGAGAGACGGTGCCTGGGACTGTTGCCTTGAAATTTGATATTAGGTGCTGCCAGCACAGCCCGCGGGCGGAGAAGGGGGGGGGGGGGGGGGGGGGTGCAGTGATGTGTCCGGCCACTTTTAGGAGCTTTTAACCCTTTTTTTGGACAATGAAAACTTTATAGAACATTAACCTTTCCCAGAAAGGAGATAGAGTGGAAGAGGAAGAAGGAAATGAGCAAGAGGGATTAAGGTCTGAGCAAGTGAGAGATGTCAGACAAATAGAGAAGAATCTTGGTGGGAAGAGATGATTGGAGTGGCTTTTGCTGGACTCTTTTTGTATAGCCATGGACAGAGCCATGCTTCCTTGTGATACAGAGACTGAGTCCAGGGGGGCGCAATGCCCCGGAACCAAGAGGGCTCAGTGGTGGTGCCCCTCGGCTCCAGGGGGTGAAATATGGGGGGGACAGGTGTCCCAAAGTTGAGACTGCACTCTCTTTGGAATGGGACAAAGCATCCTTAAAAAGAAAACCCTGGAAGCAGCCCTGATTCCTTATGGTGGTGAGAGTACCGTAACAAGGAAAGGAAGAGGTCACCATGGCACAAGAAGGACTCCTCTCCTCTTGATGAATTGAGAATTGATTATCTACAGTGGGGTGATGGACCGAGAGTTGGTGATTTGGGAGGTGTATTGTATTGGGAATTTGGTGGGGGGAGGGGGGGAGGAAATGTATTTGTAAGGTTTTCATTTTCCCTGTGTGCGTTTTTTTTTTTCCTTTACAGTTGTAGTATAGTTAATAAACTTTTTTTTTCTTTTTCAAGCAAGAGTCTGCTTTTTTCTTATTCCTGGTCAAAAATCTCACAGCAGACACCAGGGACAGTGTATTTTCATGGGACATTGGCATGGTGCCAGTGTCAAACCATGACATTTTCCAACATAATATTTTTTTTTTCTCAAAAACCTGATATTGGGTTTTAATTCAGTTTGGTGCTCTTTCAAATGCACAGTTAATATCAAAAGCATGGCCTTTGGCCACTGGGGAAATGTGAGAAAACTCCTGCCGCAAATGCACTAAATATTTTATAAATCAAATCAACTTCTGTCTTTGGCAACACTTGATAAGGAGGCTGGTTTTTGTATCACATTACCTCTCATCAGAGAAGTCAAAAAAATGAAGGGATGTCCAAAGGATATGTGAAAAGCATGGTATGCAAGGGTCTTTTTTTCAGTTATTACTTGTAGCTGGGAAAAAACCCGACATTAAGTCTAACCTATTGCTTTTGTTTCTCCTAATACATGTAGATCAACAGGCATATTTTTAAAAATTACTAATCCCATCCTAAAATGGGTTTGAGAGAGAAGAGGTGAATTGTTAACTCCTGTTCCTCTCCTTCACAGATTCTAAAAGTGGGCTGGACACGGAACTGTTTGATAACAAAACTTAGGTACAAAGGAGAAGCAGAAAGGATTCACAGTCTGTAAAAACTTCCCTTCACCCTCCAATTTCCCAAACCACAGGTTTTAATAGCATGTAAAATCAGACTGGTACCAAAAGCTGTTCCTGTAGTGATGTGCTACAGCAAACAGGACACCCTGTGCCCTCTCCCGGAGCAGGGAACTGACACAGTGGCCTCATTTCTGCTCAAGGTCCACATCAGGTGAGGAAGAATCCCATGGGCCTGAGCTGTCAGAGTGAATAATATGCAATAAGGTGTTTAATACTCACAAGAAGAGTGTTTTGATAAAACCATCTTCCTTACATAAATGGTCATTCAGAGAATAATATCCTGAATTTTGCCTTATTCCTGGCTAAGAAACCAAATTTTCAGGGGAAGGGGTTTGGTTTGGTTTGGTTTGGTTTTCTAAAAGTTTTGCGGTTTTTTGTTTGTTTGTTTTTTTAAAGGCAACTGGTTTAATTTTAACACTGCAGAAATCTTAAATCTGTGGATAATAGTTTAAATAAGCTTTCAAAAATTACTTTGTGAATGTAATACAACCATGAATTAATTCAGAGGAACACAGTTATTGCACTTTCATATTACAAAGATAGCTTTTTCCAGTCTTTAGTTGAGACAGGAGATCCTTGTGATAGATGTAATACAGAAACATGATCTATGTCAGATGGAGACCCACTGAAGAAAGATTACCTGCACTGTGGTCTCCATTCCTTTTTCTAACACTGTGTTAGGATGTTCATGTTCCTGAGTCCCATCAACTGAGCTCAGCCTCCATGCTGTGGTGATTTCTCATTTCCCATTTTAAATGTGGCTGTCTCTGTGCCAGCCTGTGACAGACTTACCCCCAGAATAGACACATCAAAGTAGATAAGAGACAGAAAACATGACAGAGGGGAAGCATCATAGAAATAACAAGGTGCCCTAAGTGAATTTCACATAAAGTCAATTGCTAATCATAAATTTGGACCATGAAATCTGGACAATCACATTTGCTGTCACAAAAAGTCTCACCACAATTACTGGTTCCATCCTCATTAGTCTTGCCTCCATTAATTCCCCTCAATACCTTCATCAATTGCAGGAAGCTGCAGATAAATATGTCTTGGGGTGACTTTATGGTACTGTATCCTCTATCATCTGCTTCATTCCCAGAGGAGATGCTCCTTTCAGGACGTTTCCTTCTAATTTGTCTCAAACTGAGACAATATACTATGGGAGAAAGGTGTTGAGGAGACAAGGTATTTAAGAGGGAAAACCAAGACTGAACACATGGAACTAAGCTAATAAACTATCCAGATAGCAAAAGAGATATAAGGACCTAAAAAGAATTTCACCACTTGCAAAGATGATTGCCTTTTTCTCCAGTTTAGCATCCAGAATTGAAATGCCAAAGAGATATAGCATTAGAGTGAGAGGTCAAAAGGACTTAATGTGAAATGGTGCTAGAGTTTTATATTGGAGCAACCCCCATACTCAAATGTGTTTTATTTCAGAATGTCCCAAAGCAAGGTGATGCTGGGTCCCAGTCTCAGAGTTGTCCCAGGTGGAAAAGCAAATGGACTCACAATGTCTATGTCCTGTAAGTGAAGCTGCTGCTGCAGAGCCTCAGGAAGCACAAGGATTGCACCTTTATTACTGGAGCTTGTCCAGATATGGGCAGCAGAGCTGATGAGAATTCTGGAGAGTGAATAATGTGAGAAGTGCCTGAAGGAGCTGGGGATGTTCAGCTGTGGTATTTTCAGGGTCCCCAGGATGAAGGAGGAATTGAGAATCTGACTCCATGTTCTTAGAAAGTTAAATTCTATTCTATTCTATTCTATTCTATTCTATTCTGCTATACTAGAACTACACTAAAGAATAGAGAAAGGATACTTACGGAAGGCTTAACAAGATACTAATGAAAAACTCATGACTGCTTCCAGAGTCCTGACACAGCTGGATGGTGACTGGTCATTAAGTAAAAACAATTCACATGTTGGATAAACAATCTCCAAACCACATTCCAAAGCAGCAAAACAGGGAGAAGCAAATGAGATAATCTTTTTCTCTGAGGCTTCTCAGCTTCCCAGGAGAAGAAATCCTGGCAAAGGGATTTTTCAGATAATATGACAGTGACACTCAGCCTGAAGGAAAGGATGTTCAGGGGAATTATTGCTCTCTACAAGCACCTGCAAAGAGGTTGCAGCCAGGTGATGGTTGGTTTCTTCTTCCAGGCAGAACAAGAGGAAATGGACTGAAGCTGCACTGGGAGAGGTTCAAGTTGAACATCAGGAGGAATTTCTTCACTGAAAGGGCTGTCAAACATTGGAATGTGCTGCCCAGGTAAGTGTAGAGTCTCCATCCCTGTAAGTGTTTAAGAATTGACTGGGTGTGGATGAGAATTGACTCAGTGCTGTGGTTTAGCTGAGGTGTTGGGTCAAAATTTGGACTCAATGACCTTGGAGATCTTTTCCAGTCTTAATGATCCTATGATTCTCTTAATTCCTAAGCAGATTCAATCAAATTCCTGATAGTACATTGGTCCTATTTCATGCTGAACTCAATTGTTAAAACAATTTACGATTGTAAAATCCCACTTGATCCAGCACAGCAATATGTTGTCATGGAAACCTGAATCTATCCAGTCATTAATAACTTTCTTCACACAGGAACTTAAGTGCTGTATTTTTCAGATTAAATCAAGCTACAAGTTTCCCAGCTGACAGTAATATCAACAAAATTTATGAAGCACTGTTTCATTAATGGTATGCCAATGTTTAATCTGAGTGCCATTTAATAAAAGTAACATTTGAAACTACTATAAAATTAATATCAAAACCATTAAATGTCATAAGAATTAAATTTATTATATCTTTAATAGCATCTAGAAATATATAATGAGATATATCTATATATATGTTATAATATATATTTGCTTCATGTATTTTATAACACTGTATAATTTCATATAAGAATATAATGACTTGAAAACAATAAAAAAATTTTCACAGTGATATCTTTATTTGAAGTATGTCAGTCAATTTTCATAAAACAAGAAGTAACCTCAATTCTTTAAATTGTACTTATAATTTTAACAAAAGTTTCTTTTGCTTACTTGCTTCTCTTCATCTTGATCTTGGCTATATAGTGATGAGTAAAAGTAAGCAAGAAGATTGCTAATAACGTTCAGAGATGAAAATATGATTTTTATGAAACCCTGTGTATTTCAAATGTGCCCATCAAACACTCAGAGACGTGTCAGATAAACATCTGGGCTTTTGGATGATAAAACAAAATTAGCCAAATTATGATTTTTGTTTTACCAGGGGCAGTCATTAGAATAGCTAGCTGTCTTTTTTTGTTGAAACTGAAGAGAGGAATTTTTTTGTTGAAACTGAAGAAAGAAAATTTTTTGTTACATTCATACATTTTTAAAGGTATGTTCTCTGTGTGGAAAAGAAAATTTTGTGTTTTGCTTTGGATAAGGTTTTTTAATTTAAAAATGAACCTGTTCAGAAGAAATCTGGATGTTGGTGAGTGGAATACACAATTTTGATTAAAACCTTGCTAATCTGCTCCCTGGTGTCACAGTTTATTTCCTTCCCTTCCTTTATTCTCCTTCTATTTTCAGGCTCACTGACCTGTACCCATCTTTCATATGGTACCTCTGACTGTGGGACTCTCCTGACATACTGAAGTAGCTCAGCAAGAATAGAAGAAAAGCACAGTGTGTGAAGTGGGAACCTTGATCAGGAAAAAAAAGGAATTAAAAAATTGCTGAGGGCACAGTGACTGCAAACTGCAAATCCTGTGATATCGGAAGTTTTGAGTTTTAGCCAAAGCTTTTGAAGTAGTCTTCAGTTGTTTGCTTGCTATTTCTAAAAAAATCAATAGTTTCTAAAAAGAAAAAACATTTTCCTGATAAGTCCTAGTTACTATAATAGTTTCTGTAGCCAAATAAATATAGAAATACACTGACACAGAGGAAGACTGTCCTTTATTTTTGATTTTTCCCACCCACGTATATATAGGGTACATCACCTCACTCTGCTCTCCATTTCCAGCTCCACATTTGTCCTGTGTCTCTGTGCTCTTTTCCTTGGGCTCTATTCAAAGGACCCATGATTCACTTCAGAGAGCTGTGAATTTAAGGATTGATCTGAACTGAGCTCCTGGCCAACACAAGAAATGGATTTTCACTGTGGAATTCCACTATCTGGACCATTATTTTTCAAACAAAGAATGAGTCCAGAGACTCAACAAAATAAGGGAGGTTTTTTCATCATTTCCTGCTCAGTGCTGGCAGTTAAGGCTTGTGTCTAAAATTGTATTGTCTGGTATTATCTCCTAAGCCCTGATTCTTATTAACTTCTCTCTCCTAGATTAAGGAGGAGGGTGGCATCAGAAATATCCACCCCTATTGGTAATTCTGGGCTTTGATTAAATCTGCTACTTATTTCTTTCCTTTAAACAGAATACATTCAGCTTTCTAAATTTTTCACTAAGAGAAAAAAGAAAAACCCTCAGATCTCTAATCATCCTCACAAACCTTTTTCTGAATTTTCCAATCTATCACCATTTTTACTGCAGGCTGGGATTTACTGCTGAACGCTGTATCCAAAATCTCTCTCTCAGGTTCCAGTCATGGAGAATGAAAAGGACTGGATGGTCATTTTTAGCAGGCAATGTTCACTTAATTTGCTAGACACCAAAGTTAGTCAAATGTGGGTATGGTTCAACATGTTGTCTTGTAGAGAGCTCAAGTCCTAGTTTCACTATGTGGGAGGAGTAAATATTATGGAAAGACAAAATTGTTGCCACAACTAGGCATACCTGGAATCTAAACAGGGTGCAGAAGGGGAAAATGAAGCTGCAATATCAGTCCCTATCACTTTTCCACCTAAACATTCCCTGCTAATGGGCAGGCTCATGGTGTAGTGGTTAGAGAGAGAAACAGAGTGAGACCCATTTCTTGCTCTGTTGCAGAGAGATGCCTCTTTTACTTTACCTGTAAGTTACATAGAGCCATTTCACCAGGCTGACAGCCCTTCTGTTGAATATTGATGTTGGAACTCTCAAGGTTGCCTTGCCCAAAGGAGTCCATGACTGCAAATCTGGAATCTCTTATGGCTGAGGCAGTTAATTGCCATTATTACTTGGAAAATAGGTTGCACCCCTCAGGGACACAACTAAAAATTTTTCTCCTAAAAATAAGGAGAAACACTAGAATTCTAATATGAGGAATATCCAATAGTAGCCAAACTACAAATGTAACCATGGTCTCTGACTAAGGAAGTCTGCCTCTCTTGGAATTCCTTTCTATCATTCTTGAGAATATTTTAGTTCATTGAATGCTATCAGGAAAATATTTCTGCCCTTTAATATCCTGTATTAAGATAATGACAAAGATGGGTTTATTTTTTAAAAACTTGGTAATCCACAGGCATGAAACCTTCCTTGCTTCCATTCACCTTTATGCCAAAGAACTCTTTTCATGTGATTGGTTCACAGATTTCCCTGGTGTTTATGGATCCTACGGAAAATAGATTTTGTTCCCTTCAGCATCTATCATTATTGCAATCTGTCTTTCCATCCATCTATCTATCTATCTATCTATCTATCTATCTATCTATCTATCTATCTATCTATCTATCTATGTTACACACACAAAGTGTTTAATAATTATCTTGCTATTTATCTTATCAGCTTGAAAGTTATTTTTGTACAAATCAGCATCTCAATGTGTCAGCAAAAGGTTGTATTTCATTCTCTTTCCATTCCATCTCTGAATATGCCAAATGTCTGGGTGAGATCTGTGGTCTTGTTGATCTGCTTTGGGATTCTCAGTGCACACTTGTGGCTCAGAGGAGTCTTGTACATGAGCTACAGTTCAATTGCTGGCCAGAAATATTGCTGTCCTTGAACTCAGGGACCATGGAGATCCCCTGCTCTCTAGGAAGAACAACTCCCTCCAAAGGAAAGAGGAATTAGTAGGGACAGAGATCTCTGGTGAGTGTTTACTCAATGGATTTTTTTATTCCAATACTCTTAACTGCATCTGTTAGAGTAGTACCAACATTTGCCAAGAGACAGTCGTAGTTATCCTAGAAACCACAGCTCTTTCCTAGGCTTTAGAGAGGAAATAGAACTCTTTATTTTTTGCATTTCCTCTGAGATTTGTTGAAAAGGCAAGTTCTTATTCTTCCCACTAAAGCAATTTTGAAATCCACGAGTCTTCATCATTAATGCATTGCAAATTAGAAACAACTAGAAGTCTCTGATACTGAGTGGTATCTCCACTCAGACTCTATCAGTTCTTGTAACCTTTGTTCAGTAAAAGTATTTGTTTGTTCAATTCTAATTGTAGATCTTCTACATGATAGTAAAAAAGACTATTAACAACTGGTGGAGAGCAGTAAAGTTGATGGAAATTATCAAATCCTTTCACTGCAGTTTATGCAACATCTTCTGAGGCCCATTAAAACCAACTTTGCAGTATCAGAGATTTTATCTCCTGTATGACCTGCCCCTTTAAAAAGTGAAAGACCTTGAAATAGTGTAACCAGAGGAAAATAATCCCATTTCTTCAAGCCACACAACATTAATGGTTAGAATAATAATGAATTTTGACCACACCACATTGTTATAAATTAAAATGAATTAAATGTTTTGGTTCAGCAGAAAGAACCTATGCATTTATCAAACTTCCAAGTGCTTCAGTGGCCCAAGCAGAACTGTATGTTAGAGCAGCAAAGTTCTCCTGGTTTGTACACAGCCCTAATAGCAATGCTATGATTTGGCCCAAGAGAACAAACACTTCCATCAGCAAGGAAAGGGAAGCCAGTATCTGCCTTTCCTACTGCAGGGATGACTCACATCCCTAGCTCTGACTTCCACAGGTCTCAGGTGATGAACATTCCTAAGGCTGATGTGGACTTAGGACTTAGGTAGAAGGAATGTAATACCAAGACCATAACGTGCTCCAGTGTTTACCTAATTTAACTGTATGAATTAGAACTCTTTATTTCTTGCCTTTTTCTCAACCTGTCTCTATCAACTCTCCTCAATTCATTTAGTTCCAGCAAACCCACCCTGTGATCAGCCACACAGGCAAGGCTGGGTGGTCATGATCCCAAAACACCTGCTGCCTTAGTGGAATTTTTGGCACTTTGTCACAGTAATTTTTCACTTCATTTCTGAAACTTGGAACACGTGATGTGTTAAATTTAGTGAATTCATGAAGTGCTTGATTTTTGCTAAATTCCTGTTAGGCTAAGTGGGCTAAATTAGCCCTAAATAGGGTAAGTCAGAAGATTTTGAGACTCATCTGAAAAGTTTTGGCTGAAATAGATGTTCTGGTCTGGGTCTGAGCATGTGATTACTCACTGGAACAGCTGTGCCTATGGAAGGTCCTATGTGTATCCAGAATTTAATCTTAAGTCTTCACCTTAAATAATAGTGCAGAAAACTGTAGATCACAACCATAGCAGACAGAACAGGTGAGAGTAAGAAATTAGCATGCATGGAGTAATACTTAAAGCAATACAGGTCATTTAGTTAGACTAATAAATTTCTGGGACTAAACAATATCAGAAGCATGAGAAACAACTGAGTCAAGGCTTTAGATGGGCAAAAATTTAGAAGAAATCACCTAATTGCTAAGCAGACATAAACATAATCTTTGCCTTATTTAGATTGCAAGGAAACAGTGTGATCAAATCTTATTACACTTTTATAGATTAAAATGTTTCAGAATATTGATTGAAGTAGAAAAAAAAAAAAAAAAGGTTCTGGCACTCTGAATACTTTCTTTTGTCCTTGAAGAATTGGACTAATAAACTTCCTCTCTGTGATATTATAATATTCTTGAAATTCAGTTACTTGAACTTAAATAAATTAGGTAAGATTTCTGCACTAAAATTATTTATTTCTTTCTTAGGAATTATTCTTTTCATTTTGTATTCACATTCCTTTACACACAATTCTCACAAGTAATAGCAGCCACATGCATTTACTATGTCATATCTGCCTGGCAAGATTTATATTTACTGAAATTTCATTATTTTACTAAGTAAAACTATTCTCATCTTGTTTTCACAGAAATCCAATTTTCATGTGTGTTTTTTTCAACTTGTGTGTTTTCCCAAGTAATATCAGGAGGTCAACTAATGTGAATAGAATAATACATAAAAAAACCCCAAAATAAAAACAACCAAAAAACCCCCTAAAAACAACAACAAAAAAAAAAAAAAAACCAACAGATTTGAGCCTTCCTTGAGGGTCTTGTGGATTACTTTTTTTACTGGTAACAAGGAGTACATTTACAGTACAACTGCATCCATAGCATGGATTTTTTTGCCATTTTCTTACCAGTTAAAGTGCTTCTACTTTCTGTATCTCCCTAGTGGAAAGCATACACTTTACAGACCTGTTTTAATTCCTTATATAACCTGAATTTATTTAAGGAAAAAAAAAAACAAACAGAGAAAAATAGAAAAGTCATTCTTTGCTTCTTGTTGAGCAAAATACAACTCAGCATATCCTCCTGAGAAAAAAACAAATAACTGAAAAATCCATATTAAGGGCAGAACAAGCAAGGGAACATTGCTGAGAAGGTATAAAGCACATCTTGCACTGTTTCAGAGGTTACTAAAATTCAGCATAAGAATGTGGAGGGGGAAAAAAAAGTAAAAAGAAACCAGAAACAAAAGGAATCTGACAGAAAAAGCCTGGCTTAATAAAGTGCAGCACAGGAATAACACAGTCTTGTGGCCTGAGATGCAGTAATGAGCAGGAGGCTCCTATGATCTCATGCTGTCTCTAAGTACAGCAGCCTCCACTCCTCTGTTCCCCAGCTGGAGATGATAACCAGGTATCCAGATGATGAACTCAGCAAGGAGCTGGACACTCCAAGGGATGGGAAGGCACCTGCAAGCTGGATGCAAGCAATGGCTTTGTAGAAATAGAGAAGTTCTTTATCTAGACAGTGCTTAGGACAAAGTTCACAAGTTCTGCTTCGCACATTCTGCTCTGGCCTGTCAAGTGAGTAAAGGACTTTATATGTTCCAAAAGTACAGAATGTTGACCCCATGTTATCTAAATCACTGAAAGCCAAGTCATGCAGCCTCACATGCTCACATGTGGACTCCATGTGATGCAGGAATGTGATCCCAACCTAATCACATTACACTTAATTAGGTGTGAAAGTGCCTCAGCAACCTTCTGGACTGACAGGTCACTTCAGGCTGTCCTAGGAGTTCAGAGCTCTTTCACTGAGGACACTACAGCTGTGAATGCTCTGGAGAACGGGAATGCACCTGTGCCAGAGATGTTGTGATAAAGTAAACCAGACACAGTGGATGGAGGCAGATTTTCAGAGTCATTAAACTATTTTTCTCAGCACTCTGATGGGACAGAATTCCTTCAGATCAATGCCAATATAAAATACAAATCCCATTTGCGAAGCCAAGAAAATGCAGAGGGGCTCTGCTGTAAAAAGAATCAGGTTTGAGAACTACATGAAGGCAGACAAATTAAATTGCTTAAAACCAAATTACATAAGAAATGGGGGTACCTTGCCAGCAGAAAGGAACCAGCCAAACATCTCCAGATGTCTTTGTTGTTCCTGCTAGAAATTAGAACAACTGAAAGTCATCCCAGAAAAGCAGCTTTGCTGGTCCCTTCAGTTTTTTTCACAAAGTCCAACCTCCCCCTCTACATTATATCTGCTGTCTTCTCTCACACTGAAATGTGCTACTATTCTGAAACAGTTGGTGTTTCTGTTTGCTCTTCTTGAGCAGGGGTGGATGAAACAGGAGTGAGGGCTGGAGTGAGAGCAGGGACTGGTGTGTATTTTGTGGATTACATTTCTGGTGCAGGAAAGTATCAACACCCACAAAGTTCTGTTCTGCTGTACAGGCTGGCCAAGTCTGATTCCTATGGCTTCCTCCCACTCATGTTTGCCTTTTTCAAAGGCTATTTTTTCTCTTTTATGTCTAAGACACCAACTCCATATTCCATAAGGTGAAAAAAGGCCTTCACCTCCCCAGGTTTTGAGTTTTCTGTTGAATTTTGGTTTTAATTTCAATGGTGTTTAATGATCTCTAGCTTTTTTGAAAAGAAAAAGAAATTAAGGCCTCTGTCATTGTGAAACAGTAGAAACAGTAAAGAAGAAAAGAGTTTCTTATGGTAATAGAAAACTAAACCAAACCTTGTACATAATGGACTGCAAGATTTCTTTGTATCTGCCTGAGAAAAAAAACTAAACTGAAGGCAGATTTATTTATTGGGGTAACAAGCCTGCTCTGAATCTAATCCTTTCTCAGGCCAAGTTCTTGGGTTTACCCCTGCAAATCTAATAAACTCTGAAGAAGTGAATGGCATGTCTCCTGGGTTAACATCAGCATCAATGAAACAGAGTAAGTGAAATAGGTATAAAGGTAAAGAAAAATAGGTTTATTTTTACAGCTTGAAGTCCATTTGGAAGGGGTGAATAGTGAAGGGATATCTTGCCAAATTATGCCCTGGGGAAGCAAAGGGTAGACATATGCATACAGCCAATCATGCACTACCATCTATAATGCTCTTTTTGGGTCATGGTCTAGTAACATCTACAACACAAGAACTTCCTGCCCATCATCTGCTAAACATTTTTTGAGCCCTGCCAGACAGAACCACACTGTAACATCTGCTGATATCAATACAGAAATAGGTACCAGCCATTCAAAAGCAGTAAAAATAAAAGCAGTTTTCCATGTCTTCACATTAAAAGCAAGCCCTGTTTCAATGAATGTTTCAGCTCAGGAAAGATTCTGAGATGGGCTTTTCATGGTTAAACAAGTCAAATATTTCCTCTCTCTACAAGATATTCTCAACTATGTTTCACAAGAAACAAAAGAAAATTAAGTCCAGTTAAATCAAAATATGGAAACGTTGACAATTTAAAAGGTGTAATTCATGTTTAGCTGATTCTCCAAATAATTGGTGAAATCCTTCAAGCCAAAGGGAGTGTTTGTATTCAGTGTATTGGGATTTATTTCACCACTATGAGTTCAGCAGTTGTTATGTATCCCAACAGAACAGAAGCTTCATTGGACTGTGCTGCAGCATAAATTAAGATGTTAAAGCAAGCCATCACTGCAAAGATCCCATGACACAGGGAGAACTAAAAAATGGATTGATGGTGTAAGCAGAGATGTGCTGTCTTCAGAGAGCAGCTCCAAATGAGATCTCCTCTGGGCCCATTCTGAATTTGAGAAACTGGGATGAGGATCTGGGTGTGCCCTTGCACCAATTTTTATCACACTCTGCAGTTTCCCACACTGGCAACACTTAGAAAACTTTTGAAATAGAAATGATCATCATAGAAGTATACACTACAGCAAGAGCAGTCTGAAACAGGGAAATCAAACTGAACTTTGACTCCTGCTCACAAGCACATTTTCTACTACTACCTTTATAGTGTCCATAATTTTTTCTTCATTACTGGTACCCTGTAAACATGTTTAAAATAACTCTGGTACAATTTTTGTCCTTTTAATTTTCTTTTGACTGAGGATGCCACCTTTCAATCAATGAATCAGTGTTCTGGATACAGCAAAACTCATCATAGCTGGGCTTTTTGTTGGCTCTTTTGTGGTCACTGACATTACACTCAACCTCAAGATGAGGAGAGAACTTGCTTGAAACAGATTTGTGCTTTTTGGCACAAGGAAGACAAAAGCAACCTGACCAAACCTTGAACCTCCCCCCCCCCCCCCATTAATAGATTAATTCCAATCTATATTTGCAAATGTTGGTGCTCAAAAGATCCTTGAAGTAAATACAACATGACCATTGGGAATTTATGGACATCTACTGCCCTATTTCATTAGTGAGACCAAGGTGCTAGAAATTCCAATAGGTCATTGGTGGGACCAAAGTCTGTGTTGAGCAAAGGTTGTGAACATTTGCATATGAAGGTTTCAGATGTGACAGCTCATGTGTTTTCTTCTCTTATTTCCACCACAAATCACAATAGATTCAAATCAAAATCAGGATGCAAATATTTGCTAATACCTCACACCCCTTCTCTTGCCTGATCGAGATTCATTATATCATTGCTTTTACCTGTTAATTTTCTCAGTCATGTGTAAGGCAGAAAAACAGCAGTCTAAGATGCCACAATCAAATCAGTTCAGCCCTGTCTGTATGCAAAGAAGAATGTTGCAATGTCAAGCATAAACTGTGGCTAATTATTTAAGCTGTAAGTAACGGAGAAATATTTTAAGCACAGAGAGTTTATCTACCACAAGATATTCCCTACCAGACTGAGTCAGCTTTATAGTAGATTAAACTGTAGCCTCATACTACTTGATAATTCCACTTTAATGTTCCAGTTTGTCAAATTTTAATACTAAATGAGTGTGAAATTTTTGCCAGAGGTAAAGCAAAGTTTCAGGACTAAAAAGTTGCTGCTGGCTGAGGGAAAAAAAAGAAAGTTCATGGAAACTAAAATAGGTTCTGATTTTACTGGGTTTACTGTATTTTGAACATAAGAAGAAACAAACAAACAAAAAAAAACCAAACCAAACAGACTAATGATTACCAAAGAATTAATAATTCATAATAGTTATGTCATAAAATAATAAATCAGTTATTTTGCCCTGTTTCGGGTATGGAGAAGAGAACTGCACAATGCCTATGTGCTATACCCAAAACTTCTAACTTAAGGGTTCAGTGCTGTAGGATGATATTTTTGCCACATTGAAGCCACAGTAAAACTCCCATCTGCAGCCTTTATATCACACTGCAATATTATCTCCCCTCCCCAGAATAGCTTATGACTTTGCCCTCCCACCAGTCCAGTGTGTTTTATGATAGGTATTTATTATCTGGACAGATTAATCTACCTTTTTTCTGGTCAAAGTCTTCAAGATGTTCTGGTATCTCAGTATGTCCTGACCTTGTTCTGTTGTTGACCTGTACAGACTCTGCTCTGTGCCTTGACATCAAGGAATGGACACTCACAGTGGTCTACCAGGATTTTATAGTGCTGGTGCTTCCCAAACATTAGCATTAAATATTTTCAGGTGTCTGCATCAGGAAGAGAAATGCCAGCAGGACAACAGAGGTGACCCTGCCCCTCTACTCAGCCCTGGTGAGTGAGACTGGGATCCTCAGTACAAGAGAGACAAGCAGCCACTGGAGAGGATCTGCAAAGGTGATTAAGGGATTGGAGCATCGCTCTTATGGGGAGACACTGTGGGATCTGGGCTGTTCAGTCTGGAGAAGACTGAGAGGAGATCTCATCAATGCATATCAATTTCTCCAAGGCAGGTGCCAAGAGGATGGTGCCTGACTCTTTTCAGTAGTGCCCAGGGACAGGACAAGGACCAATGGTCTTAAACTAAAACAGAAGTTTCACTTCTACATGAAGAAAAAATTCCTTACATTGATCGAAGATGGCAGAGCACTGGGACAGGTTGCTCACAGAGGTCATGAAGTCTCCCTCTCTGGGACATTCAAAACCCACCTGGATGCATTCCTGTGGGAATAACCTACTCTTGGTGACCCTGCCTTGGCAGGGGTGTTCCACCAGGTGATCTCTAAAGGTCCCCTGCAACAACCCTAAAAATTCTGTGATTGAGTGTCTGTGACTCTACACCACCAGCACATTATGGTAGTGGGTATTAACAGTATCTGTATGTCAATAGGGCATTTAGAAATAGTGTGGGGTGACCAATCTGAGATAAAAAAGGAAATCTTAGTATGAAATTTGTGATTTTTGAGTGCAAAAATTGAAACCTATATGCTGCACAGTCCCTTCCTAACATGAAGACACATTAACTACTGCCTACTTCGTGCTCTCTACTTATGGATGAGAATAAGGTATCCACACTTTTTTGACTTTATTATTATTAACTTTTGAAACTATTGGTCACAAATATGTGGTGAATTGTTTCAAAATATATTGGGGTTGAAAACTTTGAAGTTTTCAGGTTGGGCACAACACAAGAAAGCTGACTATAACAAAAGCCCTCTTGCTCATGAGTTTCCATCTTGCTTGGTGCCCAGATGAAGTCATGGAGGAGAGCAAATTCCTGGGACTTTAGTGCCCACCATGCACTGCAGATAGATCTCACCAGGACACCCCAGGCCACATTCCTGTGCTTTATTCCTAGTGCCTGGCAGGCACTGGGCTGTGGATGGAAGTGAACACGGCATGAGTCATCTTGGAGGAGAGGGAAGTGCTGTGCTGTGAGTGGGAGGAAGCATTTGGATGAGCTGGCAGAAGCTGTGCCTGCCACAGGACACAAAGATCTGTCACTACCCCTGAACTCCAGTGGCCAGATGTAATTCTGACTTTACTCACTTGGTGACTGTGTCACCTCTCCCTGGTAAATGTGTCCTGATGGTCTTCTCTGAGCCTGTCAGCTCCTGACTGTGACTGTGGCTTGTGAGCAGGTCAGGGCCACCTCTGATGTGCCAAGTGTTTGGGGATGCAGTTTAAATCTTTTGGCCAAGTAAGGACACTGGGAATGCCTGAGGTGGATGTGGATTGAGATTCACTGCGTGGACCTCTGGTCTTCAGCTCTGCTTCAGGGTGGGCTGTACCCAGGGTATTTTTGAATCCTAGAATGATATAATAGTTTAGGTTGGATGGGAGTTCAAAGACTGGAAGGTGGAGGACAGGGAAAGGACAGACAGCCTCTGGAGATGTCTATCAGAAGTGTTTCCTTGGCAGGTGCAGAAGCAGATCTGCACAGTGTGATAACAAAATTTCCTGATATATTAGGTGAGAGCTTGCAACACAGCATGATGGGGAACAGAATCCCTTTAAATTATAAGAACTGCAAAAGTTTTCCTAGCTGCAAATCTGCCCAGTGACAACATGCCCTTCACACATCTTTTATGAGGAAGCGCACCTTCAACATTTACATGTCCCTTCAGATAATGAAGAGGGGCAAGTGGAACTGTCATAAAAGCATCTTGGCTCAGTGGCTGGGGCACAAGGTGAGGGCTCAGGCCTGCACCTGTCAGCACCTGCACCTGCTGTGTCATGTTTTCTTCCTTTGCATCTTCCCATCCCATCAGGGCCTGCAGCTTCTTCCTCAGACATGATGAAGCAGGAGCCATGGAAGCACCAAAAATAAGCAATTCCCTCAGCTCAGGCTCTTCACTTTAGAAAAGCTGCTTTCATCCCTTGTGGCAGTTTGTCAGAATTAGAATCAAGTGACCTTAAATGTGTTTATCTTTTTATTATGCAATTAGCAGCATTGCAATGTCTTGTGATTTCTTTTTGTGACTTAAGCCTTGTAACTGAATTGCAGAGCTATCCTAGAAATATACACAATAGGGACTTGAGAATAGTAATAATTACAAACCTCCTGAGTTTTCCAGTCTCCCAAGTTAATATTTTAATTAGCTATTGGTACTTAATTCACTCCCAGAGGCAGTTCATTTAAACCATTGCAAAAACATTTTAAAAGTTATTTCAGTTTTTGAATCAGAATATTAAATCAATGCTTAAAATATCTAGAAAGTTCATGCTTTTCATTCACATTTACACAATGATTTTCAGAGGGAAAAGGAAAAGAAAGATGGTTTTCATTTTATCCACGGGTTTTCAGTGCATCACCGAATGAATCCCGTGCTTAATAGCCCCACCTCCTGGTGAAAAAGCAATGAGAAAAACATTTTACTGGCAATGTTTTCTGATGTAGCTTACAAAATGGAAATGCTTTTGTTTTTTTATTTTGCGTGACAGCTCTGGATCATGTTTAGACCTTTTTTCTTTTTTTTAATATGCATTCCATCTTTTTTTCTCTCACATCACAAGGATATTATACTATAATTACTGCTTTCCTCCTTAATATCTCCTTTAAAATAGATGAAAAATACACTCTCTGACTTTTATGCCTCTCCATAGACAAAGCTAGAAATCAGGAAAAACCCAATAGGATCTGGGAACTTCTTAAGCTGTTCTTGAGTGCAGTGTCTTCAGGAGATAAAGCATGAGACCACAAGGAATCCGAAGATGGTGTAAATCTTGGAGAATAAATAATTTTATGTCAGGAAAGCATTATCCAGTAGCATGGATGAGCCTGCACCTGCCCTGAGGAAGGATTCTTCCCGTGTGATTCTTTCCTGTGCCAAAATCTAGGTTCCCACTTAATAGTTTTTTCACAGTAATCTCCTAATAGTTTATTCTAATACCTTTTATCCTCTTTCACTGATTTCTTGCCTCCAGAAGCAGACTTATACAATTTCTATGAACCCAAAATAGTTAATAACAAGAAGAGGACTGCTAGCATTTGGGAGATGAAAACAGCCTACATTCAATACTTGGAAGCATCATGAGGACAATGAAAAGGTCAGTGACTTCATTGCTAAACAGAGTGTGCAAGGAAGGAGTGCAGCATGTGAGTGGAGAGGAGCTGGATGTTTCACCATGGGAAAACTTCAGTACAAATCATGAGCAAGTTCAATTAAGATCTGCCACTTTGACTTTTCTGCTTCAGTCTCTTCTTCAACCTCTGCACCATCTTTAGGCTTGCCAGCACCTCTCTCCTCCAGCTACCTGTCAGCCCAGCTCTTCCCCAGTGTCAGGATTCTCAGAACTGCTGCTGGCCCTGCAGCACCTTGCAGAGTGGAGACTGTGCTTTGCTGTGTGCTGCCTTTTGAGCAAGGCTTCTCAAGAGCAAGAATTATAGAATCACACAGCACAGAAAATAGAATATTTCTGGCCCCAACAAGACACCCCAACAGTCCCACCATGTGCCTGAGAGCACTGTCCAAGTGCTTCTTGAACTTTGTCAGGCTTGGGGCTGTGACCACTTCCCTAGGGAGCCTGTTCCAATGCCCAAACACCCTCTGAGTAATGAACCTTTTTCTAATATCCAACCTAAATTTCCCCTGACTCAACTTCAGGCCATTCCTTAGGGTCCTGTCAGTTGTCAACAGAGAGAAGAGTTGAGTGCCTGCCCCTCCTCTTCCCCTCATCAGGAAGCTGCAACTGCAATGAGGTCTCCCCTCAGTCTCCCCTTCTCCAGGCTGAACAGCCCAAGTGACCTCAGCCACTCCTCATATAGCTTCTCCTAATGGCACTTTGTTGCCCTCCTTTGGATGTTCCATAATAGCTTTATATCATTTTTATATTGTGGTACCCAAAACTGCCCCCAGGATTCAAGGTGAAGCCACCTCATTGCAGCAGAGCAGGAAGGACAATCCCCTCCCTTGCCTGGCTGGCAATGCTGTCCCTGATGTCCCTCAGGACAGGGATGTCCCTCCTGGCTGCCAGGGCACTGCTGGCTCATGTTTAACCTGTCCTCAACCAGAACCCTTTCTGTGGCATTGCCCTCCAACATCTCATTCCCCAGTCTATCCACACATCCCTGCCCCAAGTGCAGAATCCAGCAGTTGTTCATGCCTCTGCTAATATTTCCAGTAATTTGCCTTTAAGTACTAATCAAGGTAAAGCCTGAAGTTGCAACACAACACATTAGCATGTGGGGAAAACATTCTCTACTCATATCTCAAAGGGACAAACCAGACCTGGCCGCAGCATTTGGCTCCACATAATCACTATTCCATTTGCAAGCTTAACAAAATGCTGCATTAAATTCCAGGCACTTTTGATTGCTCTTGGGGTGGTAATAAAAAAATCTGTTGTAGGGTTTTGTTTTAGGGAAAAGTGTAAGAGATGTAAAAGGAACACATGCCAGGATTTAAGAGGAAATTTACATGGTTGAGAGGCACAGGAATGTCATGGGGTCACAGCTTCAAAGACTCAAGTCCTATCTAGCCAAGTCCTTTCTGTTGTTCAGATCTCCCATCACAGGTTGCTTCAGGCTGCCTCGAGGAGTCTCCTTGCTTTGTTCACCTCCTTTTCAAAGTATCAGCAGCCCTTTCTGGTTTGCAGTTTGTTCTGGTTTAAAAAGTAAATTAAGTCACTGGGGAAGAAGAGGGAAGGGGGAGAGGATACCTGTGCACATGTCCTGAGATCGAATTGAACCTTTTATCTTATTTAGAGGGTTGCCTACAGAAATAAATAAAATATATAATAAATGAGAATGTTATTGGTATGTGGACTTAAGTTCTGCCAGCTCCCAAATACACAAATGTACAAAATAACCTGGTGCTTAAATAAATTGCCAAAATGGCTAATTTGATTTACCTCTTACAGAAGCAAACCCTGAGAATATCCCACCTTATGTACTTTACCTACAACATTTACCCTCAGTGCAAGAGCCAAAATGAGGTCCATTGATCCAATTCAGTTCATACTGGTGGAGAATGAAAACCATTGAGGATTGAAATAACTGCTAAAGTTGACTTTCCTCTCAGTGACCACAACACAAGCCACTTTCACATCAGATACTGGACTCTGGAAGTGTCACCAAAATTATTTAGGAAAAAACACTGAAAATGAAGGAATTATCCCTTCATCTCTTGCTGGACTGTTCAGGAAGATTGTAGCATTCCTTCCATGCTGCACTTAGCCATATGAATAAGAAAGGAGTTTGTTTTTTCAGGATGTCAGGGAAAAACCTCACAGAGAGCTCTAAATTACCATTAAACTACTCTGTAGGTGCCTGGTACAGGGGTAATAGTGGCAGGACTCAAGAATTTAAGGAATTAATCTGAAGGTTGTATATAATGTATCTGAAGCAAAAAAGAAATTCTGGCAAAAAATGGAATTCTCAGTATGCCTGGTGCTGTAAAGCATCTGAAATACAAGTGGGAGAATAATTTATAACAAATAAACTAAGAAACATATATGTGTTTTTCTCAATAGAGTGTGTATGATCTTGCAAAGTAAGTGATTAATAAATTGTTCATGAGCAGCTCACTGCAGAATTGGACCTTTGAGCTATGTTAGATTACTACATGAAAAGCTTTGGACTGCTATGTGGACCCAACCAAAGTAAAAATTTAATCAAAGGAATTGCTTTGTGAGTGAATTTTGTTGCAAATAATCAACTCATGCACTTAATTATTAAACACTAAATACCTTTTAATAGTTGCTTCCTAATATTCATTTATTTGGGTTTATTATTCCATTCACAAATATTTTTTTGTCATGTGTTTAAGCTGAATGTTGATTTACTGCAATTTTTCACAGAGAAAACACTATTAATAAATTAGTTATTATCAATAATTAAGATATATAAATAATAGATAAATGTTGATAAATTAATAATACAGCCAGTAGGAAATAATTGAAAGCAACTACAAAGTTGATTTGTTCAAACTGGAGAAAGTAGTAAGAAGGATTAGGAGACCAGTGCTTCCAGAAGTGGTTTCAATGTCTTTGAAGAAGCCCTGTCACTTTGGGATTTCTTTATTTCTACTTTTGATTCTTCATTGACTTTGATTTGTATTAATGATCAATTTTTGTCAGTTGTCATTTACTTCTAGCCTTGAAATGTTAGAAGACTTTTAGAAGATTCCCAAAACTCAACCTTTCCCTGTAAATCTAATGAGAAAACAGTGATGCTGGTAGAAAACCTGTCAGATTTCATCATGGGAGCAGACAGGTTTTGCTATGAAGTCCCAGAGATGCAAGAACAGCACTTCTTGCAGGAGTTGTGTTCTGCTGACTTTCTTCTTAACATTTTTTAATTTTTACGGTTCTGTAACCATCCCTTCAGAATTTCACACTGATTTAGCAACAGGGTAAATTAAGCAATTCTTTGATGACTTTAAGGAAACCGGGTATGAATAGGTAAAAATTTCACCCTCCTTTCCAGCCTGGACAGGTCTGTTTTCTTGGGTTTGAGGAAGAAGCAATTTAAATAAAATTTAGATAAAGCAATCTTCAAACAGCTGAGTATCAGCTAAAGTCATCTTTCTTCAAGCTGCTCAGAACAAATAACTTTGAAGTTGTGAGCAATGGCTGTGCCACTGTGCTGTTGGTTTTCTCATTGGCTGTGACAGAAAGAAGCTTTTCATTCTGGATTTCCATAAGCATTTTCCATCATGTTACCCCACAATAGTTCAACTGATTAACTAAAATTTTTGCTTGTTTTTCAGTACTAAAAAGAAGAATCTTTCTAAATATGACTCTCCTCCAGAACAAAATGAATGCAGAATCTGGCTTTAGACTAAGCAGACAGATGACAAGAGCAGCATATTTTGAGAGAAAAGTAGCCTTGGGAAAGACTGTTTGCAGTCCCACTTCCAGTACACATGTAAGGAGCTGTGTTATGCAAGAAAAACAAGTTGTTTCAGGTTCTGAAGTCAACCAAGAACTTCTGAAAGTTGAACTGTGAAGTTTGCATTAGAAAATTAGTGTAGCAGAATGGAGAGTATCTTTTGAATGGCTCAACCAAGAGAAAAAAAAATCTTTAAATCTTCTCTAATTTAATTTCAATCTAAATTAAAAGGGTTCAGGTAGAAAACAAACAAAGAGAATTTTCCAAATGCAGTTAGTGATGTATTTAAGGTGTTCTTAAATGGAAAACCATGTCAGTCTCAGGAGATTCCCTCAGATGAAAACAGTTTCAAGCTGCAAGATTCTTAACTAATAGTTCTGGTCATATGCTTTTGTGGTCTGAAAGAGGAAGATAACAGTAGGAGGTAAAAGCAATTAAGTGGTGATACAGAAAAATGAAGAAAACTCTTTTAGCAAAATCACACCTGTGAATATGCAGTCATGGCCTCCAACAGCTCTCTTCTTCACCCTGGTACATTTTGAAAGTTCTAGGACTTTTTTCCTTTTAGTCTTATATTTGCTTTAAAGGGATGAGTAGTTGGTGTGGCTTGTAGGCTGCATGAGTGAACACATTAAATCACTCAGGCTGTTCCATGCAAAGCATCTGTTTCCTCTTTGCCTGTGACTGCTGTGGGTGATCCTCACTGATGGGGGTGTCCAGGCAGTGATCATCACTGATGGGGGTGTCCAGGCTGGGGGTGTCCAGGCAGTGATCCTCACTGATGTGGTGTCCAGGCTGTCATCCTCACTGATGGGGGTGTCCAGGCTGTCATCCTCACTGCTGTGGTGTCCAGGCTGTTATCCTCACTGCTGTGGTGTCCAGGCTCCTGCCCCAGCCCAGGCTGTGACCAGCAGTGAGGGGTCCCATCAGTCCAGCACCAATGGTCTGGGGGACAATTTCACTACAGATTGGATTGCCCAGATTATGTTTTTCTCTTGATGCCTGTGTCTTTTAAAGCTTAACACCCTCTGTTTTTAAAGCTTGCTCCAGTTAATTTCAAAAATTTCTTCCTCTTTTGCTCAGCTCAGAAGGAGCTTTCCTTTCACATACCCCATCAGAGAAAGTTGTGCTCCATGACTTGCACACAGTGTTGTAAGCCAGCTGCTGCTTTGCCAGCTTTCCTACTTCTTGCTTTCTTTTTGATTCATTATTCATGCATAGAGAAAAGTATCTAATCTAATCAAAATATTAAGACTCTTCCTGTGCTTTTCACTGCCTTTTTTTCCCCTTTCCAACTTTTCAGAAAAGCTATTGCTATTTTATAACAAATCTCTCACTGTGACAGTCAAAAATTAGAGAAAGCAACACATGTTCCTATTCTTGAGGGAATTATCTTCTGTGCTTTTTCCTTTCTAGGAAATTATTCTCCATTCTTTTCTAAAAAGAGAAGACTAAACATTTCTTGCTAAGCAAGAAATAATCATGCACACAAGTATTTCAGATGAGAATATTGGATGATTTCCACTGAAATTTTTCTCACCTGTTATTCTTTCAGACTCCCTGTGAATATGTGCTTACTGCAGACATTCCTTTATTCAGAACAATTCCACAAAGTTTATAAGGAAAAAAATGAATATGAATAAATGCCCCAAAATAATTGCTTTCAAATTTCACTTAAATATTTGAATGGGTGAATTGAACCTAAATAGACTTTCTATATGATGAAAAGAAAGGGCATGATATCTTCTGTGCAGCAGAATGTATTCTCTCAAAACCAGAAAACAATTTCTTTTTGAAATGTCAGAGTCTATCCACAATCCCTTACATTCCTCTAAACACAAACACCTCTCTCTAAAAGATATTATTTTTCTTGCATTTTTTGATGCTGTCTGAAATCAACACACCTTGAATTTGAAGGATACTAATGTTGGTGTGATCATTGTGGCTCAAGTAAAACTTTAATTATTTGAATCAGCCCTCCAATCTTCTGCTGACATCATGCTCAAATATTATGATACAGAGCTTAGAAAAGAAGTAGACAGATGAGCGAGCTGGAATCAGGTAGAGATTTCTTAGCTACCACTGGTGATAAGAGCAGTGTCCACCATGACAAGAACTCAGTCTAGATGTGGGAGTATTGGTATTACCATCAATAATTAGCTACACTTCTGAGTCTTTCAAGTACCCTGCAACACCTGAAAGTTGTTATACAAATTTACCTGTGATATTTATTCTGCAGTGCTAGTTGTTCCCTGCTGGAGGGTGATATTATTTCTGGAAAACTTGTGCCTTGACCATGGTCTGATTGATTTAGCAGCAAAACGCATCCTGTGTTTCACTCACAGAGAAAGTGAGCAATATTTCCGGGCAGGGCTAAGTAGATATTCCTAATTTAGTTCTCCTGATCTGGGAAAATGAACATTTTTCTTTAGGTACTGACTATTTTTCTTTGCAGCTCCTTTGCAGGATCATGACCATTCACCTACTAAGCTGTGCAGAGGTCAAGAACTGGTGGCACGCTCTCCTTGAGGATGGAGTTCAGCCTCTCTGACATTGGTACGGTCAAGTCTGTCATTGCTCATTCACCTCCTGCATCCTGCAGCAGCTTTCCAGGGTCACATAGGAGGTGTGGAGTAAAACCAAAGATTTAATAAAAAGCTGATTTTTAGCTCTGTTTCAAGCTCCAAACCAGAAAACAAACATTTCTCTTCTTGACCTATTTTAAAAGTGCAAGTCAACGGCTTGAGTTCTTTCACATATACAACAAATACAACAGGAAATGGGAATTGGGAATGAAGATTAGCATTCCTACTACTTCCAGTTTTTTCCTGTCTTTGTCTTCTAGACAAAAAAAAAAATCTAACTACTGCTTTATAATTGCAACTAAACATTTGCTGTGAGTTGAAAACTTTGGAGGAAATGAAAGACAATCCTAACAAACACCATTAAACGTTACCAGACGTGATTCCAAGGAGATTGTTAGCCAGGTTATGAAATTCTGGATGGGTTGTCCCATCTACAATTGTAAGCAACTTTTGAACCACTAATGCTCTCACCTTCAGTCAGTTAAACCTCATAAAATCATCCTATAGCTTTTGTGGAATGAGTGTAAGAAAGACCAGTTCTCCAATATGAAACAAGGATAGAAGCCTGGCAATAATAAGAGATTTTCAAATAATGGAGCAAATTCACTGGAAAGTATTTATTGATTGTGCTGTTTGTTCATCTGAAGTGCATATAAGTTAGACAAGGCTGGCAGAAAGATATTATGCCTTTCATTATGCCAGCATCTACAGGTGGAAAATAGGCTAAATTATTAATCTGTCAGCCCTTTTTCATGTCAGCTTTCCGTGTTATGTTGTTAACTTCCACATCATCATGGCAATGTCATTATAACCCAACTTCCCAAGGATATTACATAACCAAGGTTAATTATTGGCGCCATACTGGCAGCTTCAAACTGGTGAGGCTAGCAGGTCTTACAGGCACAATTATTCAGCTCTCGGTGCTCTGTGTCCAGTTTATGTCAGTGACAAGTAACTTCTGTCATAAAGCAAACAAACAAAAGGTTTGGAGCTGCATGCTGAGAGGAAACAGGACTTCTCTCCTCTTTTATTTCTCTATTTATTTTGTCTCTCCTGGAATCAAAAAGCCCTAGAGAAAAATTCAAGATTTGCCATAAATCTACAGAAGCAAAGTTGGTCAACGCAGAAAATAATTTGTATTTGTGAATGTACTTGTGTGAGCCTATCCTCTGCAAAGCTTATTGCAAACTCGTTTATATCTGAATTGTTAACTATTCCATTATTCAATTGTACCATTTAAATATGTGGGTTGATCTGTGCTAGAAAATCTTTGAAATTTGTTTTCCTCAAATGTGGGCACTGGAGCATTGTACTCTCCAAGTGATATGAGAAAATTAGATTCAGTCTTCTGAGCCTGCTTACTTTGAATGAAATTCTGCTGTAAATACAAGAGTCAGATGTGGTTGGGAGAGCGGTTTTGTATTTGTTGCTGAACACATGTAGGCAGAAGAATTCATGCTGCACTGCAGTAAAACTAAAATGCCATTAGAATATATGTGTGACAGCAGAAGAAAGCACCATACTTCAGGATTTTTCCATGAAAAAATAAAGACATGAAAATTAAATAAATAACCTTTGCATTTTACTTATTTATTTGGTTATGGATTTTGCATGAAATAAAAAACCATTGTTTTAATTCACTTATTCTCATACAGATGCATCCCAGTGGTGCCTTATAACCTTTTTAATGAACCCCTTCTCCTGTCTACAAGACCTCAATCTGTCAAGTATTTTTTATTCCTATTCTATATTTTAAAAAATCCTGGTTTCATGCACATTTTTTTTTCCTTTTCCTGTGAAATGTAGGGATTTATTGTCTGTGACCTACACAGTGCCTTATTTCCTTGCTAATAATTGGATATTTGCAAGACATGGTGAAAGTTTGGAGAGGGGGAGAGAGGCAGAATGCTCCTGAAGGAAGATCAACATTAAATGAGGACAACTATGAGATTTTCTGAAATTGACCATGTTTCAGTCCTTCCTAACTCTCAGTCATGCATTCACACTCTAATGAAGCAGAAAGGGGGAAAGATGTTTCCTTGCCCTTCCCACTCACTCCAGCATAATTCCACTTGCAGTTAAGTGTTTCTTTAAAATGACAGTATAGTTTCCAGGTGCCCTAAAGCTTGCCTGAATGATACAGAACTGCGAGGCTGAAGCTGTCACATGGAACAATTATAACTCTGGCTTACTTACACCCATCCAAATAGATAAAAAGAAATCTCACTGCATCCAAATGCCAATCTAGGAAGAGGAATGAAAGCCAGAGCACAGGAAGGTAGAATTATGTCCTGAAAAGTCACTGATTCTGACATTTTCATGCAGAAGTCAGCCAGTGGAGACTTCAAATTGGATGCCATAGGTAATATATGTTGGTAGGGATTGGTACTGGGTAGTGATGGAAGAGGAGAAGAAATACCCTTTTAATTTTTTTTTACTAACTTAATTTATTTTTTACTTCTGTACTGCAAGAGAGGAGCACTGCATCCTGATGTGGTTGTTAGTTTGGGGAAAGCTGGAACAGATACAAAAAGTTGTTACAAGAATAATTAGAGCACTGAAGTACATGCCTTCCTGTGAGAGACCTGAAGAACTGAATCTGCCCTTCTTTTCAAAAGATGACTGAGAGATGAATTGATTACAAAATGTTTGCGTTAATGAGGAGAAAATAGAACTCTTTCATCTAGCGGAGAAAAGCCTAACAAGAATTAATGACTACAAGCATCAGCCACACAAATGGAAATAGGAAATTTGGCACATATTTTGAAAAATGAAGTTGATTAGCCAGTAGTACAAAACTCCTAAGGGAGAAGCTGCACACTTTGGTTACTGTTGGATGATAAGTTAAAACTGTCTGTAAGGCTACAAGTTGCAGGTCACTGAGTCACAGAATCAACACCTGCGTCACACAATGTGCACACTCTGATCCGGGACACAATTCTGCTTTTTTTGTGTCTATGCTAGTGCCCATGTACACCACTGCTTTTTCCACCCACACCACTGCTTTGTCCATTGCACCACTGCTTTGTCCATCCACACCACTGCTTTGTCCATTGCACCACTGCTTTGTCCATTATACCACTGCTTTGTCCACCCACACCACTGCTTTGTCCATCCACACCATTGCTTTCTCAATCTGCTCATTTCCCCCAAGAGTCCTTGTCCTTGGATGTCATTAAGACTGTTTAAAATACAGATCTGGAAGTCCATATTTGAGATTTCTCTTGAAAAAGAAAGGACTTTAGTCAAGATTTTTTGAACTTTTGTCCTTCTTCATCTTGCAGCTTATGTGGCATAAGACCATGTTTTATAGGATTTTCCATTTGCATTAAACCTTTATTTCAAACTTTGGGCTGGATGTAATAGCCAGGCAATGGCTTGGGATAATCACCTCTGTCAACCTGAAGGCCAGTGCCTTGCACACTTCCTTTGCTTTCCCAATTCTTTTTATATCCACTGACATCCAAACAAGACAAGGAATGAAGTAGTTAGTCTGAAGCAACAGAGGGAAGTTGCTATGCAAGCTCTCCACTGGTGAAATGATCAGTGATGGGCTCTGCTGTGCCAGGGATTTTGAATTTCTCTGTTGCATAACCAGTTTCAATTCAAAGTCCTGTTTTCTTGAGCATCAACTACTGGTAGGTTTGTCTTTAGAGTGAACCAAAAAAATCACTCTTGAAACAAAACACATTTGTATGATCCAGGTTGTTCCAAAGAAACCTCTCCTAAGGATGAGATTGGGACTTGCAGTACTGAAATTACGGCCCTCTAGCACTACCCCAGAAGATTTTCCATCCTCTGGCATCATTATATGTTCTCATAATATGTTCTTGTTTCAAGGACAAAAAGCTGAAAAATATTGTCTTAGGACCATGGGGGCCTATGGGATTGTTCCAAGAATTATGGGATGAAGACAGAGCAATTTCACTGCAGAGAGGCACCCCCCAGCTGTGAGTTGTGACTGCTCTGCAATATTTGATCTGGTGTCAAATATTATTCCACAGAGTGGACACATTTAAACAGCATATGCAAAACCATCTGTGATGTTGTGAACACCAAAAGGACAAGAAAGAGATCATATCTACAACTGCTGCTGAAAAGAGAGTCTGCAAGAAAGGCAAGTTTATTAATGACAGAGTATGTGTTCTGCCTTCAGCTAGGATAGAGTTCATCTTCTTCCTAACAGCTGGTGCAGGGCTGTATTTCAGATTGAGTAAGAGATTAATGTTGACAAAATAATGATGTCTTGGTTGGCGCTGAACAGTTCTTACCCTGAGTCAAGGACTTTCAGTCTCATGTTCTACCAGTGATCAGGTGCAAAGGAAGCCAGAAGGAGGGTTCTCTGCTTGTTTTTCCTGCCTCTGTTGGGATCTGGATTGAAGGCACTTGAGACGATAGTTCATAAATACTCAGGTATTTATTGTTTCTTATCAGTGCTACAGCCTCACAACCATGAGTTCTGCAGCCTTTCATTAGCAAGGCACAAAATGAGTAACTATCTCTTGTTACAAGCTCTTTTAAGGCTAAACTACCCAATTAAGAAATGACAGCTAGATTATTTTCACTTTTAATCTAATAACTGATCACTCAAAACTCACAATGTGGACTTTTCTGTCCAATTACAGAACACCACCCAGATCCATGAAGAAGAAGGAAGAAGGTAAAGAAGAACAACCTGCCTCTGTCCTAAAATCTCCATCTTGCTTCATGTTTATTTTTATATTCTAAATCCCCAAACTCTAAATTTTCCACCCTCGGATATCATACGCTTCTAACCGACTACACACCCGTAATCCCAGTGCTGTTGATCACTGGGATTATCTTTTGGAAGCCTTCTCCACAGCCTCGGGACACATACAGAGTTCTCTTGTGAGTCTGTGCCTTTCAGCACAGAAAGTTTAAAATCCTTAGCATCCATGGTTCCAACACCAGGAGACCCAAACTGGCCAGAGGGATATTCCGCACCACAGAATGTCATGGTCAGTGGCACCAGGGGAAGTTGGCCAGGAGCTGCTGATCACTGCTCAGGGATGAGCTGGGTGTTGGTCAGTGATTAGACAGCAGTTTTACTGTGCATCACTTGATTCTCTTGGGTTTTATTCCTCTCTGTCCTTTTCTTGTTTATAATAATAATAATAACAGTATCAATTACCATATCAACAAAACCAACTATAATAATAATTATTATTCTTTTTATATTATCTTATTTAAATTAAACTTATCTTAATTCAGGGCTTTTACCATTTTCTGAATCTTGTCCCCATCCTGCCTTCCCAGCAGCATGGGTGAGGAATGTCAAGCAGCTTGCAGCACTTGGTTTTTCTGTCTGGTATTAAACCATGGCAGATTGTTACTACATCACAAATGGAAAGAAGGATATTGAAGTTGAGCCTCTCCATACTTTTTCTGAAGCCACTTATTTTTTACAAGAAATTAATATCACCTAGATCTTCATGGAAAAGATGGCTGCCAAAAAATTACATGATTTATCAGCAGTGAGGACCAGAGTGGCATGATTAGGATGGATGATAGGCATGATTAAGATGGATGATACCTGAGCTTTTTTCACTTTTTGGTGGGGTTTTTTTCAACCCTTTTTGATCTCTTACACATTTCTAGTAACTCAGACATATCCTATGTGCTTTGTCATCCTTGACTGGTATGGCAGGGGTAATAAAATTGAATAAGGTAACAGATAGCAATGCTTCATTACCAGTCAGGTTCCAAAACAGATTGCTCAGAAAGGCTGTGAGGTGTCCCTTTCTGGAATTTAAGAACCATCTGGATACAATTCTGTGCCATGTGCTCTAGGATGATCCTGCCTGAGCATGGAGGTTGGACCAGATGACCCACTGTGGTCTTTTTCAACCTGAATTATCCTGTAATTCTGTGAAAATGCTAAGATTTTATGTTGATTATCCTTCAGATGTTTTTATTTCCAAGAATTCAGCATTTCTTATAAATGCATGGATTTCCTGTAACTGTGACAGTGCATATTTATCCTCTTGATAAAACAAAATCCAGGACAGAAAAAGGTTGACAGTGTTGTGAAGTCAGCAACAAGTAGGTTCACCTATGAAATGATAAAGGTGTCACCGGAAGTGTCATGATATCTTCAGATGGAATTTCAAAGAGCTGAGATGCCAGGACCTGCAGGTCCAGGCCAGAAGAAAGCAGTGAATTATGTGAAATAAAAAAAAATAAGCTTTATTTCTTTAATCCTGCACATGTAGCATTTCAAGCTATGGACCAGAGCTCTGAAGATTTCCCAGAAAGAAAACAATATCTAGGGATTACTTCACTAGTATTCACACAGTTCCTGTGGGTAAGTTAATGAACTGCAGCTGGTGAAAAGGTGCAGGCATTTCCAGGGGGTTTTCCTGGTGCCCTCCTGTTGTCATCTGCTCTCCTTTTATTTTGCCATTTTTGTGCAAACAGCAGCGCACAAATGGGAGTGCGGTAAAGCTGGGGTTGGATTGGACTCTGGCAGTAATGACTCTATCCCTACCTCCAAGCCACACCTGCTGAGTCAAGATCTTAAGAGGGCCTAATGAGGCGTGAGGTGGCCTCTGAACAAGGCACAGCAGCATGAGCCAAGACAGCAGGTTGTGGCAGGAGGAAGTGCCAAGAATTGGGGGTGGCACTGCAGCTCCGCTGGTCACCAAGCGTCAGGCGCGTCCCGGCACCTTGGCACGGTGTGGGCTGAGAGGCAGCTGTGGAAGGCACTGCTCCATGAACTCAGCCAGCCCAGCTGGTGTCAGGCCACTCTCCAGTGTCCTGTGATCCTTGCAGTGCAATGGGCTGAAGCTTTCCAGTTGAGAAGGAGCTCAGCTTGGAAGGATAGGCAGAGAATCCTGCCAGCTGCATGTTGGGGAGCCGCAAGCAGCAAAGCCTGTTTTGAACTTTTGTGTGTTTTCCACTCAGAAAAAGTCTAGGCTGAGACTAATATCTGTGAAATTCTGCAGAGTTATCCTCTCAGACCCCCTAACTGGCACAGCAGAAAGAGTTAAAGATTACCAGATACCGGCTAATAAAAGCAATCTTCTTTCTGTTCTCAGCTGTACTTTCATGTTGGTCATAAAAATGTATTGCATAACAGGGAAGCCAGAACAGATATCCATGAATGTTGCTTTTATCTTTCTTCACCATCAGACATTCTTCATTTGTAGTACAGATCCAGCAATGATATCATGGTTTGGTATGTTCAAATCAAGTTTGGATGACTTTTTGAAAGAAGTGTCTTTTTGCCAGATGCACCAGATTCAGTGCAGAGATAGCTAAATTAAACATTATGACTGAAGAAAAACTGATTACCCTACCCATGCCTTTTAACCTAATACTAAGTGCACCTTTGGTTTTCAGCGTAAACTATACAATATTTGATGTGTGCCTTTAAAATTGCAAAGAAAGAAAACAGAACCATGGTTTGGCTACATGTTTGGCAATACCATGTTTGGCAATAACGCAAACACCTCAGTGTTATGTATCCCAAATATGAGGATTTTTAAGGCAAACTCATATTCATCTTATGTTTTGGATTGTTTGTTGAGGTTTTTTTAAATGAATGGCCTGGCAAAGCATCTCTGTCCAGGAGCACACCCTGCCAGAGCTGAAAAGTGAGAAAATAATGGTGCAGAGAAAACAGAATTTCTGTCTGCCCCAGCCAGATTTTTTTAACAATCCACCTTATTACATTTGTCAACTAGAAAGCTGAACAAAGGAAACCAAGCAACCAGTAATAAGAAGTTCTACTGGAAACACAAAATAATGGTGCAACTTTACATATACTTAAATTCCTCCTACTGGCACTTCACCTTTTGACCAGGGCTACTAAACAGACACTTTCCTGGAAGAGGCGCCTGTCCTATTATCTACACAATAAACCTCATCTCAGGGAAGATAATGAGCTCTGGAATTATCTATAGGACTCATCCAAGCAGGTTATCCACTTGCTTCAATATGTGCACTGACTGCCTGTGGCTTCAGACAGTAATGTCCATCTTTCTTTGAAATCTTTCCATGGTTTCAGAGCCACAGGCATGACCTTGCAGAACTTGTACTATTAATGAAATCATTAGTCTTGTCATAGAAGCTGATCCTTAACTTACAGGCATTTCAGTTTCCTGGGTTCAGAGTCATTCATGCAAATGACAGCATGACACAGAAACACAGTGGCTGTTCATTCAAAGAATAAAAAACCACACTTAATTTCAATGAGAAGAAGAAAGTTCTTGTTTTGACACTGTTCTAAATATAAAGCCTTTTCAGTTCTTCTTTTCTTTATTAAAGCACTAGATCATGACATTTAGATGACTGATGAAAGAATATATTTTACTTTTATTTTTCTATTATTGAGGATTAAATGAGTAACGATCTTAGAAATACACTTATTAAAGTCTATTTCTGTGAATAGCAGTGGTAGTCTCTGTGTGAGCAGGGAAGGCTTCCTGCACATTGCCTGAAGGTTTCATTTTATTATTTGGGAACATTAGCATGATTTGTAGAAAGGGCTAAAAGTGCTGAGAAATGGTGATGGAGCAGAAACGCAAAAGGGAGGTGAGAGGAAAATGTCGTGGAGACTAAATGGGCACGTGATTTGTGCCTTTACCTGAGAAGCTCTGAGCAGCAGATGTGATCAGAGCGATGCTGGTCAGACCTGTGTACGTGATTTGCTGCTTAACTTTAGAGAATATGGCTCACCAGATGGACAGGCTCTTTTGGTATCTAAAATGATTCAATGTGCAAAATAAGCATTCCAAAAGTTTAATGCCTGACTCCTGCCGATTTCTGAAAAGCTAATCCCACAACCTGACCATGTGGAAATGTGCTTTAAAGTTCCAGCCCTTTCTGTAAAACATGCATATCTAGAGTTGAGCGCAACTGAATTTGTGACTTCACTGTCTGCTGGTTGGGGCTTGTGTGCAGACTGGGCAGCTGGATCCCTGCATCCACAGAGAATCTCTGATAAGCCTGGCTGCCTCCAGATTTTGCTGTGCAATTCTGTGGGCCTGTCTTTCTTCTTAGGGCTGTCTGGTTATTTATAGAGCAGTGGCTGAGACTGGTGATCCACTCACTGTGAAAAGCCATAGCAAGCAGCAGCAGCTGAAAATGTTGTATTTACGGTTTTTTTGGTCGTAAGGGCTGATGAGAAACTGGATTTTCAAAAGGTTTTTGGCAGGGGAGAAATCATGTTTATTTTTCAATGACACTTTAACATTGGAGCACACATTTTTCCCAAAAATGTAATAACTGAAAGTTATTCTGCGTTTCAGAATTTTGTGAGAGTACCTTACAGTAACTGTGATCCAACTACATTGTTCCACTTTTCTCTGAAAAACTGCATCTCCTGATTCACTGAAGCTGGGAAGGTCTAGAATACACTGCTAAAATCCATATGATCCATTAGTCAAGACATAAAACAGCCTGCTAATGTACAGCAAAGAGGGATGCATGTATCAATTCTGTGAAATTTCTAACAGTTAACTACCCTGGAAATATTTCCAAACTAAAATATTTCTGTTCTCTACAATTATGTTAGTTCTTACAGTTAAAAAATCAAACTAGACCAACAAAACAAAAATATCCAAATAACCAAACTGAAAAAAACCTGCAAAATTAACTGCTGATGTTGTAACAGGCAAAGGGACAGAAAGCAGAGATACAAAAAGATGGAGGGATGTGGCCCATAGATGGAGTTTATTTTCAAGAACTCTTCATTGCTTAGAATACTGTTGTACATCACAAGCTCTAAGACAAGGAACAAATTAGAGAGAGGCTGCAGAGCAGGCTGTCAGGATGGAACATTAGTCACACTATCAGTCCATGCTTAAATAATTCCCATGTGTGCAGCTACACCAAGTTAGATACTGGGTCTTATTTTCAGCTCTGCTCAATAATTTAATGAAACCTTTGAAATTAAGGAATTGTGTTAATGTGTTATAAAAAAAAAAAAGAAACCTAATTTTATCATTAAAAAAATAACAGCTTGTAATTGTCAAGTCTGTACCTTTAAAGACGTGGATCAACCTTTTCATTTTGCTTGGGGAAAATAATAAAGTGTGATTTTTTTTTTCTCTAAGCCTGCAGTTATTTGGAAGAGAGAAGCAAAGATCAGCTGTCACTGCAGAGAATGTCAGAGGAGTTTGTGGCAGCAAGCCACAGTGAGGAGGTTAAATAAAACCTCCATCATGACGTGTTTTGTTCACACCACTGGAGAGATATTAATATTAAAATTAGCAGGCCATTATGCTCCTTGGGGAATAGGTGTAAAGATTATTTTGATAAAAGTAGCTCTTGTAGCATCACGTCCACAGCAGAGCTAGCTAAGAAAAAAACATCAGCCTATAGAAAATACAGGAGAATCATGATCCAGCTCTGTTATATCTTCCTTTTTCTCCTTGTGTGTACCCTCACCTGTTTCCAGGATGACAACCACAAGATTTTTCAAGGAAGAGATTGATCTCAGCTCCAACTGGGTAAGCTGGGGAATGTAGAGATCAATGGGATAAGGCAGGGGCAACACAAGAGTGAAGGACTCAGTGTCTCAGCAGTGTCACCCTCACCTCAGCTGAGGACACCACGTTCCGTCTGTCATCTGACTTCCATCCCAGCTGACAATAATGGTCAGATGTTTGCCTCACACCTTTTCCCTTCACTCAGTCTTTATCCACGTTCACATTCTTATGTTTTTGTCTGCTTACTGCTGCTCCAGCACAACTCTGCCATAAAATGTTAAAAAATGACAGCCAAATGATGAAATGAAAGGTCATCTGTGATGCAAACAAGGTGTTTTGCCAAACTTGCCTCAGACCATAATGCTTACCTGTTGCATTATCAGTTCTCCTTCAATTTTGACCAGTCAGATAATGTACCCCCTGTAAATCAGGGTCTCTTCTATGTTTGCATAGAAACCTAGATTTGGCTTGGAGCCACAGATACAGGTCTTTACATGAGTGGAGTTGTTAAGCTACAAAGTTTAGCTGGTACATTGAATTTCAGTAGTCTTTATGAAAAATAGCTGCTTAGGGTAAATTCCACATGGAGTTGTGCTCCCACTCACCTTTACAGGGGCCAGCCATGGGCACAGGACAACCCCACAAGACAGAAAACCACAGCAGCATCTTTTAGACTGTGAGAAAAGTTGACATTCTGGACATCAACAGAAGATTCTCAAATGTCTCATCTTGAAGGGACAAAAGCCAACACAATGGTTTACATTTTCCCCCCACAGAACACCATTTCAACATGCAGCACATTTCCACTGCAAGTGTTTGAGGACCTAGAGAGACGAAAGGAGGAAGAGTATGTACCTATAAATAATATAAAACACAATCACTAAGGTAAAGAAAACAGCTAAGATGAGGAAAGACAGGTGAATCCTCATGATACAAAGCTCAAGACAAACAGTAACTGTTAAGATCTAGGATAAGAGCATTACTCAGGCAGATTATCATACAGCTGTCTCCTGTGAGAGCTATTTCATCTTATTCTGAAGTATTTGACTCTGGCTCTAGTCCATAAGTGGATAAATGAGTTGACAAATGTTATTTCTGACATTGTGGTAAATCTTATGTTCCATAACCAGGGCAGCTGGCAAGTTTTGAGACAGTCTGCTGGATTAGACTTTAAACACACAAATCACTGCAAAGAGGCTGTGCTATAAAATATTGCTATATTACACCTCTACTGTTATGCCAAACTTCTTGTACTCTTTTTTTCTTCAAAGGACAGAATCCTGAATTCCAATGAATCTTGATTAAGCTGAGTGTGGGCATGTTCTGGTTTATAAGGCAGATTTCACTCAAGTCTTTAATCTTAGCATCCTTTTGGTGGCTGGAGCAGACTTTCAAAGACACATGTGATATGCATGAAAAAGAATAGCACCTGCACTAAGTACCTTTGCAATAAACTGTGAGCATTTTTCTGGACAGGGAAAATATTTCTTCTGTTGTAAATCTTAATTTATCTCACTTACATACTTTATCAGCCATGTGCCATTTTATGTGCCATTTTTTCGCAACAGACATTTTCCCTCCTCTTTATTTTGTTCCCCAAACTTTTAATTTTTCTGCTTAAAACTTCTTTGTGTGTGTGTGCGCCTGTGTGTTTCTTCATCATTTTTCTATCCTTCCCACACTGTATTTTCTCCTGAAATCTACTTTCTATTATGCCAGTTTTCTTTGCTGTTAAACATTTTGAGATTTTTCTCATTGTTGCAGAGTCCTTTGCTAGTTGCTGATTCTCTGCTAGAAAAGACATTTGAGAATTCTTGTTTTCTTTTGAACACTTTGTAGAAAAGCCAAAAAAAGCATGGGGACTGATGAGGAAGAAAGGTCAGTTGCTAATAGGAAAGGTTGCATCACAAATTCTCATCTACTCGGCGGTGCCGCGCCAATCGTTGCAAAGGACACGCCAGTGTGTCAGCCCTGCTTCTCTTCTGAAGAATGTTCCTCCTGCTATCAAATCTCCCTATGCAAATAAGACTTTTTGGATGGTACAAAATAACTTCAAATAGACACAGAGGCTAATAAGCATTTTAAAAGACATGATAAAAAGCAATGTTGGGAAAATAGCTGGAGGAGATTCCATCCGGACCACTGATCCAGCTCTGGCGTCCCCAGCAGAGGAAAGACATGGACCTGCCAGAGTGAGTGCAGAGGAAGCCCATGAAGATGATCAGAGGGCTGCAGCACCTCTCCTGTGAAGGCAGGCTGAGGGAATTGGGGTTGTTCAGCCTGAGGAAGAGAAAGCTCAGAGGAAGGAGCACTTACAGCAGCTTTCCAGCTCTTGAACAGGGCTTATGAGGAAGATGGGGACAAGCTTTTCTGCAGGGCTTGTTGGACTAGGACAAGGGATAATGATTTTAAAGAGAAGGAGGGTCAATTTGGATTAGTTATAAGGAAGAAACTTTTTTACATAAAACCCCTGGCAAATGTTGCCCAGAGAGGTAGTAGATACCCCATCCCTGGAAACATTCAAGGTCAGGTTGGATAGAGCTTTGAGCAATTTAATTAAGTTGAAGATGTTCGTATTCATTACAGGAGGGTTGTAGTTCATAACTTTTAAAGTTTCCTTCAAACCCAAACTATCTTATGATTCTACCAGAATTAAAGTTTAGATGTGTTTTGCTGTGGAGTGCAGACACTCAAGAGAATGTTTAAGGTCTGGTATAGTTTCTGGTGGCTGCAGCAAAGGATGGGGAGATAAAATCTGGACTGCTTTTTTATTTGGTTGTTTTTCTTTTTTCTTCACCAAGTCTCATGTGGTGTTGGGCTAGTTGGATTACTTGCTGTGCTTTGGATTCCCCTTCCTAATTGCTGTTTTTCAATAAATTGTATAGATCTGTGACATTTCCAAAGCAAAATGAAAGGACAGGAGAGTGCACCTGAAATTCAGTATGTATTCTTAAAGCTCTATTAGTTACTCCTACCACTCACTTTCAGTTCAGGGTTGGAAGGGCTTTAGAACAATTAAAACCAAACTCAGTTGAATTTAAATATTATTCTCCAGACTTCCAATCAAAACTGCACACCTCTTTAATCCCAGTTCTGGTCAGCTGAATTTTCATCACATAACAACCTGGAAAAAAAAATCTCTGAATTCAACACAGAAAGTTTTAGTGTTTACAACATTCCTAGGAGTGGGAATGGGAAGGGGTGAGTTAGGGTGGTTGTAGTCCCAATTCACCATCCATTCCTATAGTCTAATGTGCTTGGAGACACGATTTACAAGCAGCTGAGTTTCTCTGCGGCCCTGTTACAGTTTCTTCTTCAAAGTTATCTCTGTTTTATTCTTTGACTAGGAGATCTTCTCATTATTGATATATCAGCAACCTCCACATAAATTTTGTGATACTGAGTCTTCTTTAAGAATACACAGTGATGGATTGATTCTGGATAAAAAGAAGGAAGACAGGGAGAAAGGGAGGAAGGGAGAGAAACAGGGAAGGGAGGAAAGAATGAAAGAAAGAAGGAAGCAGGTATGCAGGTGGGAAGCTATTTAACTAAAAAGTACCAGCAGTAAGAAACTGCTTCTCATGCTTAGTTCTGCAAAACACCTGAAGTTTATATGTAAATTTTCTTTCATTCCAGCAGCACTAGGTACAGGCTCAGGTGCCTTATGTGTGTGGCTCTTTGCAGGATGGCAGAGTAAGGGGATAACTGCTGTATTATCCAGGAGTTATCCTCTCTGTTTTACAGTCCTTCCAACACATTATATCAAAGCAAGGCTGTGAATTCCAGTCTGAAATTACATGACAGTAGTGATCACTTACACATCTAGAGCATTTCTGGAGTTTCACAGGTGCTTGCACCTGAATTTGTGCACACAATGACTAGATCTGATGTCTACAAGAGAGCACCAGTGGGAGCTGGGGGCAGGGATGACTGCTCATGTGTGGGGCACATGCAGGGAAGGTGCTGCTTTGGCTGGGTGAACAGTTGACTGATTCATGTTTGCTATATTTGGCTTTAGATATCTCTCCTCCATTTCTTTGTTTAATGTTGGAAATCTTCCATGGAAAAAGCATTCTGTGGAGGCATTTGCATTTATAGGAAAACACTGGGAAAAGTAAATATCTTTCATTGTCATAGAATTGATCCGGTTGGATCAACCATCTAATTCCATCCCACCTAACATGGGTGAGGCACCTTCCACTACACCATATTGCTCAAAGTCCCATCCAACCTGTCTTTGAGCACATCCAGGGATGGATCATCCACAACTTCATCCACAACAACACAGGCAAGTGTGCCTGTGCCTAACCACTTTAACAGTAAAGAATTTCTTCTTCACATCCAACCTAAAACTGTCCTCCTTCAGTTCGAAGCCATTTCCCCTTGTCCTATCACAGGATAATAGAATCATGGAATCATTCACTATCCTGAGCTGGAAGAGATCCACAAGGATCATCGAGTCCAACTTCTGGCCCTGCATAGGACACCCCAACAATCACACCATGTGCCTGAAAGTCCAAATGCTTCTTGAACTCCCTCAGGATTGGTGCTGTGCCCATTTCCCTGAGGAGCCTGTTCCAGGGCCCAACCACCCTCTGGGTGGAGAACATTTTCCTAATATCCACCCTAGACTTCCTCTGTCACAACTTCAGGCCACTCCCTTCGGTCTTGTCAATGGGCACCACAGAGAAGAGATCAGTGTCTGCCCCTCTTCCTCCCCTCACAAGGAAACTGTAACTTCACTGAGGTCTCCCCTCAGTCTCCTCCAGGCTGAACAGACCAAGTGGTGTTAGCTGCTCTTTATAGGGCTTCTCCTCTAAACCCTTCACCACTTTCATAGCCCCCCTTTGGACACTCTCGATCAGTTTTATTTCTTTCTTGTATTGTGGCTTCCAAAATTGCACACAGGACTCAAAGTACCTTGGGGTGAGCATGTAGTGAGCACTCATTACATGTCCTTGGAAAAAATCCCTCTCCAGATTTCTGGGCAAGGATGTTGTGTGGGACAGTGTTAAATGTGATGAGGGAAGAGCAAGAGATGTCATCTAAGTAGATGACATCACTTGTTCTCCATTCATCCACCAATGCTGTAACCTCATTGTGGAAGGCCACCAAGCCTGTCAGACATGATAGGCCCTTAGTGAAGGGCAAATTTGCTAATTTGTTGATTATATTAAAACAGGCATGTCAAATAGTAAGTGAAATATTATCTTTATGGAAAAACGACATCGTTATTGAGCTTGTTATTGAAGGGTTGGAAAGGAAAACTGGAATTATCTTGTATTTTTTTGATGTACAGGGGTTTAATATACTGTTATTTTCTTTTTTTATTTATATTGGAATAATATCAGCACTATTTCTCTTTAAAAATGAATTTTAAAACAAGAAAGAGAATTTCTCAAAGGCTAAATAAATAGACAAGGAAAAAAAACCCAATCTATTTATGATTGCAAGGTTTATTTTTTGGTATTTTTTGTGAGTTTTTTTGATTTTTTGGTTTGCATTTTTTTCATTTTGAAATAAAAATTCTCCCTACAACATGACACTGATTCCGTATTTTATCAAAAATTCTGGCAAAACTGGAATAGTAGTAAAAGTAGAATATCTTTCCCTGTGTAACAATTTAATTTTTTTTCAATTCAGTCTACAGTATAAAGATTTTCCTTATGTACTTTTTAAAAATCCCATGAAAATTAAACTTAGTGAAAATAAAATGTGTGAAAAACCAACACACTTTCAAACTATTATTTAGGTTTTTTTCACCAGAAGCATTTGTATTTTCTTAGCACTAATCCAAGTCTCCAAGCAAAAAAATTTCCCTCTAAAAGCAGCCCTAGCAGAGACATTGGTCTCTTTGTAACAGATCCTGATTTGGGTTGCTTTATTGGCATAAAAGGGTACTACAACTCTTTTTTGAAGATGCAGCGTTTCCCTTTTGAGTCTGGTTGTCTGTGGCCAGAGTTGTGTGCAGAGGAACACCTTCCTGACATTGCCTGTCCTTTCCATGATCCTACTCACCACAGCACAGTGCACCTTGCACTGCAGCAGGTAAAAAGGGTAATTCTTATGGGGTCAGACACAGAGGAAGCTCCCTCTTGACTTCAACAAATAAAACTTTTACATTAGACTTCCAGAGGGCAGACTTTGGCCTATTTAGGAGAACAATTCAGAGAGTTCCCTGGGAAGCAGCCCTTAAAAATGAAGGAGTCCAGGAAAGGTGGGTGTGCTTCAAAACAGAGATCCTGGGGGCACAGGAACAGACTGAGCCTGTGTGCTCAAAGATGAGCTGATGAGGCAAACATCCAGCCTGGATGGGCAACGAGGTTCTGAAGGAACTTAGAGATAAAAAGAGGATGTAACATCTTTGGGAGGAGGGTCAGGTCTCTCAGGATGTATTTAAGGGTGTTGCTAGGGCATGTAGGAAAAAAACTAGAGAGGCCAAAGTTCAGTTTGAACCTAATTTGGCAACTTTTGTAAAGTATAATAAAAAATGTTTTCACAAATATATTAAAAGTAAAAGGAAGGGTGAGACCAATATTTGTTCTCTACTGGATGCAGGAGGAAACTTAATAATTGCAGATGAAGAGAAGGTAGACATGCTTAATGCCTTCTTTGCCTCAGCCTTTAGTGGGAAGATGGCTTGTCCTCAGGACAGCTGTCCTTCTGGGTTAGTAGATGGTGCCAGGGAGCAGAATGGGCCCCTGTTATCCAGGAGGAGGCAGTCCAAAAATTGCTGAGCTGTTTGGATATTCATAAATCTATGGGCCCAGATGGGATTCATCCCAGGGTGATGAGAGAGCTGGCAAATGAGGGAGCTGGCAGATGAGCTTGGGAAGACACTCTCCATCATTTACCAGCAGTCCTGGCCCACTGGTGAGATTCCAGAGGACTGGAAGCTGGCCAGTGTGGCACCCATTCACAAAAAGGGTGGGAAGGAGGATCCTGGTAATTAAAGACCAGTCAGCCTGACCTCAGTACCTGGTAAGGTAATAGAACAGTTCAGAGTGAGTGTCATCACACAGCATTTACAGGATTGCCAAGGTATCTGACCCAGCCAGCATGGGCTTAGGAGGAGTCGGTCATGTTTGACCAGCCTGGTCTCCTTTTATGACCAGATGACCTGCCTGGTGGATGCAGGAAAGGCTGTGGATGTTGTCTATTTGGACTTCAGCAAGGCCTTTGACCCTGTCTCCCACAGCACACTCCTGGGAAAGCTGGCAGCCCACGGCTTGGAGAGGAGCACTCTGTGCTGGGTTAGGAACTCACCAGGCCAGAGGGTGGTGGTGAATGGTGCTGCATCCAGCTGGGGCCAGTCACCAGTGGTGTCCCTCAGGGCTCTGTGCTGGGGCCTGTTCTATTCAATGTCTTTATTGATGACATGGATGAGGGTGTTGAGTCTTTCATTAGCAAATTTGCAGACAACACTAAACTGGGAGTGTGTGTTGATCTGTTGGGAGGTAGGAGGGCTCTGCAGAATGACCCGGAATGGTTGGATGGATGGGCAGAGTCCAGTAAGATGATTTTAACAAGTCCAAGTGCTGAGTCCTGCATTTTGGCCACAATAACCCCCGGCAGTGTTACAGGCTGGGGACAGTGTGGCTGGACAGTTCTCAGGCAGAAAGGGACCTGGGGGGACTGGTCGAGAGCCAGGTGAACATGAGCCAGCGGTGTGCCCTGGGGGCCAAGAAGGCCAATGGCTCCTGGCCTGTGTCAGGAATAGTGTGGCCACAGGAGCAGGGAGGTCATTTTCCCCCTGTGCTCAGCACTGGTGAGGCCACACCTGGAGTGCTGTGTCCAGTTCTGGCCCCTCAGTTTGGGAAGGATGTTGAGACGCTTGAGCACATCCAGAGGAGGCTGGTGAGGGGCTTGGAACACAAACCCTGTGAGGAATGATTGAGGGGGCTGGGGTTGTTTAGCCTGGAGGAAAGGAGACTCAGGGGTGACCTTATCACTCTCTACAGCTGCGTGAAAGGTGGCTGTAGTCAGGTGGGGTTGGTCTCTTTCACCAGGCAGCAACTGACAGAACCAGAGGACACTGTTGCAAGTTGTGCCAAGGGAAGTTTAGGTTGGATATTAGGAAAAAGTTTTTTACGGAAAGAGTGATAAAGTGTAACCATGATATTTTCTGAAAAATCTTCTTTGCCCAGGATTTTTCTCTTGAGAAGCTGAGAAGCCTCAGAAAAGAAATGTAAGCAATAATTGTCTGATTGCTGCAGAATGTGGTCTGGAGGTTGCTTACCAACAGGTGCATGTTTGATTGGTTCCATTTGAATTGTTTTGACTTAATGACCAATCGCAGTCCAGCTGTGTCGGGACTCTGGTCAGTCATGGGTTTTTATTATTCATTCTTTTCTAGCCTTCTGATGTATTCTTTCTCTTTATTTAGTATAGTTTTAGTATATAATTTCTTTTAATATAATATAATATCATAAAATAATAAATCAGCCTTATGAGAACATGGAGTCAAATTCTCATCTCTCACCTCGTCCCGGGGACCCTCACAACAGAACAATAAGGTACTTGAATTGTCTGCCCAGGGAGGTGATGGAGTCACCATCCCTGGATGTGTTTAAAAAAAGCCTGGATGTCGCACTTGGTGCCATGGTTTAGTTGAGGTGTTGGGGCATGGGTTGGACCTTCGATGATCTTGAAGATCTCTTCCAACCTCATGATTCTGTGAAATGCCTTTTGTCTTTCTATGTATTGAGGAATATAAATGTTGCTGGTCTCTCATTTAAAAGTAGCATTCAGTGAGTTACACTAAACATCTGCTTACTACAGGCCATGGAGTTGCACCCAGAGGCTCCTGCATTGAGCTTTGTGCTTCTGTCTGACCAAAGCAGGGGGAATCAAACATATCCACATTTCCCCACTGCTTCCAGAATACTCACTGGCTTTTGTGGGCCACAAAGGAGCCCATTGTGCTGTGCTCACACCTCCATAGACTCCATGTCCTTGTGGCCTGGGAATCCCCGTTCAGAATGGCTGAGCTATCACTTACCTTTTAAAACATGCTATCTTTGCTACCTTATTTAAAAACACTCACCAAAGCAAGATATTCTTTAGTTACCTACACATCAAGGCCAAATCACCCATGGTATTTGGTTAAGAGTCTTGAGGATGAAGGCAGTGTGCAATGGCTGCTGTGATCCAGGCAAAGTCCAAATATAGCAATAACCTTTTGTGTTGGGATATGAAATCATATGGGAAGGGAAAAGAATGTGAGGAGAGAGATGAGTCTGAAAGTAATAACAAGCCTTTGGGTAATGTTTAATTATATTTATACTATGCATAATTTATAATAGCTTTTCTAATATACTGAAGATATTTAGTCAGAACTATTGTTACTCCCTCATGGAAAGCATACAATTATAATCATGCTCATATTTCATTAATAGAAATAGCTTGCAACAAAATTCCTCCTCGGTTGGAGGTTTTTGGACGTTCAGAGAGATTGTCATTCAAGACTAAAAAGCTAATAATATACAACATAAAAATTATTATGTACATGTCACTGAAAATATGTAAAATTTAAAGATTTCACAGCTTCTTCATTTCATTATTCCTGTTCGGAAAAAAAAAAAAAAAAAGTGATTTTAAAGTATATAGTATATTAAGAAATAACTAAATTCACGATGCATTGGCTATCTGTAGATAAAACTGTATGAAATAGAACTAATGTTTTTCTAAAATAAAAATACTCCACTGTTTGCATTACCTGGCAAATTACATTAACCACTTGCATTTGGAAATTCTCTACATAGTCTCTGCAAAAATAATAAGAAATCTAGGACTGGAAATGAGCAACTTTCCAGACACATGGTAGGTTTGCAATAATAAGATTCCATGCATGACTAGGTTTTGTCTTCTGTTTTACATATGACATAATCAACCAATATTTTCCAGTTATGATAATGAAGCACACCTTTGGAGATAAATTGAATGAGACTGAAAAATAAAATTAAACTGAAAGGGAGGAGCAGATGAGTCAGGAAATTTGTAATGGTTATATGAACCAACCTTCTGCATAAACCAGGCAAAATCACTACATAAGGCAAACACACAGTGATGGAGGTGAGCCTGGACAAGTGCTCCCTCTCTCTCTGAGTGGAAGAGGATTGCTCCACTACCTCACACTCAGCCTTCTCTGCAGTGGTTCATGCCAGCCTCCTAAGGGCACCAGCAGGTACACAGCCACTCCAAAGCCTTCATTCACCTTGTGTGACACTGGTTCACAACTGATTGACTACCTGTGAGTAATAACAGAAAAGTTTGCAGGCAGCCTGCAGCGTGGTTCCAAGAAACCTGAACTGTCCATTTGTTTCAGCTGTCTGGGAACATGTGTCAACACTGGGGATGATTTCATTTCCTGAGGAGAAAAGTGGATTTCCAATTTGCACGAATTACTGTAAGCAAACATGTCATTCTGAATGACCATTAGGAGACTCTGTCACCACATATTTTCCCACTTCAAAAAAGAAGGGGCAAAGACCATTAACTTTTTCAAGTACAAGAAAGGAGAAATGCAGTTTTAAGAATTCACTGGATTGAAACAGCAACATTGTCATATTTACACTGTGTGAGATACAATGGTGTATTGCCTTAGTGACCCATGAGGTCAGAGCTTATTTTTTTAATTTGTCACTGGAAATAACACTTTCTAGTTTCCACCAAACTTGTCTGTGGCAGGAAATGGACAGACAGACTTGTAAAATGCACAAACTGCATCTAAGCACTCTTGGTGTGTATCATGTCCACATCACAAACTGTTGAGGCAGCAGGTAGATAGTCTCTTTAAAATGTGGGTCACAGAAGGGGATGTGGAGTATGCAGACCTGCTAGTGGCATCCTCATTCCTCCACGTTTTTGTCTTCATCTGAGGCAGCGTATTGAAAATAATTCAAGAAGTGCCAGTATGAAAAGACTTTGAGACGTGACCTCCAGTAATTTATTTGTTATCACTTACCTTCCTTTCTCATCTTTATAGAAGGATAATGTTTACTAAATCATTTCAGTTCATAGTCCAGTAGTCAAAAGACACAGCTTAAAACACCAAAGAAGATAAATTTTTACTGAGGCCTCAGAGAATGAACTGCAGTGGCTGGAACTGAGGCATTGTCTCAACTGCTCTGATTTTGGAGTTGGATGGTTTCCTTCCTCAGAAGGGCAGGCTCTGGGGGTGAGGGGAATTTCTTATGGAGATCCCCTTCTTAGACAACACAAGTCAGAGTCCTGAGCCTCTAAAATAACTGCTAACACATCTTAGTTTCTTTCCACTCAAGGACACAGGAGGAATCACAAAAGGAGAAACGTGGACCCAAAACTTTATAAGGAAGATTAAGAAAAACCTGTTAAATGAGTCAAAATATTCCATAGTTAAAAATAAAGCAGCTGACAAAGTCAATTATGAAAAAAAAAACCATTCTACAAATCAAGTTTCGAGTGGAATTAGGAGGCACAAACAAAAGGGGAAAGGAGGAACAGAAGGGAGACCAGAAGTTATCTGACATGATTAAATGGTAGCTTCCAAATAGCAAAATGAGTCAAACAAAAATACTTTATTATATGACCCTAATGAAGGCAATAAACAGAAAAATAAGTAAACAGCTGTTAAATAACAAGAAAATTAGGAAGGCCAAGATGGATTTCAAAGAATAAATATCTAATGGTGTAAAAACAAATGAAAATCAGGGTGTGTGAAAGAGATCAATAATTGCACTGAATCATCAAGGGCTGAAGTGTTCTATGGAAGAATATAAGCATAAGAATGAGAGGCTTAGCAGTTCTTTTGTAGTAATTTAATGAAGGAGACTTCTGGGTGAATATTTACCTTGAACTTGCTATTTCCTGGCATGGAGAGGGAAACATTTTTAGATATTGAAATGTCAGGAAAATAAATAATAACTTATTGAGTGATAAAATTCATTAGACCCAAGTATGATACACCTGAAAATTCTAAGGGACAGTAAGGGAGGGAGAAAATAATCTATTAAAACATGCATTTTGTCTTCAAAATACCCATTCTTCCAAAACAGAAGGTATGAAATGTCATCTGTAAACAACTGCAGCCAGAATAAAAAATGTCTGGAGGGTATCTCAAGAGAGGGACCATCCAGCTTGACCCTTGCAGAATAAAGTCACATCACCCTACTCCCTTGGAGTTTTTTGTATGTCATTAGTGTAGTCGATAAAGGAAATACCAATAACAACATATATATTAAGAAACATCACTAAGCATTTTCAAAGGTCTTTGATAAATATTTTGAGAGCAGGAACAAGCAAAGCCTATAGGGGAAGAACAGGGCTGAGTGCTTCTCAGTGCCATGGCCTTGACTGACCAAGGTCAGGGTGAGCCTTAGGGTTCCCTCCTTTCTGGGGGTGAAATCTGCTGCAGTTTGTGACCACTGGGCCTGACACACTGAGGGCAGGTGGGACTGCACATGCTTTGTACACATGAATGTCACATCTGCACTAGGACAGCTGCAGGGACATTGCTGCCTCTGCCCAGAGCACATTGCACTCTCTGGGCTTATTCAGCATTTTCCTTCAGGAATCCAAATGTCCCTGCAGTGACCAGCAAAGATAATATCTCTCAGTTCTGACTGACAGATATTGGGACCTGTGGGGTCTGGGCACGCTGTGTGCTGGGAGATAACACAGCTGAATGAGATATTCCTTGCAGCAAAGCACAGAAAGCATAGCACATTGTTGTACCTGCAGTCCCTTTACCATTACCTCTAACAAACTCACTTAATCTCACTTGCCTGCAGTGAGATCTGTTTGTTCATTCCCTGGCCTCTTTATGCATAATTGCAATCCCACAGAGACTGGATGTTTTACTAAAGACATTAAATGTGACCAGCAATCTCCATTAGTATAAGAGACCATAGAGAGTTCCAAAGTGCCTTACATTAAGGCATTACTCCATTAAGGGCACTACTCCAATAGCTGAGGTTAAACTTCTCTGGTTTGTTTGCTTACACAATGGCATCAACAGACACGGACATGATTTCCAGGTCCTAGGAGAAAACCCTCCTCTGCTCCGGGCTGGCTCTATAGACCAGTCACTTCCCCAACCTGGGACAGTGGTGTTTGATTTCCAGTGTCCAGCTGGGACAGCAGAGTTCCTCACAAACCCTGTGGCACAGGAGTTAGTGTCACTCTGAGACCTTGAGAGCATGTCTCAAGTGGCAGTATCCCTGTGTTTAGGCGGATGGATCATGTTTTATAAACTGAATTTGTTAAGCACATCAATGAATCATTTCGTTATCAGGAAGTGGATGCTAAACCTCCCTTTAGGTATCCAAATTTGAAAATTTTACTTTAACAGAATCTGTGGATTATACCAGTCATTATTCAGTTTCTGTTGGGGCAGATCAAAAGAGTTCTCACAGAGTTATTGTCAAAATTAGCCTGGAATATTTTTGGATCTTATATATAATTATTTAGAACAAGGCTAATATTTATTGTTCAGACAATAAATATTAGACAATATTTAATATAAATATCAGACAATAACAGACTTGCAGTTTCCAAGTTTTTTTCCCACAATGGAAGTAGAAAAGGTTGACTCATATTGTTTAGTAAAGATTTTGTTCAACAGTGAAAAGATCACAGTAAATAAATAACACTTTGTAAAATTATGTTTCTAATAACATTGGAACCTGCCTGAAAACCAGCTAATAAAAGTTTTATAAAATTAGATGGGTAGTTTAATTCTGGATACGTAGGATGGACTTCAGCTGTGTACACCACTTTAGCTTATGCTAAACTTATGCAGACCATAAAATATATAAACATTTGATTTAAAAGTAACTAAAATTCCTGATTCAGTCAGTGGAGAGACATAGTATTTTTGAAGCAAAATTTCTGTGTTCATTTGCAGACTCCTCCTTTTTGTGTGAGGTGTGTGGTACTGTGTTCCTCTCCCTGCCTGTGCAAGCACTAGAGATAACCAGGTCATGTGTAGAAGTTTACAGTAGGTCAGCTGAGCCTCATCCGTACAAATAAGTGTATTCAAACCTCCTCACACTGGGCATCAAACTCAGTGGTCCAGTCTGGGAAATCCTCATGACTTCAGGCTCTATACACAAAGAGAGGAGTCATCTATTCCCACAGGTAATACAGAGCTATAGCCCAAAATGCCTGTATTGTCCAGTACCAAGAGTCCAACCATCTTTATAGATCTTTTCACCTCCAGGGAAGATGTTCTACCTCAGGCACCTGGGTACAGGTGCCTGCAGTCAGATGATGGAGAGGTGGAAATTTCAAAATAAGGATAATTTCTTTCTTTTTTTTACCCCCATAGGTGTCCCCTCTTTTTTTTTTTTTTTTTTTAATTACTAGCTGAAATTTTCCAAGGAAATTTGATCCAAATATTTCATAAGTATTTCAACCTATTTGAGTTTGGGTATTATGAAATAGTAAAGTAAAACTTACAATAATATATGAATGGAGTTTTATTTAAGTAGTGTTATTTCTGTGGTTGTGCCATTTTTTAAAACCTTTTCTCTCTCTTTTCTAATGTGTAATTTGGAGATCCGCAAAACTAGCACTGGAAACAAAACAGGACTTTAGGAAAGAAATCTGCAGTACATGCTTGTTGCACTGATAGTTTCTTGCCTGCAGCTGCAATTTTTTTCCAAAGTACATCTCCTGTCTTACGATTTTCTTACCTGCAGTAGCAAAATAGTCATTTAAAAAAATAAAAAAAACCCAAAACAACCACCACAAATCTCATTTATTTTGTTCTGACAATCTCATCTGCTTAGGTCACACAGTGCCACTGGCCATTGCTCACGTCCTTGTTAAATCATTGGAACACAAATTTGAATGTTGTGTGGTATTGCCTGTGCTGGAAAAATTCATTTAGAGCACTGAAGTGGAGAGTTCCTCTCTGCAGTAAAGGTGTAAGTAGCAGGTATATATGTGAGAAGGTTCAGGGAATGAATGAGTATGGTTTAAGTCTGAGATGTCATTTGATATTGAATAACAAGTTTTGAATAAAGCAAAATAAATCATCTCTGGACAGTTTTATTTTCTAAAGGCTCTGACATAGGTCAATGGTATACAAAAATATTTTTTCTCTCCAAAGAGAGAGTTTATGTCTGCAATAAGTCACTATATACATTGATTTACCTTTTTTTTTTATTGCTGTGTTTGTCATTACTTAAATTCCTACCCTGTAAGTAGCATTTTAGTAGAAATAAATAACTGATGCCCTTTGGCCAAACTGTTTACAAAGTACACTGACAATCTAGTGTGCCCTTCACCAGAGAGGTATAAAAAAAAAGTAGTTGGAAATATTATATGGATTCTAGGTCTGTTGGGTACATATAATCACATTTTCTTTAGTTTTTCTTTCTTTTGCATTTAATTCCATTTTTAATATTTGCTGCCAGGATTAAAATGAGGCCGCTTTCTCCCAGATTGGAAATTTCATTCTTTTTGTACATTGCTATTAGATTTCAGAGATTTTATTAAAGTTTTCATTAAGGAATATGCAGTAATGAAAATGTGGAGGATTCAGATGATCAGCTCACTGGAGTGAGCTGTGACTCACTCCAGGGGGTGACTGTGACTTTGGAAATTTCACTTTGGGGAGTGTGATTTTTTTTCCCTGAAAAGGGAACTTGGATGATCAGTGATGCCAGATAGTTCATCAACACTGGAAACTCACTGGAGGATGATCAGCTCAGTAAAAAGGGTGAGGTTTATGTAAACCTCTGGTCACAAATAGTGTTTCCAGGGTGTGATGCTGAGGCTGACTTGTTTTTGCTTGTCTAAAAGAGCCCAGCTGGGAAGAGGGAATGTACTCATTGCAAGCTGTAGATGACACTAAATGGAAGAAACCCAGTTTGGGCTCCCCAGACACTGACAAAGAGCAGCAAGCTGAGCAGAAGGCCATCAGGATCAGGAGGTTGGAGGCATGGGGATGGGATATAACCAGAAAGTGGTATTTCTCTTTTCTCTTTTCTGTTGCTGTCAATGGTTGCATGAGAAAGCTTTACTTTAAAAAAAAAGAAAGAAAGAAAAACAAAAGAAGAAGCAAGTGGAAAAGAATGAAGATCATGTGAGAAGAAGAAACCTAATGCCCTGTAAGGAGGTTGTTCTCACAAAGGAGGTATTTAGTTCAGCATGGTAAATACACCTGCCATGGACTGTTAATTTCTCAGACATATCACTGGCCATGAATACAGCAGGGCTGTGAGTCTCCCACCTCTCCCTCTTTCAGGATATTCAGCAACTTGGGCAGGGGCATTCAGCTTAGGATGACCCAAGAGTGTGCAACGTGCTCTTGCACTGAGAGGTTACACCTGAGACAGCCCAACCAAAAGTACTGACGTAAGACATGTGGCTGCCTCTAAAAGCTGCTCAGTGTCTGCTTTGGCATCACACACATGAGGTCAGGGAGGCATCACTAATTGTGTCTATCTTCAAGCCAAGATGAAGGGTTGCTTTCACAGAACTATTGCACTATTTGTTGGCATTTTCTATAGAAAGCAGTGCAGCTAAATAATCTCTCTTACACATCATGAAATTTAGCCTCACAGAAGGGTGGAACTGTGCTGTTTCTCTTTTCTATATCGAGTTGCATCCCTATGTACATTTTTATATATTTATTTTTATACAGTAGAATCCTCTCAAAAGCTCATAATGTTATGTATTAACAGAAACTCATGGTGGGACAAGCAGACAGAAGAAGTAAAATTAGAAACCAGGCCCAAAGACCCTTAGCAATTTTTGTTTCTAAATAAGAATAAATACATAATAATTTCTTATATATTAATGTAATCTTATGGACAGCTGAAGTTTATTTTGCTTGAGCATTAATGTCTATACCTGATGTGGAGCATTGGAGTCCTAAGCCCAAAAAGTCTATGACTTGAACCACCTACAGACTTCTGGTAGACACAAATTTCCCCTTGATATGTTTTATATCTATCAGTCCTTACGGTAGAAGCAATTAAACCAGAATAACTTTCTCCCTTCCCGGTCTGCACAGAAATAACTTTAATGCAGAATGATGAACGCTTGAGGGTACAAAGTAAAGCACTTAGAAATAAGGAAGCATCACAGTCAATATGACTCTGGGAATGATGATTTGTGTATAAGCATTACAAAACCATATTTAATTACCTGGTCATGAATTATTTTGCTTCTGTGTCCTTGAATTGAGCCAAACTTATACAGGAGAGTAATTTGTTGGGCTTTTTGTGAGAACCTGCTTTGCTTCCTGCAACAGAAAGGCAGTTTCAGTAGGATGACATGCAGAACTGAAGAAGTGGATTTTCTACTTCCCTGTGCTATAGATTTCATGTAATCCTGGACAAAACCACTTCAGAAGGCATTGTCCTCTGAGCTCCTCTTTGTACTGGGAAGGAGTCAAACAGCAGACCCCAGGGTCTAATTTACTCAAATGCTGAGTGCTCACAGCTGCTACTAAAATCAATTTAACAGAAAAATGAATAAAATAATCTAAAAATCTCAGATGAGGAAGGCATTAAATGTTTCCCTTGGACTGATAGTCAGAAGAGATGAGTCAAGAGTATCTGCAACACCAGCACTGGGCTGGCTGCTTGCTCTGTCAGTCCCTTTGAGCTACAAACACCTGATCAGAGCACAGCAGAGATGTCTGGGATCTGGGAATCTGTGACAACCTCTGATCTGCAGAAAAGCCTCAACAGAGCAATAAAAATTCTTGTGTGGGTCCCTCCTCCTTCCACAACACCTTTCTTCTGTACTATAACAATTCAGTTCTACCCTTTGCCCAAATGAACAAACACTTGACAGCAGACCAAGGCCAAGCTGCTCTTCAGATGTGCAGACTGGTACTCTTGCATCAGGACTAGGAAATAAATCTTCGTGAGGGCTTCCACATTGCTCTGAGATCATCTGAGCTCCACCTGCTGTGGTGTGGCCTCCAGAAAGAGGAGTTTAAGGCTGCAGAAAGGTAGTTGAACTCCAGAGCTGAGAACCACTCTACTGCACTGGTCTCTACTGGGGGTAGATTTAAAACAGTGTGAGCGAGAGAGTACTCAGGGTTAGAATAAATTCCTGGAAGCAATAAAATCTTATCTTTCTGCTGAAAAATTATCTCTCTGGTAGGATTCTGTTTAAAGCCTTGTTGGCATAAAAATAAAGGGTAAGTTCTGTATTTTATCTCTTTTTTTCACCCATTTTATGATTTTCATAATAACGCATGTTCAGTTTGGAATTTAACTGTCTCATCTGACTGGTTAATTATAAAATAACCATTAAAAGCCCAGCAAGCACTTATGCATTTTTGTCCTTTGTCACTCTATGGGAGTTGTCAGACAATAAACTTACAGAATTTTGATATTTAGCTTTATCTTTGCTGTTTTATATTAGGTTCTTCCTGGGTTTTATTCACCTTTCTCCTTCAAATGTAAAAATCAAGCTGATCTCCAAAAATGAGTGAGGCCATGCTGCTTTTACTTTGCTAATAAAAAGTATGCTCTCTCTCCTAAAAATTCTATGATATAACTCCAACAGCTACTGTGAAAAAAGTCTCCTGAGAAAGTTTTGCAGTTTCTAAAATCCCTTGCTGCATATCCCAGAACTGCTAATGTACCAAAAAGTTGTTGCTCACATGGGACATATGATTTCATTTCACTATCTTCTTTTCCTCCCCATAGACCAGAGCTCAAGGGCTTGTTTCTTGCAAAAGAGTTTGACAGAAGATTCAGTTCACCATGGCTCTTAAAAAAGCCATGGCTCTTAAAAAATGTTGAGGTACATACAATTAACTGATTTTCTAGGCTATGAGCTACAAATGAAGGAGACTCCTGAATTTGTGAATAGAAAGAATCTCTGTAGGACAAAACAGTTTTTAGTAAGAGAGAAATGAAGCTGGTCCTCCAAAACCAAGGATTAATAAAGAGCAGGTAAGGAACCTTAGTGTACCTTTGCGGGGAGATCAGGATCCGATGCCAGATGTGGGTTAAAGAGTGTAGGCATCTACATCTGTGTGTGTTTGTGTGAATCCATCTGTGCAGGCTCCTCCTGTGTCATGGAGGAGAGGAGAGACCCTCTCTTGTACATGGCCCCACTGACCAGCATATCCCTTCCCAGCCTTCCTGCCAGGATGTAGTGAGAAGAGCAGCTGAACCCTCCCTGGCTCTTATCTTAGCACATTGCTAATCTCCAGCATGAATAACCTGTCCCTTACAGCTGAGGATGATTTTGTCCACCCTTTTTTTCATATTTACATTCCCAGGATCTTAAACACAATAGTGTTTCCTTTGATTACTCACAGCTGCCTAATCAGCCTCGGCGTTACAAGTCCTACTTTCCTTTTCTACCAAAGAAAAATGAACAAGCAGCCTTTCCTTGCATCATAGGCCAAACATCAGAGACTACAGCTTTACCTGATTTTCAGATAATAGTTCTCCCCTTATCTGGCTCCCAACTCCTCCAGACTGTAGCAGAGCTCTCTAGCCCTGAGGATACAAGTACTCAAAGTAAAGCCAGCCATAATATCTGTTTCTGACTAGTTCTCAATTAGTTCCAAACTCAGGTCAGGGAGAAGCCCAGATGAAGTGCAGAAGCACAGTGGTTCTGAAAAGCAGTGTAATGGTTAATATCTTAACTTCCCACTTCATCTCCACTGCTTCAGAAAAGTTTGGCTGCTTTAATATAAAACTGAAGTAGAAATCTGGGAACATTTTTCATGTAAGAACTCACAGAGGTTTACCCAGCTTGGTCCTCAGCTGTTGTTTTATCAATTAACTGAGCTGATTTCAGCTGCACTCAACTGCCTTCTGCCAGCTGGACATGGTCATCTGCTCTTCTTTGATTCATAAATAAATTAATAACTGTACAAAAAATTAAACCCATGCCTCCAAATCTGAGAAAATTCAGACAGGACCAGAAACCAGACCAGGAAGATGCCACCTGAGGAAGAGGAGTGAATTCAGAGGAGGCCCCCAGATGGTTAGAGATGGAGCACCCCTACTATGAGGACAGGCTGAGAGAATTGGTGTTCAACCTGGGGAAAAGAAGGCTTCAGTGTGACCTAATTGAAGCCTTCCAGTACCTGGAGGGATCCTACAAGAAAGACAGACAGAGACTATTTACAACAGGTTGTGGTGACAGGATGAGGGGGGATGGGCTTAAATGGAAAGAAAGTAAATTTTAATCAGACATTGGGAAGAAATTCTTCCCTGTGAGGGTGGTGAGGCACTGGAATAGGTTGCCCAGAGAAGCTGTGGATGCCCCATCCCTGGCAGTTTTCAAGGTCAGGCTGGAAGGAGCTCTGAGCAGCCAGGGCTGGTGAAAATTGTCCCTGCCCACAGCAGAGGTGGCTGGAACTAGATGATCTTCAAGGTCCCTTCAAACTCAAGCCATTCTATGACTTAAAAATTTGTTAGTATTGGTATTGATTGACATTTTTTAAGAACAAATGTGGGTGAATTTCATTAAACAATGGTCAGATACAATTATATGTGAGCAAAGGCCAACATTCAGGTCCCTCTTTCCTACTGTAAAGGACCATGGTGACACAAACAGAAGCTGTAAACTCAGTGCTGGCACACAGAAGGGAAATACCAAAGGGAAAAATATCAAATCAAAGCTATCTAAACTGAGGAGAAACAAGGACAAAAAAAAATTGCTGTTAAAAAAGATGTACAGGCAGTGTCCCTGAGCACTTACATATTCCTTTTTAAAAGCAACTGCAGATATCAGAGTGCAGCCTTTATGGCAGGCAGATCTTGATAATCCTTTATCCTTTAGCTCAGTGCTGGGTTAAAGGTGCAATGGAGCTGGAAGGGGAACAGCTGGAACACATGGCCAAAAATAGAAAGCGTCCACAAGCTGTTGAGGGTGAGGTGGCAGCACACACAGCCACAGGCCTTCAGCCAGGGCAGCCAGGATGAGCTTTTGGCAGCGTGGGCAGAGGACAGGCTCCTCTCAGGGATCCTCCTTTGTGCTGCACTGCATCCCACAGCACAGCACCATTGTCATGGAGGAGGAACCTGGAAGCAGGAACTGACAGCAAAGTACAAATCCCTGTGGGTAAGGGAAGAAGAGCAGGTTTCCATTTTGCTTTGCCACAAATGACCTAGAACAATGCCCAGATGAAAAGGTCACCCTCACCACCCCCAAGAGTCTAAACAGAGACCAAGTTAAACTGGTCACTTCTAGGATGTGTGTCTTCCTCCTGTGCCTCCTATGGTTGCTGTATGGACTGCATGTGCTCATCCTGGAGGTGACTGCATCTTTCCTTGCGCTCTCACTCCAAATCTCTACTTCTGCCTCTGAAAAAGGAACTGCTGCTTATCTTCATGGATTATCATAAAGCTATATTCATTATTCTACCAAAATACCCCCTGATTCTGAGCAGGCAAGTGTTTTAAAAAAAAAAGTTTAGAAGAAGCTATGGTGCATTTTCCGGAGCCAAGTGCTCTTTGAACCAGGAGATTTTGCTTAAGCCATACCTGCTGAGCCCTCTGTCTCAGGAATCTTGGGTTTTGCACAGCACAGACTTTACCTTTGGTGAGAAATAAACAGGCTTCAGGGAGTGGAGGATGCCTCAGCATCTGCTGTCTGTAGCTGTGAATTAACTTCTCGATGGTGTTGTTGATGGACTTGGCACATTCACAGGCTGGGAACAAAGCAATGGCTATTGGCCACAGCATATGTGCTCATTTATCCTGAATTTTCTCATCTGTAAATGGGCATCTGCTCATTCAGCCTGGGAGACTGCTATCACTGTTCTCTCCTCTGTGCAGGAAAGGGACACACTTTCAGCCTGCTTGGACTCCCTGGCCACCAAGGCTCAGGCTGCCGTTTGCTGTGGAGGTACCAACCTTTGGCACTGCTAAACCAGTGCAAGGACAAGGCAAGTGGCAGTTTTCACTTCAAATTTAAATGGATAAACAGACAGTAATTCAGAAATGGCTGAAAGAACAAAGATGCACTCTAATTTTAGCTGCTGATGAAGCACTATCACACCTAACTCCCTGTGTGGCTGTAAGTCTATTAGACAAGATTTACTGTGGTATCTAGACCTCTAAGGATAAGAGGTGTCAAGGGAGAGCTATTAAAGCATCCAGATGACTTTCCCCTTTGCCTTCTGTAAGATTTAGTGTTTTACCTGAATGGATAATTTTTACAAATCTTCCATACATCTTTAAGACTCCAGAGTCTTGCAGGGAGGTCCCATTTTAAAACCAGCTGCAGTGTCCAGTCCTATGCACTGCAGCAGGTCACTCCTTTCAGGAGGACTGACACCCCTGGGCATATATTTCTGTGGATTCCTGAATGTAGCTGGCAGGTAACTTGGGGTTTTCAAAGTGCTCCTTGTAGGTACCAGTGGTAAATGCAGCATCTCATACTGCATTGTATCTAAAATAGTCAGATGGTGTGAGTACTGCCCTCCATCCCAGCCAAAATGTCTACCTTGTTATCCTTGGTTAGGGCAGGAGCTAAGGGTAGGATGCATCACACCTAACTTCAGCCTATTTAAAGCTAAATACCTTTTAAAGTATGTCTAACTTTCCTCTGATGTGATAGAAAAAAAAATATAATTCAGAAAAGCAATTTATCCCTGCTCTAATACTTCACTCTTTAGGTGGCCTGGGTCACCCACCAGAGATAGTTACTTGTCTCCAATGAGTAAGGGGGCACAAGATAATGATCTCAGACAGTGAGTCAGGCTTTTTAGATCTTGATTGTTTTTTATTCAGGCATTAGCTTCTTTTACAAAAAGAGACCATGCTTATTGACACAGAGACACTCTAGCTGAAGAAAGGCCACACACTTGTCAAGGTTATTTTTTGGTTTGTTTCTCATGTTTTAGCAGTTATTTTAATAAAATGTTATTTACCTCATGGTTATGTTTACACACCATATGGACTATGCATTTATAATAGCTGGCTAAGAGGTAAACAAGGTCTTTTGTGTCAAGTTACAGTGAGCTTCAGGTTGAAAGACAGGGGCTGTGACTCTGGTGGGTTGATCTTGGATACCCACCCAGCTGCTCCATCATCCTTCCTCAGCAGGACAGGTGACAAAATAAACTGGAAAGGCTCATGGTTTGAGATATATTGAGAGAGATTCCTTTGCTGATTACCATCATGGGCAGAACAGATTTGACTTAGAGAAAAGTAATTTCATTCATTGCCACTTTCAATTGATTCAACTAGTGAGAAAAAAAGCAAAATTAAAACACTGTCCCTCAGCCCTCATTCCCAGGCCTACCTGGAAATTCCCACAGGCCTACCTTCCCCTTTCACAGCTTATTTTTCTGCCCCAAAGGGTACAAGGACTGGGGATACTGACACTTGTGTAGAGACAGGGCCCAACTTCTGCTCCTCAGGACACCTGCCTGCTGCCCCCAGCCCATCCATGGAGATTCAGCAGGAAAGGTGAACAGCTCACCAGGGCAGAGGTCCCTTTGAGCATCAATGTTTGCCATATCCACATGGTCCTTCAGTCCTACCTAGAGTTTCTCTGTTTGCAGAGGACACAGAATTTGAGCTTTCTCAGTGCCTGAAATGACACCTCTGCCTGACCTGGTGCCAGAAGCAGTTTTCTGCCCCTCTTGGCTTGGTAACTCAACAAAGAATTCCATGGGAGCAAATGTATTCCTTTGGTTTAGTGCCTTGGAGAAGGGCCACAAGCAAATGGAGCCAGTGGTAAAGACAGTGTTTAAAAAATCCCCAAAAACAGTTAGAAAGAGAGGTTGGAAGCTGTTGTCCACAAAGACAGACGTCACTGAGGGTCCAATTGCTCCTGGAGCTGTCACTCAGCTGACATGGCCAAATGATGAGTGAAAGGTCCTTCAGTACACCACACCTTCCCCAGGCTGGCCCTGACCTCACTCTGTTTATCAAGTGGTGCTTTACACGAATGCCTGATGTTCTCAGGCTTCCCAGGGTACAGCCCACCTGAAGTCATTATCCTCTCTCTGAGCCTTCCTAATCACTATTCCACAGCAATCAATTAGGAGGTGACTAACAAGCAATTAGGCCTTCAAGAGAGTGGATAAACACTCCAAACACCAAGATCTGACCTCGTGTAAGTATGTTTTGCAATTAAGAATGAAATCGAACAATGAAATGTTCTGAAACTGGAATTTGTCCTCGAGCAGAACAGTTCAAGACAGATGAAGGTGGCCTTTGCTGGCACATAGAAAAGTGTCATCTCTGCCCAGAGGCTCTTTGCAGAAGTGTCAGTAATTTACTGAAAGAGTAAAGTTGCTCATGGAGCAGACAAGGTTTTAAACCAGAAAATTCTCAGTCCCCTAGGAAAAGCAAGAGGGGAGCCAGCTCTACCTGGGTCCAGCACAGCTGAAAAGCTGAGTTAAAACTGTGGCGACTATCCAGCCCCCACTTCTACTTGAAAAGGGATCTGGTGCCTCTATCTAAATAAGCTTCATTTGGCACATTTGTGAAGATATGAGGTCCAGCTTTTCAGTTTTCCTTGGCTGTGTCAGATCAACCCATCTATCAACAGCTTGACTGTGTGATGGAAGTGAAAATCATATTCCTACTTCTCAGAGACAGGCAAAAGGGCTTAGATGGGTGTCTTATTTGAAAAAAGAAAGAAAAAAAACCCCAAAAAAACCCCCAAAAAAACAAACAACCACAAAACCCACAAAACGCAAACAAAAAAAACTCCAGCAGGCCAGAGTGTAAATTATTTAATTTTTTTTTAGTTTTAACCAAATTCTGCCAACCAACATTAACTGGGAAATTCAATAAAAACAAAAATTAAACTGTTCTTTCTGGGTCTGGGTATTTTTCATAACATTTGATATTTTGCATTTGACAGTGGCATTTCAACACACAACAGACCTACCTTTATCTGGGGGAAAATGAAAAAATAATTCCAGACAATTTTTAAAATTATGATTATTATTATGTTGACTTGATGAGAGAATCAAGGATGGAATCTCTTGCATGCTATTATAGTTTTCATTCTTTCCCTCTCTAGTGTTTTTGGTTGGTTGGTTGGTTGGTCAGTTTTTTATCATAATGTGCAACTGCAGGGAATGAAACACACTCGGTCTAAAGCTCCCAGCTGCCTCAGTCCTTTGTGCGCTTTGAGTGAGGCAAATTGTCATCTGGGTAAATGCCACCCAATCTGACCCTTATTTCACTGCAGTCAGCAGTAAGGGATCAGGCCCAGGAGGAGTGAAGAACCTAGGAATGAGATGCTTCATCAGTTCTTTGCAATAGACACTTCATATTTTGGGATGTGTCCTTTAGTGACCTCCTGAGGTTGTCAGGGCTGTGGAAGCAGCTGTCCCTACAGGGTTCTTTGATGTCTCAGAGGTCTCTCTTCTTAAATTAACAGATGGGGACACAGAATGAAAGCGGAAAGAAAGTTCAGCTATTTGTAAATTGTGAGTTTGTTTTCGCTTTGTTTTCTTCTGCATTGTTTTGTTATTCTAGTGGATGGCTGAGGACCCTGGTCCTTCTGGCTGCAAATCATGTACTGAAAGCAAATAGCATAAAAAACCAAGATGCAAAGCAACTGTCAGGGAGGTTTAGGCAATGTGTCGGCCAGAGAAATGAAGAATTTTTTCAAGCATGAGAAAAGTTCTTGCACAAAGAAGATCCCGAGTGGAAGAGAGAGAAAGGAAGGCTTTGAGACTAAGAAATTATTTTTTCTGAACCCTCTAAAGAGATAAAGCAAGGACGATTCTGGATTTGTTATTGATATGAAATTGAAATGATCTCTACTCACAATGCATTTGGAAAGTACAGGTAGTGCTGGATTCCCTCTAGCAGAAATTTCTGTTGTAGCCAGTGGTATAAGAATAAAAAACTTGTCTTTGTATCAATAATTTCACAATAACCAGACTTGCTGCTTGGAGTTTTCATCTTGTCTTATTATTAGAGGATGAGATTTGCCAAAAGCCTCACAGAAAATTGCAAAAGGATACTGTAAGTGGCGAATCTCAGTTGGGAGGGTTCAAAAGATCCAGAGCCATGTCAGCAGGGTTTTGCAGAGGGATATTCTGTTTGATTGCTCACTGCAGAAATCCGAGGCCTGAAATCCAGGAAGACTTTAAATTCAATAGTAGGATTAATGGGTACAGAGGCTCCATCCCCACATTTCACTGCAGAAGCATCAGGGTCTTAACCTCCACAAATCAGAGACAGATACAAGTGCATAGGCTTTGCTGTCTCCTCATACAGGGTAGGTAACACATCTGCAATGTGGGTGCAAGATTAGCAACTGCAGTCTTTGTCTCCAAGTTTCAAAGTATCTTGTATTTCCTGAAGTCCTAATACCCAGGATTATTTTTTTTCTTTTCTTTTTGAATAAATGGGATCTTCTGAACATAGAAGAGAACTGTATATTTCTAAGATCAAAAGAAAAATTAAAATTTCAATGCCATTATTTTTCCTTCAATTTTAAAATACCTTCCTACTTAAATTATTCTTTTATTTTCCCACTGTCAGTCTCCTGACTCCTGAAGACCAGGTCGAAGGATAGGAAAAGTAGGATCCATCATGAAGGGAAGCCACAGAGCACTAAAACAGGAGCAGGTTAGTCCAGTGCTTGCCCCACTCCTACTCTCCATTTCTTTCCTACCAGGCAAAATGTCAGGGATCACTTATTTCTGCTTCCACAAACTCTCTTTTCTAAACCAAAGGCACTCTCACTGTAGAGGGTTGAAGAGATTTAATCTTCTTCCCTCCCTGCAGCTAACTGTGAGCTCTGACAGTCCAGACAGTTTCCTCATTGGAAAAGGCACTTAGCCTTGCACTGTGACTCTTTACCCATCTAGAAGATAAATCAGTGGACTCCAGTGTGAGCAGTGATTGTATTGGTATTGCTATTAATAGTATTTTACTGTCAGACTATCAGGCAGATGTCTCTTCTTCCATTAGTTTTGGTCCTGAAACATATAGTCCACTTAAATTAGAAAAACCAAAATGATTGCTAAAACAAAGGAAAGTAAATAAAAAATCAAGGAGTTCTTGCTGGCTTTGACTCAGCTTTGTGAAATTACACTCCTGCTCCTTTTTGTTCATTAGAAATACAGGAGACAATTTAATTGCCCAAATGTGTCCTGTGGCATTAAGATATTCCTGAATTTTGTGGGTCAGTGAGTATATTCAACCCTTGTCTGTTGCTGATGATACACAGGGAAACAGATAAGCATTTCTGATTGCATTAAACCACTGCACTATTCACCTTAAAGTGGGGCATAATAATACAAATCTGGAGACTTGCTAGCAAGTCTATGTCATGGACAGTCATGTAAATGTAAATCTTCTTGTCTTTGTTTTTATGTATTTCCTGCAGTGGTGAGGGTAAACACCAGATATCAATTACCAATTTTTATGAACTCTCAATTTTATTAGCCTGTGTGAGACTGCAGATCTTCCTTCCAGCCTGGATGGATTCGGGGTTTGTGTCTTATTATTGGACTAAAAATGTATGGCTTAAAATTGCCTCTGATAGAATAACTATTTTTGAGCACTTAAAATATACTGAACCACAAATTCCTGAGCTTCAGACTTCACTAAGTTTATACCTTTCCCAACTCCCTTGAGAAAGAATGGAAACAAAGAGCCCCAGATTCATCCTGGCTTACGGCAGGGATAAGCAAGAGGTGCCCACTTCAGGGAGCTGTCAGCCTAAATCTCCCTTGTATTCTGGAAAGAGACAGTTATCTTCATGAAAGCAGTGTTGTCTATCCACCTCATACACAATGGATTCCACCTGAGTCCTTGAGGGAAAAGGAGTCCTCTCAGCTCCTGCCTTACATAAAATCATTCAGCTAAGTTCCTACTGGATGTAATGAATCTGGGCCAAGGAAAGTCGAGTTGGACACAAGAAATTACTTTCTTAATAAAGATGAGGGAACATCAATGGCCACTAGACCCTGACTGTATGTACTGCAGACCAGCATAATTTTGGTCTGGAACATCTAGAACTTCCCTAGAACTTCCCCTAGAACCTAGCAGAGGGCAGAAACTCTCAGTAAGTAACCTGTGTACAGTCATCCTGTAGAGAGCAAGCAAAGTTAGCAGCATGGACATGGGTTGTTCTGTGCCAGTCAGCCAGAGTACTAAAGGACAATTTTCAACACAGGTGTTTTACTAGAATTGGGGTAAGTGGGGCTTGGATAAGCACCAGCTGCCTCCAGACATCCCCCAACCAATGCCAGATGCAGATATTTTCAAGCTTCTCTTTTGTTGAAATCTAACTGTGGATAAATCAATGCAGTAACAGCATCTCATTTAAAAAATGTGGGCAGCACTTTGAGAGATTTCCATTGCCATGTCACCGGGTTATGATCTGCTTGTGATTCCAATGTTCTGATTGTTTTTATTTAAACCAAACAATTTACGTCTCTCTTTGTGACCTTGCCAAAGTAAACATGCCAGGGAAGAGGAAAGGTCACAGTTTGACAGATCAGCTTGCATGGCCATAGGAAATTGCTCTCAAACAGACAAACCTGACTTAGAGAATTGTTTGGTTGTTTTAAAGTCTGCACTAGAAAACAGATCTTGATGCTTAATATAATATCTAAATTAGAAAGAAAAATAATAAAGAATGCCCTGGACTATTCTTCAAGGAATAGGATTACCAATCCATCACCACTGAACATATTTAGAGAAAGAAGTCTTTTTTACTAAATTACTGTAATAATACCAATGAATTTCTACCACACCTCCAAGCCGTATGAAAGTCAATCAGTGAATGTAAGTCAAAATGACTATTGCTAATGAGCTCAGTGGAAATAGAGCTATGAATGTTTGGGATGTTTAAAAACTCAAGGAAAGATCATGGGTCAAGCATTAAAAACTTTGGTTTTTTAAAAATTATATCTGATGACACAATGTGGGTGTTCTACAGTTTAGAAATGGAAGATCAAATTCTAAGATCACTCAAACCTTCACATCAGGTAGATCTTTACCTCTGAAAATTTTATATTAACTAAGAATAACTTGAAACATATGCATCCAAAACTACAGATTATTTTGGAAAATAATGGCTTTACCTTGCTCAATTATCCCATGTAAAATAAGGATGAAAGTTAGCAGCTTCCTGCTCTGTTACTCAGATATGTAGATCCCATCCCTTTGCCAACATTGCCTTCAGTAGTTCTATCTCATACTCAGATTGTTGGATTTTTTTGTTCTTTCTCTCAAATTATTCAGTAACATTCACTAGCATCATCACTTAAACAGAAACATAGGCAGTTTCCTCTAATTTCTGAAACAACACAAGTTTCTCTGACATTTAAAAGAAAAATATAATTGAAATTCCTGTTTTGATATTGACAAATGCAGCCCGTTTTGTAGTTCTTTCATTTATTTTTCCCCAAAAATATCAGTTGACCTTTTCAGGCAATTACAATTAAAACTTAATGATTATTGTTTTATTTTGAATAATGTTCTTGTAGCCATAACTGTCTACAGTTCTGTAGAAGGCTTTGTTTTCTTTAGAAGTAGGTTTTTTTTCAAGGGTATCAGTTGAAATAATAAAAATATACTTTTTTTCTGTAAATCTTTCTTTTTTGTTGGTTTAGTAAAGAGCTATCTCAGCAGCAGCTCAAATATCAGAGCATTCCAAGCAGCCCTCATTTCATATGCAAATTAATTTGTCTGATCGCCCTTTATTCCAAGTAATTTTTTAATAAACAACCTTGTGAAGAACTGAAACTGAATCTTAATGTCTCATCTCTAGGCTTCACATAGCTTTTAATTTATGTCTTTCAAGCAGCCTACAAACCAGGAAAATACAATCACGTGCTTGATTTGCATTCTGAATTACATAGTATTCTTACTACTATAGTAAGATTTTCCTGTATTTTTCCTAACAATTGCTACAACAGAAAAGTTATATAACATAGAAGTAGTTTTTGAGTATAAGAAGCAGAACAACATTTTTTCCCCAGTCCAGTTCTGTGCTGTAACTGCAACACCACAATTATGTCCTCACCTTTTGTTTTTTCTAGGACTAGAGATCTCTCTTTGGAAGGATGGACAGAATGCAAGGCTGACTGGAAATAACTTCAAAACATTTAGAGGGGAGGGGAAAATGGAATCTCAATATCCCTGGGTCTGTGCCAAACTCTTTAATCATTTCACTGGTACATAAATAGAGACAAAGAGGACTGTGATGGGCACCACAGTCAGTTCACTAGGAAATAAAACTGAAGAAACCTCTTCTGAGAGTCCCAGGTGGGCTGAGGTTTTGCTGCTTGGAAAGGTGTCTGTAGAGTTCAGGAACCTTCAGGCTTTTTTCTATGGGCTTAGGGACTTCATAACCTTAAATTCCTTCACTATTTTACTGTCTTGTAAAACATGCTCAGGCATTCCCAAAGATGCTGGGAATATAACAGCTTCTGTGCCTGGGACCATGCACTTTTAGACAGAAACAGCCTTTTATTTATCTGTTGTTTTTTTCTGGTTCAACTGAGTGCCTCGTTGTTGGTGCAAGTGCATGTGTGCAAAACCTCTCACAGTACAGGCCTTTGGTGTCTCCTGAGGAAAGGAAAATTCCCTTTCCCAGAACATTCAGTCGAAGTTCTGCTGTGCTGAGGCAGCACCAGCTCAGTCCATGCTCAGGAGCTGCCTACTCTTCTTGGCAATATGGGCGCATCCCCATCTGGTTTGGGAATATTTTCCACTTGCTTTAGAAAAAAAAAATTTCTATATTTTCAGGGATGTAGATTACAAAAGATAACATCGAAATGTACAAAGAGCTGTTTGAGGCCTGAATTTCTTCTTGGACTCAGTTCAGGACTTCCTATCTTCCACAGCCAAAACTCTACGAGAGTTCAGATTAAATGATTGAATGACTCTTTACTCTGGGATAAGAACACAATCATAGAAAACCTTAGGTCAGAAAGGACTCCTGGAAATATCTAGTGCCAATCCTCTGCTCAAGTCAAACCTAGCTTCCAACTTGGGTGAGGCAGCTCAGACCCTGATTTAGGGTTCAGTCAAGGTCTGAGCAGCCCCAAGGCTGGAGCTTCCACCATCTCTGTGAACCTTTCTTCCAGTGTTTAACTACACTCATGGTGATTTTTTATTTTTTTATTTTCTTATGTTCCTTATATCCTGAATGAAGAACAAGGAGTTTCCAATGATCAGGAGGACAAGTGGTGTTCATGAGAAGGGGCTGATTAGAGAAATTAGATAAATTGAGTGCAGAGAAAAGGCTTGAAGCGCTGCTTGATAAGGGAAACAGCCATTTGTATCTCCACTCTGGGATCCTCAGAGAAACGTCAAAACAAGAATGAGAGCAGTGGAGGATTCAGGGAATAATCCTGCCTCTCAGTAGCCTCTGAGCCAGTCTCTTCAGATGAAAAGCTTGATCACAAGGTGAGCTTTGAAAAGGTTTCATACTTCTCATTCTCACAATAATGCTCCAATTATCAGAATCTCAATTACCAAAACAAACTACAGGGAAAAAAAAATATTCAGCATTCTATTTTTAACTGCAGGCAGCTGCAGCTGGGCATGATTATAATAGCAATGATTAGTTGCCCATGTAAATTGTAATGATGTTTGTGAATAAACTTCCCCAAGTTTACATCTGAAGATTCTTAAAAACAATATGGTCAGTTGTTTAGTGGGGTCAAGAAGTTAGAGGTTCCCTACAGGTATCTTCCCTGAATTTTGTCATCCAAGTTTTTAAAAAGCAATCATTTCATTGCTTCTCATCATCTGTCTAATGCTATGGACTTACATGAGCTTCAAACATAGTCAAATGATCTTCACTTTTCTGCTTTATCTCTTTATGGCACATGGATTTCATTTGGTATTTCAGGGAGACCATTTCCAACAGACATCCAAACACAGCTGAAATTTTATTGAAATCTTTCCCTCCTGCAATACAGAGAATAACTACCAACACAGCACATCAATGTCATTTACATTACTGGTGAGACGTTTCAAACTGCTAGGTCTTTGGAGAAGCTCACCTTAATCTGTAAAGCAGAGAACTTTAGGGAGATTGTTTTAATGTGGCACGACCAAAAAATTAACAACAGAATGACCTTAGCAATTCATATCACAGCAGGTTAATTGATTCCATGAGGTCATGCCTCTGAAGGGGTATTAAAGCAGAGCTTGGATGTACTGAGTGACAGCAGAAATGTAGACATTTCACCACAAATTGATATACAGGTAGAAGTTGCATCAGTAGAACTGCCGGCATAAAGTCACACCTGGATCATTAAAGTAATGCCAAAGTCTGTGTTAGTATGCATTTCAGCAGCAGAATTACTTACTTTTAGACTGTCTTATGACTGGCTCTAAAAGGAGTATTTTTGGAATAGCTCTTACGCCAAAGCTATCCCAAAATAAAAACCCCCATCATGAAGTAAACCATACTCTGTATGACACCCTTTAAGTCCCTTTTAAACACCTCTGTCAGGCAATCAGCAGTCTTTTTCTTATTTCTGTCAAGGTCCAGCTGCTTTGTAACTTGGTCTCACTCTCTCAGCCACATTTCCACCTCCAAGAGATTCCTCTGGGAAGCTTTTGACCAGCTGCTGAGGAAAAAGGAGCTTTGTCAAAATGAAGGATTGCTTATTTACTCAAACAGCTGCCAGAGGAGAGAGTTAGCCCAAGAGTGAAGCATCATCAAATCTAACCAAAGTTCACAATCTCCTCCCAAGTTTTAAATAATCCTCAAAAATCCAGGTTCATTGCCTGAAGCTTTCTCATCTTCCTTTGCTTCTCTTGGGTTCACTCCTGAAATATCTCCCTTAAATACTCTTTTCCTGCCTCACTTACTCCCCTATGCCAGCTGTGACTTTCCCCAAAACAGCATTTCCATAGAAATGGTTTGTAAAGTGTTCTTTTAGTTTTTGATCTTAGACCCACCAACTGCACAAAAACCCAACATGTCTGTGTACTTGGCTGCAGACAGATAAATAGGCACTTCCCCTAAGCCTTTGTTCTTTCAAGGCCTTCTGATATTTTCTTTGAAGATATTTTTTATCTGCCCTCATTTCATTTCTGACTGCTTTTACCAACAACCCTTTGTCTTTGTTCCTTGCAGCTATATAAACAATACCAAGTAGGTAAATTGAAGGATATAGACAATAGTTAAAAATTAACCAGACAGCTCCATCATCTGTGAACTCTTTTACAAAACGCTCTTCCGAAAACTGGCTCTGGGCTGAAATAATTGTGGTACTTTGAAAACAAAGTAATTATTTCCAATTAAATCACTTTTATGGTGCAATTAGGGTGCCATATGGAAGAGTTTTTGTCTTCAAAACAGCTAGAAGATATCTGAAGGATTGCAAGGAGGCAGGTTCATTCCTTGTATGGAGGCAGGAGGAAATTATCTCAGGGACAAGCCTAACTCACAACATAAGAAAGATATAAAGCTATTAATAGAGAGCATTCAAAGAAGGGCTGCAAAGATGGTGAAGGGTCTGGAAAGGAAGCCATAGGAGTTGCAGCTGAGGTCACTTAGATTGTTTAGCCTGGAAAAGAGATTGAGGGGAGATCTCATTGCAAACACAGCTTCCTCACGAGGGGAAGAGGATGGGCAGACACCGATCTCTTCTCTGTGGTGACCAGTGAGTGACAGGACCCAAGGGAATGGCCTGAAGCTGTGTCAGGGGAGGTTTAGGTTGGATACTAGAAAAAGGGTTTTCAGCCAGAGAGTGTTTGGGAACTGCAACAGGCTCCAAGGTCAGCAGCACCAAGCCTGACAGAGTTCAAGAATTTGGACAATATTCTCAGGAACATATATGGTATGATACTTGACGTGATTCTGTGAAGAGTCAGGAGCTGGACTCAATGATCTTTGTGGGTCCTTCCAGCTAGTGTTGGATTCTGTGATTCATCTGTTCACTGGCTTTTACAGCCTCAGGTAGCAGTACAACTGGGAGGATTCAAATACATTAGCGCTCCCTTTAAACTCCTCTGAGAGAAAAGTCACAACTTCTATTTCAATGTTCCCAACTTCCAGACTGCTTTAAGACACTAATGATACAAAACAACCTGACATATGCTTCAGACTGGTAAAAGGTGAGTAGGAGCCTGACAATTTTGTCACCCTACAATTGAAGAGGTTAAGAATAGAAATCCTGAAAAAAGATAAACTGACATGTACAAACCTAATAAGTTTTACTGTCCTTTCCTAAGAAGAATGAGAGGAAAAATCCACCAATTCTGCCACAAATAGGGGAGAGTGAGGGAAGGAGAAATAATGAAAAGCACTAACTCCCCACACCCAAATTAGCTCATTTCCATGCTAATATCTCCCAGGTTTCATGCTTTGCTGCAGATATTGTCTGTGCAGGAGCATCCGAGCAGCCAGGTCTGGTGCAAGGAGTTTTGAGGGGCAGCTGTGAATATTAGGAGATGGTCCATGATGGGAAGGGGTTATCTCACATCAAAGAAGCTCTGTCCTGCCATGTACCTGTTTCGGTCCAATTAGTCTGCTGTGCCTTGCATTTCCTCGGTTCTAGAGGAACCTTGAGGTTCTTCAAGACTTATTTTTTTATCTTTTAGGATCTGAACTGAACAGACCATTAAAACTAATGATCTAAAATATGGACTACAGCTGCTTCTATATCTTATTAGATGTTCAATGCAAAAGTTACAAAGGGTTTTCCCTGGCCTTTTGGGTGAAACCTTGTTGACTATGCCAGTGTACAGCTTACAGCTGTATGGGGTCTGCATGGCCAAGCTTTGGTAATGAGGAGCCACTGGTGTGGCTTCTGTGAGAAGCTGCCAGAAGCTTCCTTTATGTCCAGCAGAGCCAATCTCTGGTGGCTCCAAAGATGGATGTGCTGTTGGTCAAGGCTGGGACAATTACAAATGGTGGTAATGCCTTTGTGACAACATAATGAGGCAGAAAGAGAAACAAAAAGTCATTGCACAGTTGGGATTGTGGCTGGAGAAGAATGGAATGAGAACAAGTGAGAGGAACAACTCTACAGACACCAAGGTCAGTGAGGAAGGAGGGGGCGGAGGAGCTCCAGATGCCAGAGCTGGGATTCCTCTGTAGCCCTGTGTGCAGCCCATGGAGGTCCATGGAGATGCAGAGATCCATGGGGATGCAGAGATCCATGGGGATGCAGAGATCCACCTACTGCCCATGGAGGAGACCCACACCGAAGCAGGTGGGTGCCTGAGAGGAAGCTGTAATCCTGTGGGAGGCTCATGGAGAGAGAGGCTGTCCTTGAAGGACTGCACCCCATGCAAGAGTGACCCATGCTGCAGGAGTTTGAGGGGAACTCTTGCCCGTGGGATGAACTCACATTGCAGCAGGTTGCAGGGAGGTGTTGCTGGTGAGACGGAGCCATAATCGAGAAGTTCATGGAGAGCTGTCTCCCAAGGGAGGGACCCCACAGAGCAGCAGGGGAATGACTCATCTCCCTGAGCAGTGGGAGAAACAACTTGTGATGAACTGACCATAACCCCCATTCCCTGTTTCCTTGCACTGCTGGGGAAGGAGGTAGAGATGGGAAGGAGGGAAAGGTCTTTTGAAGATTTTATTTTACTTCTCATTATCCTGTTCTGATTTTCTTAGCAATAAGTTCAATTAATATCTCTAATTTCGAGCCTGTTTTGCCAATGACAGTATTTGGTGGGTGATCTCTCCTGGTCCTCATCTGAACTCATGAACTTTTTGTTATATTTTCTCTCCCCTGTCCACCTGCAGAGGGGAGTGAGAGAGAGGTTTTGGTGAGTGCCTGTCATCCCGCTACAACTGTCCAGTGCAAATGCAATTTCTTGTATGCACCTATGTGAGTTGAGCATGTGGCATCAGACATGACGAGCTGGGGGAAGAACTTCATCAAAAGCAAGTCCCACAATGGTCATCTTTCAAGGTTTATCATAAAGAGATTTTAAAATTACAAGCTACATTAATACAGTTGGCTCATCAACAAAGCATCTTATGGCATTCTTTATAGTTCTTAACAAGACTTTGTCCTTTCTCCCTCTGTCTCAAATGAGCTTTGACAAAGAGAACCCAAAACTAGTCATGGTCTAAAAAACCTTTAATCAACTATCACATATGAACATGGAAAAGAAGGTTTAGGTGCTGCAACCTTCAATCTGTTTTCACCCTGAGTGTCTGAGAGTCAGAGCCCTGGGAGCACTATTAGGTATAAATATCACTGACCAGAATCCACTGGGGACTCCACCTCTGTTCTCTGCCCATGGGCCCAGGTTTTCAGCTGAGTCCTGGAGCTTCAGCCCCTGCTTGTGCTCTGTCATAGGAGCACCGGTCTCTGGGTCTGACTCCTGGATGGACCTTTAACTTTCACTGTAGGTAACTTCTACCCTGGATGGATCCAACTCCTCAGATGTATTCTGAACTTGTCTCTAGCCCTGGCTTTAGGGCTCTCTATTGGATGAATTTAGGGTCTTCATTTAGGGGCCCAATCTTTTCGTGGCCCAATCTTTTTGTAGCCCAATCTCCAGTCCCAACCCTTGCTCCATCATGTTCTGCCCACAACTAAAACCCCTCTAGGGACCTGGGCCATGGTTCATCATTTGCCATGTCTTGTAATGCAAGCAGACCCTGTTAGCAGTGCCCAAATCTGTCTATCTTGTCAAGATCCTATGGGGTTCTGCCCTATTAGAAGTGGCACTGTCTGCACAAGGATGACACCCAAGTCCTTCAAAAGAAAATACTCAATCTGTCTGAGAACACAGAAACCCAGGAACAACATAACTGAAGGAAAATATTATTTAGCACCTGTGAGCCAGCATATCTTTGCAACTACTCAGTGCTGACGTCATGTTCTGCTGTTTGCATGACATGAGAGGATAAAAAATTTTTCCATAACACAACAGCATGTCAATAAATATTCCAGTATGGAAAAAAAGGAAAGTCTTTAGAAGAATACCTGGAAGGAGGGCAAACAGAAAGTTAAGCAGTTATTGACACACATACATTGGAATATGTGTTATTTTGTTCTGGACATAGAATAAGAGTTATTTTATATGAGGGAAGAGAAACAGAAGGTATAGACTGACACAGAGCAAAAATACCTGTAGATTGGCCTCTAAGAAAGAGACTCATGATAGTGTCGGTCAGCTGGAGAGAAACATGCTCATGCAGGCAGTGTTCCATTTTAGTCATTAAAAACAGGGCAAAATGGAACAAGAAGTCAATTATATATAGGAAGAGAGGAGGTTACTCAATAACAAAACTTTCCCTTCAGTCTTGCCTCTGACTTGAAAATCTGACGCGTAGAACAATATCTGCTGTTTCATTGTCTTCAGGAGGATACGTGTGGGATTGGATTTGTATTTGACAACTGGAAACAGAAACTCTTTCATTCATAGAGGAAATAAACATCATGGACGATTTGATTTTTTTGGTTGTAGCTGAGTCAGAAAAGTTTCTAGATTTCAGTCAAAACAGATCTCTTAAAGGCATTGCAAGAGCTGATGCCAAAGGGGAGTGCCATAAACTTGGAGACATATTCATCCCATCACTCTGCCAGCCTCATATGTTCTTGTAGGACAATGTTTCCCAGTTTAGGCAAGGAGACTGATAGCAGGGCTTATCCCTCTGAGTTCAGGCTGCACATCATTATGGAATAAAGAAAAAAACCCTTTCAACAAACAGCTGCAGATAAATATTTGGATAGTTTGGGATGAGCTAGTATTTCCGTCATTTAAAATTCATGCTGTGCTTAATCATGGTGTCCTTAATCCTATGCAGTAGTGAACTTTTTGGTAGCTAAACTGGTTCTTTTTTTGTCTGGGCTTCTCTGCCCACTGGATGGCCTGATTGGGGTAGATGACAGAGATCAGAGAATCATAGAATGTCCTGATTTGGAAGGAACCTCCAAGCATCATAGAGTCTAATTCCTTTGTTAGCTCCAGCCCTGCAAAGCCAGTAGGAAGCTGTGCATAGGGAGTTGCTGATGATGTCTCCACCATGGTGGGTGACAAGCCAACATGTCACCACACATAAGCTGCCATCAGCAAGATACCTGGAAAAAAACAGTCAAGTAAAGGATGTTTCTGACCAAACAGCCCATTCCCCAGCACAGCTGCAAGTAGTTCTGACAGAACTCAGGGGGGAGAAAAGCAAGAAAGCATTCCTGAGAACAAATTTACCCTAGCTATATGTCATGAAACATTCAAACAAGAATATCTTCTTGCTCCTGCCTTCTTTTTTGCAGCACTTCTTCACCCAAAACCTTCCTCCCTTCTTCTGTGCTACCAGGGCTTTATGAGAGCCAACAACCTTCTATCTACAATTGCTCCTCTTAACGCAAAGGGGTCTGTTTCCCTGTTGGCAGTCTCATTTCTCTGAATAGAGAAACATCACCATTTTCTTCCTTAAAAGTATGAGGCAGAAATGCAAGTAATTTACTTCATTCTCTCTGGACACTCAGTTAATCCTCACAGCCCACTTCCCAGTACTTAAGTGTAGCTTTTACCTGCAACTCATCAAGTTCCTAGGGAGGAACTATGCAGGTTCTGGTCTCATTTAGCCAAAGGGTCTCTTGAGTGTTTCCTCTGCCTTGAGAGTTCAGATTCTAAGAAATCAGCCCTCCTCAAATAAATGGGAGAGTATAACTGTGACATAGGTAATGATATTTTCTCTTTTCTAATCTGCTGTCTTGAAAATCTGCCCCTGGTGTTTTTAGAATTCCACAGCTCTGATGAATCCACTTACTAGATCATTCTACATATTTACTGGTCATCCAACTAAAGTTGTTATTAGTCGGCATTAGAATAATGCATTTACATTTCACCCGCGTCATTGCAGTGAAATCAAGGGCCTAATACAATACAACTCCAGCCTTTCCAATTGTTGTGGGGACAGCAAACACCTCTGATATCAAAGCTATATTTTAGGAAAAATACTGCAGGCGTATAATATATATAATCTCCGTTGTTTTTACCAAGCTTAATGGCATGAACCATATAAATTCTTCTATTTCCAGTCCTTCCAGCATTCCTCTGGCTGCACTGTACTTTTAGGGGAAAAAAACCATAAAGGTCATTCTGTTTTTCTGAGGCAGCTTCTCTAATATAAATGGAAAATTTGTGAGGGTGCACAGCAGGTTTTCCTACATCTAAAGGACTCAGAGAGAGAAGTGGTTTCCAATAAGGCATTATCAAAATCACCTTGGTAGTCCTTAATATCTGTATGATGTGAATCAAGAGTGTAGGTGAATGAAGCCTACATTCTAAGGGCTAGAGTGAATGGCACTGAGGTATTCACCTGCAGCTCCTGGTACTCACTGCTTCAGTGTGACACAGTCACCAGTAGTTGGGAAAGAGTGGATCCCTCTGTCTGGGTCTGTTTCATGCTCTTGTTACAGCAGATATTTGTATAAATGGTTTGTGTAAATGGTTCCATGCTTAGTGGGTCACACAAAGATTTTTCAGCACCCGTGTGATAAGGGGCCCACAGCACTTCTGAATACATTGCTTCAAATCCCACTCTATCACACAGAATACAGAGTAGGAGATGAATTTCCCTTATTTCCCTTATTTTAGAGGAGTAACTGAACCACTAAATCCCTGCTAGAAATATCTTTGAAACGATTTCTCATTTTGAAAAGAAATGTCAATAAACCTTTCCTTGGTAGAGTTTTAGGGGAAAAATAATCTTTTGTCAAATGTGACTGCTACTGTTCTTTTGTGTTGTCAACAGTTCCTTTCTTGGGCAACACTTGTCATACTTTTCTGATACTTCCTCACCTATGATCTACCTCTTTCAGTGGTTTGAACCATACCTTCCTCAAATTCCTCTCCTAGAAAAAGGACAGTTGAGTCCAGAGTTTTTCCTTTGATGCTTTTTCTTCACTTCTTGTAGTGTGAAGTACACTACAAGAACGTATGGCTGGCTTCCTTCTATGGGAGATAAGACAGGGAGTACAATGGAACGAACTGATAAAGCAGCCTGGTATCTTAGGCCTGATCCAGCAGAAACCATGGGAGAGACAGATACAGATGACTGATCTCTGGGGTAGAAGTGACCAAGAAACATGTTGTGAAACTTTGTAATGATTACCAGGTAACTGATGATTACCAGGTAACTGATGTCATGTAGAATGTGTTACCAATGGGAAATTTTTACAAAAAATAGAATCTTATATATAAGTGCCATACAAGTATACCCTATATAAACCCTTTGTGTTCTCAAAAAAACTGGCTTCTGCTCCAGCTCAGTCATCCCTGTCTCTCCATTGCTGATATCCTTCTCTTGGGAAGCTCTTAACACTGGCTTTTCCCAAGGGACAGAGATGTTCCCAATCTGACAGCGCCTCCATCTCCCTGGGTGCTATAACTGCTATTCTCTTTCTCTCCTTTTCTGGACTCAAACAAGGATCAATGCATGACTCAGGATCCCCTTGGAGTAAGAATTTCCCTGTGTGTTTGGTCCCACCACATCATCAGCTACTGAAAAAGACATGAAAAGAAGGTAACACCTACCACAGGATCCTGCGGCAAATTAGAAGTTAGCAGTGAATGCACCTCCTTAATACACTTCTGTGGGAAATGCCATTCCAAATTAAAACAGAAGGCAAAATAGAAGTTCTCTCCTAGATTAAGATTTACCCCAGTAGGTCATTCTCTGAGTGTTCTCAGCCAGTGTACAGTGAGGACCCAGGCCAAAAGTCACAGGCATTCTCTGATGTCAGACTTTAGAATATAAGGGAAAATTGACTTTGCTTCTTACTATGCAAAGAGGTAGTAAAACTCTTCTATCTTTGAAGTGCCCTTTTCATTTGTTATGGGCACTGCCTGCATGGGAAACCTATTCCACAGTGTCCAAGCAAATGAGTTTCAGAGTGACAGTAATGGTGTTAATCATTCAAGGATATCAATGTCAGGACTTTGTAGTTTCAGGCACCTGGAGTTCAGCATATCAATGATACCCCATGGCTATATAAAATTAAATTGGGAGGCAGGGTGATATGGTAGAATATATTAATTTATTGGGTGAAAATAGTGCTTCCCAGGAGAGTACAGCAGAGTAAGATGCTTGCAAGCTTTTCTTTACTGAGAAAACCAGAACAGGTGTCAGTGGAACTCACCTGGGAGTAAGGGAGCTCACAAGAGCAAAAGGATTCAATACTGCCATTCAGCAGCCTTTGTTCTGCCATTCTCAAGAAGCCATTGCAGCAAATGAAAGGCAATGAAAAGAGGTCCAGCTCAATGGTCATTTTTTCTGCTCTAAGATACAACAAGAAAATACATTGAGACCCACACTGCACCCTGAAGGCTGAATTCTGCTTGCTGGGTATTAAATTCCTTCTAGGCAAGGATGGGTGACTATCTTGGGTCTGGCCTTTTGCCAAGCAGAACTGGAGAGAAGTGGTTGAACTTCTGCCAGCTTCTCTCTTTGCTGAGTCAAGAGACTCTCAATGAGATGAGAACATGGCCTTGTATGTTCACTTCATACAAAATACTGAGGTTTGCAAAAATACGAAGCATTATGAGAGCAAATGTATACCACCTATGACTCTGAGCTATTGAAATAAAAAAGGTGAATAGCTACATTTCAGCTGTTGAGAGCCCATCAAGGATAAAAAATTATTCCTCCCTGTTCTGCAGAAATATTTGAAATTGAGCTTCTAGAAGCTGATGTTTCTTTAAAAGGAAATTAACTTGTCCCCCCCACGCGCTATATGTACAATTTAAATTAACACAGAATAAATAAAGTTTTGAAATGCAAATGTGAAAATGAGTCAAGAATACATTATAAATAAAGTTTACATATGGTGATGACAAGTGTCATCACATCTAAGTAACATCCACCACACTTTTCAGAAAATCACTAATGCAGCTTGAATGCCTTCTTTCTTTAGTGAAGTATACATCAGTCAGATAGAAATACCTAAATAGCAATATCCTCTACAGTTATAAAACGTTAATACTTGCTTTGTGTTGCTTTGCTTCTTTACTATTCTTATAATAGTGTTCTTTAATATTTTTTTAGGAGATGACATTTGAAGGCAGCACCTTAAAACAGCTACACAAGTGTTTTTTCTAACTTCCCTTCTGGTTACTTTTCCTGCATCTCAGATCAATGTCTCTCATAACTGTTTCTGGAAGATGCAGTATTTCTTGAAATGCATGTCCCAAATCTGGTACTCATCCACCAAAGGTCATCAGCTCTTTATTGGCTTTGGTGCACTTCTCCCAGGGCCTCTTTAACCTCTGTCCATGACTCAGGATCCTATCCCAGCACATTTGAGGGACATCAGTCCCTTTCCCAACAAGGTCATAAGATGCCAATCCTCAGGTCCACAGGCTGATGTCCCAGCCTCAGCACATCTCTGTCCCCACAGAAGTGTCTGGTGACCTGAGATGGGGCTGCGCAGCTCCAACAGGAAAGTGTTCCCTGTACTCATCCCCCAGAGAGTCTCTGTCCCTTGCAGAGACTCAGTACGACCTTACTGGTATTGAACAGAGTGGAAAAGATTATTCTGCAAGAATACCTTTCTGCTTATGCACCACAATGTTTGTTTTTCCTGCAACAACATGACATTGTTGGCTCAATTTCAGTAACCCCCAGATCATTTCTTGCAGAACTGTTATTTAAGCAGCTGTTCCCCATCATGTGCCAGTGTAACCAATTATTTCTGCTTATATGCAGTGCCTTCCACTTGCCCCTAGTGACTTGCATCTTCTGTTCTTTTCCTTGTTTTTCTTGCCTATATCTTGAATTAGCCAGTATTATTTTTAAATCTGGTTATGCCCTTCAACTACAGGTGCTACTGTTTGTCCTGGTTCTTAGTAAGTACAGCATGTATTCCATCACACAGGCTTTTATCTCTGGTGGATATTTTAAAGCATAAATAATGCAGCGCCACTGAAGTTAAAAAGAGTAAACGATCTATGAACACAGACAAAATGATCCACCAGGATGTTTGTTAAGAGTTTCTGAATATAGCTGTCTAAAACATGGAAGCTGAATGACCAGGAGTACATTTGCTGTTGGAGTGGTATTGTATAACTCTCAGTTGAAGTCTGGAAAAAGACCTCAATTTTCTATCTTGAATTTGTGGCAGTAAAGCTTCACCACTTTGACAGCCTCCTGCTTCTGTAAAAATGACAAAAGATACTGTCTTTCCCCTTAAATACTTAAATATTTCCTCACCATAATCCTTCAAGAGATCTCAGAGGAGGTCAGGTGCTATATAAAGCCATTGCTTAACACAGCGGTCACTGGCTCTTCACGGTGTCTAAGAGGTTGAACCCATCATGGGCTGCAAAACCATTGGAAATGAAAACTTTTTGTTAATACATGTTTATCAGGAAAATTATGCAATGAGGTTGTATTCACAAGCTAAATTCAAAGAAAAAAAAGTCATATGCAAAAGCTTAGAGCAATCAAACACACTGGGCTTTCATTTCAGAGGCATCTCTCACTTTATGATGTGAGCTGTACTAGAGTAACAGTTGGGGTCAACAGGCAGCAGTACTCCAGTTTCTTTTACTGCCAAAACAAAATGTCTGAGCTGCTGTATGTTGGAAACACCCACTGGAAATGTCTTGGTTAAAGAGATGCCAAAAAAACTTAGAGCAGAATGTAGTGCAATGGGGAATTTCCTTCTTACAAAGCACTGGAATTTAAGATATTTTGTTTCCCATTAGGACTACAGAATAAATAATTTTGTGTACTTCCTCATATAGCTGAAAGCAGCCACAACCATCCCTTGTGTAAGTTATTGATGGTGCCATTGTAAATAATATTAATCACAATAACATTACCTATAACTTGATTCTCATATGGAACTGTTTAACTTGGATTTAAAGCCCTGTAGGTGTCATAGGCATTCTCTGTGCTTGTTTCCTTGAAAATATATTTGGATGTTTTGTAGGTCCCTGTATTACCTGCCAATGAGATTGTCCTTGGCTCTAAGTAGCCTCACAATGTTGAATGCAGGGTAGATGCAGGCTTTAAGATTGCTATTGCCTTTTCTTGTCATATAAGAGAAGATGAAATTAATCTCACATGTAGGGTAGACCACCTACAGACCATTCTTAAATCTTCATCTTCACCAAAAACCTGCCATTGCTATCAAAAGGAAATCTGATTTAATCTTCTACAGTAAATCCTGCAACACTAGAAAATGACAGGTGTTGGTGATTTAGAGAAATTCAATATCAAATAGATAGCTCAATCATGAATCTATTATCCTCCCCCTACGCCAAGGAAGATGTTAGTGAATGTAAAAACAAGATAATGGAATGGAGAAACAACTACTCTGCTGAGCCCATACACATTAATTGTATCATTTCAGAGAATGACTAAAGATTGCCATGACTCAACTGTTACTCCTAAACATTTTGTCTAAGCACACCTACCATCCCAGCTTGACTGGCAACGAGCAGATTAGCATGCTTCAGTTAGGATGGCAGCTCAGTTTGAAATAAATCACTATTAACAGCAGCACACCAGGCATCAGCGCTCTCTCTGCCATACAACCAGTCACTTAAAGTGTTATTTTGCATACTCTCCATTTCCTAATGCAAGAAACCTTCAAAAAGAAGATAAGATAAAAAGGGGCAAGAGTTGTGTAGGGAAAAAAACTGCCTAGGAACCCAGCTGAATTAAACCCTGTTTATCTACAGGCCAGCAAACTGGAGTCCTACACATTCACATATGCAAAGTATCTGATGAAGCAATGTTTCAAAAACATTGTCTTTCAAAAACCTGCCTGGCACCCTGTCAACTCATCAAAGAGCTGCTTGAGAACTCAGCTCAGGAATCTGATTCTAAGATGACACAGTGAAAGCCTTTTTTGGCCCAAACTCCCAGTATTTTTGTAATTTTACCATCCTTGAACCCCAATACACCTGAAAACCCAAGTGACAGTCCCAGGGCTCCCAGTTTCCCTGGTTCATGAAAGAGGGATGCAAAGAAAGGAATTCTCAAGAGCTTAATTATTGTATTCATATTTTACTTAAAAACTGAACAGAATTCTTTTCCCCCAGACAGAAAAAGGAGGAGAAGAAACAAAAGGAATTTCCTTTCCCTTGGAAATATGAAGGTTTCTAGGTTTTGTTCCTGTTCCAAGATTTAATACATGCACATTAGCGCATGCATACACAACCCTAACAGACTTTCCCCTCTTTGAAGTGGCTGACAGGGGGATTTCCTCTTAGGATATGTCTTATAATGCAGTAACTGCAGGATACCGATCTGGATGGATTCAAAATCTCATACAATATAACATTTCCCTATTTGAAGCCTAATTAGATTTATTGTATACATCCACAGGAAACATCTCCGTCCTGTAACAAGAAAAGCACTTAGAGATCTAAATGTTAAACCCTCTAAAACAAGCTAATTGTTTTTTTTCAATTGAAAAAGTTATGCAGAATATCCTTATGTGTGCTTTTTTATGGTTTTAGTTTCTTTCAAATGTCTCAAATTCAAGTCTCTTTTCTAGTATTAATTTCAATTGTAGTTTCACTAATCAGGCTATCATTCCTAGAACTTGCTGCTTCAAGAAAATAAAGAATAAAATATTTGTAAATGGATCATCTTCTGTGGATTATAAAGATTACACTTCAGAGGTGAATTTAATATTAATTTCCTTTTAACTTCTGTTGCACTTATCATGTAAGTCAAAGGTCTTTTTGTATTGAAAGGAGAAAAAATATCCCTCCTTCAAAGGAAGCCCATGAAGTATCAAGAACCATCTAGTGCTTTGTAAAAAGTATGATTCATTCAGCAGTGCAGGTGCTTTAGGGATTTACGGCATTACAGGAGAGTGATGGTGTGCACAGGAGAGAGACATGAGCCAAGAAACAGCTGTTCTCTAAAACCTGGTTGGGAAAGGGTGACAGAACTGAGGGGAACTTCTGGAAAGTCCAGGAGGCAATGGGAAGGACAGCAGTTTTGTTTTTGGAAGGGTTTTTTTTTTCAAATTCTTTAAGCTGCACTTGATTCTGACTTAGGATAAAAACCCTCCTTTCCTAACATGGAATAACAGTACTTTCTAATCCTTTTTTTTTTTTCCTTTGCTCCATCATGTTTCTTCTCTGGCTCTGAAAGAAAACCAAATCAAAACCCAACCAACCAAAAAACAGAAACAGCCAGCCATACTGTCATCCACAGCAAAAAAATTGAAAGAATCATTTGAAAATGAAAAATTTAAATTCACTGTCTTAAAAATGTGGATTTCTTCAAAGACCTAAAATTTTTCCTTGCTTTTACAATTGGTTGTATATACAGACCTCTTTTATTTTTAGTACAAAACAGCTATTCCTGGTCAGCAGCAGTGCCCAAAAAGTCTTGGGAAAAAGATTTGCAGTGGTCACAGCTGCTAATCCATTTTCAAAACCAGAGCAATAGCTGTGTGGGTGAGGAAGGAGTGGACCTGGAAAAGAGAGGAGGAAAACACAGCTCCAATCATTGGTTAAAAGGTGGATTATTTATCTCAAATCCCTTACTTCTCATCATAAAATCCCCGTGCTTAGACCATCTTGTGACTTTTTTTATGTGGATATGTGCGTCTGTGAATGGAGGGAGAGATAAGAAATTTATTTGCATGTGAGGGAACTGCTGTTTCACAACATGGAGAAGCAAAAAAAAATGACATATCTTGCTGCTTCTTTATACTCTGACATTTTTTTTCTTTTATTTTTTGGTTCTTTCATTTCTCCCTGTTTTTTGGCATCACTGGGGTATGCAATAATTTAGCTTCATTCCTAACAAACTTTAAAATATTTCATTGATATTTTTACCATACTGAAAAAAAAATATCTGCAAAGCACAGCAAATGTTGATTGTTTCCATCATCTGCTAAGATATGTGCTCTCATCCTCTTTCTCTCTGATGTTTCAGTCCATGAAACCATGACTTTTATTAATTAGTCTGAATGCTTTTACTAACCAATGTTACAATTTTCAATCTGTTCTCTTCTGCCCTGTGCTTGGTTTTGTATAGACATCATATTGAGATATGCATTCATCTGAGGAAAGTAGGAAAGTGATAGACAGGGTTTTTAAAAGAAGACTCAATCAGTGCCAGAAGTTTTTGTGGAGTTTTTTTGGTCGTTGTTTTGGTTTTTTGGTTTTGGTTTGGTGTTTTTTTTTTTTTTATTTTTATTTTATTTTGTTTTTGGGCTTGTTTTGTTTTGTTTTGTTTTTTTGGTAGTATTAGAACATCTAAACTGTTGAATTGTTGCCAAGGAGAAGAGGAAAAAAAGAAAGAAGGAGTTATAGGAACAAAACCCCAAACCACCAAACAGGTAAGGAGACAATACCAAGCTACTTTGCTCATATTCTGTCATTTCTATCATTACTCAAGATTCACTTTTCAGATACAATGGCTTTCTGTCAATTGTTTGTTTTTCCTTTCTTAAATTGCTTTGTCAAAAATTTATTTAAGTAAAAAAAAGATGTATAATAACACAAGTGTTCCTTCAAAATGTGTTTGATACAAAGCCATCTTTATTGGAGAACCCTAGAGAGCTTTGCAGAGCACGGTGCCAGGTTTGCAATCCTGAGGACATAAATAGTCCCACTAAAATGAATGAGATCATTATTTGCATGATTAAATATCATAACATTAAACTGTACATAAATGCTACTGCTGTGGGTAGAGAGGGGGAAGGAGGAGAAGAGTGTGACATAAACTTTCAGGTGACAGAAGAGGGATGAATTCTGCCTGATTTTTAATCCTTCAAAAGCCTTCTAGTGACAGTATTATTTTTAAATGGCTTTTAGTGATTTTGTGACACTGCCAAGTCATTTAGCTCTATTAAAATAAAAAAAAGGAAGAAGAAATCCAACAGCAGCAAAACCAGAATAATGCACAGTATTAATCTAGTGCCAACTGAGTTTGGGACTCACAGGGCTTTGTGCCCGTGTGTGAAATTACCTTGTTGGACCCCCAGCCCATCCAGCCTTCATTGGCAGAGAGGGCTTTGGCAGGATCACCCCTCTCCTGCTCCCCAGGATGGTCAGGCTTCTTCCTTGCTCTGCAGAGCCAAGAGCATTGCTGCAGTGGGTGCCAGTGCTGAGATCTTGTCCCCTTCTTGGTGACCCTCCACAAAGGTGCCCATGGCTGACTCAGAAATGAGCACACTGACTGTTACCTAAAGGCTCTGCACTGCTTTGCCATCACCACTGAGCAGAGAGTAGGCTCACCAAACACACAGATGGCACAGAGCTGGGGAGGGCTGCTGGCATGGAGGAGGACAGGTTTAGTTTTCAACATGTTCTATTTCAAATTTGGCATACAGGGTGGAAAAAACAATGCATTCCAGTGAGGGCAAAGGCAAGATACTTCATGTAGGCTGTTATGCACATATGGAGCAAGTGACACCTGCCCAGGCCTTGAGGACAGCAAAGTTTCAGTAGGTCATCAGTTCTGGCTAAGTCTATGAATGTCCCAGGATGTATAAATAGGAGTGCAGATCATAAAACATAGTCCTAGATGCAAGACAACATTCCAGTGTAGAAGCAAGTTGAGCTGGGTGAATTTCACAGAGAGGGAAGAAAGAAAGATAATAAAACCATGAAACAAGAGTATTTAATCAAAACCAAACAAAAAAGATCAGAGATCTATAAAATGTGAACCATGGGGGGAGGAAAAATTACAGAAATTATGTTATTTTGCCTAAGCAATGAGAAGGGGGAGAGGGAGTGGATAGAAGAGACATTCATTAAATATGTATAGACTACTGCCAGGATAATCTGTTCTCCCTGTTCATGGTGGACAGGACAAGAAGTGATGTGCTTAGTGAATGCTGCAAGGAATGTTCAGGTTAGATATGAAAATGATAAGGATGGAGAAGCATAAAAATAGACTGCCTGGGGAGGTATAGAGCCTTTATCACAGGAAAAATGATGACAGTAGAGTTCACTCTGCCATGAGGCAAAGGAAACTGCCGGCACTGTGATTCAGTGCATACAGTAACATTAGAGAACTGGGGTGTCCCTGTCTTGGTTTCATCTTATCTCTTTTGAATGGGTGTTTCCTTAAACTGCATTTATACATTTGTTTCCTTTTCCTTTTACTTATAATGATTTGTGTTGAGCAATCTGAATGAAAAAGATGTTTTCTTTCTGTGCTCTGGGGTAATAGCATTAATAATTATGATTTCTTTCATTAAAGAAATATATAAGTTTTTGCATAAGATTTCTCCACTTATAGTATCATTTTAATCTCAAAGGAATGCTACAATTTCCATGGCTTTATCTAGGAGCAAGGATATGTGTCTTTATTACTATTGTGAAACCAGGATTAACCCTTTCCAGGTTAGCAGGGTCATGCTGAACCACAGTAAAGACCCATCTCTGTTCACAAAAATGCCAGTCTTTCCTTATCTGGGCTCTGGAGAACAAGAATTTCCTCTGCTTATATCTGCACAAAACCTGCCTCACACATGGGACACAGACTTGGCTGGAGTTCCCAAATTTATTGTAGTGTAAATACAGAAACAATCAGTGAAATCTTTCCTAAATCTCCATGGCTTTCTGACAATAGTAATGATAATAATAATAATAATAATAATAATAATAATAATAATAATAATAATAACAATAATAATAATAGGTGAATTAAGCCATGACAGCTGGAAGGGTGTTCATGTAGTCTTAGACCCACTGGAAGTCAAGCATCACATGGCATTTTTAAGCACCCCAACTTCCAACAAGCCAGAGCTCCTAGTACGGTAGCACAGCTCCCTTCCAGGCAGGGCCTCTGTCCACACTGCTGCTGTTAGAAGGCAGCTGCCTGTTTACTCAAAGAGTTCAGCAGGCATCACTCTTGTCTTTTGAAACACGAAGAAAACTCCTCTCCCTTAATTTGCCATAGTCTAATGCATAGACTATATCTGTTTCAGCTGCTTCCAGCAGCATAGCTTCAGCCCCAAAACTGGAGATTTCAGCCTTTCTCCCAGGACAAGGTTCAGACACTTTATCGAGGTTTACTTTGGGCAGGGGAGGAATGGAAGAGATAAAGACAGATACCTCTTCCTCTCCAGGCTGTGCCACCATGCACAACACATCCTGGTTTGCTGGCACAGAGTGACTCCACAAGCAGAGGAGCAAGAACAATTTCATCTGCCAGCATGGGGAATGAGGAGTGGCTTTATATCCAGGCTCTGTGCACGGGACAGATTCTGATATTTCTCCAGCGTCTTTAATGTAAAAGCTGTCAGGATAGCTTCATGAAACATTCCCTTAACACAGGGTGGTCAGATCCGCAGACCTGGCAGTGGCATCACCTTTCTGAGAAGGTTTGAACTTGCTCAGGCAGAGGTGGAGGGGTTCGTAGGGCTCCCTCACCCTGGGCAAGGGTGGTGTCTCCAAGCAAAGCCTGAGCATCTTCCTTGCGGCGGGGTAGAGGGATGTCGGGCTGCAGCATCAGCTCTCACTGAGCGCTGCGGTGGGATGCACCTGTCAGGCAAGGCGGGACAGTCCGGGGCACCTACAGAAGGGCAGCTCAGAGAAACCTAAGTGACGCTTGAAGGAGCCTCCTGGGGCCAGGGGACCTGCTCTGCGGCAGCCCCCGCCCGCTCTTCGCCTCCCAGAGCCGCGGCTGCGGCTGCTTTAACCGGGCCGGGGGGGTGCTGGCAGCCCCGCCGACGTGGCGGGCATCAGCTGACCGCGCCGGGCTCTGCCTCCTCCGGGCCGCCCGCCCGCAGCTCCACTCCGGCGGCGGCGGCGGCTCCGCCGTGCTCGTCCCGCGGCTCCCGGGACAGCATCCGCCGCCGGCTCCCCGCAGCCCCGCAGGCACCGCGCTCCCTGCGCTTTGCCCTCATCCCTTCCCGCTGCTGCTCCTCCTCCTCCTCCTCCTCCTCCCTGCCGCCGGGGAAGCCCCTGAGCCGGAGCACTCCCTGCCCCGCTCGCGGAGAAGTTGGGATACTCCCATCTGGCTGCCCAGAGCTCTGAGTTTAGGGCGGGATTTTCATTCCCCGCTCTTTCGATTTTTTTAGATTTGGCGTTTGATGTGATTTTTTTTTCTCCTCCTTTCTTTCTTTTTTTCCCTCCTTTTTTTTTTCCCGTTGCCAAGCAAGCCGAGTGTCTGCGATGGATGGGAGCCCCGAGTCCCCCCCGGGCAAAGGCGCCCCGTGAGCCGGGGGTATGCCCCGCCGCCGGGGGAAAGCGGGCGGGCAGCCCCCGGCCGGCGGCTCTGGCGCCGTGACCGAGGATGCCCGAGACCTGGCCGCCTCTCCCCTCCTGCCCGAGCTCGCAGCGTTGCCGCTGACCGCAGCCGCGGGAATTACAGCAACTCCCGGGCACCAGACCTCGGAACGGAGCCCCGGGATCCCCGGAGAGAGGAGCTGCCCGCTGTGACCGGCTCTGCAAGGCGGCTGCCCCCACCCCTCCGTGCCTCCGGCCTCCGGATGGGGCCGAGAATCGCCCACCGGGCAGCGGGGCTGCGCCCGTAGATGCTCCGCTCCTCCCTGCTCCACCTCCTCTGGGAACCCGCGGCTCGGTTTCACCCCCGCGCACCGCTCCGAGGAGGGCGCGCACCGAGCCCGCCGGGGCGCCGGGGCTGCGCCGCAGCCGGGCTCCGCGGGATGAGGCTCCGCGGGGCGCCGCGGGAGCGGGCACGGGGCTCGGGCCGCCTGCGCTAAGCCGCCAGCCGCCCCCCCGGACCCCGGCGGCCAACCAGCCCCGCCGCCGGCCGCACCGCCAGACCCGGGGACCTGCCGATAAATGTGATCCCTGCACGGCCACCCCGCCGCCGCCACCCGCCCTTGGACATCCCCTCCCTCCTCTCCTGCGGTTCCATCCCTCCCCCCGCTCCCCTCCCCAAAGACGGTGGGTGCTCCCCCGCCCCTACCCCCCCCCCCCCCCCCCGCCAGCCGGTGCTCTGCCCCCCGCCAGTCACCGTCATGGAGCTCTCGGAGGTGCGGTGCTTGAGCGACAGCGATGAACTTTACACCATCAACAGGACTCCCCCCGGGAGCGGCAGACCCCAGCGCCTGCTGTGGCAGACGGCCGTGCGCCACATCACCGAGCAGCGCTTCATCCAGGAGCACAGCAGCAGCAGCGGCGGCAGCAGCAGCGGCGGGGGCAAGGGCTTCAGCTCCGACGAGACCTGCTGCCCCAACCACCACCCGCACCCGCCGCACCACCTCCGGCGGCAGTCGGCCGGACGGAGTTTGGGCAGCGAGCGCCACAACAACGGAGGCACCAAAGTCTTCCCGGAGGGCACAAGCAGCAGCGGAGACTTGGGCTTTCTGCCCCTGGACTGTGCCCCCAGCAACTCCGACTTCTTCCTCAACTGGGGCTATACATATCGCGGGGTGATCTTCCCCACTCTCCGCAACTCCTTCAAGTCTCGGGACTTAGAGCGCCTTTACCAGCGCTACTTCTTGGGTCAGCGACGCAAATCTGAGGTGGTCATGAACATCCTGGACGTGCTGACCAAACTGACCCTGCTGTTCCTCCACTTGACCCTGGCCTCTGCTCCCATGGACCCCATTAAGGGCATCCTCTTGGGCTTCTTCACTGGCATTGAGGTGGTGATCTGTGCCTTAGTGGTGGTCAGGAAGGACACGACCTCATACACCTACCTGCAGTACAGTGGTGTTGTCACTTGGGTGGCCATGGCCACGCAAATTCTGGCGGCAGGACTGGGCTGTGGCCTCCTTGGGGACGGCATTGGCTATGTGCTTTTCACGCTTTTTGCGACCTACAGCATGCTCCCGCTGCCACTCACTTGGGCCATCCTGGCTGGACTGGTCACCTCTGTCCTGCAGCTCGTCATGCAGCTGGTTATCCCCAGGTTTGCCGTGACTTCTCTCAACCAGGTACTGTGGTGAGGAGAGGGTGGGAACAATCCTCTTTCTCCATCACCCTGAGTGAGAGGAGTTGTGGGGGGATGTCCCGAAAGATTCCTTCCCTTTTAATCAGGTGCTCAGAAGTTCACTACCTGGAGGGGAGATCATAGGCAAAAATCAACCTTCTTGTCTCTTCTTCTTCAGTCTCCGATTGCCCATCCCAGTGTTTCACCTCAAGCTGGGGGATGGGACTTTCTAAGCCCCCTGTCCCCTCTGCTTGTATTCACTACATTGCTGTCTCTTGAAACAGCACTGGGGAGAGAAGCTCCTGGGGCAAGTGGGGAGGATGAGTCATTTATTGTTCCCCTCCCTGACTTCCAGCAGTGGTTTGGGGTTTGAGATGACTCTGTCTTGTCCAAACTCTCCCCGTGCCCCCATTTTACTGCTCATGCCTTTTAACTCTGAATCTGCTGGGGCAACTGGTACACTTATATGTGAAGGGTAGCTTGATCTGAGCTATGGGAAAACAGGAGCAAAGCATGCTGCTCTTCTGCAAGGAGAAACCAGCAAAAACTCAGTGAAGCCAGAGCAAAACTTCCCTGGGAGATTTGGTGTGAGATCCTAGACTCTGTTAGAGGACTATAAGAAGCCTTTTCTGCCGGTGGTCAAAGGACAAACACTGTTGTGCTGAATCCTTACAAGTGATGTCTAGGACAGAGTGCTGGTTACGTGGTGGAATGTTGTGTGGTGCAGACTGCTGAGAAGCACTGGTCAGGATAGGTCTGAGGGGTTAAAATCAGGTCTCACCTGACTTCACACACAGATGACTTCTTCCACAGTAAAGTGAGAATGCATCAAACTCCCCATAACCCTCCAAGGCAAGAAATAGTGTGTACTAGGACAATTTAATCCTGGATATTCTTGCTGCTCCCTTTTCCCTCCCTTTCCAGACTGTCACATCTCAGTGCTATCAATATTTCATAGCAGATTATCATCTCCATTTTGCTTGCTCCACAGAATCGGGGAGGAAAGGGTGGATATACTGTCAGATAATGCCAAAAGGAGGGAGGGTACAGAGGAATTTGTTGCTGGTGGCATGTTATTTATATGAGTGTTGGGACGTGCGCCTGGGAAGTGACTGGTCTTGCACCTGGAAATTTGATGTCCATGATTCTTGGGACACATCTACCTTCTTAGACCCTGGTCCTCCTGAAACCCCTGCCCACCCCTGCCCATGCCCTTACTACATGCACTTGTTAGCTGTGGGCTGCCTCACCTTATGTCCCAGGGATTGGGTTCACCTTGTTTTGGGAAAAAACTGCCCCAGTGTGTTGTGCCTGGCTGAGCCCTGTGGACATGAGACAATTAGGCTGTGGCAGAGTTGTTGCCCAGCCCTTGGTGGATGTGCTGATGAATGAACTGCAGCCGCATGCTGTGTCCTACTCCCATGCACTGCTGCTGCTGTTAGTGACGGGTCAAAAGCTGTGTGAGTTATGCTGATTTCTTAATTTACTTCCATGTCCTCTCCTGGAGCTGTGAGTAATGTGCTGCTATCTCATTACGCACCAGTATCACAGCTGTTTAGCTGCTACGCACACACAACACACACATTTCCCAGGAGAGATACTAGTATCTGTGTTTTGCAGCCAGTTGTGTGAACAAACTGCCCTGGAGCGATGCACAATGAGAGATTACCAGCCAGATGATTGCCTTCATGAACTACACATATAAATCTCCTTAACAGGGTCCACGCAGCTTCTCACACGTCGGTGCTGATTTACACCGGCTGCCCAGGGACCACTTAACACAGCTCGCCGCTTCGGCCCTTTGCCTCCAGCCCCTGCGGGAGAGGCCGGACGCTTTCCCGCCGCGGGGCTGGCTCGCACCCGATGCCAGAGGAGCTCGGAGGGGTCGCGGAGGCGCTGGTTCGGGCGCGGAGGGCAGCGCGGGGTGCGCGGGGAATGCGCGGCCCGAGGGGCCCGAGCGCTGTCCGCCCTCAGGGTGCTGAAGGCGGCGCGGCGCGGCCCTGGGGCTCCCTCCAGCGGCCCGCGGGCACCGGGGCTCCTTCCAGCGGCCCGAGGGGACCGGGGGCTCCCTCCAGCGGCCCGCGGGCACCGGGGCTCCTTCCAGCGGCCCGAAGGGACCGGAGGCTCCCTCCCTCCAGCGGCCCGGCGGGGATCGGGGGCTCCTTCCAGCGGCCCGCGGGCACCGGGGCTCCCTCCAGAGGCCCGCGGGGACCGGGGCTCCCTCCAGCGGCCCTCGGGGACCGGGGCTCCCTCCAGAGGCCCTCGGGGACCGGGGCTCCCTCCAGAGGCCCGCGGGGACCGGGGCTCCCTCCAGCGGCCCGCGGGCACCGGGGCTCCCTCCAGCGGCCCGCGGGGACCGGGGCTCCCTCCAGAGGCCCTCGGGGACCGGGGCTCCCTCCAGCGGCCCGCGGGGACCGGGGCTCCCTCCAGAGGCCCTCGGGGACCGGGGCTCCCTCCAGCGGCCCGCGGGGACAGGGGCTCCCTCCAGAGGCCCGCGGGGACCGGGGCTCCTTCCAGCGGCCCGAAGGGACTGGGGGCTCCCTCCCTCCAGCGGCCCGCGGGGACCGGACCCGCCCGCCACCCCGCGTCCCGCCGCGGCCCCGACCCCACGGCCCTCACCCTCCCGGGCCACCCCTCTCAGGGCGGGCACGGGCTCGGCCCCGGGGAGCCGGACCTGGTGCCCGGGTGAGGCACAGTCCTACTTTGGCACTTTCTAGCCTTGCACCATTTTCTTACTTTTGGCAGAGGGTCGCTGAGCCCTCTCGAGCGTTAATGGATGAGGGCTTTTGCGGCTGGCTAAGGATGTAGAACTGCTGCTTCACAGGTCAAGACAGATAATTTAAATGACTGTGCCATCAAGGTTATGTAGAAATCTTCGGGCCAGCAAAGCTTTCCTCCTCCTGGAGGCAAAACATTCTCTTTTATCACAAGGCATATTTTCTCAGGTAAAAGACAGAATCTTCCCTTCAAAGAAGCTTTACAAGTCTAAGTGAACTATTTGATTATGTAGCAATATCTGTGAGCATCTTGATCTGCCTCAGGATGCAGACAGACACACTGGACAAAACCCAGGAATTAAAGTATGCAATGAAAGAAAAAGCAGATGGTAGAACTCTGATCATGCTACAAACAATGGGTTTTCTACTGATTTTTTTAAAATCTAGATTTCATACAGGGAAAATACTGAATTAACTTCCAAAAAAAAATGTCTTGAGTAAATTTAGTACTGTATCCAGTAGCATCCATGGGCAAAATGGTTGTGACTCTCTTCTCAGTCACGCAGGTATAAGTCAGCCTTACATCTATCTAAACTCATAAAACTGCAACAGTTTACACAAAAGGAAGATCAAGCGCTTCGATGTGTTTTCCCCTAACCTCTTAGTTAAGTTTGCTGACTTAGCTAGGTTTCACTGACAAGTTTGTTTAGAAGCAGGTCAAACCATTACTAATGCTTCATACAAGCATGCAGTACTGCTGCCTCATTCACTATTTGTTGTAGTTTTCATGTATTATCATGAATACAAATAATTTATTCTGTTTACCTTTCTTTTCTTGCAGTAATTCTTAAGATATCCCCTGATTTTTCTTCCCTAGCATCCTAGAAAAAGGTGAAGGAGAAAGGCTTGAAATTAGATTTTTGTAAAGTAACAATAACAAAAATACCCAAACTAATTTCAATCCTGCTAAGTGCTGAGTGTTTCTGGGGGAGTATGATCCCTCTTAAACCCATCTGACTCCAGCCTGAAATGCTGAGGAATGTGCTGCTGCTCAGCTTGAGGGGAGCCATGAAAAAGAGACTGATATCCATGATTTGGGTAAAGCCTGCACTGATACTGATTCAAGATTGGGTCAGGAAACAAATGAGAATGAAAGATCTTACTGGTAAACAAGTGCAGTGCATGGATTTGTGCGCCTGGCCAGATACCATGATGGGATAGTGTTTGTCTCTGACCTTCCCCAAAATGAAAGTTTTGTTTGTGTTCCATTTATTTTTACTTTTTCCTGGGTAACAATGTATGCAATCTGAAATTTCAAAGACTACATGTGTTTCAGGCATATGGGGAAGAACAAACAACTCAGAGCTCCTTCATGTTATGTAATACAGGCAGATGATAATATAGACATGAGTTTTGACAGGCTTGAAATTATGTAAGCTACACACATCCTCTGGATTTTAATCCTCTGCTTTTGCACTCTTCATTCACATGAGCAAATTCCACCAGAGTCAGTAAGACTACTCTCATTACTACATCACATTTATACGGGATACCTTGCAGAACCAAGTCCTAAATTATGTATATTAAATAAAACTTTAAAAATACATTTAGAAATAACCCTCAAGTGGATAATACTAAGGCTGGGTAAACTCATTCTTTTCTCTCTATCTTTCCAAGCCTAGGCAGTTCTGTGAATTATTTTTTTACCTGCTTATTTTTTCCCCATATCTTCTCTGTGTGTTATTAATAGAGGGAAAGGCAGAATTTATGAAGTCACAAGGAGCCCTACAGAGATAAATCTGTGTAATTGTACAATGGAAACTGACAGCTTTTGCATGCGTATTTCAGTTGTGGGTTTTCTAAAATCCGATCATAGATATCAGTATATGAGTATATGCAAAAACATTGTGCTAAATGCTTGTGGAAAATCTATCCAATCTGTAAAATACAAGGACATTTCAAAGTTAACTTCCATTTGAGAAGCAGAATCAAAGTATTCAACCTTTCTCCTCATGTTTGCTTTTGTAGCATTATTTGCTATGCATTTTTCTGCCATAGTCTTTTGTGGGCTAGTTATAAACTGAGTGTGTGATTTTAGACTGGATTACGAACTGCTTTCCTTTTATATCCTGTAATATCACCTGACCAGTATCAGTGGGTCACAGCTTAATTAGATTAGCATTGGATACACTTTTCTTTGGAGTAGCTGCATCATTGTTGTGTTAAGTAGGGCAAATGCACTAAGTATATTTACAATTTGATGATTAATTGCCTCCAATATATAGGAACTCAGGCAAAACCATGAATGAAACCTGCTTTCATCAGTGAATTTCAGTTTACAACAGTCAGTGGGGTTGCTCTCACTAAAACTTACCTTGCCAGCTTTGATATGATTTTTTTTTCTGCTGTCAAGACACTTCTGGGTTGCTGTCAAAGGTTTGTTTATTGTTTATTTGTTGCTTTTCATGGCCTAGAAAGAGGCATGTGCTCCAAAACAACATCATCTAATGCGAAATAATCACATACCAGAGCACTGCACTTACAGCTCACAGTTAACAGCAGATCGTGTTTGAATGATCCTTATTAGCCTGTACAGAAGTCTGAAGGGGATAAACATCTCCAGTTCAGCTTCTTACTGCACTTCTCAACAGTTCAATGATGTCATGGGAATAGGAAAGAGAAGGCAAAACTGGAGCTGTTCAAGGGATTAGTCTTTTTCCAGAAGGTGGGGAAGGTTGAGGGTAGAACAACTTCTCCTTACCTTTTCATTATTTCCAGAATATCTGGCTGTGCAGGAGAGAAACTACAGAGTTTCACATAAAAGGTGAAATTTAGTAAACAGAAAAGAAATTACACTTTTAAATGAATGCTTGGGTTGGTGGAAACTCCAAACCTGAAAATCCTTACTCAGCTCCTGCCTGGCACTCCATTCCTCCAGGCACACAATGTATAATAGTCAGGGCAAGTGGTCAGTGCCATGGTGGGGAATGGGAAAGGCAGCACCCACAGGGTGGTGGCAAGTGGCTCCTTTTCAAAGTGGCAACCTGTCACAAGTAGGGTCCCCAAGGGATCGATATTGGGCTCAATGCTGCTTAATGTCTTCATAAGTGATCTGGAAGACAGGATCAAGAGTACCCTTATAAAGTTTGTCCATGGTCTCAAACTGAGTAAGGAAAGGAGAAGCCCCCCTGCAGGAAGATCTGGATTGTCTGAAAGAGTGAGCTAGCAAGAACCCTACATCCTTGTCAACAAGGAAAAGTGTAAGATGTTGCATCTAAAAAACACAACCCAGGATTTCAGCACAGGCTGGGAATCTGCCTGGCTGGGAAGCAGCTTTATAAAAAGGGATCTTGGAGTCCTGGTGGACAGCAGATTCAGAATGAGTGACCAGTGTGCAGCTGGGGCAGAGGAGGCCAGCAGGAGGCTGGGCTGCTGACATCCTCAGCAGAGATCAAGAAATCATTCTCTCACTTTATTCAGCATTTGCCTGGCCTGGAATACTGTGTTCAGGTTTGGTCCCAGCTATACAAAAAGGATGTGGACTGGCTGGACAGACTGGAAAAAGAGGCCACAAAGATGAGCAAAGAAGGGGGAAGCCAGATGTATGGGAAAAGGCTGAGAGAACTTGGTTTGTTCAGCCTTGAAAAAAAGGAGGCTTAGGGGAGACATTTTCACCCTCTAGTATTTAAAAGATGGCAACAAAGATCAGACCTTTTTTACAAGAAGTCTTATACAAAAGGTGAGGGGTAATGTGCAAAAGTAACTCTTGGGGAGATTATGATTGGACGCAACATGAAAAATATTTGCAATGAGAATAATCTCTCCAGGGAACTGGTTGATTGACTGACATTGGACACCTTTAGGATTCGTCTGGACAGGATGCTGGGCCATCTTGTCTGGACTGTGCTTTTGACAAGAAAGGCTGGACCAGTTCATCCTGGAGGTCCCTTCCAAACTTGCATTCAAGGTGTCTGTGTCTATATGATCACATTTCTCTAAGTATAGCTTTCTTGCCCTTAACTGTGCTTCTGTTTCTGTGCACCCCATGAAGTGTCTCAATAAGTCTAGGTTTCCAGGCAGCCTACCCTACCCAGCATCCAAACACTGTTCTACTTGGAGCACATTTTGCAGTTGTACTACACACATAGCACCTGTCCAATGTCAAAGTCAGTAGAGAAGGTTATTGTGCTCTTCCTCTGTGTAACAAAGGTGGTAATAAAAATATTCCAGGGATGTGGTAGACAAGGTTTGAATCCCTTTTTCCCTAGAGGGGACTGAAGTCTGTCTCTCTTACCTCACCAGAGAGTTTCCAAAGCAAACCCATTCCTAGCACAGCTTTTCTTCTTTGAAGATAGAACTTTAAGATCCAATGTGAAAAAAGAAAAAATTAAAAAACAATAATACTGACTCTATAACTGTTTATGGAATTCATCACTGAAGGTGTCCTTACTTATTGTAATATTATTCCAATATTACTGGATGGAAAGTGCCTGGGCTCTTCTCGCCCTTGCTGCTTGGCCTGAGTCAGCACTGTGGTGGTTTGACCGCAGAAATACCTCTGGCTTGCTGGGTGCTGTAGCTGGGTACTTGGAACCAAGTCCAGGCTTCTAGGAACTCAGGCTCACCTCTGGTGAAAGTCCTTAGGCTAGGTGAAGAGAAAAGGAGACGGATTCTGTGGAGGGTTTAATCCAGGTTTCCTCCAGGATCACAGATCTCTCTGAATCTTAGTAACAGCTCCACAGAATACCGACCACATGGTCTGAATCACCTTTTAAGTTCGGGGGCAGGGGGAGGGAAGGGACGCGTGAGCCACCAACCAGGTGGGATGGGCAGGGTCTCAGGGGACAGGTGACACACAGACAGGCCAATGACCTTGGCGCTGAGGGGCATCTTTTGAACTTCTGCCAACCAGATGATGCCCCTGCTGGAATGTTAAGCTTTGACTGGCAGCACTTAGCAGGAGACAAGGGCAGGGGGAAGGGAGTAGGTATTACCACACCTGGGAGGGACTGGGATAGCTGAAAGAGGAAATGACATCACACTGCAACACTAGCTCAACACTTTAGTGTTTTATATAATGTTGTTAAATCATTCCTTGAACACAGGTCCCTATACAGCAGACTGTACAGTTTGATCTCCACTCTGACATGATGAATTTTGAACCTCTTTGTCAGGGTGCTGAAAAGCTCAAGTATGTAGGGGAAAATATCACAGTGATTCTGTAAATCAGGGAAACCAAGAGAAATTAGGGAAATTTGAGGTTTTAGACATACTCCCTGCCTCTCATAGTTGCAGAGTCTTTTTGCATACTGTGCAAAGATCTGTAAGAGTATGGTGGCATTCAACAGAGGCTTCTGAATTAAACTCTAGTAGTTGTGTGTCTGCAAATGAGTTGCTCAAGGACCTTGCTTTGTGGCTTATGAGCCATTTTTTCTTCATCTTGCCTTTCTTACAAAGACAAGTTCTGTCACTTGCTGTGTTCTTGGTGCAGTGCAGCTTGTACTATCAGGAGTGCAGAAAGGACTGTAAAGTTTAAGTCTGACCCAAGGAGGGAGATGAATGCAAATGACTGGGTTAGTGCTGCAGTGAATCTTGAGCATTTTGTTAGCAGTCTCAGTCATTCAAACCAGGGATGGAAGAGACAATCAAAAATGATCAAGCACAAAAAATCCTGAGGATCTGGCATTTCTTGAAATGAAAGATTTTTCTAAGTGATATTATTAAGACCTGACTTACTCACAGGCTTCCAACAGTTTAATTTAGATCCTTGATCTAAAGCCCACATAATGTAGTAGAAAGAATCCCATAGGTATTGGGGTCTTTAGGTGAATCATGAAGATGACTTGTCAGGACTCTCTTTAGGGAAAGTTTTGCTGTGAATCCACAGTTCTTCTGAAAAAGAACACAAATGTAGACATCCAGCTCCTCCAGGAATCTCTCTGAATGAGCTGTGTCATGCTTATCTCTCCAAACAGCCAGGTCTGCTGACAGAGATACCAGTGTGGTGCTGCTTAACCTAGAATGAAAATATCAGGAACAGTACACAGGATGAAGTGGAAAGCCAGGCAGTCATTGGCTGACAGAAGAATGTCTTGTCATACGAGTTGTATTTATTAGCAACTATTTAAAGAAATGCTGCTATTTCATTTGCCGGCTTCTCCTGCTGCAAGGTGTCATAAGTTAGCTCTAGAGGAGAGAGGAAGGCTGTGAAGTTCATTAATTATCCATTGCTGCAGTCCATGAAGCAGATGAGTGTAAAAAAAAATCAAAACTAACACAAGCCATTTTTTTCCCACAATCACAACAAATAATTGTGCTTCTTCCAAATAGTCTGATGTTGGTGTTATAATTTTATATGATGCATTAGTTTAAATTTAGATAACAGTAGCCCTCAGTATAAATGAAATAATATCTGAATTCAATAATAGAATTTTTTACTTCAATTTTATTTTTCAATATTGATTTAATCATCACTTTACAGTTTTGTATTTCCCTCTATCTTTGCTGTCCTTTGCCTTAAAAAAATGAAGAAATTCTTCTTTAATTAAAGTAATGGAAGCTTTCAATATTGTCAGAATCTTCATTTTGAGAATCAGGTTTTGTCTTTAGGTTGATCTAATCTTTAGGCACTATACTATTTCTCCTTTATTCAAACTCTCCTGCTCCATTTACCTTAGAACTACTCAGGGAGGGAGATATCTATTCTGTGTTCCTTGCATTAGGTCTGCCACAGTAGAAGACCCTTTCATAAATCCATAACTATCAACACAGTGAAAAGAAGAAATAGTAAAAAAACAGGAAAATGAAAAGCACAGAAAAACTAAATAATATTGCATGATATTACATGATATTACATGATATTACATGATATTCATGTAGCAGACATTATATAATTCTGGAGGTAGAATTTAAGGTAAATAAATTACTTAGATCTCAAGGAAGTTATTCAAATAAGGGCATAAGATCTAGATATACACATTCTTTTATCCTATGATCCTCTTGTCATATGGGAAAGTACCTCCAATGCTCATTAATATTAATAAACTTCATAAGCATACTAGACAGGGTTATAATTGACATAGAAATCATCCCACATGTGCTCAGTATAATTTAATATGCAGATATGCTTGTTCTTTTAGAAGAAGGAGTAATATTCACCACAGATTTCAGCTAGGGATTGAGAATGAGGATCATACCCATTCCATCACTGAATTAATCATTGGTCTGTGGTGACCCACACATATTTTATGCATTTCAGAGCTAAATTTTATTTGAAAATTTGCCTTCCTCAGCTGCTGTAATAAGTGACTAATATTCAAGTGCTTTGAGAGTTTTGTGTAAAACATCCCAACATCTTCTACTATGCATCAAAAGAAGAATACTGCATTTGCTTCTTTCAGCCATGCACATTTTTGTTGAAACATGAATCCATTGAATATAGTGGGAATGTATGCATTTAACTTTATTCTTTCTTTAAAGACCTGGTTCCACATTATTCTCTTCAGAGTTGGAAGCTATGTCCTATAAGAAGTTAAGAACCCTGGTTTTGTCTAATATGGAGAAGAGGAGGCTAAGGTGTGACCTCATTGCTCTCTAACAGCTTCTTGAGGAAGGGAGGGAGAGAGAGAGAGATGCTGAGCTCTTCTTCCTGGGATCCATTGACAGGACATGTGGGAATGGTCCAAAGCTGGACCAGGGAAGTCAGAGAATAGACATTAGGGTGCATTTCTCTACCCAGAGGGTGTTCAAATATTGGAACAGGCTCCCTAGAGAGGTGATCAATGCCCCAAGTTTGTCAGGATCTAAGAGGCATTTGGACAATATCCTTAATAATGTTCTTTAACTTTTGATGGCCCCTGAAGTGGTCAGGCAGCTGGCTGTTATAAGTCCCAAGAAACGGTACTATTCTATTATTCTATTATTCTATTATTCTGTTATTCTATTATTCTATTCTATTCAACTCTACTCTATTCCAGCCTGATCATCAGTGACTCTAACAGCTACCTGTACTGAAAAGATGTAAAAGTAGGTGTTATATAGGTGGAAAATGACCTGGGGGTGCTGGTCAACAGCTGCCTGAACATGAGCCAGAGTGTGCCCAGGTGGTCAAGAAGGCAAATGGCCTGGATCAGCAATAGTATGGCCAGCAGGACCAGGGCACAGATTGTCCTCCTGTACTCAGCACTGGTGAGGGCACACCTCTAATCTTGTGTCTGATTTTGGGCCCTTCACTGCAAGAAAGACATTGAGGGGCTGGAGTGTGTCCAGAGAAGAGCAACGGAGCCGGGGAAGGGTCTGGAGCACAAGTCTGAGGAGGAGCAGCTGGGAGTGCTCAGCCTGGAGAAAAGGAGAATCAGGGGAGCCCTTATCACTCTCTACAGCTGCCTGACAGGAAGCTGTAGCCAGGTGGGGGTTGATCTCTTTTCCCAAGTAACAAGAGACAGGACAAGAGAATGTGGCCTCAGATTTCCCCAGGAGAGGTTTAGATTACATAATGGGATAAATTTCTTCATCAAAAGGATTTTCAAGCACTGGAACAGGCTGTGCATGGGAGTGGTGGTGTCACTATCCCTGGAGGGACTTAAAAGTCATGTAGGTGTGACGCTTTGGGACATGGTTAAGTGATGGACTTAGTGCTGGGTTAACAGTTGGGCTTGATGGTCTTAGAGGTCTTTTCCAGCCTAACTGATTCTATGATTCTTTATAGTAACTTATTCTTGAAACATTAAGGGTATAGTGTACCTCAGTATGGTCAGAGAGATTTACAGGAGATTCCTCAAGGATCTGAAGGTCCTTGAGAGAAGCCAGTGAAAATTCTTTTTTGAGACTTAAGCAGAACTTAAGGCATATGAAACTTGCCTAAAGGGCTGTTCAAGTTTAACAAATTGCAGTAAAACCATTTTTACATTCCAAATGTAGGCAAATGCCACTCTGACTGATGCTAGGACAATTTACATGTTCTCTGCAATCCTGAGAGTAATAGCAGTTTGCTGACAACAATAGGAAGAGAAGAATTTATTACATGTATTTAATTTGTGCTAATGGAATTGCTTTTGTCTGCTGTGTTCCATTAGCCACCTGAGAGGCTGTAAGAAATGCCAGAAGTGCACATGAAGTGTTCCTATTTTTCTATGTGATGGTGCAGGATGGTAGGCCCCCATTAATCTTATAATCTCAATAGCTCTTCTTGCTTAGAAATTATTTTTTCAATGACTTATTACTTTCTTCCCTGTAAAAATACTTGTGTCTGGTTATTCTTAAGGTACATTTTCTGATGACAACCACTCTTCTTTGATAACACTGCTTGGTATATTATGTAACACAAGCATTCAGTTACTTCAAATCTCATCAACAATCAAAGCTTTAAGTACAGAACTCTCCAAGGCAGTGTGACTTTGGAGAACAAGTGTAAAAGAATGAACCTTAACATGTCAATTATTTAAAACTCAAGAAAAACTCTCATATACATAAAGATTGGTATAAGTTTAAGTTGTTCAACGTTCCCTAGATTTTGTACAAAGATTGTAAGGTAATTGCTCCATTCCTCTTCAAGCAGTTAGCAGATCTTTGCTGGCCAGATTGCTTTCCATGACACCAGAACATGCTAACTTCCACACCGAGTTTTAAAATGGTCTATCCAAGTGAATTTATTAAAGAACACTTCTGATGGTGTACAAGAAGGAAGAGGATTTGAGATCACTTCTGGTTTTCTTTTGCAATGGAAAGCTTCTGTAATTTGGACTGACCTAATTGTTTCTTTTTTAATCTAAAAGCAATGTATATATCTAGTAAGATTTCATATTTAAATTTCTAAAGGTTCAGACCAATTCATAGATTTACATATTTTTTTAATATGATGCAAATACTCAGCAAAAGTAATGCTGTAAAATTTCATGCTTTTATTCCTTTTTTTGTAACTTGCTTTCAGGCTCAGTAATTACATTTGCAAGTCAAAATAATATTTACTATGTCCCTAAAGTTTGTGTATATCTGAAGATAGTTTATAGGTGCAATTTATAAATGGAAAATATGCACACCATTAATTAAGAGATGTTTTTTTCTAATTACTATAATTAAACTATAATCTGGAAATCAAACTGTCATATTCTGGCTAACAGCAATATGGATTCAGCAGCTGCAGATTTTAAGGCAACTTGAAAGGTGTGTAGTCAAAGCTTAGTGCCCTTTACTACAGAATGACAATTCAAGGAATCTCAGACAAGGAAAAAAGAAAATGCTAGAGTATCCTACAAATAAGGAAATCATTAAATATCCAAATCATAAACACATAAATATCCAGAAAACCCCCAGATTTTCTTGCAGACTTTGTACAAAACTTGTGGTCCCCAAAACACGGAAGGATAGATGGTTAGCTATCCTGAGTTAGTCCAGAGAAGGGCTATGAGGAGCTGCCAAATGAGGTAAGGCTGAGAGAGCTGAGATTGTTCAGGCTGGAATGAGAAGGAATAGGGGTGTGTGGAGAGTGGTAATCTGATAGTTATGTATGAATAGATTATTCTAAAGTAAGGAGACAAACTTTTCTCAACAGTGCCCAGAGACAGGATGATAGTCAATGCGCATGAACTGAAATGCAATAAATTCCACTTATACATTAAAAAAAAATCTTTTTTTAACTCTAAATGTGAATGAGCACTATGACAGGTTGCCTAGAGATGTAGTGAAGTCTTCATTCTTGGGAATATTCAAAATCTGACTGGACAAGATCCTAAGCAGCTTGCAGGTGATCCTGCTTTGAGGAAGATCTGACAATATGATCTCCAGAAGTCCTTTCCATTCTGTGATAGCAGTACAGGTATTGTTTCAAGAATACAGATACAAAGACCTACTGAGGATCTGGAGAGCAGAACTAACATGGTAATCCAGGCTGAACATGGTTAGATGGTCACATGCAAGGCACATTTCCTGTGATCACAGGGTGAGACCTGGTTTACACGCTGTGCCTTCTGCAAGGACTTCAGTCCATTCTGTCCCCAAGCCATGGGAGGGCCTTGCCTGCAAGTCTGTGTCATAGAGTCATGCAATCATTTTAGCTGACAAAGACACTTTGGATCATCAAATCTAACAATAAACCTAAAACTACAGAGTCCACTACATGTCATCAGCTCTCATTTCTTCATGGGAGTTGTTCTGTGGGCTCATCACCATCATATGGTTCAAAGCTCAAAGCAGCAGCCTTGTCTTCCCCATCCCCATCTACGGACATCAAGCACTGCCAGAGCACAACTTACAGCAAACATCAGATACATGCTCACTCCATGCTTCTTTTGGGCAACAATTCTGTCTCCACTTCCTAGATCTCTGTGGTCTGTGCAATATTACAGATGGAAGAGTTTGAAAAATATTAGTAATACATGCCTTTCTTTCTACCAGCAAAAAAAAAAAAAAAAAAAAAAAAAATTCCTCTACCAGTACCAACCCCTGAGTTTCACATGGTGAGATTGCTATGTTAATGTTCAGAGATGTGATATAAGAGTGTGTGTGTGTGGGTGGGTGGGTGGGTGGGTGTGTGGTCTCCCTAGGACTTTCTCAGCAGCCTTAAGTGCCAAAGAAAGCTGGAGGCAGGTTTACCCTCAGGCAGTCAGTCTACCAAAGTTAGAACAATGTTTTGAGCAGCAGATCCATCTATCCAACAACTCTCCTTTAAAAAAAATAAAAGTAGAAACTAACCTTCTGCCAAGGTGATGATCTTTAAACATACTGTTTTCAGTTGCAGTGGATCCTGCTTATTTTCACTTCTTTTCAGGATAGAGGATTACTCTAAAATGAAGAGACAGCTGTGACAACTTTCAAATATGGAAGGGGTTGCTACAGAGAGGAGGAAATCAATTGCTCTTTGTTTTATCGATGAGTGATTGTGACATGATGGGTTAAGTTGTTCTATGGAATAGTTACATTAGTTTGTACAAGAAATCTTGAAAAATAATCTAATAACAGTAACTTCAATAACGTCATTTTGCTTGGAAGATTTTACCTTGAGGTATAATTAAACAGTTTAGAGAGACAATTTTTAGGAGTGACTTAGGTAATAACCAGGACCCAGGAGCATGGGTTAAGTGACTTATCAAGGCCCTTTCATGCCCTACTTTCTATAATTACATGATACTTGCTGCTAATTTTGACTATGATGCAAAGTATTCTCACCCCGAGTTTCAAAAGAAGTAAACAATTTCATATACATAATGATTGCTGCCCTGAGGCTGATGAATTAGTCTGAATTATTTTAATTTATGTAGCCTGAAATGCCATAGCTTTGGATATTTATATTTGTGGTTTGCTACAGAAATGTTTGATCAAATAATAGCCAATAATATTTTTGATGGTGCAAGAAAATGATAGAATCTGATTGTCTCTTCCAAGAGAGTAACAACTGGTGGAGATATTGTGTTGCTAATAAAGTCATGTAAACTTCAAAGCCGAAAAAACAGAGAAGAGTGAATCTTGATTGAATAGGGGCTATTTTTGCCCATTGAAATTTTTAGGTCATCATCACTTCATTTTATGTCACCTTTAATCTTCCTCATTTTATATCATTATCCTGGTCTGATTTATTTATTTTCATGGATATATATATATATATATATATATATATATATATATACACGCACATAAATATATTCAGAGGAGCAGTGTTATTTTAGATTCTTTTTATTGTATAAATGTGCATATACCACTCAATTATAAAGAATAAGAATTTTCCTTGTTGTTCCTGCTCTAAGCAAATATTTCAGCAATTGTGTACATTAAAAGATATGTCTCAGAAATCTTTGGGACTACAGCTGACTTTAGGACTATTCCTAGGTATGTGGTGTGCATGAAAATAATGGAAACCAGATAGGAGTACATAAGTAAATACAGAGATTAATTAATGCTTGCCGAGTAGCTGGAGCATCATTAAGAGGTGGAAGAGTCCTGTCTCTAACTTTGCATCTAAAAATCCATCCTAAACTCTGGGAATGCTCCTGGAACATCTTGTGTCCTGCCAAGTTTCTCCATGTGTGACACCCCCAACAAGTTGATTAGGCCTGAGGATGTTTTCTGTCACTGTAGTACCAGAGCTCCCTCCCTAGGGCTGAGCATCCTGCCCTGACACCAACAGGGAATTGGGCTTTTACTGTGGAACGGACACAAAATATTTCCTTCCTCTCCAATAAAGGGAAAGGCCTTAGTAGCAGACAATTTTAACTAAGGGAACCTGTTGGCTAATGTTCTCTTCAAGGGCAATACACCCTGACCTTGGCAGGATATTCATGTTGTGAAGGGCGATTCAGTCATTCAGGAAAACACTTTCCTTCACAGACTACAAAATCACTAGTAGTCATTCAGAGTAATTATACAGACAACTTTAATGAACGATTCTCAGACAACCATTTCTACTCCTGCTAGACATAAGACTCTTTGCAAAATGAGTACTTTGAAAATTATGCTGGATTTTTTGTTCAAGAAGGACGATGGTATTAAACACACAGGCAAAATACAGTTACTCTTGTTCTTAGTGGAAGTCAGGTGGTAGATAATGGCAGGACATCCAATTATTATTCATCATAATAATAATTTTAAAGAAGATTGACAGTGCATGAATTAGGATGCATTTTTCCAGACGTCTTGTCATCCAGTAAAGAGTTTTTATTGAATACTGAGGTCCGCAGGAGCTGAAACCCCCCAGAGGAGGGATTTTGCAGCTCTGAGTGTCAATGACTCTTCCATTTCAGTTTTCCAGTTGAACTGGGAGCTGAGGAGTGCCACATGGTTCCCACATGCTGCAGGTGTGTTCTGAAACTTAAATATTTCTGTGTTGCCACATTTTCCCTTCTGGGGGCCACCAGACATGTATCAGCCTAACAAAGGCCTTTCCACACCTAAAAGTCTAAGGTTTTCAGAAGTGCAGCAGTTGCACTACTTTACTACTTACTAAGGAAATATAAAAGATGTGAGGGTGGAGTTTGGGGTTTTTCCAAATTCTTCCAAGAATTGAAAATTTTAACATAAAAATCATGCACTTAAAAAAAAATTAGCACTTCATAAAACTGTTTTGGTTCTCCGTATTTATCTTGCTTGTCTCCAAGTATTGTTCCCCAATATTTGTATTTTTAACATCATCTTGTGAGGTATTTTTGTCACATAGTTCTACTTTTATAATCAATATTTTTCTCCTTAAAAGCAATAACTGGCATGATTTAGAGTCCTTGTCTTTTTTTGTAAACTCTGTGTAAAATACTATATGGGAATATGTCAGAAAGTTAGAAGACCAAAATGCCTGGAAAATAATTTATGATACTACTACATGGTGTATTTATTGGAAAAATATGTAGGCTTTTACTCATATAATGATTATTCATGCTGACAAACGGATATGAATATTCATGAGGATGACAACAAGAAGAAGTCATTTGCACTTGTTCCTGTTTCTATCTAGAATTTGATATAGATTACACAGGTAGCTACTGTACAGTGTCAGCAGTGAGATATCAGCTTTATAACAACAACTGGTGAGTTCATGGTGCTATATACAGACATGCCTTTAATTGCTTTCAGCACCACACTCTCTAAACAACAAGAAAATAACTTGAACAATGGAGCTTGGCTGGGGTCTTATTTTAATTTAAGAACAGACAATTTCTCTTTTTTTATTTTTTGTTTGAAACAATCTGATCAATGCTAACTGGCTGAGTGGCAGAACTTGTGCAGTAAGAACTGATTTCAGCCTTGTAGGGATACCAAAATATTCAAATTGTTATCAGGAAGGAGCCATAAGCGATTCCTTAGGATTTCTGAAATGCTTTATTTCACTCATGTTCTGATATCTAACAGATCAAGAATGTTGGAAGAGATTGCTTAAAAAAACCATCAGGATCAGGAGAATTTCTCCATCAAACAGATGGAATCTGGATCAAGTGCTAAACTCAATGAAGTGTCATTGAACCCTGTCATTACCTATGACCTTTCTCCTTCAACCCTTTCATAATTTAACTACTAGAACTGTCTGGCTTTCAAAAAATATTAACCAGTTGGAAAACCAGATTATGAAACTGATTGTCTTTAGTTTTCTTTTTTAAAGCTCAGAAGCAATGTTCTCTCCCCTGCCTGAAATTCCAGCAAGAAATCAACTTTATCAGCTAATTCCTGGCTGAAATGATGGGATGGTTTTTGTGCCACAAAACACAGTGTCATCAGGCTTGGTATTCATATGCCAGCATGTCCAAAACCACACTCAATTTCTTTTCAAGCACTGGTCTGCTTGACTGCTCCTAGGAGCACAATATTTATGTATCCTGACTACAGCAATATTGACTTAAATATTAAATTTGTGAGCTAAATACTCACTAAGACCAAACACTGTTTTGCTTAAGAAAATTTCCTTTTGAAGACAATCAGCTTCTGTGTGAGCAGGTAAACACTGACCTTGCTCCTGAGTGTTCCTTTACACGACCCAAGCTGCAAAAATGTCCACACCATTCATGGCAGTGCATTGTATCAAATCCTGTACTCAGACATCGTTATGTAAATAATCTGAGGGGCTTCTCTCGTTATTTTATGTCCACCAAGTTTTAACAGTCTCCAGCAGCATTCCTTGTATCAGCAGGGTTCATTATACAACTTCAGAGACACAGGTTGTTTTGCTTTGCGTCATTTATTTAATATTCCATGAACAGTCCAGTTTCTGTTTCTTCTGCTTATACAAGCAGGGAGAACAAAGGCATGGCTTGTATTGTCAGGCAAGGAGAATTTGGCTCACGGTAAATATCAGGGTTTGAAGTTAATCCCATCCTTGTTTTAAACCAGAATAAGCCATTGCCTTCAAAGGAATTAGTTCTAAATCCCACCACTGTCAGTGCAAAATGAATCCTGCACTATATGTCTCCTCTGCTAGCAAAGTGTCAGGAGAAGCCTAATCCTTCATTATTTGTCTCTGGTATATTTTGTCAGCCAAGGACTGAATAAACTCTTTCCCACAGCACTCTCTGTACTTTTGATGTCAGTTTGACTTCTTCTAGCTCACCACACTGAAGCATTCACCGTGACTAATAGCAGAACAACACCCACAGGTTTCACAAAGGAAAATGTTTGTCCTTCCCTAACTCTCTGAGATTAAGTTTTAATCCAGCAGGTCTGGAATGTTGTAACTTCTCATGGCTTTTGTCTGGTACATTTCCATTTGCTCCCCTGTCCTTTCCCTATTTTCCTAATATTTTATATTAGAGTGTTCCTAAATGATAGCTTAAAAAACTCGAGATAAAGCAGACTTTAAAGGAAATATCAAATAACACTAGACATCAATAAAATCCCTGTTTAACATTGAGTGACTCATGTCATCTGCTGTGCCTAAGACATGTTCAGTTCAGCCCTGGGGGACAAAGTCTCCTGGGCCCTATTACAAATCCCTGGCCATCCTAAAGTTTTCCTTGCAAGTTCATCCAAATCTTCATAAGCTCTCCATTTCCTGAAGTCTCCCAAGGTCTTAGCACTGGTTCTCAGTGTGGTTAAGGATGCCTGAAATTCTGTGTACACTGAAGTCAGACTGTAACTATTTCTTTTAATATGCCCAAGATTTCTCTGAAGTGTAAGTCTCATGTTTACAACTCAACAGGGACAGCTAAGAAAATAGGTGTTTGGGTTTGGTTGTTTGTTTTTTTTTTTTTTTTTGGTTTTGGCATTTTTCAATTTGCTAGGAAAGGACTCTAAAAATGGAATTGCTGAGTTCTGTCTTTTCCTGGTTTTCAGATTATCACAGTCAGCAACAAAAGGAGGTACTGAGGGAAAAAATAAAGACAGGAATATCAATTTCTTTTATTGGAGCTTTCTGGTCACTTTTCAAAAAATAATTTTAAGTGGAAGCAGAACAGCCATGATGAGAAATTTAGAGGAAGAAGATATTTTCCATATTATTTCTGGTCTAGTAAAGGTAAAACCTGATCTGGGGACTCTAAGCTGGTTCTTGGTGTCTCACACATCAATTAGCTGTAAATTCAATGGCAAACTCCATCACCAGTGACACCCATGCAGAATGGCAACCACTTACAGGTCAAAAGTGGGGAAAACCTAGCCTTGAGATTGGCCTGCTGTAAAAAATGCTAATAATAAAAAAACAAAGAACATTTGTTTCCATCACTGTTTTGGCCTCTTTTTTAAAAATTATTATTTTAGGTCAATAGTTTTAAAAAAGAACAGCTGTAAGGGATAATTTATTTACCAGCAGGTATCACTGATTAACATACACAGGTAATTATTAGAGCTTCCCATCAGAATACAAGCAGGTTTTAGAAAAGTACACTCGACACTGTGATATCCCTCATGTATTTTTCATTAGCAGTATTCTCAGTACTATTTCAGTTAAACTAAATCACTTTTTAATAGGTATTAGTCTCATTCTGACACAGACTAGAGTGGATTTCATAAGGTTGTCTATTTCTTGATAAAGAGTTCAAGAGTAATTTCAGATTATTACATTTTGCTATTACTTTATTTTTTTCCATTGTAATATCAAAAGGGAAAAATGATTTGCAGAATCTTGGTTCTTTCTTTGTCCTATAGACATAGCTTGGTAATTCAGAGGAAAATACATGCAACCTGGCCTAACGTAACTAGGAAGAATAACAAAAAGCTTCTCTTGTTAGAGCTCTGTGGAATGCACCAAGGCAGGGTCACCTGCACACAAATTATGACAATTGCCAGTTCCAGTGGGAAGAGCCATGGAGTTTGTCCTGCAGGTAATTTCTGGGGCGTGAACACAATTCATCAGATGGAAAGGGCAATGACGTATGCCAGAAAAGAGGAACAGCTGTCAGCCCTACAAACATAATTATCGGTCACCTTTGACATCTTACTTTGGATAAGAGCCATTATTCAGAGCAATGAAAACAGCTGTGCAGAACAACACCCCAAAAATACTTAGCAGAAACGCACACTACATAATTCACATCTCCTTAAAATGTAGTGAAACTCTTTCCACTGCTGTAAAACAGCTTTGATGTGTTTGGCTTTTTTTCCCTCCAATACTCCTAATTGGTTGCACCCTCTGATAACGGATCTACTAATATTTTTATGCTTTGGCTATTTGACATTGACTTAGGTAAAACTATTGTAATAATTTGAAGAAAGTTTCCAGAAGTGACTTTCACTTTAGGCATCCTACTTTTAGGTTCTCCAGGCTCATCCTAAACTCAGTGATGCTCTCAGACTTTTCCAGACCAAGTGTCAGCTGGAATTTTTTGTCAGTGAGATGATGTTTAATGCTCAAATGTACGGTACAATTCTACTGGGAGACAATTATTTACAACTCAGATATCCTTGCATGCAATGCAAGGGGAAAAAGTAATATTTTGTAAGGGTTGCTTAAAAAAACCCAGAGGCATTATTTTTAAGTCTCAATATCCAGGAATTCATGGGTATACTTCCCCATTTCAGATGAATTTGTTGTAAATCTTTGGTTAGATGTTGTAACTTTCAGCTGGAGTAATTTATTTCTCAAGCAGCTTTAAATGGAATGTGGCTCCTTTTTGAACTTATAATTACTTTGATAGTTGTTTTGAACAGTAAATATGCAGTATGTAAGGGTGGAAAACTTCTGCATAGAATCATAGAATATCCTGAGTTGGAAGGGATCCTCAAGGACAATTGAAGTTCAGCCCCTTGCCCTGCAAAGGACAACTTCAGCAATCACACCATGTGCCTGAGAACATTGTCCAAATTCTCATTCAGCTCTGTCAGGCTTGAGATTGTGACCACTTCTCTGGAGAGCCTGTTCCAGGGCCCAAAAACCCTTTGGGTGAAGAAACTTTTCCTAATATCTAACCTGAGCCTCCCCTCACACAACTTCAAGCCATTCCCTTGAGTGTTGTCACTGGTAAGGAGAGCAATGAGATCAGACCTGACACTCCACCTCCCCTCATGAGGAAACTACAGACTGTGATGACATCTCCCCTCAGTCTCCTCAAGTAACTTCAGCTGCTCCTCATATGTCTTCCTTTCTAGGTCCTTTACCATCTTCATGAACATTTGAACATTTTCTAATAGCTTTATATCTTTCTAATATCTCTGGTTCCCCAAACACAGGACTTGGGGTGAGGCTGCCCCCAAGAGAGGGACAATCCCCTCCCTTGCCAGCTGGCAATGCTGTGCCTCATGTCCCTCAGGACCCTCTTGGCTGCCAGGGCACCTCTGACTCATGTTCAACTTGCCATCAACCAGGACCCCCAGATCTCTTTCCACAGCCCTGTCCCAGGTGCAGAATCCAGTACTTGTTTTCGTTAAACTTCACACAGCTGATGATTGCCCAGGTGTTTAATATGTCCAGGTCGACCTGAAGGATGTCTCTGCCTTCAACAGCTCCTCCCAATTTATTGTCACTGGCAATAGAAAAGTATAGGGAAAATTTCAGGGTCAGACAGAGCTTCATGACTCTGAAATATGGAAGTGCAGGAAGAGAAACAGCTGCTTTGCACTCCCCTCTAAGCAATGAACTGGGAAATACTATCTCTTTGTTTCCTAATCGTCCCTGACTGCCACAGGCTGCTTCCAGTGTTCTCTACTGCACAAGATGTTGTGCTGTGCCTTGTTTTTTGCTGGGTTTTTGAGTTTTTTTGTGTGTGTTGTTGCAGGATCTCCGGGTTAGACAGCACAGGTAATTTAAAGTATTTCTGTAGTACATGTGCTGTGGTTTCAAGGTCACATATATTTGGAGAGGGGAAGAGATTCCTGTCTGAGCCCTTTATGTTAAATTATAAAAACACACCAAACAAAGTGATGTTTTTTGGCAATGAAATATTTATGTCTGGAAGATTTGTCTTTAGATTTCTCCTTGTAATTACAAAGATTTGTCTTTAGATTTCTCCTTGTAATTGCCCTGCAATACAGCTGTCTCAAAGCAGAGGAGAAAGGTACCCAACAAACACACAGAAAACACTGAATGGAGAAAGTTATTCACATCAAAAAGACAAGATTATTTTTTCTAAATGGGAACATTTTAGATATCTGGAGGTGACAGCATCCTGTATACAAAATGATGACAAAAGGGTGCTGTGCTACTCAGTGAACTGGAGATGTGATCACCATATTTCATTGCATAGTTCAGGATCAATTCTTAGATAAGTGTCAGAGAGTTCAGCTAAATACCTTTTAACCATGGAAAAGAGTTTCGAAAAAGTGAAAGTAATTTTCCTATCTTTGTTCATTCCCCTGTATGCATGGGCTATGACCCTGCCACTGACATTGTCCCAGTCACGTCTAGTCTCTTTAACATCTATAAAAAGAAAGGTACCAAAAAAAGATCCAAAGTCCCAGAATAGATTTATTTTATTATTAAAATTATTCCTGAACTCTAAATTTTAGAGAAACTCAAGGGGACTAGGAGGAGATATGTCGAAACTTTGGGGCTGCTCAATGGCACTAGCAGAGTTATGTATTTGCTTGACTGCCTCTGCATCCCTCAGTTATGTCAGTCCTTATGTGTCTGAAATTATATATGACATAATTTTGATATTTTATGATTGATATTATTTTCTTGAAAGATCTCTTGTACCACACCATGTTGCAAAAGCTTTGCCATAGTTGGTAGCTGACTTACCAAATTTGTGTGGCTTTAGCTATTTATATGCAACTTAATCAGACAATCAATTTTCTACATTTCTAATGAATTCAATGGGAGGAAAAACAAAAAAGGATACAGCTATTTTTTCTAGTAGCAAATCAGACTCCTGAATATTAAAGATACATATTTTCAAATACTATCTTGAAGTGGAACAATTGATTGTATGCAAACTTGTCATTGTTCAGAGGGAAAATGGTTTTTGTTTTCTAAATCCCTAACAGCACAAAAATTCATGTTGGAATATTCTGCAAAAGGGTAGAGAAAATTTTGTCTGAAACCAGTTGTTTTCATTGCAGGTTATATGATAATTTCTTGTGGTACACCCTATGATTTGATAGGGCCAACCTGCTTGCAGGCTGCACATTTTATGCACCTTAAAGGCCAGACTGTTCCTAAGCACACAGGGAAGTCCTTTAATGACAGCTCTAGTAGTAGCAAGATCAGGCATCTTAAAAGGTCTCAGCTCTCCTAGAGGCATAAATAAGATCAGAGTTTTTGAAGAATCAGCCAATGTTCCCATGGGAGCTGTGCACAGCTGAACCACAAAATTCAGTTCTAAACATGAAATCAGATGGTGACACTGGTACAAATGGCTTCTTTCACATGTAGCAAATCAAGGGTGGGTGGGGTAAAGCTGTTATTAGCCATCATAGTCTGTGCTTGTCTAACTTTACCATAAATAATCATTACACTATTCTCCATCCCTGTCTTCCCAGGGGTGTGGTGTATTTCTGTCTTTCAGTAAAGTACGTGTATGTAGATCAGATTAAAGAGTAGCACTCACTCCAGCTGTGAGTAGGAGTTAAACATCTGCTGTACTTATGCATTGGAAAGTAGAGAGGATCAGGGACAGCTGAGTTTTCCAGAAAGTCGAGGCAGCAGTTTGCGCACCTTTGTGTGCCAGATTGGTTTCCAATAAAAGTTACTGAAGAAGCGCCCACAAACTAAAACAAACAAAACTGCCTCTTATCACAGCCAGGGGAATTTAGCAGTTAGACCCAGGAGAAGTCAGAATGAGTGAACCTTAGGAATAAGAACACTCTTCACAAGGTGATTTAACAATAAGGCAGCAATGATTTCCATTTAATGAGTTGGCAACAGTGCCAGCTATGAATGTTCACATGCTTCCTCTTCCTGTGGAGGCTGTGCTGTGAACTTAATCAGACGATTGCTCTAGATACGGCCAACACCAAATGTTTGTTTTTTAAGTTGGCTAAGTTCCCTGATATAGTTCACAGTATGGTCCCACAAATAATTGATCTGGCACGGTGAAGGGGAAGCTGTACTGAGGGATCAAGGTGGGCATAAGGTAGTACAGAGAAACAGGTACTTACTAGTTTCTCTGCCAAGAGCTTTGATTCATAAAATCATACTCTCAGTGGGAGAGAGAGGCTTGCTGCAGCCCAGCAGTGAGAGAGCTGTAGAGTCTGTGATGCCAGATGTTCCTATTTTAGAGCATTTTGGTCTTCTTGTGCAACTTTCAGTCCATTCCTGGGGATAAGTTCTTATGAAAGCATTTATTTTCCCTCAAATAACCCAAGACAGTGATCAAGATGGGAGAGAGCATTTTCTGAGACATTTAAGGTACAAAAAACAACCTTGTGGTGAACTTCTATTTTTAGTTAAACGACTAATGAAAAATCAAAATGCTTCTCCAAACTTAATTATCCAATGATAATTACCATAGCAACCAGTTCTTTATGTGGCACATGCTGAAAACACTCTCTAAGAAGCAAGAGTTTACTTTCCCTGTTTTTCCAAAACAGACAAGAAATACTCTAATCTGTTTCTAAAGCCCTGAGAATGTTTAGCTGGAGATTACATTGAAAGCCACTTCTTTACTTCTCACATGTGTTTGGGTGACATCAGCCCTGACACTGCTCTGCTTCTACGTGGCAGAAAAAAATTGCCTGCTGAAAGAGCTTAATAATAGGTTTATTTCTGCTAAACATTCTAGACTGTATTTCTGCACTTCAGGTAGTAACACACAAGTTCACTGTCCCTCTGGATTTCAGAGTAATTTCAGCTTTCTCTTCTCTGCCTTCACTGTGCTTTCCATGTGGATATATGCTGTTGTTGTCTCAACTTCATGATGAAGTTACATCATTTACAATCCGTCTATCAATCAACATATTTCCAATCCATTTGGTTTGTTGAATGTTCATAAATATTCATTTTTCCTCAGGTTATGTGTTTGTTGGAAGTGCTGAACTCAGACAATCACTATACACTCTATAAACATCTGTTAATGGCTGGCCCTATGGCTCTAAATTAACTGCATATTTCAAAAAGGGAAATTGTGGTAAGCCTAAAACGCAGTTCAGTTATGATTTTTTGAAGTCTTGAAACTTCTGACTTTTGCCAAACCTTTAACTTGCTTCCAGTTATTCATAAGTTCACAGAATTCTGTGTCAACTCCTAAGGAAGGCCAACTCAATTAGGTGCTCTTAATAGAAGAAAGGCTTAAGAATTCTTGTGCTTATTCCAGTATCTCACCTGCACCCTTCTGACCTTCCTGCTTCCTGACCTAGATTCAACTCTGCCTTGAAAACTGTCTGTAGCTGATTACCTACCACTTCACAACAGACACAGGAGTTACTTTATCATCTTTTCAGTGAATTTTCCCTCTCCTGTTCTCTTGCATGGCTATATTGTACCTGCTTTGATTATCACTTCTTCCTGATGAGCCATGTCCAGTGCCTTTTAGTTGTTTCTTTGAAACCTGGTGTTTCCCAAATTCAATTCAAAATGTTTCCTTGATTTCATCTGTCTTGGCAAATACTTTTTTTATATGAGTGGCAGATAAAAATGAAGTTATTTCAATCAATGTGTTCTGTCAAATTTAAACTAAGCTTACTTGACTGACTTGCATCCTCTCCTTTCATATCTTTTGTTTTTTGCTAGTTTTCATAATGATTTTGCAAAGGGTTCTGAGGTGCCTTTATGGAGGACACTTCATAAGTGACCATTTATTTGACAAGTGATTTCTCTATGAACTAAGTTCTTGATCACCTCCTATGAGAAATGAAGAGCAGAGTTTTGGAGTAGGAATTTTAATCGCTGCTTCTTCTTGGGCACCTCACTTCCAAAGGGACATTGAGGTGCTGGAGCATGTCCAAAGGAGGGCAATGAAACTGGTGAAGGGTCTGGAAAACGTGTCCTGTGGCTGAGAGTAGAGGGGTTGTTTCATCTGGAGAAGAGGACACTCAGGGGGACCTCACTGATCTCTACAACTGCATGAAAGGAGGTTTTAGTGAGGTAGTTGTCAGTCTCTTCTGCCACGTCTCAAGTGAAAGGACAAGGGGAAATGGTCTTAAATTAGATTGTGCCAGGATTAGATATTAGAAACAAAATTCTCTCTGAGAGAATAGTCAGACATTGGAATAAGTTGGCCAGGGAAGCAGTGGAGTCTGGAATGAATCAAGAGGCATCTAGATGTGGAAGCTTGGATGTTATTTAAAGTGATTATGGTGCTGCTGGGTTGAGGCTTGGAATGGCTTACCCTAAAGGTCTCTTCCAACCTTGATGACTCTGTGATTCTGTGATTCTACTGCCTCAGTGATCTTTTCAAGTAACTTCCTTTAGCTCTGTTTATCCTATTATGTGATTATGCGTAACTGCAAGTTCAGCAGGGACAGTGGTGTTACACTGTGTCTGCTACAGACATATCCCCAAGCAGTGTGGTGAAGGGTACCTTCTTTGCATTTTTTAAATATTCAAGAAGCACACCTCCTCAGAGCCTCATTTAAAATCAAAATACATCACTCATGGCTTTTTAAGATCACTTGCTGTGCTGCTACTCTTCATAATTTAAGTGCTGTGAAAGGTACAAATAAACTTATAAATGTTGTGAAAGTATTTTGTTTTTCACATTATGCCTCAGCTTCCCTACTGTGTGAGCATTGATTATTTTCAGGTCAGTCAAAAAGATATGAAACTCTGTACATCTTCAAAAACAGAGTCTGTCCTGGCTTGTAGCCTGATAGGTTGTAGAAAATCCTCCAAGACTTCTGAAATTTGTCCCAGTAATCTCTAGAAAAAAGGAACAGCAATGAAATACTCAAGTCTTATATGTCTTTTTGTTCTTTTATTAACGAGAGCCCCAGATTAGTATGCCTGGCAAGTCATAGTGCTTTACTCCTTGGAGTTATTTCAAACAGGCTACCATGTGTCAGGAAAGCCGATTCTGCCCCTGCATAAGCTGTTGTTTTACCTGTAACATGTTTTCCATTATTCCCTTTGTCTAAATGAAATTATGTACCCATGAAATCTAATTGAAAGACAAATTCTAGTGCATTTGCCCTAAGGAGATCTGCTGAAGGGAGTGGAGCAAGTCCTGAGCATTAGCAGAGATGGGTGACTGAACTGGGCTCATGAGGAAATTGCAAATGAATTTGCAAGTGAAGGAGGCCACCTTGTCACTGTGTTCATTGTTGAAATTCACTTTTCAAATGTTCTGGAGAGATTTTCTTTTTTTTCACCCTTTACTCTAACCTTCCTAGTATATGTGAAAATACAGTCCAGGTCAAAGTTAAAAGTCAGTCAAAAAGGTTTGAAAAGTTGACTCCTCCAACCTCCCACAGCTGATTTCAGTTGTCCTGCTGAACAATTCAGTTCTGAACTAGTTCTGATTGAGAGTCTCAATCTCAGCTCATCATACACCTCTTAGTAGCTTGCACCAGAAGGATTTATTTCATAGATAAGTTACTGCCTTCCCTGATTTATCTTGGAGCAAAGGCAGAGAGTGTCTGAGGAAAGCTGGCTGGTCCAGGCCAACATGTGGCCAGTAAAACAGGATATGGTAGATAACAGGAAAAAGGCAGAAAGGGCAAAGAGAGAATAGTGATACATGCAGAGTGAGTAAAGAGCCTCAAATTCCTCCCTTTTAAAAAGTAAAAGTAAGGGGTTATGTTTTAAGTCAGTAAAATCAGGAACTAAGGTGATGAGCTAATTAATTGGAAATGGTTGCTCACTGTTTATAAACATGATGCAGGACTCAAAGAAATTATAAAACTGTGAATTAAAGGAAACAAAAGGAAACAGGTTTATCTCAAAGGACCTAAATAAATTGTTAAAAATCTTTTTTATTGAGTGACATGAGAGCCAAATGTACTATTAGCTTAATAAAGGCATCAGGAAAAGTTGTGCAGGTGCACTGAGTATGCCACCTCCAGCTTAGAGGATCCTGCAAGACGGGGAGATGGAAGGATCATGCTAATCATGCCCTACCTCTCACAAGTCTTGTCTAGACATCTACTTCTGGAAAAGGTTAAACAAAACTTCATCTGGAGCCAGGATATGCATTATTATTTAATCATGGCACATTAATTACAAATTAATTCCCTGTACTATAGTAGAAAAATACTCCAGATTCAGAAATACGGGAATATATAAAGCTGAAGTTTCTGCCAGATGCTTTTGATTTGATATCAGATCTCACTTTCAAACCCACATGACTGTGGGGAGTGAGACCTGCAGATCTGAGTCAAAGCATCACAATGAGATCAGGGAGACCTCTAATAGGACAAACAACACTTGCATTTTAGGAAAACTGATTATTAGAGGATAGTAAGAAAATACAATATCTATCCCAAAATGTTCTGCAATCACAGATTTCTGGAGTGTTCAAGACTGTTTTGACAAAACAGCACATTTTCCACCACCAGAGAGAGTATCCTGAATGATGAACACTTGATGTGCCTTGCTATGGTTGTTCTGGTGTTGTTATGATCCTGTATGTATCACCCATAGCTATCAAAGCCTTTGAAATCTCAACGAATTACAAGGATGAGTTATTGGACGAAGGTACTGAGGCTGCAAAAATTTTTCCTCTTCCAGTGCAGTCAAATGCTGCCAGTTACTCACTTTCCCAACCAATCCTCGCTTCAATGGTGTTGGTGTGCCCTGCCTTAAAAACATGCAGAGCACAAAGAAAGGTCAATGACAGATAAGTAATCCACTGAAATTTACACTGCCCAAGGATCCACCCCCATTTGGTTCTCTTGAGTTCATATGGAAAAGGAAGAAGCTGTGACACAGCTTCTACAAGGAAAACCAGTTCAGCTCTTGCGTAGACTTCAGCAAAGAAAAAGCCTGTGTACACAGGTACTGGCTGTGCAAGAATTTGCTTATCCTTTCAGCTTCCCCTGTTGAATGGTTCAGAATTCAGATTGTGTAAATTTGTGCTTTGGCATCAGCTGCAAATGAATGTATTTGATTTGGTTGATAATAATACAATAACTATTGTCACTGATATTAATAATACAATAACTATTATCATTGATATTAATTCATAGCTAATTGATATTCTTTGTTTTCCTTAATATGGCTTGCTTCCCAAACTAAAGCCATGGAGCAAATCACAAAGTTTCTCTTGCAGAAGAGGCAGCGCAAAAACAATTTGTTAATTACATTTGTAATCATTCCTGGCTAGAGCTCTGTGAGTCAATTTTTGGAAACATAATTTGTGGTTCAGCCAGAGTTTAATGCCCCCAAATACTGCATATCTCATCCTCAAGGCAGAGACAATTTTAAAAGTTCAAGTCCCTACTTAAGATCCAAGACATTCTTTTATGCAAACTTTCCTAACTGCTATTTTTGCAGCCTACAAAGCTGTCTTCATCTCTCTTTCATTTTTTTTAATGGATATTTTTGTTTCTCCTGTCTAATCAAATCCTGTTTGTTGTTCATTGCAGATTGCAGCTCAGGCAGTGTTATTTATGTGTATGAACACTGCAGGAATCTTCATTAGCTACCTATCAGACAGAGCACAGCGCCAAGCCTTCCTGGAGACCCGCAGATGCGTGGAAGCCAGGCTGAGACTAGAGACAGAAAACCAACGACAGGTATGGTCACCAGGAAAACATTCCTGGTTTTCTATTAACTGGTATTGTAGATTTTGTAGCCTTATTGGCTCCAGAGTGATAGCACCTGATTTGTGCAGGTTAAGTGAGTTTTATGCTGTTGCTGTCCAGGTGTGTATTGAGTTGATGTGGAATCTAAAAGATTTCCCCTAGGAAACAGGATGAATGGAGTGGCTGCTCATCATCCTTTCCCACAGAAGAGGCCATCAAATGAAGCAGCACCTGGCAGGTGTTTAAAAATGCTTCTTTACACAAGAGGGGTTAAGCTGGGGAACTTCACATTTCAGAGTGTTGTAGATATTAAAAATTGCATTACTCAAGTGAAAGATACTCCAGAACCATCTGGATGCAATCCTGTGCCATGTGCTCTGGGATGGCTCTTCCTGAGCAGGGAGGCTGGACCAGATGACACACTATGGTCCCTTCCAATCTGACTGCTTCTGTGAGTCTTTCAAAACTAAGCAAGTTCATGGAAGTGAAGTCTATCTAGGCAGAGAAAATACTAAAGCACCCCTTCAGGCTCACAGATGGATTTTTGCAGCTGCAGCAAAGTATCACTGTTCTGTTTCTCTGCTCTTAAACTCTTCTTGAAAAATCAACCTTTGGACCTGTGTGCAATAGCAATTTGGACCTGTGTGCAATACTGTTAGGTGCACTTTTGATCTGAACGGGTATGGTTGATCTTAGGTAATCATCTTTTGTGATACAAAATAAGTATTGAATAAAAAGAAGTTTGCTGATTATTATTTTGCACCAAGGGAGCAGCACCTGTATCACATATGTTACATTGCTGTATCATTCTAAGATGAATTTAGCCTTTCATTTTGCCCTGCTGTATAAATATGTATATGGCATCTCAAATTTGTTTCATTTGCCCCCTGAAAGTCATGCTCTTATACAGAGTCCTAGGAAGTGTCCTGTTCTGGACTTTAATGACTCAGTACACATGACTGTGTTGAGTAATGCCAGGTGTCTCTGCCAGAGCATCTCTGCAGCCATTGCTGACTGAAAAGATTTTGAGGGATATTATCTAGCATGCTCTATTCTTTTTTTAACTGCAGGATCATATTTTCATGTCTTTTGAGGATTTTGGGGTATTTGTGGTCTTTTCCTTTTCCTTCTTGCCTTATTTTTCATAAACCATGATTTTGTAAGCATTACTTTGACGATAGTTTTCTAGAGTTCATTGTAAAAAACTTTATATCGCTACCAAAATGTTTCCTTGTTCCATATTATTCTGAGGTTTTCCCATTAGAATTATTTTATCCTCTCATGTAAAATGAAGGTAGTACAAAGAAAAATATTTTGAGGAGTCTAATTTTACTATTTTGCTGAACTTTTATTATCTATTAGAGAAATGAAAACAGTTTCCATTTGGGTGGGCAGACTTTTTTTTTTTTTTTTTTTGAGAAGGGGAAGTAGTGGTTGGATCAAAAATATTTGTTTTTATTAAGTCAGTTTGAACTGTGAATTTTGTCTTGGCCCTGTGCTTTGCAAGGTTTCAGGGCTGTGTTGTTCCCTGAGGGCAGAACTTCCTGGAGTGTTACCTCACTGCAGCTGAGATTCACCTATAACCAAACAAAGTAGTGTGTCACAGGCATCATATGACTGGAAATGCATAAGGGGAAGTGTCCTTAGGCCAAGGAAAATGCCCCCAGGAGAAAAATACAGACCAAAGGACACCAAATGAAACATCTCTTCTGAAACTTAGCTCAAATTTTTGAAATATTAAGTTGTTATATAAAAAGAAAACATTTTGAAATATTTCTGATTCATTTTCTTGCGACTTTGTAATTTTGTTATTATGGATGCCACTATATTAAAAAAATATTTAATAAACATTTCAGCTTTTCATTTGTATTTGGAACAGCAACATTAAACAAATATTCCAATACTGGAACATCTTGAGGATTTGAGAGACTATTTCCCTCAGCATTCTATTTTTTTCTGGGGTAGCATCTCATTTAAGCAATTTTTAAACCTATCTGTTTTAAGAAGACTGACAAGGTCACATTTTAGGTGACCACTTTTTTTAGCAGCTTGTTCATGTTCACTTAATGAGTATACAGGCAGTAATTCAGTGACTGCTAGCACTTTTCTATCTTGAGGAAAAATATTGCATGATAAATGGTATCTGTAGTTCAGATTAATGTAAAAAAACTTATTTCCTCTTAATGCACATCAAATTTTAAAAAGTAAGGATTAAAGTTTACTAAATTATTTCCATTACTTTAATTTCCTTTGAAGAGGAAAAAAGGTGGAAAAAGAGTGTGCAAGATGATAGTTATGATGTGGCCTCTAAAATTTTCTAGAAATATTGTTGATGAACAAAAATTTGCAGGGAAAATAGAAGAATAATTATTTGTGCAATTCTTCCAGGAATTCCAGGTTTATTCCACTTCATTTTATTTTCCTTTCACTTGCTATAAACTGTTTAAAATAAAGGGTACTTACAGCAAGGACAATGTTTTTGTTGCTTTCAGTGGTGGTACTGCTACTTTTTATAGTAATGGATGACTTAATTTAAATCTCTTGAGGCTTCTTTCATCCTCACACCTCTTCTGCTTCTTCAACTGAAAGTAATAGAAAATTAAAATTTATTGGCATGTTGTATGTATGACATGTTATGTGAAGTGGGACAGCTTGCCAGAAAGATCCTGTAAGGTCTGTTTTTTTCTTTATTTAAATCAGGAGACCAGTAAAATTAAAGTAAGAACAAAACAACATAAGTTTTAAACTACAACAAGGAGTGGTATGGTTGTCCATAAACAATTACAGAACGAGGCTCCAATTGTATGTAATCATGGAAGTTACATAAATGATTCGGATATACTTCTATTCATTATTGTGTATTGTTAAAGCCAAGAAATTAAGTTTCTGCTCTCCTAAAATGATCCTTCCACTTTCTTAATATCCCTTGGATTCATAATCTCTGATCTTCTGTCATTTTAATAATGATAAATACTACTGATCTCATTATGCAGTATTGTGCAATGCCTAAAAGAACCAGTCATGGAAAGTCACCCAATTGTAAGACAAGCATTTTATAATCTGTGTTTTAGAGAAAAGCAAGAGGCACCATTAGAAATGTGGATGTGTACAAGAAAATAATAATAGTGACAAGGAAGGATCTCTCATTGTCATAGGTTTTTAAGGAGCCTCTAATGAGGATATGTAGATTTTCTGGAATCCAAATATAAACTTTCTACTGTGTCAGATTCTGCTGCTGTGAAAAGCAAGAGATTTTTCTGTATTTCCAGATACATTTCATATATGTGAGCTGTTTTCTTTTTTTTTTTTTCAGTGAAAGCAGCTTCATTTATTCACTTGCAACAATTGCACAAGGAGTGATGAAAACAGGAGGTGAAATCACCAAAATCCCACTAGGGATGAATAAACATTTTTGTTGTTTTTCATGTTACTCTAACCTGAAATTTGGACGTCATGTGTTTCCCAGATGCCATTATCTTCCAGCAGTGTCTCCCTCTGTGGGTTTTCAGGGTTCAAGAATTCCTTGAGCTATTTTGTTTTTGCTGTGAAGTTTTCAGTTTGACAGTCACAGCCATTGTGTTGTTCAGAAATGTCTGGGCCTATGGTCTCTGTAAACCTGAATTAGCTCCATAGGCTCATTTCCCACTAAAAATATCTTCAGGTGCAAGTTCAGCTTTTACACCAATTGCAGTTCATTCAGTGACTGTACAGGAAGGAGGACAATGGAGTGCAGACCTGGATGATACAAAAGACTTTATGGAGCTTGGCTGATCTAGGGCAACCTGACTCCACTTTTGAAGTCACTCAGTTTCCAGTGTCTATTTCCAAAAGTCTACATACAATAAAGCTCCCATATCTTTTTTCATTCTTCCTCCCCCATCCCCATTTACTCTCCACAAGACTTGTAGACAAAATTTTTGAAGTGTTTCAGAAAGCCAGGACTTTCAGTTGTATTTTCAGATCATCAAGGATCTGATTTTCTATTGTTACCCTTTTGCTTTTAAACACCTGGGGTAGTTAGAAGTACATATTAGCATTTTCAATTGCAATGAATTTCCTAACCTTAATTACACTGTTATAAAAATGAACAGCAGTGTGGCTACAAAGGAGAATTACTCCAGCAGTCATTGCTAATGATGTTTATGCACTTACCTGTATGGTATTATCGGTGTGACACCATTTGGAAATCCCAGCACCCTGTAAAACTGAGGGAACATCTGTGTCTAATTATTTCCTAATTTTCATTAAAAAATTAGAATTTTTGTGAAAATCTAAAACATTTCAGAGCTTGACATAGTTAAAGGAGTTGATGAGTACCAGAAAGTACCATCAAAAAATGAAAGTATCAGGGAAGCAAGCTGCAAGAGGCAGCACAGACAAATGTGTTGTAAAAACAACCTCTGTTTAGCAATTATTGATAAAATAATGAATTTAAATATTTTCTAATGAGTTGTGGTTAGCAGCATGTTCCCAAGGGATGTATTTATAGCAAGCAACCAAATATGGCCAGCAAAATCCAGTCCTCGGATTTCATTTTCAAAGCATTGCCATTATGAATATAAAAAAACATGAGGCTCTCAGTTTTCACAAATCCATTTTATTCCAACAATATCATAACTTGCTACCACCTGTTTGAAATTTCGATTTAATACTTTCATTTGATATCAAAAATGTTGACAACCAGTGCTATACTTTGTTAGTGAACACTTCAAAGACACTGTCTTTGTTTTAAGCTTGATTTTGTTGCAAGTACGCAGCAGGTAATTCTGCTTTCATCATATCTGGGCAATGAAAGTAGATAGTCTAACTCACTTTCTTAATTAGCAACTGAAAACCTTTCAAAACCAATGAATATGTAATTTCCATCATTGTGAAGATGCTGTGAAATTTCCTTAATGAAGATCAGAAACGTGCACTAAATTTCTTCTTCATTTCTATTTCTCAGGATACAAAATCCCCAAGTTTTAAATGAATGACATATTAAATCCAGACACATATTGAAATGATGGCATTATGTAGAATTGATTTCAATATATATCAGGTGTCCTGACCTGCTCTTTCTCCAGTCTTTACTTGAAATTTGCATAACATTTTAAACCCTGAAATACTACAATTTAATTATAAAGTCTCTCAGATAACTTTGTCATGCTGCCTTTTTGTGCACCCCACATTCATATATTGAGTTATACATATCTGAAAACAATTATTGTGTAGTGAAGTTGGAAATATTGTTGTGCAATTAAAATTGTGCAGGAATATTTGACTAACTGAAGCTGCAAATGAAGCCTTACAAGGACTATACAGGGAAAATCACAAAAGTTAAATAGCTGGTTATTACAGCTACAAGACTATAAAAATTAGTCCAGCCCTTACCCCTTCTCTTGTTATAAGACCACAACATTGCAGGACAGAAATTTACAGAAAAGGCATTTAGTCATAATTAGAAACTTCTCTGGTGTCATGGCCACACATCAACTCCCTATGCAAGACTGCTCTGGACCAAAGACTCTCATGAAGCCTGGACAAAGCAATAGGAAAACAGGAATGGGAGGCTGCTTTCAAGCTAAGCAAAGTTGTTAAACTGTATTTTACTAACCTGAGCAACCTGGGATCTGAACTAATGCTCAGAAAATCCAATATTATATCCTCTCTGAAACATTTTGTGTGTATTATTTCTAGTAGATTTAGAGCACCTAATATCATTTTATATAGAAGTTGTTTGAGATCAGAGGGGAAAACAGTCCATATCTGTTTGACTTTTACATTCATCGTCGGGAGAGGTGCTCATTCTTGTTCTCAGGGTAGCAGGTTATGCATCATTCATGAAGAGAAAACTCTTTACCTCTTGCACAGAGCTCGCCAGTAAGGCTGCTCAGCTCTTGCTGTGGTAAACTATTGGGAGGGAGTGAACTCAAATCAGAAACAAATCCTCCAGGTTCTAAGTCTTGACAAGCCAAATGGAGAAAATTATTCTAATTTTAGCACTACATTTGTGTAGTTTCAGTGCAGATAGTTCTAGAAGTTATTAAAGCCACAACACATTAGTCTTTTTAGTTGTATTCTTTAATATCCCTCTCGACAGTCCACAGCAAGCAGGCCCATTTCTCTGCAGAAACAATTTCCAATTCCACAGGGAGAAGGCCCTCTTATGTGAAAATAAAGGCCCTTAACATCTTTCTTAATTCTTATGGAAATGCTATCGGGCATCTAACACACTGGCAGAGGAAATGGAGCAGAATTTTGGAGGTAGGTGGGGAGCAAGCACTGCCTGCTTCCAGTCTGGCAAGGAGTATTCAGGCCAGAGGGCCCAGGCTGGTATCAAACCTTATCCACTGGGCTTCCAGGGATGCTTCCCATCAAGGTGAGACAAAGATGGGTGTCTGCAAGTTTTAATTATGGGTTGAGTCAGAACAGTAGGGAGAAAGAAGAAAAACTTTTCTACATTAAATGGTGTAATGAGAAGAGTCCCCTAAGAGAGTACGCTACAGACAATTCCTCCCTGCAAGTCCTGCCACTGGCTTTCTGAGCACCTACATTCCAGGTAATCTCTTTCTCATAGGGGATTCCACAAATCCAGTTAAAGCTCATTTGGAAAGTCAAAACAGTTTGGATAATGTTTCATTTGATTGGCGTAAAGGATTAGAGCTCACCACCTGAAAGGACCATTTGTCCAAGTGAGAAGAGGATAGCTTTGTTTTCTAAGACACATTCTGTCTTTCTAGTACGGGCATCAGGGCTAGAAAATGAGAAGACAGCCCATAGTCTTCAGAACAATCTGCTGTTGGCATATTTAGTCTCTTCTGCCTGAGATCTTCGGAAAAACTGTAATCCTGCCTTGATCTCTTTTTCCATTAAAAAACCTGTTCTGTCTGACCATTTGTTTCCTCTTACCTCTACTTCCAGAGGATTTTTTTTCACACTTTCCCCTGCAACAATCTCTGTTTCCCATGGTTTTAAGAAGCTCTCTGCAGATTGATGAACACTAGTTTGGTTTTTGGCTTTTATTTTTTTTACTTTTTTAAAGCAGCTTACATGTTATGTAGGTTTTATCAAGCTCTCACAATGCTAGAATTTAATCAACTGTCAGTACTTTGTAACCTCTAAAATAAAAGCAGATTGCACTGGGATTGGAAAGGACACTTTAAGAGGGTTAAGCACCATGAAGTCTTGTGTGTATATATACACATATATATGTACATATATGTATATATATGTGTGTGAATGTATTTGTGTATATATGGTGGTAAGAATATTAAAATCTCTGTGAATTGGTATGAGGATAAAGTTCAGATTTAGTTTAAAAAATAAAAGAATAATCTTAATTTTAGAGAGCACATGGTCTTTATAAAAATAGCTTAATGTGCTTCATATTTTAAAATTATGATCACAATAACTGAGCCCTTTTTTTTTAAAGAGCAAACAATAAACTAACAATAAAAAAAAAAAACTATGTAAATCTCTGGTTAAATACTACATTTTAGGCTTTATTTTTTCCTCTAGAAAAGAGGAAAAAAAATAGAAACCAATTTGTTAACTGTGAGATTCTAAGTAAAGCTTCACATTTGTCCAGACTTTCTTTCATCTTAGTACTTTTCTCTAAAGAACCATGGTTGCCACTGAAATTTTTTCTTCATGTTGTTCCATCAGCACTTAGATGATCAAGCTCTAAGTATAATATACTAGTTAATCCAACAAATAAAGGAATGTGAAATTTTTATATTGTTCTTCATAATCCATTTGCATATTCTGATTTAGTAGGTGACCTGTTTTCTAAATCCAGTAAAAGGTTTTTCTTCCTTACTGTTGGGGGGAAGAAATATTTACATGCATTTATGATTCTGTAGATACCAGGATATATATTTATTACACCCTCTCTCAAAACCCCCAATTACTGAACCCACTTGCAATAGAAATCCAAAGATTGTAAAGTCAGAGTTTATATGTAGTGCCTTCACATTCACTACTGGTGTTTGTGTCTTTTTATCAAATCAAAACTTCCACATTTTTTTTGTTGTGTAGAAATCTAAGGTAAAATCAAGACAAAAATTATCTGCTTCCTTCTCTTCTATTCCTTGCAAATCCAGAATTGTCACATGGGCTCAAACAGAATAATGAGATTTATAGTCAATAACCAATAGATAGGAGTCAAACCCTGAAGTGCAATTCATATAGGGGAGAAATCACAATGTCAGATCTTCAGGAATGGGAGCTTTCCTTGGAAGAAATTAGTGAGAAGGAATCCTCCTTCCTAGTAGATGGATTTTGGATTCACTGAGGTTAAAACTCCTGTGAGGTACTTTGATCTCCAAACCAGGTTGTTTAAATGCTGGTCAATAGTGAATTTGGCCTGTGTCTCCTGTGCTCTCAGCTCTTTGCTAAAAAAGACAGAAGTGTCTAAAAAAAAAAAAAAACCAAACCTTTTTCAGAGCTGCCACCAACTAGTGACCCTTGCTGATACATCAGGGAAGTGGACAGAGATGGAATGAGTAAGGAGAATGAAGTAGTTGCAGCCCCTTACAGTGATGAGACTTCTACCAGCTGGGCTGTCACATATTCCTCTTGGCTTAATAAAGAACTCCAAGCTCCAAATTCATCATGTTAGTGCCTTTGCTCTGAATTTCTCATTCAGGATCAGAACTGTTAGTGTACTAAGAAACTTCCCTTAGTGCCCAAAAAGGACTGTAGGAAGACTCTAAAATTAATGTCCTTACAAGATGCTTAATTAATAGAGGGATTCTGTAGTCAGGGTAATGGTTTTAAATCATATAACCATAAACAGTACCAATTCCAAGATAAACAGTCAAGTTACTGATGCCATTACTGAGATAATTTAAGGTGAGATAGAATATTTGGACAAACATTTATAAATAGGCTAATTTAAGGCGAGATAGAATATTTGGATAAACATTTATAAATAGGCTAATGGTCTTTCATATTGATGCCATTTGGGTTTTGCCTTTTTTTCTCTTATATGTTCTCTGTATTCTTCACACAAATATTTGTAACTCTATCACCTATTGTATTAGTAGCTAGTTTTCCTGGTACTTTTCCATTGCCTTTCCCTGAGCAGAAAGACAAAACAAATTCCAGAGCTCCAAGCCCCAGCAGGTAGAAGATTCTGTGCTGTCTTGGTTCTCCCTGGGAACCAAGGCCGAGAACAACTCGTTGTAATCCATTCTCACAGACAAAGTACAGCCAGTGCTGAAGGAGGGGCTGCAGAGAAGGGGTTTGACCTGAGGGGGAATGGCATCACCCCTTGTCCTCCTAATTGGTGCTTTTTATCAATTCTGCTAATTTCCTCAAACCTATAAATGTGTACTCATCCCTGTAGAGTGGGTTTTTGTGGACATCTTTCCATAACTGTCCCTTAAGGCCTTCATTAAAGATCCCCTTTTATATTACCTCCTTACTAAAATTGTCTCCAGTTTCATTCCCATGTTGGCAAAAGGCAGCAATGTCACCAGTATTCAACTGGCCATCTACAAGCCTATTTAAAGGGGTTTGATTTTCAGGAGGTGACTATTTCTCCCACCTACTGAAAGGAAGTTTTATCCTGCTTGTTCTGTTTAGTACTGGAGTCTTGTAATTCTCTGACAAGGTGCATCCCTTGTTTTGACCAGAAGATATGACCTTGTGGCTCTTATTCATCTCGGTGCCTGCAGTGATTTAGTCATAGAAAGCTGAACAATAAAAGGCACAAAAGCCTTCTTTCTGATATTTTCTATGTCATTACCTGCCATGAGTACTCCTCACAGATGTGTATTTTACTAAATTTGTCTAGAAATTTTCAAAACAGCTCAAAAAAAAGTAACAAAATGGAAAAAGTGACATCTAAATCAATAGAAAAAGAACCAGTACAGAAGAATTAAATGAAGGTTTAACAGCAGATAAGCATTAAAGTCAGATGGTGCCATTCTGATATTTTAGAACAAATTTGAATTGTAGGAGCTGCTTTGTGATCATTTTCTATCCCAGTAAAACAAGAAAAAGCTTAAGATTATGCTGCTATTATGAAATCAGTGTTGTGTCTGTCTCTATCCTGCTCTTTAGCTCTGACTCTGGCTTTCCTTGCAAACTAACTGAAATTTATGGAAGCCAATACACCAGGAGATAGTACAAAGCTTTTTGTCATAATTTGGGTCTTATTTCCATATAAATAATTTTCTTCTGAATATTTGTCTTCTCCACTATTGTTTAATAAAGAATAAATTTAAAAAATCATCATGATATTTTGAAGAAACAAAATTAAGAATATAAAATATGACTTTCCATTATTAGATTAGTCTAATGGGTTACTGTGGGGCTAGAGAGTATCACTTGTTCAGCTCAGGGGTCCCCAGCAATAAGTAGGACATTGACCTATTGGAGAAAATCTAGAGGAGAGTCATGAAGATGATCAGAGAGCTGGGGCATTTCTCCTATGAAGACAGGCTGAGAAATTTGAAATTGTTCAGTCCAGGGAAAAGAAACCCATGGGGAAAACTTACAGAACCTCCCAGTGCCTAAAAGGGCTACAAGAGAGATGGAGAAGGACTTTTGACAACGCCATATAGTGGTAGGACAAGGGAATGGCTTCAAACTGAAAGAGAGTAGGTTGAGTTTGCTATTAGGAAGAAATTCTTGACTGTGAGGGTGGTGAGACACAGGAACAGGTTGCCCAGGGAAGTTGTGACTGCCCCTTGACTGGAAGCTGGATGGAAGTTTGAGCAACTTGGTCCAGAGGAAGGTTCTCCTGCCCATGGCCTGGTGGTAACTGACTGATCTTGAACAGCCCTTCCAACCCAACCCATTCTATGATTCTATGATAAATGTTCACATCTACAAGGTATGGCAGCAATGCAAATTGTTTTTAACTCTTACATTTCACTGCGAAACCCAGACATGTTAGAAAGATGAAAGATGAAATGCAGATCTAACATGCTCTTCATTCAGGAGATAAAAAATCATATGTAAGGGCTCAGAGGACCTGGATTGTTAACAATTGTATGTATTCAATACAGACACTTAATTTGAGAGCACTTAATCTGAGACCTGTAGATTCTACTGCCTAAGCTAAAAGATAAACAAACAAAGCACCATCAGGAGATTGTTTCGTAATATGCTCCGACCCACTCCCATGCAAGTTAGTGGTGCTCATGTGGCCTTATGACAATTTGGTTCATTGTACCTGTGCCATAATGTAATTACTGCCTGCAGTTAGCAGTTACCATCATGACCAATTGTGTTACTTCTAAAAATTTTTGAAGCCTTTTTGTAAATATTTTGAAGAAGAATAATTATTTTTTATTAAATATACCTGTACCAGCAATAGCAAGTATAATGCAAAAAAAAAAAAAAAAAAAAAGAAAAAAAAAAGACAGGGAGTGTTATTCTACCAATTCCCAGTGTGTTACAGGATGAGCTAAATATTTATGAAGCAAAAATTGTACTGGGAAGGCATAAAAACCCAAACTGGCAGCCCTGGAGTCATTCTTCTACATCTCAGGAACTTCAGGTTAAGCAGGCACTAAGATTGTGATCTCCTTACACAGCCAACTGGATAATAAAAAACACCTCCTTTTACACATGGCAGTAGACTGTTAGTCATCACACCCTGCCAAGATTTTGTAATGTGGCTTCAGGTATTGAATCATCAAACCATTCCCCATCCAGCCAAAACAAAGGACCAGCAGGACTTGCAGCTCCTCCCTTCAGCATGTGCTATGTATATTGTTTTATGCTGGTTTGGACAACAGCATAGAGGAAACAATTGAATAACATCTTCCTACAAGAATTGTGTGGAAAAAGCTTTTTTCTACTTTCATTGCCACAAACTTTGCAACATGTCTCATTAGACACTTTCATGAAGGGCTCACTTTCATTCACTCTCATAAATAGTGGGTTATCAGTTTGATTGAGATTCTAGATAGTTTTCATATACAAAAGCTAAACAAGAGGAGACTCCAAGACCTTCTGTGTGACCTGGCCTTGTTTCTCTTTGAAAACAGCAGATGCCTAAATGGAACATGCAGCCAAGGATGGGATAATTTGGGATATTAATTGTTGGAATTAAAATAAAACAAAGTTGATATTGCTCATATCAAACACTGCAGAAGTTAAGTAGTAAAAGCTAAAAGGCAGCCTCATAACCCCACAAGTCTGAATGAATTAGGTACTGCAGCTCCTTCAGTATTTTTTAATTAACTCCCATTGTCTTGATGAGACACAAGAAAGAGCAGCTGCAAATAGACTGTCCATTGTACACTTAGTAAGCACAAAGGAATTTCTCTTCAGAGCAGTTCATCATAATGAGAGGCAGTAATTTCTATTTTCTAGAGTGATATGTGCAATAATTACATCTATTCTGAACATGGTCATATTTTCAGTACAAAACAATGCAATATTTATTGACTTCCTTAAATGTTATAAAAGCTCATGTGCTCCAGAAAACTAAAACTCCTCCTGCTCTAAATGGCCCTTTTCATATTCTATTAAGTTCAGTGTTTAAGACAATAAAACACCTCTGATATTAATTGTAAAGGTTGTTACAGATAAGCTTGATGGTCCTGGAAAAATGATTCTTAAAAATCAAGATGAAAAATGTGAAACACTTTCTCTAGAGCATCTATAGTTAAACACTTCTGGGCTACGCCCACTCCAATTTTACACAAGTGTCTTGGGAACAGCCATAAGCAGCTTGATTCCAAACCCAGACTTCCAAGACTTCTCTGTAGATTCCCCTTTTGATGGTACATGCAGAGGAAGAAGAGCAAAACCTGAACTCACCCGTCAGTCAAGAGGGATTTTTGTGCCTTGGCAAAGACATCCCCAGTAAAAACTATGTGGAACAAAGAAAAGACTGCACCATCTAAGTGGAGCTGGTGCATGGAGCCTTTGCAGACAGCAGACCCTGCAGGGGTGATTCCCTCACATGACCTGCATAGAAACCTCAGGGAGTTTGACCTTCCTCTTAGCAATCTCCTCCAGATCCCAAATGCTTGTAGATGTTTTGCTCTTTTTGGAGTTTTGGTCTCTTTGATCAGCCCAAGTGGAAAGGTCTCTAGTTTTTATTCACAAGACTGAGGTCTTGTGCACTGATTAATTGAGTCTTCTCAAAAGCTGCTGCAAAGGTCATTATTTATTCATCAGAGACATTTCCCACTTCTCCATGAATGTGCCTACCTATGTTTGTGCAGCTGTAAGCACTGGTACCCTGATTTCAGTACAAGTGACCCAAGGGATCAGTGCATGCAGACCACAGCAAAGCTGTGCAACAAAGAATGACTATTGCAGATGCATAAAACAATAAATGGGCTTTAGAGGTGGTATAAATGTTAAATTGCAGTCTTGGGATTTTAAGTAGATGTGGGTGACTCATGAAGTTAATTTACTTATCATTGCAGGATTTGTTTCACTGCTGCTAACTTTTCCTGAAGGAGTAGAGTGGGTAGGAGTCAGCTCCATATTTGACACCTCCTATACTAAGTGACTACACAATCTTTACATCTATGAGCTCCTACTACCATGGACTGAGATCTAGTCAAAACAGGCAACAGAACCTAAAGAGACCCATAGTAACACCAAAGGAGTAATTTACTCTGTTGAGTATCTCTCCAGATTCCTTGGATGAAATTAAAGTTTGGGCATAACTACTTTGGAGTCACAAAACAGGTGTTCGAGTGCCGACCTGAATTCTACCATCAATTTGTTACATTTAGTGATTTCTACTGTTTTTTTTTTTCTTTACCATAGTTATTCTTCAAGTTAAAGGTACTTTTAAAATTTATTTACTCTAAACTCTGACTGCTCCATCTTAAACACTGGAGTTGATTCGTGTCATGAATTGTTATTAGAAGAATAGTTCACCAGCTCTTTTCTAGCATTCCTTTGTTGCTATTTTCTTTCTTCTATGTCTTTTCTCTTGAACAAATATATCTCTGCTCCTTTTCAAACCACTTACCACTGCTGCTTTGAATTGTCTCCACTTAGACCACTGCTGAACTAGTAAGCTTTCAAAAGATCTGGGTGATGGAGTTTCCTTCACCCTAGAGTTCATAACATTTTATTAGGGCTTTCTCTGTTAGAGAAGGAAATTTTTCTCATGTGTTACCCTCTGCTCTGAAAATGCCTTCCAAGAGAGACCGACAAAAAAAGAGGACTCTTTGATCATGTAAATAGTAAGGTACAGAAGATAATAAAAAAATTACATTTTTCTTTTCCCTAATTACATTGTTCTTTTCCCTGGGATTAGCTACTGCTTTTTTGTACATGACCTCCACACATTTGTGCTGTTCTTTTGTGCCACAGTATCTAAATCTGTGAAATAGGAGCAATAGTATTTAAGTAGCTTGAAGGGGAGTTATGTGGCAAGGATCTTTATATCAAGGAAAGAGTGACCTGGCGCTCATTCTTGAATAACCAAATATCTTTCTTAACTGTTGGATTGAAGAAAAATGGTGTGAAAGACCTCTGAAAAGGAACATATCTTGGTCCAGAGAACACTAGAATCAGCTGTAGGAAAAGAAAGAATGGAAAGGATCCACGCTAGAGCCCACCTCAGCTCCCAGCTTGGAGAAGAAGCCTGGGGTTCAGCATCCCCACCATCTTGTCGGTGTGGTGTGATGTAGGAGTAGCTGGGCATAGCAAGGGACAGCTGACACCCACAGAGCAAAAAATTTTCTGTCATTTGAATGCTTCAGTACCAGAGAATTGATGGTAACTGAAGTGCCTCAAAAAGTATATATAGATACACATATACACACTTAAATGCTATTTTTCTTGCAGTGCTCTTCCTTAGCACAACATCCACCATGCAGAGCAGTGACACAAGCTGTTCATGAACCTTCAGTTGTGATTCCAACAAAGGCTCATCACACGCTTCACTATTAATGGAGGAGGGCTGCTACACAGGCAAAGTAATTAACCTCAGGTTTATGGGTCATTGCCAGATCTTACGTGCAGACAAGAACATTTAACTTACCTTAATGAGTAGCATGAAGGTTAAGGTATCAAATGTCCTAGGCACATTTTTCTTGGCTTAGTGAACATGTGCCAAGCCAACTATGTTTTATTTTAAATAAACTTTCTAGAGGCATTGCTCAATACTCCCTTAGGTGAATGCAAATGAGGAATGTAAGGTTTTCCTTTTGGAAAAAAAAAATACATTCACTATTTAAGCCATAAATGTATGAAGGAACTGATTTTTTTTTAATGTTCACTTATCACAGATTTCATAAACAGTTCAATAAAAACCAGTATTTCTGTTTGCTTTCTTTTTCAAATCTCCTTTAAAAAAATGGTCTTCCAATTTGCCATCCTTCATGGGTAAGCTAGGAAATAACATATTTCTTTTAACAGTGAAAAAATTTAGTATTATTCTGAATGTACCTTCACAAAAAGTCATTGGACACTTTATTCATACAACTCCCTGAAATACTGATCTGATTTGTTCAGAAGGTGGTTTTATTTTTTGGTCATAGTGAGCTATGTATCTTAATAGTGAAGGAATAAGAAAATCTAAGTGCCTTCTATCATAGGAAACTTAAGGACACAAGATTTTTAAAATATTTCTGGCTCCCAGCATAACAATCAGCAGCTCTTTGCATTTGCTTGTGAGTGAAGCTACCTGAGGTGTAGATGTTCCTGTGAAACCTGGGTTTGCAGGAGTATGAAGGACCTCCTAAGGGACTGGTTTGCTTCTTGCTATCACAAGCATCACATCCAGTGTTTACACATCAGAAGAATGAAGGATAGCAGAATTCCCAGGTGGAAAGGGTGGAACAAAGCCAAGACAAAGCAGATGTGCTAAAATTAGAACCACCCTGTATGGGGAAACAGAAAGTCTGAGCTTGGCTATTTCCCAAAATAAAGAATGATCTCGTTGCATTATAGCTCACAGCCTGCTCTTTAGAAGCCATCACTCACATAATTTTTTTTCACCTTCGTCACAAAAGGAGGTCTTGATTTAGCAAAGGTTTGTAGAATAGGTGGATAAATTAAATATTAGGAAATTCTCAGTTCTCTCATATTCTGTCAGCATGTTATGCAGGAAGGAGTGCCTTCTTGGAGGGGGGTGTAACACTCCAGTGCTGCAGTGGTGAAACACTCCAGTGCTCCAGCGCAGCCTTTGGCAGCCTGTGTTCTCCCCTCTTGAACAAACATACAGTTCAGCTCAGCTGGTGCTGCCATCTAGACAAATGGAGGTGTTTATCCACAATGTGTTCCCATCAGAGCTGAAGATTGTTTACTAACTGCTGACTAGGACTGCTCGGAGTGAGAATTCTTCATGATCTACACTGTGAAAGTTGTAAGTTAGTAGTGACTTCACTTCCTATGAAAGTGAGGAAGGGTTTCCTTCATTTATTCAGATGTTTCATCTATGGCAACATTTCACCCACATGACATTGAATCCTGCTGGCATAAAAATCATTATTTTCATGATTGGTTTGCTTGTCTTTCTCATTCCACCCATCATTCCTCTTTGGTTTTTCTTGTTGTCTCTGAACAAATCTTCACCCTTGAGAAGGGACATAACACACAGCCTCTATACTATGAGATTATTTTATATCATCCTGATATCAAGTTGCTTCAAAACAAATTCAGCATCAGTTTCTTTGACAGAAAAAGGTGGAGGAGAGGAGAGGAGAAGAGAGGAGAGGAGAGGAGAGGAGAGGATTTTATTCATCTGTGTGTTCTGTAGTCTACATGTGTGCCTGATTTGGAAGTTTGTATCTGGTTATCCCTAGATATATCCTATTCCCCAAAATGTTGTTTGAACTTTGGTTATAAATAGCTTACATACATGCTAGTAACATTCTCTTCTTTATTTCAATAAGATTTCAGTATTTGCAATCCTCTAAAGCAAAAGAAAAGGGAAAAAATTTAGCTTTGCTTCAGAGTGATTGGGAGTGATAAATTCCAATACTGGACAAAGCTTTCTAATCTGAAAAAAAAAGAGCGATTGAGGGCAAGAGAACACAATAACAGTATTTTAGTACAGGAAGATTGTTACAGAGAAAGCAGCAATCAATAATTATCCATGACCAATTTGAAAGGATAAAAAGGTTTCATTTGCAGAGAAACAGATTTGGGTTGGATACTTGCAAAAATCTGTCAAAGCTGTTAAACTGATGAGCCACTGAAGCCAGTCTAAAATCTCTCAGGGGATGATCTAGGGCTTTCATTAAAGAACTTGATCACTTTTTGAGGGCTTGCCTGGCTGCACTAAAATGTGGTTACTTAGAGTATGGTGCTAATAACCATGAGTCCAGGTTCAATCCCCATATAGGCCAGTCACTTAAAGTCCTTGTGGTCCCCCAGCTCAAAATATTTGGTGAAATTCTGTGAAAATTCTGGGGTTAATTATATTATGATAGGTCTGGAAACAGCACTTGTACGGATATGTATATATCTCCTTATACACTAATACTAGAAGTATATGTGCACTAATATGCACTGATACACTGTGTTTGCACTCTAACAATAAACTAATATACATGGATACTCTACTAATATAAATTATAAAGAAGCATGTATATATATATACACACATATGTCTCAAATGTTTACTCTTCCTGAGTGTTTTTAAAACACAGACAAAACTAGTTAGAAATGTTGAATATGTTCTCCAGTTCTCCTAGTCAAGAGGACCAGTTTGAATGGCTGCATGTGAACTCATTTTATTCTTCCTTACCTAAACCAGAGGTGTCCTGGACTATGGACTCAGGCTGACAAAGTGAATTATCACAAATGGCCTGAGCTAGAATTTTTAGAGAGGAGGGTCACACCTTAAATAACCAGTTATCCAGATCCTTAAACTGGGCATTATAAAATACCAATTCAGATTGGCACTGGTTTCCTCTTTGTTTAGGAACGACTGGTGCTCTCTGTGTTACCACGGTTTGTAGTCCTGGAAATGATCAATGACATGACCAATGTGGAAGATGAACATTTGCAGCACCAGTTCCATAAGATCTACATTCATCGTTATGAGAATGTCAGGTGGGTGAAGTAGTCTCTCCATAATTTTTAAGGTCTCAGATGTTGCTAAATTACCCTTGTCTGAGGGTTTCCCTTCTGTTGCTTTATTCATTCATATACCAGAAAGTCAGTGTACCCTTGTTTAGTATTTGAGCAGAGAAGCTTTTTTATGCCTTCTTCTAATCATCAGGATGTCTGGATGCCACAGCAATGGCAAGACCCATTTGAACTAAACACTGAGTCTGGACCATTTGTGTCTTTTTTTCACTTTTTTCACTTTTTCACACTCAGTTCACTTAAGTGGTCAGGATTGCACAGGAAGGGGAGCCCTGCCTACATGTGGACACATATTCTGCCTCAACCTGGCTCATCCCACACACTGAAAAAGGAGTTGGAGAATTGTGAGATGTTTTCAAAGATGGTAACCTGTTATATGGTTCCTCTGCTTTATAGCCATTTTCATTTAATCAGTCTTATTATTATTTTCTTAATCTTTATTCCTCTCTCTAATTTTTTTTCTTTCCTGAAATGTTATCAGAAGGGTGATAATTATCCTATGAGATGCTACTCAAGGTAATTAGTCCTAATTGTGCATTTATACCAGAATGATCAACTTCCACTCCATGACATTACATAATCTTGGTTTTATTGTATTTCCAGAAAATCTGAATATTTTATTAAGCCAATAGCATTTTCCATAAGCCTTTCCCAAAACACAAGGGTAAATCATTGAGGGATCATCTTTGAAATCATCATTGAAGAAAGTGCAAAATAAACATGGATATGGTGGCAGATACTTTTCTTGGGAAGCAAGTACTTTGCCTTTCAATGAAACCAAAATATAACTTTGCCTGGAGAAGTTCAATAAAAATAATTTGCACTTCTGCAGAAGAATAAATTGATTATCTGCTGCTTCTGTGTCCATGCAGTAGCTCAGATATGTTATTTTATTAAATCTGATTGAAAGTATCAAGGACCCTCATAAAGGTTTGAGCTGCACTAAATTAAAATGTCTTCCATTAACCTTTTTCATACTCAGAGTAAGTGTTGCTGTAGAAGAATCAAAATATGGAGAAATGGCCCTTTTGCTTTAATGGAAAAGGGTTGTAGACAGGGTGAGAAGTCAAAACATATTTCATGCCTGAAAGAGATTTGAAATTAAAATTCTGCATGCTTTAAAATATAGATACTGGTTGGCTTCTATACATGATGCCAGAAACTAGATCTTTTCAAAATGAGGTTTCATACACTTTTTTATTTCCTAAATGTTCAGTACTGAATACTACCTAAACCAATGCTATATGAATCCTTAAAAGTAGTATTTTATTTTTCTTGGTTTGAAAATTAAAAGTGTAGAAACTAGTAGTTTGAAATTCTTATTTTTATAAATTTAGTCTATTATTACTATTCATTACTCTTTGAGTAGCTTGGTACTTTACCTTTTAATTTTATTACTTCTCACTGGTAAAATCTTACCAAGTTTGTAAGCACTTGTTTAAACCTCACCCAAACCTTTACCAGTCCATACATTTGAAGATGTGTTATCAGTCAACCTGATCATTACTGTATTTCTTATTGGTTACATTAGTAATTCTCAGACACTGCCAAATTGTGATCTTGTTCACCACAAGAGATCAGCTAAAGTGAAACAAAACCTTCTGGTACTCAGATCATAACACCAGTTTTTGGTTGACTTTCAAGTGCTAACGAGGTTTATGCCAGAATGATGTGTGTCTTTTTGAACATCACCACTTTATAAGGTAGCCATTGCTTTCTTTGGCTGATAATTACTGAGCTATTACGTGCTTTGTTCTGGGTGGTATCTTGCACACCACAAACTTTGTGTGTCTTTATGTTTCTCTATATTTACATGTGGACATTCTAGGCACAGTGAGCAGCCAAAAGGCAAGAAAAATAACTGGATGTTCAAACACAGGTTAGAAGTCTGTTTGCAAGTAGCTTGTTAATGGAGATACTACCACAATTTCAGGCATGCAAGTTGATACACCTAAATTCAAAGTACAATCACACTGGGCTCCCTGTAAAGTCAGTAGAATGAAAAAAAATCCAATTAAAAATTCATACCTTATAAAGAGAGCACTATAGTTCTAACTCAGGTACTTTTGTCACATGCCTAAAATGACACTAAATAAAACTGGCCTTACCCTGGTACATTTCAAGACGATCACAGATTTGTCTGTACTCTTAGGATTTGAGACTTGTATGCTTTGAAAAATCTAGAATTTCATGATTCCTATTTTTAGCAAAACATTTTCTCACCCTTAGTAGTATTTTTTTTTTTTAGTTCCTTCAATATTTATATTCAGTACTCCAGTATGTACAAAAGTATAGAGCAGAGGTAATGTTCTTCAGAGGTAATGTTACTTCAAGGGTAATAAAATGATCCTTCCACTAGTAAAAAGCCAGAAAGTAAGATTCAGTAATTAAAGGAAATAGAGTGAAATATTAATATGTTTTCTTTTTTTAGCATTCTTTTTGCAGATGTTAAAGGCTTCACCAACCTTTCCACAACTCTGTCAGCCCAGGAGCTGGTCCGAATGCTGAATGAACTCTTTGCCAGATTTGATCGACTAGCACATGTGAGTTAAACACTGTTCATTTACAAAAAGACAAAACAAATTCCATGTTTGGGAGGTTTGGGAAATATCCTCTCATCAATTTGAACAATATATATCCAGATTCTCCCCACAGGGATTTTATATAGCAATTGGGATTGGAAGACACTGACAAAGTTATATGAAAAATTATAAGTTCTGATAGCAAGTGAAAGCAGAGGTTGTCATCAGAACATTTGGTTTTGTAGTGCTGGACAGAAAATGATATGAAGGGAGATCACCTACCACAGCTTCTAAGAAAGCTTCATATTTTGGATTTTTGCTGGAATTTTTTTTTTAAGGCCCTAGCTTTATTTGTCTTTTCTTCTGCAAAGTGAGGAAGGTTAAAAGACCTATTCATTTAAGGTCATCTAATCAGTTCTCTCAGTCATTGCAGTAGTTAGTTAATAGCAGGGTTTACAGTCTTTAGGCTGGATTCTATCTAACTCAACAATGAAATTAATTAAACACAGCAGAGGAAATTATTACATCAGGAAAATTAGTTGTTCCTTAATTAACACTGGAAAAAAAAAGTGAAGCACAAAAATACAAGTGAAACATGCTCAGTTTTGCTAGCTTGTATATTTTTTTTTCATGTTTCTTTGGTCAAAATGTAATTTAATATGCATATCTTTAGGCGTCAATATCTTAGCTGACTAATAAGGCTTCTAAGTAGAGGCAATGAAGTACATTTCATGGAGTTTAACTTATAATTTATCCAGCCAAATGTAGGTACATACTATGGGAAAATGCTAATTGCACTGAATATCATAGACCATGCTATCTGTTTACTGTAAAGGAAACCTAAAGTGGCTTGGCCTGATGTAGAGATTTGCATCCCTCATTTATATACATTTCTGAATTAGGGTAATGGGGTATTTGTACACATATTGCACGAGTATCAGAGTAAGATCCTTGTGGTTTTTTCTCATCTTACACATTAAGGTCAAGAAAAGCAAGTCTTCCATAATTATTGAAATTTCTTTTGATTCAGCTATTTTTACCTCAAATAGCAATGTGTTTTCTCTTGTAGAGAGTGATGCCATAACCTGTTGCCTGGGCAGTGGCAAATTAGTAAACGCAACCTACAATATCTGCTTTTCAAACAAAAACCCCTTGTCAGCTCTGGTCTACACTGTAAACCAAGTCAGGGGAAAGAATTACCTCAGTCCTGTTTTTAGAAAGCTTAGAGGAGTAATGTTTGCTTTTTTACGGCTTGACAAAAATAGATTTTTAAATTGAAGAAACATATTTTACACCAAATAGGATGTATGTATGTCACAGAAATATTTTAGGAAGACTATGTATAAAAAATTCTTTATTGCCTTGCTTCACATTTCAATTTTGGCTAGCATTCATGATCATTACCCATATTTTGTAACCATTCCATAAGCTATATTTAACCAATAGTGATTTTGTATAGAATGATTATATCCAGTAAAGGAGTTTGGAACAAGGAAGGCATTTACATTTAAAAGTCTAACCCAGTGAATCCTCCTTCACTTGCCATTTAACCCTGAAGTCAACTTCCTGCTTGTTTGTTGTTTGGGTTTTTTTTGTTTGTTTGTTTGTTTTTTTAATGGGAACTGAAAATTTTGCTCCTTTAAATGCCTAGACATTTTCCCTTCTCTGTGGCTTGTCACACATCTCCACTTAAACCTTCTAGAAATCTTTCTGTTGCAGTTCTAAATTCATAAATCTTAATGGAGAACATTGAATATGCCACACAATAATAGGTATCCCATAAATGTAGGTGAGTTTATTCTAAAGAAACAGTAATATCAGTCTGTTTTACTTAGCCAAGAATTTCTTATCCAGAAATCTCTGATTTGGGATGAAAGAACATCTGTGTCTGCAAAACATCATTATCAGGATGATCACCTCTCAAGTGATTGCCCCAGTCACTAAATTCAAGACTCTAGGCTCCTTTATGCATTTCCTTTCCTAGTCTGGGAATTTACTTCTCTTTTTAACACATCATTCATTAGACTAATCCACTGGTCTAGAACAATCCTCTGAAAGATGAAAGGCACAGGGTAGAACCACTGCAGAAATTGAACAGATTTTGCCTGCAAAGATTAAAGTTATATGATCATGAAAAATTAAAATTTAGTAAAAAGGAGGCATTTTGATTGTGTTCCTTATTTGTGGGTTCTGTGACCTGAATGTCATGGTACCTGTGCGATGCCCTGACAATAGAGATGCCTAACACAGAGGCACCTCTCTTGCTTCCCTAGAAAGGGTTTGGTGTTTCTGTCCAATTCAGGGAGACAAATTCTTCCTCTGCGCTTTACAGGAAACCAAGACTCCACACTGGACTCTTATGGAGGTGACCAGCTGCATAAAATAAAAGGGTTTAAATCTTATATTGACCTTCACCTTTTCTTTTGAAAAATTTTGGAAATGGTTACTGAGCAACCCTAAATTTTAAGGACTTGTGAATTACAGGGATCTATCAACCTACCCATCCGATACTGCATAAAGCTTTCACACCTGGTAAAGATGTATCTTTTGGAAAAATTTCTGGTCTTCATCTGAATGCACCACTACATGATCTTGCTTTAATACTGGTCCATCGTGGTAGTATATTCCAGTGCCTTAACACTCTCACTATTTTATTCTGTATAGGTTTTTTCTCATTTAATTTTTACTGACTTTGAATTACATCCATTGATTCTTTCTATGGCCAATCATTCCCAGAGAAAAAAAAAACATCTTGTAGCCACTGTCTTCCTCTGGGAATGCATCTGGATGCTTTGATAAATGGGCTTCTCAGGTTTCCTTTTGATAAAAGAAACAGACCAAACACATGGCAAGGTTTTTACTCTGTAAGATTTATTCCTTCAAATAGTTTTCGGAACTACTTTTCTGGAACACCTCCTGTTTTTAAGAATCCCTTTTAAAGAACTGAAAACAGTGTACGTGGACTAACGTTCATGAGTGTGAAGGCAGATCATCACAATTCCTCCTAATGTCTCTTTCCTCAATCACTGTCTAAATGCCATGTTTCTGAACATACAGTGATAACACTATTGCACTGAAAAATATAATTTTTGGGTTTTCTGGTCTTGCTGTCATCTTGTGACCCCATGTCTGCCTGGTAATTGTTTATTTTACTGGTTTTATTCCTTTTGTAAATGTTATTAGCAATAGTTTTCTACTTGCCTGTAAATCCTCCACAGGACTTTTGGAAAGTGGTCCTCAAGGCCTCCCTAGAAAGATCTTCCACTAAGGAGGATTACACAATCACATCTAGATTTCAGATGTATTACTTAACTGGTTCTTAATCAGCTTAACTAGAGTTATCATAACCCTTTAAAATGTTACTCTTGGAGTTTGCTAAGAATTACCATCAAAGCAAAGCAATCAGTTGCTTGAGGCAGTTTTTTTTAGATTTTAAGGAAAAAATGTATAAATCCTTATTTACTTCTAAATAAAAGTATTAAATTATAATCTCATATAAAGGATTGTTGGATCTGCTCAAACATCTTATATAAATCATATAACATTAAAGAAGACATTTTCACAGCATACTGAAAAATGTAATTTAGCTAAGCTTCTTTTTTCTTTTATTAAGCTTTATTAAGCAATACAGAACTAATGAAAAGTCTCTGATTTTTTTAATCTTCCCTAAGTTACATCAAGTTTTACAACATCAATACATTGATGCCTATAATTAATAACAAAAAAAATCCATAATATCTGTATCATTACAACAGAACATTCCAAACAAAAATTAGAATTCAGTTCAATATTTCTTCCAAGAAGAAAATGCAATGGTATGTTATGTACAGCTACTTCCCATTTCTAATCACTCTGTGATATTTGTAAAAGATTTATAGTTATTAAGGAGAAAAGTAACATTTACAAAAGAAGAAAATAAGTTGACATAAAATAGAACTGGAGAAAACATTCCCTTATATATACTTCATCTACTGAAAGGCCTAAATGGAAACTCAATTAATATTAATATTTTCCTTAGGCAGAAATTTTGAGCAGCGAAATAAGATGACATTCAGCAAGATACTTAAGCCTAAAAAAAGTCCTGCCTTGGTGAAGTAATAGTTATTTTGATGTTTGTTTTTCCTCTGCCTTCTCTGCAGTGCTAGATGTCAGCCAATACCATGATTTAAATTATCGTATTTCTAAATTCATCTACACTCTTTGTAGATTCAGTTTCAGATACAACAAAGAGGAAAAGGAGCTTATTAAAGGACTGATGGGGGTTTTGTTTATTTTGTTTCTAAGGAGGCAATCTTCTCCTGAAACCTTGATTAAATTGTCTCCTGTGGTGTTGCAGACAAGCTGTCAAAAATTCCTTCAACAGCGTTTTGCCAATCTTGTGACTGCTGTCTCCAGAGGTGGAAACCAACCTGACTACCAGGTTCCACAAGAATACATCACCCCACAGCCCCAGTAAAATACCTGCACCTGTTGGTATCAGGAAGGAAAGACTGGAGGGATTTGGGGGCTTTTCTGTTCCTTGATAAAGATACTTCCTCTGCAGTGCTTTACAGACCCAGGCCACATTTCAGCTCTGAGCTGGCAGTGCTTTGTTCCATGATGAAGTTATCTTCAAGCACGTAACCCACAGGATTCCAGAGACTTCCTAAAAAACCTTGTATAAACACATATGCCAGGTCTGAAATTTTTCATGTGAATATGTTTGAGGTGCTGTAGCAAGAAGCAGAGTTTCAGAATTATGAATATGAAGATATAATATTTAGCTCATTATAAGGACATTGTATGAATTTATAGTAAAGGGATGGAGTGAATCCTCTTTTTGCAGTGCTTAATTCTGAGGTGGTTTTCCTCCTAACCAGTGTCAATAATTAATTGGCTCATACTAATGAATTAACAACCTTGTTTACCATGTTCTCCCTACATTTACAGTTTTCAGATGGTAAATAGCCCATCAAAAGACCTAAACAATCATATAAACCCCAGCGCACAAAACACTTTTAGAATTGATGGTATACAGGTTTTTTATGAAAAAATTCAGATGAAAATGACAGATTAAATAAAATTGTTTCAAATTTTCCAGTTATTTATAAATTATGAATTACTCAAATTCAACCTCCCCCAAAAAGAAGCTCCACTTTTGACTAATTTGGGATTTGAATTAAATTAGGCTTTGCAAGTATATTCTTGGGAATTCTCCAACTCATTCTTAATAGAATCATAGAATAATTAAGGCTGGAAAAGACCTCTAAGATTGGCCATTTACCTAACACTTCCAGGGCTACTACTAAACCATGTCCCTAAGCAGCATATCCACGTGTCTTTTAAATATCTTCAGGGCTGACAACTCAATCTCTTTCCCAAGCAGCCTGTTCCAATGCTTGGCAACCCTTTAGATGACGAAATTTTACCTAATATCCAATCTAAATCTTCTCTGGTGCAACTGGAGGCCATTTCTTCTTCCTTCTCTTATTACTTGGGAGAAGAGACTGATCCTCTCCTGGCTACAGCCTGTTTCTTGGCCACCTGGGCACACACTGGCTCATGTTCTAATGTTGTTGACCAGTGTCCCACGTACCTGAAGCAATTCAGTTCTAGAAACTCCTAAGGGGCAGAATTTCCATTCAGAATTGTTCCTGCCTTAGCTGGAAAGAAACACCTTGAATCTTTCTTATGGGGATTTCTGTCCCTGAAATCACTTAAAGCATAGTCATCTAATTAACATGAGCTGCCAAGGCAAATTGCTCACTAGACACAGCAGTCACAACAGTTTTCTTCTACAACATGTCAAGGAACAAAGCTGTTGATATAATAAATTATAAAACTCATTCACCATCATGCCTCAATTCCTTCTGCAGCATGAGAGACCTCAAACTTATTTTTTTCTGGCAGCACAGAGAAATCCTAACTGCCCCATTATCGGTTATTCTAAAAAAAACCCCAAAACATTCTTTATACAGTATGTTAAAATGTGTAGAAATTGTTTAATATAGTGCCATACTTATGCATTCAGGCAAATGAAAGACTGCCATATTTTTTCCTTTTATGTGTACAAAACTTAGAGACAATCTTTGTAACTGTGTACCATATCTAGTCCCTTTTTTTTGCCTGCATGACCAGGCTTGAGTACCCCCCTCCATCTGGCTCTCTCAAGATCCCAGTTCTGTTTTCCAACGTGACAGAGCTGCAATAGAAGGAATTTGGATGGAGCTCTCTCACCAACCCACCCTAAAACAGACTGCTGATTAAGAGCTTTGGCCTAGCCCCCATTCATGCTGAGAAATGAGGTTTGTCCAGGTTTCCTCTACCTTTGGCACATGTTTCAGGAACTGAGCTATTGTGCACAAAGGCCAAGTCCCTTCCTCCTCCCACTCTGGCTGCCTTTTAAAAGAAGACTTACATGTATGACTTCTCTTTGTTCTGTAATTCAGTTGCAGTAATTTTTCATCCCCAATGTTCTAAACTTTGAGCTTGAAATTATGAAAATTGCAAAAAATTTTGAATTTTCTGTGGTCTGTTCACTATCCTATAGGGCTCCCTTTAAAACTAGGTGAAATGATTAATTCAGAACTGGCAGAATTGAAAAAGTGGCACAGCTTATAAAACAAAATCACTTTTTTTCCCTTGTCAGAAATTCAGCCCAAGGAAACAAGAAATATTAATGAAGTCTCTGACTGTGTCTTTCAGTAACTTGTTATTTGAGCAACTCATTTCTGCAGCTCCACCTTATGCCAATTTTCTTTGCTTCCTTTCCAGTCACTAGGGGTATATTTAATAAGCTCAAACATAAATCATTCACCACATACAACATAATTATTTATGAAAAATCTGCATATTTTCTTTTTCTCTGAATTTAGGTGAATTGGAAAAAGGTTTCTTATCAATTGCTACTGAATTAATCTAGAATTATTATTAAAAATAGTTGGGTGTTTGAGTCTGTTCAATTTCCCTAGGCAAAAATTCTGATTTAAATTGATCTTGGCAGAATCAGGCCCCTTAATCTTCCACTTGCAGCAAATGAAAAGCTGCAAATAAGGGAAGAAAAGAGCCCCTATTTGTACATGCTGAGATTTTAATTGATCCCCTCAATAAATGCTATTAATGAATGAGTATTGAAAGGGGTGTGAGACTGATGGATACTGATGTGAATGTCTGTATAATATCAGCTGTCATTTACATGCCTAAGGACAATTTCTAGAATTGCATATGAGAAAGGGAAGATGGATAGAATAAATTAAATAGGAGATGATAATAGCCTCAGAATGGTGTAAGAATTTAACACAGTTGTGAAAAATATTTCCTGTACCAAAGTTCCTGTATGACAATTTTCTCTTATTTAAATAATTTACTCATTTTACAGTTTCTTCATACATATTTAGACTTTCCATTCATTTTCATTTAATATCAACTTGCCACTCTTAGATACCATTGCAGTGAGATGATTTTAGGAAGTGGGCTTGAGCTGTACAGTGTGAGGAAAATCTCGATTGATACTAATATCCTTTTATACCACTGAAAAGTGGGCAGGCCCTGACAAAACTCAGTCTCTGATATAAAACTGGAGCATGGCTGCCTGCATTATCCATGAGTCTAACCTTAATGCTCTTGTACAACCATTCTGACAAAGCTCTGAGTCTAAACTGTAGATGTGATTAAGTTACCGAGTCATTTGAGGGAATCTCAGGAGAGCAGGCAGTTCGCCTCTGCCAAAGGCAGATACCATTAGCCTCCTGTCCTTCTTGAGAGTTGTTGAATTATCTTCCTCTAGATGAAATATTTCCAGTGATAAAAAGCCCATAGTTTACTTTTGAAATGAGTATGATGGGAATAATTAGGGAAGAATAAAAAATGAACAAGCAATGTAGTCAGGTTGTAGCACAGATCACATTTAGCAGTCATAATAATATGATTAACAGGGGGAACAAATAGGAAGACAAAGAGTCATTTAAAAGCTCCCTGTGGTTTCTTGTGCCAGTAGAGACACCTTGCCTGACCCCTGCAGTGTTCCACAGGACATAAATCTTATGTCATATTTGTTAGTCCCGTGTGGGTGTTTCACATACCAGGATTTTACAGACACATGGTGAGTTTAGGTACAGACAGCTGAACTGAAGCCCAGCCAACAGGTTTAGCTGTGAGCTGAATTTGTCCCCAGGCTTCCCTGACTGCCTTGTCTGGCTCTCCTTGGGCTCCAGTGCTCCCTGGCATGGGGACACCTGACACAGTCATCTCCGCTTGGATATCGCACTCCATAGATGACTTCCTGAGCTTTGGCAAATCAGTCAGGTGACATCAGATGACAAGGGAGACAAAGCATTCATGAGGAGTTGAATGGATTTCCTGTGTCACACACATGCACTCCTATTTGCTTACCAGATCCTCGTTAGCAGATCTTGACATGCATTAAGATTCTTATTCTTACAAAAAGCACATGCCTCTGAAGTTGTCTGCTTTATTCTGAATTTCAGACATGCAGGAAGGTGATATAAGTCTCATCTGAATTTACTGGAATCAACACTTTAGCCAGTTTAAGTGAGGTATTAAGAATCAAACAACAGGCTTATCCTATTGAAGACTGCAGTCTTTAACAGTGCTGAAATAAATTGTCACTTAATAGGGGTTATCCATGTCATCACATAGATATAATAAATTTTGAAATTAAAAATGTAATTAAAAAGTTAAAATATAATAATACTTGAGATATATCTTTCTTCCTTTATTCCAGCCTTTCTTTCCTAAACATTGACTACTTTTCCTTTTTTGCCCCTTTATTCTACTCTAAGGTTATTATTTGTAAGTATTTGTAATGGCTCTGAATAAAGTGCTGCCTTTTGATTTATTCCACCTCGGTCAAACCAATATGTCATTATACACAATCCTTTTACTTTCTAGATGTGAAAGCAAACATAACTTATAGTAAGAATCAATTGAATGGGACCTTTAGAAAAGCCCAAGAACTCTAGAATCTGTGGTTTATATCTTCATCTCTTTGCATTTTGTCAAAACAAGGAACACAGAGCGAAGCTTAAGGAAGCCCACCTAATGTTTGACATGCACTGATTTATACCATTGAGTCCTACCTACATGTCAATTAACTTTTATGTTTCATATTTTCACTCTATAGTTAAAAAAATAGATGGAAAATGTGGTAACATCAGATCTCTAATTCTTTCCATTGAGGGGGAACAGTTTAAAAAATAAAAGTTGTTTTGGAGGGGTTTAGGATGTACAATTTCAATTGAAGCATTATGAAAAATTCCCAGTGTTCTTGTGTGGGTCTGCAGAGGGGCTGAAAAGCAGGGGTTGAGGAAAGAGGAGAGTTACATATGAATTTTGACATTTTAGAAGCCTGAGTTCAGTCTGGAATTTTGCGCAAAACTTGGATACCAAGGCATTGCACTTGAAAGGCAAGCACTGGTTTTAGCTGGAGACTTAACCAAAGCTTCAAACACAGTCAGTTCCTACTGATGGTTTAAGGAGATTTTAGGGTGAATCAGCTTACTTTGGCCACGTGCCCAGAGCAGATTTTACCCTTGCTGGCATGCTTAAGGCTTCAGCTGGCTTCTCAAAAAGCTTTGGGTAAAAGTGTGTGAATTCTGAATGTCACTCCAGAATTGTGCAAGGCTTGTCTCAGGTTGGCTACAAACCTTCATTCTTCCTAAGCAAAACTTTGAAGGAAACCCATACTTGATTCCTGGGAGAACCAGCATTCACATTTGCTCCCATGTCTTACTTAAATTTTTCATTTTAAAGGTCTGTTACTGCAGCCTTTACTGACTGATTATTAATACTACACTCAATATTTCAATGACTTTCCATCATAAAAACACTTCCTTGACACAACTTGTAATGTTCTCTGTTCCTGTGCATTGATTGCCTCCTGTGAGGGCCCAATCAGCAGAATACATTGGGCAAATTTACAGGTAATCTTGGTCTCATATGCTGGTCTGGGAACTGCAAAATTGCAGCAACTCAGATATTTCTGCTCACTAGAAAAGGATCTTCTAAAATACGGATCAAATGATGTAATCATATTCTGCTTCAGTATCTAATGATACTGTTAATAGGTATTTTAAAAACTAAATTCACTATTTGCTCTTAAGGTAAAGGGTGTCTCTAGCTGGATGCCAAAGAAACATCCTTTCTCTACAGCCTGAGCTTGATGCAGGACAGCTTCTTTGAGATCCTTGCCATGCAGATACCTGATCAGCTCCTATAGCTGTTGGGAATACTTGAGTGTCACTGCAGAAACTTTAGGTGGGAAGGAATTTCAGTGGGAGGAAAGAGGTTTTTCATTTATTTCCAGTGTAAAAAGTGGGCAGGAAAACAAGCCCTGGAGGAACATGGCCTAAATTGGGTTATTTATTATCTCAGCTGGCATTTCTGCATCCTTGGCCTGTGTTCCACCTAGCTCTGATAAAACCTTTCTCCCCAGCAAGAATGTTTCTGATTAGAATAAAATAAAAATCACTATCACCTTTTTTTTGCAAATGTAAAGGTACTTTATTTCAAAAGTGATATGAATCACAATTATACTAATGACAATTGTGGAGGAAACACCCAGTAACAAGGTGGAGCGTTTGTTGGTTTTTTAGCAGTAATCTTTCAACCACTGTTACTTTCCCCTTAAAATGATGAAAAAATCTGCAAATATTTTCTTTCTCTTTGCTACATTTGTGTGTAGGAGCATCATTGTCTCAGAATAAAGATCCTGGGGGATTGTTACTACTGCGTGTCGGGGCTCCCAGAACCTCGTCAGGACCATGCACACTGCTGTGTTGAAATGGGGCTCAGCATGATCAAAACTATCAGGTAATGCCTTTTTCTACCCCTGATTCATTGTTTCTGGCAGTGTTCTCAACTTCCTACCTGAGAATGTTATCACTAGACAAGTAATTATTCTGTTGGTTAAAAAATCTCAGCATTATCACTGTGAAAAGGACAGGACTTTTTGATCCATGTAATGCTTGGGAAAAATTGCTAAAATGATTTTATTAACCTGTGCTACTTCAGAGATGTAACACAATAGCTGTGTGTGCAACTGAGAGGCCTCACAGTTCTTGGCAGTTCTCACTTTGTACAGTTGTCAATTTCAGGAGGAGACTGAAGAGGAGGAGTCTGAATTGCTTCCTATAATCCCTTTAATAAAATTAAACCACAATATAAACACAAAATAGGCAGCTTTGGCTATCCTTTAGCTTGGAAACTAGCTCATAGACAAACTCATAAGTACTGAGATTTTCCAGATGAACAAATTTTACCTGCTAAATTAGGTTCTTGCCTAAATTCACAAGCGCTGGAAGTATTTTAATGGAGGAATGTGTTCCCATCATGTAAATATAATTATGTTGTTGTTAGATTATTGTATTTTGATGCAATTACAATTAATAATAATCATATTTCAGCAGCCTGTGGTTAGGGCTTGGCCAATGAGTTACCATGACATTTGTTGACATCTAGTACTCCAAGAGAGGATTTGTCCATCTTTTAGAAATGTATGGGTTTTTACTGATACAACATATCAATAAAAATTACTGAGCTTATCATATTCAAATACTTTTTCTGTTGTTTTCTTCCCTAAAATAGTGTTGCCTACCATGAGCATTCTCCCCTTTCCCTGGATGTTTTGCTGTCCAATCTCTTTGTCTGCTTCTTGTCCAGACCTCTTTGCCCCTTTTATCTGGGTCTGTCTCATGACATACATCATACACTTAATGCACACTGCAGCTGCATTACTGAGCTCTTAATAGAGACAGAATTTGACTAAAATTAATTAATGGAAAATGTAACTGAATAATGATTATGCAACAGTGATATCTAAGAAGGCTGGATTCAATTATCACAGGCTAAATGTTGAATAAAGTAATCAATACTTTGCTTCTGGAATCCCCACAGTGAAAGTGAAACATGAATTAGAAAACACTGAGATGAAAAAATCTACCAGCACTGTGAACATTTTTTGGATACACACATCAAATCTTTTCATTTCCTTGGTAACACTACCCACAGACAACCCATTGTAAGCTCTTTTTCTTCAGACAGTAAATTTCTCTCCATCTCCTTACACATGTGGAAGTCTGTAACATCCTGTGCCCTTCAATGAACTGGGTCTTGAAGGCAGCAATCCAGTAGAAATATTGCTCTATTTTTGGTACCTTAAATGACAGCTACAGTCAGTCAGAGCCGTGACACAAAGTCCATCAGGACTTGGGTCATCCATCACAGACTACTTCAGTTCCGATTACTCCCAATTATTTGATAATCCCAGTATCTGATTTTCTGTCTGTGCAACGAGGATGGTTCTTCCCCCAGGCTTTTCTGTCAGAGTATAGGAGCCTTCTGTTGCTTATCTTAATGTGCGTTCACACAGTTCACAGGGAGGACCAGTCCTGCCATGGAATATTAGAAATACTTCTGCCCACATTTCTGAGAGAATTTGGAGTTATCTACAGTCTATTAATTAAAATTAAAGAAGTAGATATATGTCTCACAGTCAAGATTAAAAAAATGCCCTCTTTATAAAAGTGAGTTTTTTATCATGTTGGTACCCACAGAATTTTACCATATTTAAAACGTGACAGAAATGACATTTTGATAATTAGAAAACTTTTTATCTTCATCAGAAGATTGCATAAAATAAATATTTTTAAGTCTAAAATGATAGGGACATGACCACAGATATGCAAAACCATCATTCAGATTGGAGAGCTGCTTTGAAGTTAAACAGACAAACATTGCTCTCCATTGATATTGGCAATGTTGTACTGACCAGTACAACCCTTCCAGTGAGGCAGCACCCAAAAAACCCCTCTGATCTCAGGACACCGCGGCTGAATACTCCTTCTATTGTCCTTGATGTCTCCATGGTCAAAGGGAATAGAACAAGAATATCAGGTCCATCCATCACACAACATGTAAAATAAATCTACATGGACAGACTGTCTCAATAGGGACTTTTGTGTTTTCATACAGCTTGAATCCATACCGCTAAATTGTTAACATATTGGTAATTGAGAGTCTACAATTTGATTTTAAGCTTGAGTCTTGCAGCTCCACTACTCTTTTTGTATATGAAAAGAACTAGTTAGAACTCAACAAAATAATTCAAGGTCCTTATTTTCTCTGTAATTTTTTTTTTTTGCATCACCATGCTTTGTTAAAAATCCCATAAAAGAAGCATTATTATTGTTATTCCAATCTGTCTTCTTGTTCTTTGCTCCCTTAACTGTTGATAACAATTGATGGGTGACTTTTAACCACAGGAGGATGACATGGAATCTGATAGTTACTCCAAAGTAAGGCAGTTTTGCTCCACCACATTTAGGCATGAGAAAAAATCCATACTCCATCTGTGCTGCAAAACCCAAAGACCTGTAAATTCTGTTTATCTGCAGCTGGAAATGTGAGTTAAAGTAAAAAGGACAAGCTTTTCACAAGGAATTCTTTTGTTCAGCTGGTTTTCACATCTTTTCAGCAATAACTCTCCTTTTGTTTAATTTTATTGTACCAATGCCTGTCTGTACTGACTGTTGATGGAAATGGGATTCCAGTGGAATGTTTAGTCATGAGATGATAATTAGTTTTAACAATTATCATTTCATGATAATTCATTTTAACAATTATCACCCAAGCTAAGTGTCTGTTAGGAATAACACCACCTTCTCAAATGTCCCTATTCCTAAAATCTCTGTGACTGGGAGTAGAGGGGAAGGGAGATTGTGTGAGACTCTCAGCTCCTCAAGGACTCCCTTTCATACTGTAATGTTGGAAATGGCACAATATATATAACAGTGGAAATTCAAACAAACCCTCGTGCTGGTATATTTGTTTGGTGAATCAAAGAGTCCTGAGTCGTTTCATTTGTTGGATCATTTCCCACTAAAAGCCATCTGAAATAGTAACTATTATGACAGAATAAATGGTCCTAGCATGCAATATAGGCTAAACTCCAGAAATTAGATAACAGCTTGTCTTCATTAAAAGTCTGTAATTAAGTACTAATATTAAGGCAAATTCATGAGAGAGGGGAAAAAAAGGAAAACTAAAAAAACCCAAACAAATGCACAACCAAAAATACCTCAACTGTTTCAGATAACTGACTGCCCTGGAAAGTTTCCTGCTTTTAGCATGAAAAAACTGCTTTTATCATAATCTGTTGAATATTAACAAAAATTATGAAGTGATCAATTCCTGTTAAAGGAGTAACTCAGGCAGTAAAAGAGACAGGAATTGTTTTCATATTCCATTATTTATAAATTACTTAATTAAGTAATTATATAATAATATCATTCATCCAGTTCTGGATTCCTTCCATAGATTATTTCTCCTATGATCTACAAGTCTCTTTCTATGATGCAATGAGCTCTGATTCACAGAAGAGAGGATGTATTCACAAACCCAAACACTAAGGCTTAATGTCATTTCTGTGCGGTGGTGGAAAGGGATATTGTGACATATTCACAAGTTCAGCCAGCACTTTTTAGACAGTTCTAAGATTGAATATAGGTTTCTCACTGAGACTTGATCATATTGTCACCTCCACATGTCCATTTCAGCCACTGACTCTGAATGGAGAGAACATCAGAATAGATTTTCTTTCCCTGTTTTTGCTGTTGGATGATGATATGAACTAAATCAGGTAGAGATGAATGGGTTCATGCACTTCTGTGACCTCTTTCCTTTGAGTGCACCATGAAACACAGTCAAGGCCACGCTGGAAAAATGGCATAGGACTGTGTGTATATACATAGACATGTATATGATTATATAGGTTTTTATAACATAATTTCAAATCAAAAACAAACTTCTATTGTGTGTGGTCCCTTGTGCTGTATTATTTTCCTGCTTCTCAGAGCAGATTGACGTAAGAAAGAGGAATGCAGCAGTATTAACTCTGCCCATGTAGCTACAGTTTCTGTCTGAACTCAGAGCAAGTCATTTATATTAGTGACAACTATTCTCCAGGTAATAGTTTCTGCCTACATTAGATTACAGTTCTAAATCCAAGGTAAACCCATCCTAGTGCTATTTTAAATTGTCTCCTTGGGAAAATATCTACATTAAATTGTAAATTCAACTTGTGTAAAGTTCACCTACGAAATGTTACATCCCACAAGTCACATTGCCTGCCCTGTACCATTCAAAGTGTTCAGTAGTTTAGTGTATCCTGTTACCAAGCTTTTTCTAAAATAACACATATCTCCTTCATGGGCATGGCACAGTTCCCAGAGTCACACTGAAAAGATCCCTTACCCCACTTCACCTACTATCCTGTCATGTCAGCACCAAAAAGCTGACATGAATTTCTTCAGGAAATTTCATAATTCTGTTTGGTCCAACCAAAATGTTCCCTATATAACTGAACCCTATGATCAAAGGACATTTCAGTTAGCAGGAGACACAGGAGATCACCTGTCCATCCTTCTGCTCTCAGCAGAGTCAGCTAAAACCCTTATTTACTTCAACCAGAATACAAGGACTTTCATATTTCACCTGCACGAGGATGATAATGACCATGTCTTGATGGATAAATTGAACAATGCCGGAGAATTTTAGCCATCACTGTGAAAAAGTGGAACAGACTGGCCAACTCCACTCTTCTGAAGTCATTTTGTTTCCAAAACCAGGCAGCTGAATTCAAATTACCTACTAGAAATGGTCTGGAACAGAATGTGAAAGGGCTTGTTGGAAATGAAAAAGCAGTCTGGAATGTTTTAAGTATCTCAAAGCACAGTCATAACCTTGCACAATTGAACTGGCCAGCACAGAAGCAGCCTGTGTGTCACTCTCAATCTTCAGGGCTGGAATTCCAGGGCACTCAGATTTTTGACAGCTACAGAAAAGGCTGAAAAGCAAATTTGGCTCACCTTATTCATGCAAATAAGAAAGGTTTCAATTAACACTGTAAAAATAAAATATCCATCAAAGAATGCTGACCAGGAGGAAATGCCAAGATCCAATTAAGATTATTGCAATTTTTTATCTGTGGCTAGACTGAAATGAGATGAATGGCAAAAATAACACCAGTCACAGTTACCTCATCCTGGATAAGGTATCAAAGCATTTGTGAGGCAAAGAGGGCTGCTTTATAGATCATCAATAATGCATCTCCGTGCATGCACTTTTTCAATGTATCTGCAGAAAGCCTATAAAGTAGTTGAAGAAAATACATTTTTTTAATTAGAAACTTCATTGACAGTTGAATAAATTTAAGAGAGAGAAGAAATAGATGTGGAATACCTGAGATTTTTTTAAATGGACCCTCTTAATTTTTTTCTCTACATTTTTTATCTAGTACATACTATTATTTCTGAGAAATCATTTTTATGAATGAGTTAGAGCTACCACTATTGATGAAAGTGATCCAGGCTTTGTGATTTCAGGCTTTGTTTTTCCTCTACCTGTATGTAAACAAGACCTCCTAAAGTATGTGGTAGTCTGGCTGCTAGAGAGTTAGATTTGACCATGATTAAATCCCCTTCTTTACATAATTCAGAAATCTTTTTCAGCCCACATCACTCCCAATTTTAAATAAAAAGAATAACTCCATGACTTCTTACATACTAACAAATCACCTCACTTTTAAACTTTTTTAGTCTTGGCAGAGAAATTTTGAAATAAATCAAACCATTTATTCTTTGTTCAATTTAATATCTTACCACAAAAATTTTTATTAAGACAATTGTTTTCACAACAGGTTATCAGCAGTCCTGCTTTTACTCTTGTCCTGCAAATAATAAAGGAATTTGAGTAAGACTAGATCGCTCTTGTGCTTTGATTCGTGTCCTGGACAGGGCTGTTTAAATATATTTCAGACTATGCCTGTTACTTCATGCAATCAGGTCCCCTCCTGCAATTATTTTCCCACCTATCCACAGAGGAGCTGTGCATGCCAAGAGGATGCAAAGACAGAGCCCTGCATGTGCCCCAGCACTGCAGCAGACAGAGAAACAGAATGTCCTCAGCCAGAGGGTGCAGGCAGGAGGCCAAATCCACTCTGACTGCTGGTGAAGAGCTGAGATCAAATATCACCTGAGCAGCACATAAAGAGTTGCTGGGAGACTGTGAGAGACAGATAAGGCGAAGGGAGAGGACCTTGATCAGTGTCTGCAGTGCACTGCAGGAGGTGGTGTGGACAGCACAGCCGTGTGAGGTTTAGGACAAATGCAGAAGTCCTCTGTGGCTGATGGAGGACGCCAAAGCCTTCTCAGGCCATCCCCACATTTTTATGACAAAGGAAAAGTTAAATCCAGGACTCCTTAGTGACCGCTCTGGAAATAGAGGGGCACATTGCTCAGCTGCACCATTGTTTGCACCTGGTCTCTCCAATGATACCTGAGTGTGTTAGTTCTCATATAAGATACAAATACCAGACCACAATTTACAAAAATTTAAAATTAATAGAATATTTAAAATGAATAGAATAGTATTAGTATTTAAAATGAATAGAATAGAATAGAATAGAATAGAATAGAATAGAATAGAATAGAATAGAATAGAATAATAAGCTATTTTAGTTGGAAGGGGCCTACAGTGATCATCTAGTCCAGCTGCCTGCCAGTTCAAAGGTCACTAAAGATAAAGCATATTAAGGGCATTGTCCAAATGCATCTTGATCATGGACTTGGGGCATCAATCAAGCCTGTTTCACTGTTTGGCCACAGTCATGGTGAAGAAATGCTCTTTAATGTCCAAGCTGAACATTCACTGATGGAGTTTTCAGTTTTCCCCATACTTTCAGTCACTGGATCCCAGGGAGAAGAGCTCAGCATCTCCCTCTCCCCTTCCCCTCCTCGGGAAGCTGTTCGAGAGCAACGAGGTTACACCTCAGCCTCTTCTTCTCTAAACTAGAAAAACCTAGAGCCTTCAGCTGCTCATCACTGGACATGACAGTTGGTAAAATAGAAATTAAAGTGGTAAAATAGCATGTGTGTCTATATATGTATAGAGAAAGATTACATAAATTTAGGCTATTAAAACATTTTATTAAACTTAAGCCCTTATTGATAGCATTTTTCAATGAAAAGCTTTTTGTTCAATTTTTCCTCTAAATGCAATTATCTTTTATTTCAAGATAAGGAAATCAATTGTAAAATTAAAAATAATTGTCTTAGTCTGAACAAAAGGAAAATGCAGACTAGGGAAAAAATCATGTGAGGCGTTGTGTGATAATTCCTCTGACAGTTACAAGTATCAGTTTATATATTTCTGTAGCATATAAAAATTATTCAAAACATATTAAAACCTCAGTGGTCTCACTTCTATTAGTTGCTCTCACAACACTTAAAGTGCTCAATGTGGAGGAAGCATATCCTATCTTCCAGAGACAGGTAATTTCTGGTGTAATTATGATATTTCAAGCTTTCTTGCTTGCATGCAATGAAGAAATTTGTAAATGAAAACCATAAGCTTTAAGTATAAGAACACAGATAAATCCCCTCGCAAAGTTTCTTTGTTTCTTATTTTATGATTAAGTATTTAAAACATTTTTCTCTTAGATAGCTGAAATATGTTGGCTTCCTGATGTGATTAACAGGTCTTGTAGGCAAACTACTGCACTGAGACTTATATGCCTGCCTTTCTCCAACTTTTCCTAATATGATGGGAAGGGAAATGATGAATTCCTTATTTTCAATTTTTCACATTTTTGTGCAACTAGTTTCCATTTTAGAACTCTTGGTTTTGGTTGTTTTTCTTCCCTTACAAATTGAGCTGGTGCTCTGTTGCAACAATGAAAGCTCAAGTATTGAATGCAGAAAGCAATTTACCCTTTTCTCCTCTGCAGAGGATCTGTCAAGGTCATTACTGATGCGTCTGAGGCGAGGGTAGTTAACTTCAGAGCAGTGAAATAGAGCTATTTATTCTTTCCCTGCTCTGTGGTGTGATCTTGCTGTGCTTCTATTGACTTCAGTGACTGTAGAGATGAGGCTCTTTACAGATACACAGCAGGTTTGTAGACCAGCAGTAGCAATGTGCTTTTCCTATCCTGAACACACAATTTAAAGATTAATGAACACAAGCTCTAACACTATTTCTGGTTCAAATAGTTATTGGCACACAAACAGAACTAGAAAAGCAGTCTCTTAACAAATATGCTCATATTTTGTTTATTTTTGAGAGGTGAAATCGTCACCACAACCCCACAGAATGGACAAAATAGATTTTAAACTCACACGGTTATTATGACAGACCAAATGGTGTTCTGACCAAATCTAATGAAAATAATCATTTGACAAAAAGTAACTCTGGAAAATACCAGTCAATAAAATAACATTCTTTAAAAAATGAAAATAAATAAGAATATAAAAGAATAGACAAGTTTGATGAAAATAGTTCCTGTTCCTGAACTGTCCATATTATTCCTGACTGTTCCATACTGTTCCAACAGTTCTGTACTGTTCCTGAACCTTTTATAAGGTAACAAGCTAAAGCACTCAATAAGTCCAACAAAATATGTTCACTGAGATATCTTTTTCTCTCTCTATCTTTCCCTGTCTGATTGAAATAAGAAGAGTGCCACTGAGCCATGCATGCAATTAAGTGCTTAATGATAACCTGGCTTTTAGAATAATTTTATCACTACTTCTACCTTTGCTATTTAGAAAGTTCTGTCTTCATTTTACAGGCTAGACTGCACTTTGCAGCTAATTGACATCATATTTTACATCATACTCTTTTCAAAATTATATGGAAAATTGTGGCATATATTTTCATAAGTCTGGTTCTTTTTTCTTTCTTTGTGTGTTTTGTTTAACAGATATGTCAGATCAAGAACAAAGCATGACATTGACATGAGAATAGGGATTCATTCTGGATCAGTTCTGTGCGGAGTGCTGGGCCTGAGAAAGTGGCAGTTTGATGTCTGGTCATGGGACGTGGATATTGCAAACAAACTCGAGTCAGGTGGAATTCCTGGGTAAGGCAAAGTGTATTTCCCACAGTCAGAAAACATTGCCAGCACATTACACTGTTAACCTTGCCAAGAGATTAACTGTTTTACATTGTTTCATCAACTATGACCTTTTTTTTGCTATTTTGCAGTTGGCAAGGATTAGTGAGGCTGTAGCCAAAGAAGGTAGAAACGGCCTGCTTGTAGAGCCATTTAAAAAGACAAGACAAAAATATTTCTTTTTCTTTGTTACCCTTGATTTTCTCAAAAAGATCCATCTTTTGTTTTCAGCCCTCATAATCCTCAGAGGTAGCTCAAATTTCCCAGTTAGATGTTGACCATTCATGAGATTTTCCAGGCTTCGTTCTCTCACCTTTTTCATTCAAATGATACTATGAGGTACAAAGCTATAATTTGTTCTATTTTATAGTGCACAAACTGTGGGAAGAATTATATGTTCATGGGTCAATAGTCTAATAGCAAGTTGTTATGAACAGCAGGATCTCTGTTAATATAATTTGTCAAAATAATTTAATGCTTTAGTAGATGCTTTGAGATATTTATCTTAACCTGTCTAAATGTGAAAATATATGGTTTTCCACTAGAAAAGCCTAGTTTCTTTCTTTATCTGAAGGTCTGATGTGGCTGATTCACCTGAAAATTGTTATTTCTGCTTGATATGACCTATATATCCTGCTAGTTTGGAAGCTACAAATCCTAGATTTGAACAGTTGTGATTGCAGGAATTTTCTGTTCACTTTCAGTTCCACCTGCCATTGATGAAAGATGTAGAAAAGATCACCTAGACAATTCCAATTTTAGCCATAGAATTTGGAAGCAATAGCAGCAGACATCTTTATGTGGAAAAAAATCTAAATGGTGCTGTCACCTTGAATGACAGAGATTTTAAGTCATCAAAACTGAGTCATGTGCTGTCCTCCCTACACACACATCAGGATCTGTCAGAGCTGTCATGTTCCCAGGAAATTGGAAGGAATTTGCTTCATATATTGCAAATTCAGGCCCCTTCCTCTGTTCTACATAGTAAATCTTTATTCTAATATATATTCTTGGAATTAGCAGAAAATGAGATTCTGTATGCTTTGAGAACAACTTCTGTACTCTGCATATGTCACCCGTGTGTAAAATTTCAGAAAAAAATTCATTGTCTGCTGCTTATCCCACGTGATAGCCCAGATGACTAAGAGGATGCTTTGTTCATATGAGCAAATTGATCATCTAAGTTTCACCACTCACACCTGCAGAAAGCAGAGTCTATTGCTGTTAATGTGTGCAAGATGTATAGCTATTAATGAATAACCCAGAAAATGCACAGATAAAATGCTGTAGATAAAATGCCTGGCAGGTTTTCAGTCCGCCAGAGCAGAGTGATTTCCTGGATACCAGTGTGCCAGCAGAACAAAGCCTGTATGTGACAGCAATGAACCAAGTCCCTCAGAATAGTGATTTACATCAGAGTTTCCTAGTGTGCAGAGCAGCTTTAATAGATCAGTTAAACTCATTTCAGCCTCTCCTTACTTCTCCCTGCCACAAGCATTCAAATCCCCCTATTTATTGTAATACTGAGGTCATTCCCTTTCCTAGAGCAGCTTCACCAGAAAAGCTGCCCTGGGGTTATGAGCAGTGCTGCTCTCAGGGTGTAAAACAAGAGCAAAGATGAACTGCAGCATTTTCCTAAGGGCAAGTGGAGAGAGGCAGCTGAGGATGGGAAACATCCTTTTACCCAGCCTGAGAGCAGGAAAGAAGGGGCTCAGCTCTTCCCCTGAATGCCTGTGTGTGCCCCTGAGCCCCATCCACCTCGGGAGATGCAGGGAGAGATTGCACCTGACAGAAGGAGCATGAACCAGCAGACTTAGGAGCTCTGAGAAAAAATGGCAATTTCCAGTTTTCTGAGAGTAAAAAATGTGTCCACAGCACCTGAGAAGGAAATCTTGTGATCTTGTAGTCAGTGACATTCTTCTGCCAGGATTCTATTTTCTAATAGTCTTTACTTAGTGCATGTGGTTATTATTCTGCAGTACTGAATTGCATAAATCCTAGGTAATAATTAATTTTCAATGGTGTCCCAATGACAGGTATCATCTAACACTGCAGGCCTGATATGTTTTCAAGAGTAGGTCAGGCAATATTTTTTGACCTCAATACTCAGGTTCCCAATGTACTGTATTTGTAGAAAAATAAGATATCTCTCTGCATTTGAAGGTTTTTTAAGCAAGCAATACAAAATGTGAATCCAGAAAATACTTATAATCTGCCAACTATTTATTAATATTTGGCACAGTTAAGGATATCACATTAATAGTTATCTCCATATTCTGGTAAAGCTCTCATCATACCCATCATAAAATCCATATTTCAAGGCTCTATTTCTTAAATTATATTAGTTGAATCCAAAGAGAGAAATAGTCACCTTGGCAACTAGTGTATCACTTTCTCTTTCTTTTTTCTTTTTTTCTTTAGTTTAGGTTAGTACTTTACTTAAATCAATTTAGCCTATTTGGATTTCTTAGGGCTAGGAAATTCATCAACTTTCTGAGAGGTCAAATCCTTTGTTCTTTCAGTCCAGGCCAAAAGTGGCTTGTATTTGGGAAACATTTTTACTGGTTTTATAATGAGTTTTACTGATTTTTCACTACAAAATATCACTAATCTCCATGATTACTATAACAGCACGACTTTAGAAAGAGAAAGTTGTACAAAACCTGGAAAGAACCAGGGAATTTGAGACAGCTTAAAAATGGCTGGGATACAAATTTTTAGGCTTTTAATCAGATGTTGATATAAAATAGTTGATATTTAATGGACAGTTTGTGCCAAGTTGTGATACTCCTGGGCACTTCACACTGTTTAAATACAACCAGCACTTTATTTTCCAGCAATGCATACACATCATATATGCCCTTATAGTGTTTTATTCCACCAAAATATTATGCAATTCAATTCTGTATTGGCATCCTTTGAGTAACACAAGGAAGTTCCCAAGGGACATGCTAGGATCATTTCCTTCACAGGAGAAAGACAAATTGTGGTGCCTGAGAAAAGCAACGTAGGATGTGTCGTCAAGAAAGGATCAAGAATTTCAGCTCACTCTGAATATTAGGGATCTGTCTGCAAGTCTGTCTTTTAGAAAGTGACATACACCCAAAGTTTGAAAAATCAGCTGGTTTAAAGATTCACTACAACTATTTACTTTGGGCTAGATAAATGCCTAATGAACAACTCTCACTTCATTCATGATGCTGCATTGTAGAGTATAGCATAGCCGACCATGTTGATGGGCTCTAGAGATGTCTGCAATTTTCAATGCAGGAGCTTGAAGATTCCTTAAAAATGGTTTGGCTGGAAGACATCCAAATTCCTATCATACCATTGCAAAACTTGAACTCTTTTGCATGTCATCTCTTGAATTCAACGTCACTTTAGCCAAAGCTTCTTGAACTCATTGCCTGATCTTAATAGAAATCACTTGTTTGTCTTTGCACAGTTCTATTTCCCTAATTCACTTCAGGTGCAATCAGACCACTAATTTCAAATGTTTAAGCTACCTCAGGAAACTGAAGGAAATTAAAGACCTTCACATAAACTGGTCCAATGCCTACCATTTATTTTTCTCTCAACATACTTCCCTGAAGTACAATTTTCTTTCACTCAGAATAGCATTTTACTCGGGAAGGTCTCCCATTAAACTATTAACTATGAGCAAAAGTATCAGGTGTGAATGTCAAAGTGTTTTTCCTGTGACAGGACTTTGTGCATTGATGACATCTTATTGATGTAAACATATTTTGAGATTACTTGACCACAAATAAAACTCATGTTTTTAAATGCACTAATATTCATTGTTTGCAATAGAAAACCTTGTATTTATCCATGATGTTAAACAATATAGAGTTCAAAACCTCCTTTTAACCTATGTATAGTAGAGCACAATCAGTATTTGCTACTACTTATTTCACTTATGCAGGAGGATTCACATCTCCAAAGCCACTCTGGACTGCCTGAATGGGGATTATAAAGTTGAAGAAGGGCACGGCAAAGAGCGCAATGAATTCCTGAGGAAACATAACATTGAGACTTATTTAATTAAACAACCTGAGGAGAGTCTGTTGACTTTACCTGAAGATATTGTGAAAGAGGCTGTCAGCTCCTCTGACAGGAGAAACAGTGGAGCTACATTTACCGAGGGATCCTGGAGCCCTGAACTTCCATTTGATAACATAGTGGGAAAACAAAACGTAAGTCAAACTTCCTTTAATGTCACTGAGATGAATGCATGATTGAGTGCACTTCAACAACGGAGGCCTCAGAGGAGGCAACTTCATCTTTAACCTTTATTCTAACATGTACTGTAGCAGCAGAGGATTGAACAAATTGTTTCAAGGCAGAAAAATCATGTATCTAAACCAGGAAAATGCCAGTGAAGCAGAGATTTTGGGTTCATTGGTTTTTTTTGTTCTTTTTCACAACTGAAATTAAATGCTGCATGGCTTAGGTTTAATTGAACCACTCCACAAAGTAATTAAAAATAAATCTAATGTTACTAAACTATTGGAACATTTTAGTGAGAGTGTTTATCTCATTGCATAGTTTCAAAGTAGGGCCATCAAATTAAAGGGATGAGGGAAAGGGAATTTTCCCAGAGGAAAACACGTAAAGTAGTTTATTGATATATGAGGGAAGGAAAAAATAGCACCTTGTGAAATCAGGTTCTTAATTTCTCACTTTTTTAAAAAAAAATATTAAAAACTCATACTCTAAGATACAATTAAAGTTCACTAGCAGATGTTTTAGACTCTAAGGACATCTGTAGCTCAATAGAAATATGAGATAATAGCAACTTCTCCTGATCAGACATTTTCCAAAAGCACTGCATGACTGATTGCCAGCAACCTGGGAACCAACAATTCTTGTATGGTAAAAATAGCCACTATTGTTTAGAGGAATTAAAGATGGAAAGGTTAGAGTGCCCTCAGACTCCACTCTTCTCACTGCACTTGGAAGATTGATGAGTCTTTATGATGCAAGGTCAGCTGAAGTTTTATTTCATTTTCTTTGAGGGATCTGTAATGACATGATAGATCCTCTCTTCTGCTGCACATCCTTATTCCTACTTGTCTGAACTGTCTGTTGAACCTTAAGCATTGTTGTGTGGAGGTCTTGCTTTTGTCAACCGTCTTCTGCTTCTTACAAATGTGCTCAGAAGTGATAAAATCTCACAGTCAGCCCACAGGTGTCTTCATCTCTTCAAACTGAGTTGGAGCATGGCACAGTTTGCTGTTATATAAAACACCTGTTTTATGTTCTGTACATCTGTGTATCTGCATGTACACTGCCTTACAGTATTCTCTGTATTTTGTTGATCTGTCTCTATATTGTCATTTCATTAGGAATAGAGATATGGGTGCATGGTGCTGTGACTATCTTGTGATTTCTCTCTATTTCTTTCCCTTTAAGATATTCCAATTTCTGTAGTCCAAAAAAATCTGGGCAGAGTAGACTTTCATTTTTTTGGTCATTTTCTCAGCTAAACTTCACCTTGATGCTAACAAAGAAAAAAATAAAGTATTAGTGGGTTTATCCACTATTATTGATCATCTCCTAGTACTAGTAAAAAGGACTTGAAAGTAATTGAAATAGGCATAGCTTAACAACTTCTTTAAAACTTTTTTTTTTCTTATGGCAATAAACAATCTACTTTTAGAACAGTTTCTCACAGGTTTTTTTAAAGAATTTGAAGTGGTGTTGGGAAAAGCTGTAATTTTATATAACACAGTTTAACAATAAGCCTTTTGGTGGAGACAAGATTTTAAAAATCTGCTGTTCTATGTATGATTCAATTATTATGTAATTTTTAATTTACAGTTGAGACAATAGGCAGTATTGCTCATAAATAATGTATTTTAGCTAAAAAATTCAGATGATGGATTTAAATTATACTAGGATGTAGTAGCATTTTCCAGAGGTGTGTCAGTCTTGGACAGAATAAGCATTTAATAACACTTATTAAGCAGCTTAAAGGTCACTGTCAGCAGCAGGCTTTGAGAATTGTAGAAGCAGCAACCCAGCAGTGAATCACTCTGTACGTTTGAATATTTGCCAATTGAATTTAAATTATTCCTTTACCCAATATAAATTACAACAAAATTTGAGCAATTGATCACATGTATCTTACTTTTAACTCCAGTTATGTTAGGAAGCATGTGAAAAGAAATCTCTGGAGTGTTCTTAAGCCAAACTCAAATTTATCCCAATCCCCACTCGTTACCTCCAAATTCTGTTCTATGAACAGCTTGAATCAGTGAACTGTAGATGTGTTTATGTGAGTAAGAAACAGCTAACTACTTTTTATGTAGGCAGTCTCAGATATTAGCAAAAAACTACACCCATTTACAGCCCAGTTATCATTATGTGCCCTTGCTCTGATTGTGAGGTAAGCCAAGGGTGTGAGTTCTTGTCTGAAATTTAGACATGCCCAATATAAAGGGAGGTTTCTGGTATTGAAACAAGTGTCTGGGCTTCTTTTTTAAAGAAAAGAATATTGGACAGAAGTTATTTTATTTCAAGAGAGTAAAGGCCTCGTCCTCTAGAATGAATTAATGGCAGTTTAAGTTGGATTTCTTCCATGTACCTTAGAAAAGCAGTAGCTGAAAGCATAACATGGTCACTGGATGTGCTGGTGGAGGCATCTGATGGTCCTGTCAAGATGTGAATTAGGAAAAACAGCATATTAAAATGTCTGTCTTCTAGAGGTGTACCTTTGCACACCTTAGTAGTGGTTGCAGTAAAGCTTAACAGTGAGCACAGAAATTATACTAAAAGACTGCCAAGATGACAGACAGGACTAAAGAAAAGGGTGAAAATCAGTTCAAAGCCAAGGTACCCATGTGTTACAGCTGCCCCATTGTTATTATTTTTGTTATTTCTGTGCTGAGATGCCCCAGCACTCCCCAGCTGTGCTCACCACTGACCAGTGGTACATGGTGTCCCTGTGTTTTGTGCCACATCTCCTGGCTCCTGACTATTGCCCAAAGCACCTCTGCTGACCACAGCTTCATATGATTGGGTAACTGAAAGTATCTGGAGTGTGTATTGGAAGAAATAGAAATTTAGACGCTGAGCATGTAGACACCAAACTTGTACACACCCTCATTTAGGTGTCTTCCTCTTGAGTTAAATCCTATCTGCAACCTGTCCTTTTAAGCATGTGACCTTTTATTTACCTATTTCCTTCCAAAACCTCATGCTCGCAGTATGGAAATAATAATTTGAAACCTTCCTAAGGTTTTCTAAATGGCACAGATTAAAAATTTCCTTTCTTGTTGAGAGCTGGGTGTTTGGACTTTTTTGCAGAAAAACTTCCCAGAAAGGAAGTAAATCTAATCTAAGCTACCTTTTAAGGTCTCTATAAAATTTGTCTAAAACTGGCGGTTTATTATTTGTGTGTTTTAATTAATCTTTTTTCAGATCCAGATGCAAGTTTGGCTAGGGTTTGTGGTTTTGGGGTTTTTTTTAACAGAACTTTGTGTTTGTTCCTGTATGATCAATGGTTATTGTCAGCATCAGAAAACTTCAAAAGCCCATTACAGAATTCACAACTGTGTCTTCCATAGAGCTGCTCACAAAAGTGAAGGAGAGATAATAGGAAGAATCAATATTTCTTTGTGTTTGCATAAAGAAGTCTTAAAAGATGCAGAGCAAAGAGGGGGATAAGAGACAAAATGTGGTTAGAACTTATTCTTGAGACAATAATTTGCATGATGTTTTTTCATTGCTTTTATATCTAAACACAGGGAAGCAGTTAAGTATGTGCATGTATATGAGGGAGAGAAAATGATGAAACACAAATATGAATTTCCTTGTTATATTGTGAATATAAATGCAAATTCAGAGTCTATTTTTGCAAAATACTACAGGCACCATGGCCACAGTAGTGATGTTATGTCATGTTCACCTACCATGAGATGTAAAACACTTCATACATTCAGCAAGGAGACAAGCCTTCATATCAATCACAGCTTACAATAGACTTTTAACCAAAATGTAGTTGCTTAACAGAATGAACTGAGATTATTTTCCTTGTAAAAATAAAACAAAATGCTCATCAAAAACATTAGGAACATTCTCCACCCTCGTTTCCAGTGCAGGAACAGAAATACAATGTAATTCTGAGGAATCAATTTACACATCACCATCTGATGTGATCTTATCCTTTAGCAGGGACTTCAGACAGACTCATGCCCTTTCAGCCACCACAAATTGATAAAAGCTTTTCTTCCTAGCTCAGTTTAAAAGAGATAGGAGTACTTAAACTAAAGTAGTGTCACAGTGTGTAATAATATAGCATTTATCCACTTGCCTTGATTGTTTCCTCCCAGGCCAAGATATGAACTCAGACATATCTGAAACCTAAGCATGAGAAAAGTTTCATTGATACTGTTTTTTTCTTCTAATGTTGATAATGTGATTTGTAGACAGAAGAAGGGAGGATTCAAGTTGAGTGTCATCCCAAACCTTCTTTACCGAAGCCCCTTTTCTACTAAGCAAACAGGAAAACTGCTTTTCACTTTGAAAGAGAGAGAAGATTTTCTGCCTGTATTTTGGGATCTTAAATTACTTAAATTAAATTGTTAATAAGATGGAATATGAAATACTATCTGTGACTACAGAGTCCATGGACTTGATTTTAAGATTGTAAGGAAAGTTGTCCCCTGGGCTTTGGTAGTGGGTACCTGAGACCCTTCCTGTGTTTTAATGTGCTGCCCAAGATTCATTAGGATATGTTTGTTTACTATAGTTTGAATTTCAACAAGGGAAACCTGCCTATAGAATTTGACCAATGTAATTCTGTCATACAAAAGAATTGGCTTTCCAGGGGCATCTGGTGACAAAACACCCCAAACTCGTGTTTCAACAATGCCCAATAGGAGATAGAGCTGGAGGTTTTTTCAGGAAGGACCTGTGGAATAACTTTTCTCAGGCAGAATTTTATTTCCCACCCATAATAATGCTGAAATGTCTTATGCTATGATGTATGAAGTTTCACATCCTTTCCATTCATTAACATTTCTTAACCCTTGGGAATATTACAGTAGTAGAGTTTCTTTTCCCATTCAAGTGGGAAAGAGCTGCTTCACTGTGGTTTGTGTCATGAAATGGCACCATGAAATGGGAATGAGTTATTCTCTTTATGAAAGCAAACTCTAACTCTTTGCTGAAGTTGAAACACCCTTCATACTATATCTGCTAGAATTCCTTTGTGAAGCAAAAGTATTTTCATTTTTTTCCTTTGATTAGTCTTTGAAATACCAAAGGAATAATGCATTTGAGATGATATTTTAAATACTAATATGAATTACAGTTAAATTAAATCATATAGCCTAACTGTAATGTAGATTGGCTGAAATATACCAGTAGTGAAGAAGAATATATTATCTGAAAACCCATGCTGAAGTAATCAGAAATGTCACCTTCTTCACTCCTGACTAGGTGATCTGTTCCTTAACTACACACATCCAGTAACTTTGAGATAAGGAAAACTTCATTACTCCTTTGTTGTGGATTTTGTTTTATATGGCTTCCATTCTTATTTATTAAAACACACCATTGAGTCAGATATTCTGGTGTGATTTTGGTGTGTACTCCCCTCATGCATGCTTTAATACTTAAATATCAGATTTGGAAAGTGGAATATAGTCCTAATGCTCAGTGCAGCAACAAACCTCCTAGCCTGTAAAAAAGAAGACATTAAAAGGCTCCTCTTAATGTACTGTATGTGTCTAGTGGAACAGAGTTATTATTTTACACTTCTATAGATTTCATTGAATGAATTGCATGGAATGCTGTAATGGTTTGCAATGCAACATGAACTAAAACATTGCATTTTTAACCCAAGGGGATCAGCAGGTTTATTCTGTTTGCATGTGCTTTCCCCTAGACTCTGGCTGCCCTAACAAGAAATTCAATAAATCTGCTTCCAAACCATCTTGCACAAGCTTTGCATGTCCAGTCTGGGCCTGAGGAAATTAACAAGCGAATAGAGCACACCATCGACTTACGGAGTGGCGATAAATTGAGAAGAGAGCATATCAAGCCTTTTTCACTGATGTTTAAAGACTCCAGCCTGGAGCATAAGGTAGCTGGGGCTTGGTAGCTGCAATATTCACAACTCAAATTGTAATAAATGTTCACTGAAGTAGAAAAGCTGTAGGTTCTGGCCTGTGTTGTTTTCTTCTTGCTTTGTTTTTCTTTTTAATTTTGTTTCAGTTTTCATAAGGCGGGGCTGAGCTAGAATTCATAATACACAGTGGCATGATGCAGGTGCTATAATGCTGAAATGATTGCATTTCCTTGTTGGAAAATATGTACACTGAACAAACTCAGTTTTCTGAAAACAACAACCACTGGCTGGGTTGAACTCGATATCGAGTACAAGCAGTTTTCTGTCAGATGGCAGGTTACTTTGGCACTAATGGTGACTGAGCATATTAATAAACTTACATTTCTATTCAAAAAATACATATCTATACTTATATAGATATGTTCCTTCCTTTTAGTCATAGAATTTTTCTGATGTCCTCTATGCAGCTGCAATATTTATTTCAAGTCAAGAGTAATTTTTCAACTCTCTGTTTTAAACATCCTTCTTAAAAAACTTGTTTCTAAGAGCTAAATATGGTTCGTGTCTTTGCTGCTCCTCAACAGCAATATGATCTCATTAACTTCTCTTTCAGTCTTCATCCAGATGTAAGTTATAAGTTTTAAAAGATAAGGTAATGAGAGAACACTCCTTGAAAGCTGATTGCACAGGGTGAAGTTGCGCAGGTCTCAAATAATTTCATTGACTTTCTTTGATAATCTCACTTGCAATGACAGTGCAGCAACACCAGGTCTGCAATACTATGTGCACTTGACTGAAAGAAAATAAAAATAGCAGGAAAATGAAAGCATGGAGGCTCACTTCTCCATCAACACTCTTACTTCCACTGGAAAACAGATATTTTTGCTTGATTTATGAGAGACTAGTCCGCAGGAAGGCTGATTAGTGATTCCACTTTATCACAAGTGGAAAAGAAAAATTCTGCTTGAATTATACCTAAGCCCTTATTGCACTAGTAATCTTGTAGAAGAAATAACAAATGTTTGCTAAAGCAGAAATACAAGATTGCATTTCCTCATGAAGAGTTACACTGAGACACAAAGAACCCTCAAAACCAAATTATCCACAAATAATTATCTGCTGAAAAGGAAGATATGCCATGGACCCAGAGCAAGAAAAATTCAAGATCTCTGATATCAAATGAATTACATAAAGTCCCAGAAGTCATGAATGATCATTAATCTTTTCAAGACACAAGATAAAAATATATGGTGAAAGAACCTGATTTTTTTTGGTTAAAGGAGGAAACAGCCTGGTCACAAACAACTTGATGAATGAGCAAACTTGTCAGTGGCTCACCTTGCCTTACTGGGCTATTTAATCACACCAGGGCCTAGCATGGGCTGGTGTAAAAGGGCACAGCCCAGAATCAGATCCCATATCCATAAAATAAACTCTCTTTTTATTTTATATTTCACAATTGTCAGCCACAAAGAAAAACTATAACGGTAGTGTAGAATTAAATTTAAATTCAATTTAAGAAAATAAAAAAGATCCATGCCCTAATCCATCACATTACATAGGTCAGATTTAAAATATTAATAAAGTTTTTAATTGCATCTGATTGAAAAAAGTCTATTTAAAAGGTAATATTTTTAGCAGATTTGTTACATTTTCTTCCCAGTAAGATATTTGCAACGGAGAATTGGGCTGCAGTGTTTGGAGAATTATACTTTCATTCAATATTTCCTTAGGTGTTAGTCCCAACTAGTAGGACAGGCAATAGAAATAAAAAATCCATTCAGCAAAGTTGACTGAGTCAACTTTCTGTTCCATAAATTAATCTGGTTTCTCATATTAGGAAGGAGTAAAGTTTTAAAAAATTTCACCACTGCTTTATTTGTTCTGGCACATCCACCACCAACAGCTGGGAAGCCTCTGGTCAGCTCCTCCTTGCTTCTGCTAAGGGTGCTCAGATAGCGATGGGGAATGTACCAGGATACAAAGGAATGATGTGGATTAAAGGAAGATGAATCATAGTGTCCTCTTTGCTACAGACAGGAGAAATTATCTTATGGGACAGCACGGGAAATGTCCCTTCCCTCCTGCATGTACAGTAATTTCAGGTTTGTCCTTATAACCTCTGTGTTTAACCATAGGTTTCAGGAAGCCATGGAAAAAGTAATATTTGAACTATTTTCCTGCAGAAAGCAGCTATTTCCTCCATCCCATCTGGTTACTACCACTTTTTCCCTTCTTCCAGTCCATTTAGGAAACAGCAAATTCAGGTTTAAATAGCTGAGATCCTGGCCAAGAAATGTTACCTTTACCTCATTCAGTGAGATTGTGTTAATATTCTGTACCTCAAATGACCGAAAAGTGAGTAACCACATGATCAATAAACTACATTTCTTCCTCCTGCATTAGTAAAAGGACTGCCATGATGTGGGATCGTGGGATGATGTGAATGGATCTGAAATGTTAAACTGGACCTCTGTTTAAACACTCTGGGTTGGTTTGAATTTTTTTCACTATAAAGCAATTCCAGATATCAGGTTTGCACTATCCATGAAATTTCTGGATTTCTTCCTTTAAGATTTCAAAAGGTTAGGTAAAAAAACCCAAAACAATTCTGGAATCAACATGCACAGAACTACCATGGAGCTAGCACAGATCCTGTTTTACACTGGTTTAGATAACTGCTATGTCACTGCACTTTAAGCCACTGGAACATCTTGCCACTTCTCTCTCTTTGTCCTTCTGTGGTGATAGGATAAGTGTGCATTCCACAGCAGGCAGTAGCAATTACATTAGAGAATGGATTACCTCTCTCAGGCATCATTTTCCATATGAATTCTTCAATACTTCATTTTTCATAGGATTTGTACAGAACCCCACCTGGTATATCTTGGAGATTGTTTACTGAACTTGACTAGTCATTCCTAACCTGTATTTCACTCATTAATGCTTGATATGTCATTTAGAGACAATTTACCCTCCATTTTGCTAAAGGTTTTTTTCACAAATAGCATGTAGGCAGATCATCACAGGAAGGTACTTCTGATGGTAGCAGGAAAAGATACTAAAATTTCCAATTATATAATGGCTCATAGGAAAATCTGTTCCTACTTCAGAATATTCCAATAATTAAAAGATATCATCATAACGATCCCCCCTAATATCAGCAATTTTAGTATATCCATACCATGCACTTTCATCCAGGGTAAAGCAGAGGCACAGGACAGGGAATTTTACATGCTGGTAGAGATTTATTAAAGAAAGTTTCCAATGTAAAGGTTTCTATAAAGATATTCAAAGTCTTCCTGCATATTTGTACTTGGATTAGAAAACAGGCTGGTCTTAGACATGAAACATTTACGTATTTTCTGTGAGGTGAGCACACTGGAAATATCAAAAGAGCTTTGAATTTCAAAGTACACATTTTCTTAGTTCAAATATTAGACCTAAATATCTGAGTTTCTCTGTTTCACAGTTTCTGACTGGTAAGATAAATAGAAATTACATGAGTAGGAAAACAATTTTTCTCCTCCTGCTTGCTATATCTCAGCAGCCACAGGCATCACCTCCTTCCTTCAACTCAGAAACTTCCAGTTGCAAGGAGGTCTGCAAGAGACACTGGGCAAAGTCTGTGTGCCTGTCCAGCAACTTTTCTATTGTTGGCCAGCAACTGGTCTCTGTCGCCTCTTTGGTCTTCCCAGAAGTTCATTTCCTCTCCCGTCTTAGACTTCTTGAAATATGTTCTTCCATTCCTCTCCTGTATTGCAGAAACTTTTCCAACATTACTCTGATGAAGAGCAAATCTGGTCTCCCTTTTCATTTATGAGGTCCTCTCTGAGTCAGGGAGCAGCAGTGCGCACAGATATTTTCTTTAGGGGAACATGTGAAGCCTGTCATATTACTGGTTCTTCCCTTTCAAAGAGGCTTTGGAGGAGAGAGTTGAGGAATAAACAGCCTTCTCAACAGGAGAATCCTGGCCTTTCTTAGTTTCAGCCAGCTGGAATGGATAACCAGTTCCCTGCCAGCAGTGCAGGTAAATGGCCCGAGCCCCATGGGAGCCTTCCCTGGGCCAGGAGCAAGAAGTCACACCAGCACAGGTGGCTCTGTGGGTGTGCAGGGAAGGTTTTCACTGCAGGCAAGGTCACATCACAATTCTTCCCACCACTCTCCACAGCTCTGGTTGGCTACATCCCTCCCCATGATTTTTGAAGGGCCTTGAGGCTTAGTGAATCCTTCAATTATTTCTCCAAGTCATTAAGGGGTAGACTGCTACAGAGTTGCTACATTTATCATTTATGTCAGTGCTGCCTAGGGATGCCAACAATTCCTCATCACAATGTTGTCACTGATTAGAATACAGCATCCATCCTTTTGACATAATGCTCAACACAGCAGGCCATTCTATGTTTGTGCTTCATTCATCTAGTTTGCCTTAATTTCCCTATGGAACAGTTGGGATTTCATGTTATATTTTAAGGAACGTACCTTTCTTTTTCCCTATTTGAAAAAGCTCTGGTCCATTATTTATGCAGACTGATGCAGTTCTGTTTCCTTGCACATGAAATCAGGGTCAGTGCCTCTGGGGTTCCAGCAGCAAAATCAATTGGAATTACCTGTGGCCAAAAATCATTCCAAAGTGATACTGCCAACAGCAGACACGAGGTGGAATCACAGGAGAGGAGGAGTCAAAATGGGGGACACCAACACATGAACCCCCTCTCTTACTCGTGACAAATGGGAGCTTTTTTCCATCTGGGAGGTTGAGACTGTTTTGATCAGATGTTTATGCTGAGATGATGTCTCAGCCAAAGATCCATGCAGGGAAAGTTTAAGTCTAAGTCTAAGTTTAAGCTAGGATCTCCCTTCAAGAGCAAATTAGCTATGAAATCCAGTTCAAAGCTGGACTCTCTCAGTATATGTTCTTGACACATTTCTTAATATTTTTTTTTATGTTATAATGCTTTCTAGGCATTAATAACAGCAGTTTTCTCTATTTCCAAATTTCTGAAGATAGATTCTGGTACCTGATATTGCTTTGACTCTTATAACCTTTTTCTCAGCCCCTTTAAAACAGCAAAGGTTTAAACAAAATGAAGTTATTTTTCAGAGGAAGAAAAATGACTGTGGTAAGCCTTTGCAGGATTTCTTATAACACAAAGAAACTTTGGTGGCATCCATAAAGGATATAGAGAATTACAAAACATATTCCTATGGACTAATCTTCATCTACTGTAAACAGCTGCAGTTTAATTGAATTAGCAATGACAAATAACAGCTGAAGACTTGGTTAATATTTCCACTTTAAGTGATCCACTGTGGTCTATTGATGTGTCTGTTCCTCCATTTCTGGATAATTTCCATTAAAAAATGAAATCTAATAGCATTCTCGGTTGTTTGATATGCTGGAGAAAAATATTTTTTCAATAAATTTTTATAATAACGCACCTCAAATAATCTTTTACATTTGGAGAATGCCCATATTGCCAAGTATCCACAGAGCCTCTGACTTTGTTAGGATACACAGTTTCAGCATCCCAGCATCCCAAATAGTCACGGAATGTTCTAACTGCATAATTTTCTTTTAAAAAGAAAATTAGAAAAAATAGCAGAGCAGGCTCAGTTTGGCCATCATGGAGACACCTCTGTGCCATCATGCATGCAGAGCCACAGATGACTGCAGTGCTTGTCTTCATGTGAGGAAATTCATGGTTTCTCTGGTTATTAAGTATTTTATTAAGCAATTAAATATTTAGTATTCTACAGAGCAGCACAAGCTGGTATCTACCTCAGGATTTTTAAAGCAAATAATTTTGAACAAAGCAGAACAATTTTGTATTGCAAATTACAGATTTTTGTTCTCTTGGTTAAAATATTTTACCAGATTATGAACAATTTATTCGATGGGTTTTATTTTCAAACAAAGTTCAGGTTTATTGATTTATTGGTGCATTGTGCTGATTTTCCCCATGTCTCCTATATACATCAAGCTTAATGAAACTACTTCATGTGTTAACAGCTAATTTACTTTTCTGTTTGTGTTTTCTTTTTTTATTCTAGTATTCTCAAATGCGGGATGAAGTATTCAAATCAAACTTGGTGTGTGCATTTATTGTTCTTGTATTTATCACCGCTATCCAAAGCTTGCTCCCTTCTTCCAGGTAAATACAGAAATATATCTCTATATATCTGAAGACACTCTTAGGGACACAGTGGAATAACATTTTTAGGATTGATGTGCATTGAACCAATAAAATCTGCTCATTCCCCAGAAGTGTTTGGAAATATTTGAGCACTTTTTTTGCAATACTAACTACTTTTTACCACAATATCTACAGCTACATGTTTTCAAGTCAGACAGCAGCATGTGCTGATGTCATATTGTTATGTTTTCAAGTAGAACTACCAGCAAGTGGAAATTTTGAGTTACAAAAATTTGCTCCAGTGTGTCCTGATGAAACGTGATCCAGAACAATAGCTGTGCCTCTTTGCTAAGTGATTGATAATCATCCTGGGTATCACTGAGAGTGACTCTCTGGGTTTAATAAATGCTTTGTAAGAGAATTGTACTGCTTGCTTTGCTGCTGACAATGTGATTTGGCCAGCTGGAAAAAGCAGTCTCAGGCTATTAATAAGCATGGAGGTGATCTGGTAGATCTGTTTTCACTTTGCTCTCCTTTGGGGCTGACCAAGCAATATATTCCTATATTCCTATCAAGGTGATGAAAATCTGACATAGATGAGACCTTGGTATCCACATTTCACAAACTCAAACATATCATTTGGCATTTTTGTCTACAGTTTAATAATGAGATCACAAGAGTATGTACAAGGACTGAGATCAGTTTTCTAGAACAGGACTGCCACTGTAACAACCCTCCAGTCCCATTTGGTCTTTGACAGAGCAAGTGTTAAAAGAGAATTCCCAGTATAACATATTTCTGAGGTAGTTTCTAGCACTCAGATGAACCTTAACTTATGGCTGACAGCAGAGTAACTTTGAAAATACATTATTTGTACAACAAATAAGACATTTATTGTGTTACAGTAGTACATCAAGATTTCTTGGATCATTTCTGGAAGATGTGAGTTACCAGGTTGATGTCTGAGAACACCAAAGTGGGGGTTAGGTGCAGGCAGGCAAATACATTCTGTATCAGTGTTGTCTTATATGTTTTGTAATTCTCAGCTGACAAAGTACCTGGAGTAGCATGTGACCTTCTGTTGTTCCTTATGTGCTATATTGCTCCCAGTAAGTTTGCTTGCTTTTTACAAGCTCTTCTCCCAGTACACATTTAAAGTTCTTCACTTCTGGTAGATGTTTTTTTTTTGTTTGTTATTTTTTTTCCTCAGTATGTACACCAAGATTTATGGATCTTATTAACAGAATCTGTTTTCCAAAAAGATTTCTGCTGCTATATCAATCACTGCCATACCACATAAAAAAAAAAAAAAGACAGTTTTTTCTACCTGCACAGATTCATCTCTGTTAACTCCTATGAGGGTGTCTAGTGCCATGGGAGTGAGGGGGAAGGAGTCACACAAACACATTGCCTGCAGCTGTCTCACCTCCTAGTTTCTCATCTTCCAGTAGTCTTGTGTTTTTCCCTGAGGACCTTTTTGTCACTGAATGTTAAAGGGGCTGCAAATACAAATAGGTCAAAATTAAGGTTAAATAAATTCCTACAAGAAAAGATCAGTAGAGGTTTTTTTAAAAAAAAATGTGACTTTGTCTTCAAGAATGCACTGGAAAGTTGATTGCTAGAACATGGGAAGATATTTAGGGAAAGGGTATTTACCAGGACCCGTTTTGTGAGAGAGGCTTTGGAGACACATGGGTGTTTATTGGCAGTTCCTATGTTCTGTCAGGAGCTGAAGATCACTGTCAAGGCTTAAGGAGAGAAATTTTGGTCTCGTTTTTTTAATGTTCTGATACTCTGCTTCAAAGAGTGGGTTTCAATTTTTAAAAAGCATGCCTGTCAACAGATGAGCAACCCTAAAATAACAGGATAGGGGTTTTGAGTGAGAAGGTTTCAATATGCTTAAACATATTGGATGAGAAAATAATCTGGAAGTTCAAATTTCCTAAGTTCCAGTTCTAAAAGCAGTTCAAGGCATGAGCAATTGAACAAACTATCACAAAGTTAGACAGGATTTGGATTCAGAGAATCCTTGAAATAACTGCATATTCACTTGTTATGCCTCTGGTAAATATCAGAGAAGTCAAATACTAGGGTGGAAAACCATGGAAATAGTTTCCATGAAACCACTAACAAACATTTATAAATCAATCCTCATGGTAACTTACCCATTTCCTAAAAACACATATAAGAGTTTTCCAGTGAATGCTTCAGATTTCTGTTGAACAAGGATGAAATTTTGTTTTTGCTTAAGTAGATGTGAGAACATTTTTTCAGCTGAGTTTTTTTGTTTCTGAAAATTTGGTGAAAATGCTATTTAAATATTCATAGAATATATATTACTAAGGTTCTTTGGGGAGTTTCCCAGAGAGTTTACCTTAGTCTGTGTGTTAAATAAGGGAATCATATCTCAAATTTAATAGGCATGGAAGTTTCAGAATTTTCTCTGTTTATATCTGTCTCCCTAAGGATAAATATTTGATCCATTCATGCATTTTTCCCTGACAGGGCAGATGCACGTGAATTTAAAAATCTTTACAATAGTTTTCATTCTTTGAAATATGAAGTTGGGGAAATTAATATAAGTGAGATAAATTAATATCATTTTTTTACCATAATTGCCCTTTATGAAACCATTATATTACATTGCCAACTTTGCAGTGATTCATCTTCTCCTTCTAAGAGGCCTGGGAGTTTCATCAATTTCTTGCAATGAACTGTTTATATGCTCACATAGACAATAGGTCTCACTAGAGTAGACTCCTGCAATACTCCTATTTCCATCCATTTTTGACTGGGTTATTCTTGTGAAGGGAAAAAAAACATATTTCAAATTGTTATTAATTTAAAAACTTTCATCTTCTGTTTTACATAAGTTTTCCTTTTGGCTCAAATCAGTTGATTTGTACGTCAGAAAGAGGGAAGGGAAAAGATCTTTTTAAACTTCACTTGATCTTGGCAGTAAGAGAATCCCTGAAAAGAAAATCCATTGGTCTTGAACCTCTTCTTGAATGAAGGGGTGATCCAAGCCTGGTGTTCTAGTTCTTGGAGAAGTTCATGGACAGAAAATTATTACAGTTTTTTGTTCAGATTCCTCTAACCTTGTCAGTGCATTTTATTGTACTTGATCTTATCAGCATGCTCCCATCAAAATCTCAGCACAGATACTAGATTGTTCTCCTCAGAGGTCATACTATGCCACCTTCAGTTTTGTTTTTAAATCAAGCATGCTTAGTCAAGAGACAAGCTCATCAATCTTCAATTGAACAGGTACAGTGGAAAAAAATTGTTGCCTATAAATTTATTGTGAACAAACACAAGGTTTCATTTTCTCAAGCACATAAGCAGGTTACTCTGCAATTTTGGGTTTATATCCCAGAATTAGGTGTGTAGATGCTCCCTTTATAGTATCTTAATTCAATAACATGGGTCTTACGTGTAGAGTTTGGCAGTCCAAATTAAGTACTAATGTTTAGTGTCCTCAGGCTGGACCTCTTGAGGCTTGATCCTAATCTTTCTGAAGGGCTGAATTTGGTTTTGTTCAGAGCTGGATCAGGCTAGGTTAGCAGAACTGGTAGGCTACACCAGCAAATATAGACTGTCTATATATATATATGAGGTATAGTTAGAAACTATCAGTTCCAAATCGGATCACAGCCACTTGGCTTTGCAAAGCAAGAAAGCTGTTGCAGAATACTGCTGTACTGTGGGAAACTGAGGGAATTAATCTTGCATGACCCTCTGTCAGTGTCCATAACCAAGGATCAAAGTACAGCCACTGGAGAGTGAGTTAATGTGAATCTCAAGTTGGTTTCTATCTGCATAAACCTAAGAGACTACTTTGCAGTGAGATGAATTGTACCCAAAACCACACAGGTGATCAGCCCTCCTGACTCCCTTAACTAGTTCTACATGGACATATTTTCCAGCTTTCCCCTTGATTATTGACTGATTGCGCTGAGATTTAATGCTGGATTCTCTTTTTTTTTTTTATTTTTTTCCCCCAGAGTGATCCCAATGGTCATTCAGTTTTCTATCCTGATTATGCTGCACTCCGCTCTCGTGCTGATCACTACGGCAGAGGATTACAAATGTTTACCCTTAATGCTCCGGAAAACTTGCTGCTGGATTAATGAGACCTACTTGGCAAGGAATGTCATTATCTTTGCATCCATTCTGATTAATTTTCTTGGAGCCATCATCAATATTGTAAGCTTATAGGGAACCAAGGAATAATAAAAGATGATTTATGAATTATTAAGCTTGCTACAGGACTTGCTAACTGTCTATAAGCTGTCTGTGATTTAGATAACATAAAAAAGGCAAAGCATCACAGCTTCAGGAAATTCAATCCATTGCTTGATCTATGTTTTTCTGAAATATCTAATTATTTCTCCTTCATGAGTGTCATCTATTTTTAAAATCTTTTGTCCAACATATCCACTCTTTGAGGACCATTTGTAATTTTCTGACATGCTGAAATACTTTTGTAGAGACTGTCAATCCAAAAAATGCTTATGGATATTAAATTCTTCCTCTCATAAATTCTCAGCTCATCTTACAGTTCTACTATTATTTAGATTATTAAGAAAAATAAAACAATTGCTAAAATAATAATTTTAAAAATTCCAATAGATCCTTGATTATCCTGATGTATTCAGCAACATGAGAGAGCTTTGCATAATTTAGGCAGATCACAGTGTCAGACAACCTGACTGGTCTGAGCCAAGAATGTGGTAAATATCTCACAGACAGATTAAAAGTATCACTGATAGGAGAGTAAGTCAGAGAAAGAAAAATGCATTTCTATCATTACTGAAAAAATATAAACACAGTAAATGTCAGGAAGTTCAATTTGGCTTAAAACTCCCTGAAGAAAAGGACAGTAGTGCATTACAATATGAATCACTAAGTAGTCTTTCAGAATTTAGAAGTTTTAAAATCATGTATAACAAATACCTTTCAGGAAAGATTTTGGTACAATTAGACTTGATCTTTAAAAAAAGATCTCTAACACACTATCTATGCCAAATTTGTTACGTCCGCTGATTTCTTATGCATTATTTTTTAAAATTTGTCCTCTGCAGTTTTTTGGATTGGCTAATCCAAAGACTGTCAAAAGAAAATTGCATTTTATTGTCACACCAGTGGTTTTCTATAAAGCAGGAAACAGTCATATGTATTGTCATATATTTATCTGGACAATGACTTGACTCACTGAGTCCTGATCTCTATAGGAAATGACAACATTAATATACTCTCATTATTTCATATGTCAAAGTTCTTCCATAATAATAGCTTGTTCAGGAGGGACCTGCATGCATTTAAGAAGAGTTAATGCCTCTCAGCCTTGCAGCTTTGTGTGTTCACTGAGCTCAAATGCAGCCAGCTGGAGGGGTCTAAGACTCAGATGCTTTCTCAGCCATAAAGCTTTGGTTTCACCAGGGGGGCAAATGAATCCTGTGAGTCTTAAGTGCATTCTTATTATTATAAAATTAAATTTCTGATCCTGAAAGTTTCTTAAAAAAACACCTGGGGACATTGGGACATTCTGCCCTGCAGAGAGGTGTTCTATACCTCATAAATTTTCAGAAAGTACCATTGATTTTCTGGTGTCATGGAAGAGTGTACAGCCAGCCAGGTAATACTCCTGCACTGCAGACATGGCTGAATGGCTAAAAGAACAAACAAAAGAGTCCCAAGCTCAAATTAACTGGAATTTAATGATAAGAAATTGGGCCTCATTAAATGAATTCTTTAACTGTTGGGTAAAAAGACCTCTAACTAGCTTGTACACACCAGGTTGATGACATGACCTATTATAATCATCCAGAGTAAATAAATATATATGACAGGAGACTCCATCTGCTTTAAGTACCAAATCATGAAGCAATTAAGGATTTTTTTCCTTTATTTTAAGACCATCATGTATTCCAACTCTACAATGCTGGTTTCTTTGTATCTAATGCTCTTGGTTGGAAATGCCATTAAAATCAATGCAGGTCATAACAAGAAAAAGAAATATTACATTATCATAACAATAGTTTCATGAGTGAATTTTTATTCCCTTCCATTCTAAGCATCACAGTTGCTGTTCTGGGACCACATCATGTTTTGGTGCAGCCAGGTCTGGGTGATATCATGAGAATGAAGGTTGGGTGTCCTGAATCCAAAAGGATAACACAATCCATAGCAGATGAAAACAGCTTGCAGAAAGGGCACACATTCAATCTGATTTTGTGCTCCCAATTAAATAATTTTCTCTATAGTTTATAGCAAAGACTAAACACTTTGAGCGGTCATTCTGAAGAGTCCTTATGAGCCCTGGGGAAGTCCCAGAGGAGGTCATTTTTTCACTCTGGAAAGAGAGCATAGGGAGGCTGAATATCTGCAGCACAAATAGCTCCCTCTTTTCCATTTCATGTCCACACCATGTCTTCTTACTGCCCATTTATTCAGCCCTTGGTGCCAGGTGGGATCTGGCATGGAGAGCAGCAGGTCACCCAGTCCCAGCCCCAGCCCTAGACCTAGTCAAGCAATGAGTCACCAGTGCACAATACAGCCCTGATTTTGTTTTATTTCTTCACAGCTCTGGTGTGATTTTGACAAACCAATAGCCCTGAAGAACCAGACTTTCAATTCCTCTGCCTCTTTTACGGACATCTGTTCCTGTCCAGAGGTATTTCTAAGAGTACTTTTGAACCCGAGGTGTGGATCCGCAAAAGTCATATGGCAACCACAACCTTGGGGTGGAGTCGGGGGCTCAACACTGTGAAGGAGAGAACTTTTCCATATGTTGATAGAAAAAGCAGAGGCTGGTTACAGAAGGAATTAACCTTAAGATCTAATGGGGCATTGCAAATAAAATTTAACCTTTGAACATTATACAGAACCTTTATGCTGGGAACACACCCAGCAATGATTTAATGAACCTAGTGCAATAAAACACACTACCTAATTCACATGAATGTAATGGAGAGCAAAACTTCTTGTATGGCAAAGAGAGTAGTTAGACTGCTATGGTTATTTTAAGATTGGTTTTGGAGGGAAAAAAAAAAAGAAACTCTCTCTAAGATGAGCAAGCAGGCAACAAAATCAATGTGTTGGTCATGTGTAGATAAGAGAAGTATGTTATTTAGAAAGTCATATGGCAGTGTCATGATACTGCCAGCAGTAAGCTCTAAGCAGCAGGGATGCAGACTTTCCTACAGAGAAACTGTACTAGAGAAAAGCTGTACCCAGAAAAATGAATACAATCGCTCCTTAAAGCTGTGTGATTGGAGTTAATTTAAACTACATTTGGACTGTGGGTGTTGATGTTGCTATTTTAAGTCTGAACAGCTCATGGCCATGATTGTCTCTCTCTATCCAGTATCAGCTGCATGGATTGCATTTGGCAGATGACTAATCATTGAGAAAAATGAGACAATGAAAAGATTAGAAAATATATGAATAAAAGTTCCAGGCATCAAATTTTAAGATAGTAATGTAACCAAGCTAGACCTACAATAAGAAAAATTAAAAAAAAAAGTCCAAATCTGTGGCTTTATCCTCTCTCCAGCAGCATGGGAAGAATTAAAGTAGAAATATGATTCTCCCATCCTGAGTATTTTGTGGGTCTTGTGGAAATTAGGACTCCAAAGGAATATAAATTGTTTTCTCCTAGTAGACTTTTCAGTAGCAAACTACTGCATGCAGCGTCTCTCCCTTTCCTCTTTTAATTATAGAGGATGCTGTTTCACTTATAAAGCAATGAAAATGCTATAAAGGCACAGAAAACAATCTCTGCTGACATGGAGGTACCATGAAAAATATACAATTTGTGATTTCACTTCTATTTTAACAAAACACTTATTTTCAATGTGCCCTGGGCCCTAAAAGGACTTAGGTGAGCACTGAAATCCAAAATAATCTTTCCATACTTCTGGTTACTCAATTGTTTACATAGATGCTTATCTGTGATCACCAGAATTAACCAGTGCTGTTTTCTGTCCAGTATTTTGTCTTCACTGGTGTGCTGGCAATGGTGACTTGTGCAGTCTTTCTTCGTCTCAACTCTGTCCTGAAGCTGGCAGTGCTTCTCATCATGATTGCCATCTACTCTCTGCTGACTGAGACCATTTATGCTTCCCTTTTTCTGCAATATGACAACTTTCACCACAATGGAGAGTAAGTGTTCACAACTCCCTTCAGGAACTGCTTTTTTTTAAGGTGGTGGTTCAAGTCTTGCCAGAGTATGAGTGTATTGGATAGCACCATAGTTAAATGTGGAGTGATGGTTGCAACAGGCAATGACTAATTCAAAATGATTCATAACCTGTTTTTTTCTCAAGCCCTTTTATTAAAATGTTCATTTCATGGGGGCATTTAAATATTTATCAGGACTTGTCTTTTATGTCTCCTATAGTCTATCAATGCTGACTAAAAATATGCATGGCAATGCACATACCTTGGTCATTTCTATTCTTGAAAGCCCCAGAGATACCAATTGAAAAATTCCCCTCAGTTTCCAAAAACAGGATTGAATGATTGATTTTTTTAGAATAAAATCCAAAAAAATAATGTGCACATGCCTGTGTTCCTTATATCTTCTGAAAGATATAAGGAACACAGGCATGATCCTGTTTTGTAGGAGAGTGCTTGAAGGACATTCTCCTCCTCCTTCTCCTCCTCCCAGGTCTCTTTCCCAGGAAGAACTGAAGAGAGCAGAAGAACCACAATGATTTGCAGAGTCAGAGATGTAATTAGTGTTGCAATAACTGAATCTAGAGCAGCAGTAATTTAAATCTTAAAAAAACCACTTCTTCACCTTTGATACTTGACCAGGGTAGTATTGCAGTTGTTTGTGGTTGTAAGTGCAGATGAAGATGCTCAGAGTGAGAAAAAAGCAGGGATTTACAGTACAATTAATCCTCCCAACAGCCACATCCTTACACATAGCAAGGCTCTGCATGAACAGCTCTCCTTACTTGCTTCCTACAGTACCAAGGTACCAGAGATTTGGGCTGAAATTCCTTTTTCTAATGCTAATTATCATTGTACAGACATATCATATATCCAGAACAGACCCCAGCAAACTTGAAAACGGCAGTAAGCAATACTTTGGCTAAATAACTAGAAGTAGAAATCATGATAATTGTCACTAACCAGGCATGGCAAAGAATCTCTTTTGTGAGATTCTTGTGAGAAAAACTTGAAGAATTCAGAGTAGCCTCTATTCCCTGTCAATAAAACTCTCTAGAGACTGTTATCACAGAAGAGTGAGAAAGAGGCAAGAGTATTCCCTGAGTAGCCAACAGCCCAAGACATGGGGAAATCAGTTGAGATGCTCCACTCTCACAACAAGGATAGAAACTTAAGCTCTTATATTAGGGAGAATGAAGTTCAATATTTTGCGCTCTGAAAATTATTTGCTTTTTTAGCTATATAAAACATTTGAATAAGATGGTTTGCATCTCCTTACAAAACTCACCCAGCTATGGGGTGGGTATAGTTACAACACCACAATATGCAATAACAAGTGGGTTTGTAACTAAGACCTTTAAGGCTCTTGCCTTTAGCCAATGTACAAGGGGTCCTTTTGGGATGTGTTCATTTGGAGGCTGTATTTTGGGCAACTTCAAAATAGGTAGCATTTGAATTCCAGCATATTTGCAGATGACAAGGTTACTTCCTGCCTGCTCTTACTCTGTGTTGATGACTCATCCCACAGCAGCACATTTCCAGCACAGTAAATTCATTAGGACCGCAAAGGCAGTTCACTCATCTCTCTCACTAGAAAGTTTCCTTTTGGTTTAGTCTCAAGTTTTCCTCTTTCCTTCTCTAATTTCTCTGTCATAGTAGTCCTCTGACAAATAGCATCCCACACTTCTTTAAAAATTACTGTGGAAAACAGATCCAGTATCTGGACTTTGTTTTCTTCTTATATCTCGACAGACTAGGATTGTCCCAAAATCTCTTCTCATTTACTAATTTATTTTTTTCAAAATTTCAAGGTTTTATCACCACATAATAACTTCCTTTTCTCATCTCCTTTCAACAAAATAATTGAAAAGTGTCCCTGTTTAATTCAACTCCAATTTTTTTTCTCCCATTTGCTTTACTGTAAGTTTGGCTTTACCATTTCCCCAACCTCTTTTGTCTGTTCCTTGGGAAACATGCTTAAAAAAAAAAAAAAAACCAAAACAAAACAAAACAAAAACTGGCATACAGAGATACTTTCTTCAGCTTTTATTCATCTTTCCACATAACTGTAATTTCTCTCAATATTTGAAACCTCCTGTTACTGCTTTTAACCCCTTTCATTTTATTTTAAACTTTGTTTGTACTCCATACACAGTACCTCAGTGATTTCATACAGCAGATTTCATACAGCCAGTACCTGCATGGCTCATCTCTGCTTCCCTGTGGTCTCCAAGGGTTTCCTTTAGCTCCCTTGTCACAGGCTTCTCTGGTCTCCTCTTTGTAACTCAGTAGAACCAGTCCTAGCTACTCTTTGCCATTTTTTGGTCTTCTTTTAATCCATGCTATATCCCTGTCATCTCCAAACCCTTCTCACAGTATGTTTAATTTCAGCTCCTGCTTTGGAGCTCATCCTTTATCTCTAGCTTTATTCACTGGGCTTTTACTTTCACAGCCTGGAAGTTTCCCTTTGTCAGCTCCACCTCGGCCTTTCCCCCCCGATGTCGCCTCCTGCGCCCCACAGGGGCTGTCACCAGGCTCCCAGGAAGGGTCTGACTGACACACAGCTTGCATCTCACATTTGAAAGCGAAAGGTCATCACCTCCTGTGTACCTCTTGTAGGCTACAATTTAGTTACTTAAGATGTGTCTCCAAACAGGGAGCTCTCCAATTACACTCCTGTTCTCTTGAACTAATTACTGCTAAATTAAATTTTCAAATACAGTGGATTTCTTTTTAATGAACAACAAAAATTACCACTTATGAAATGAAACTTCTTAACAATTACAACACTAACAAATAAATAACTGTATTTTACTTTGTTGTTTGTTTGTTTTTTTCCAGCACAGACTTCCTGGGTACAAAGGAGGCATCTTTACTACTGATGGCAATGTTCCTTTTAGCTGTATTTTATCATGGTCAGCAGGTAATGCAAACATTTTCTTCAACCTTTCCCTTTGTCCCTTGCAATTACAAGATGTGACAACAATTACTTTTAAAATGCCACCTGTCTTTTTACCCTCTTGAGCATATGACCTTTTGCAATTTAATAAACCATATACAGAATCTGATTAAAGAAAGCCCATATCTGACACTGTCTAGCATTCTTAAAGAACATGAGCAATATTCTATTCAGCAATACTCAAATTACATAGCATTTTCTATTTGAAGGAACAAACAGGACAGCATTATTTTAGACACATGTGCAGTTCTGGAGACACCTGACAGCTTCAGTTCACTTGAGTAGGCATAAACCCAAAATATAGAAAGGAAATAAAAACTAATAAATAATGAAACTACTGTGACATTGCTTATTCTGTTTATAGAGAAAAAGCAACAGACTCAAGGAAATGAGGAAAATTTGGGTTAAGCACCAGTACTTACTCATCTGTGTCATGGACCACTTACAAGAATTCTTTCACATGGACCTGGATCTTAAAGAGGATTTAGGGGCCTCAGAGCTTTAAAATTGATATCCTTGAGGAGGATTTGAGAAACTGGGTATTTCAGGATTTCAGTACACAATGCACAGGGAGAGAGAACTATGGTAAATTTAGATATAAAATAACAAATGCATTGAATAAAAAACAGCTAAAGCAGGGTGTTTTCTCCACAGTGTTTCTGGCTCTCAAGCTCTGGATGTCAAACATGCTGAGTTGAGGCAGTTTCTAACCACAAAAAGCAAGGGGCACACTGCTCTAAAGTAAGCACTAAGCGCAGTTGCCTTTAGACATTGTTGACTTGCCTAAAGATTTTCCCCTCAGGACCATTAGGCTGATAAACTCCAGCATTTCACAATCCTCCTGGAATGAGGCAGTAAGAGAGGAATGATGCTATGATGAATAAGACAATATTGGGCACTTTATTACAATAACTTTCTAAGCTGTCCCAGAAGTCAGAGCCTCCATTCCTTCCACATGAGAGCAAAAAGAGGCCAACACCTAAATATTCTATTAAATTTCCAACTGTTTATCCTCTTTTTGGGGGAATGAGGAATGAGTGAGTAGGGGAAGCAAAGCATGAAATGCATTTTGCATTTAATTTTGATGGAAATCAATGAACTGTGACATGGCTTTATCATGACATACAGTCCACTTAGGAATAACATGGAACAAATAAGAACTGAGCAACTCAAATTTGGGATAAGCCTTATAGTATTCCCAATGATTATTAACATATGTCAAGATAAAAATGTCAGGCTTGGGAATCAGACAAGGTAGTGAGAAAAACAGCACTAGACAAGTTTAGGTGAAGTAAGAATTAGGCTGAAGCCAGGTAATGATCTTCAGGATCCCAATCCTGAGTGTAAATGTTTGTCTTCTACTAAAGCCTGATCTGAGATGTTTAAGAGTGTTTTCCAGCCCAGAGGCCTGTAAGCAGAGCACAAGTTATTTTCCATTTTATTAACGTTTCTGGTTCCATAAAACAGGATGGCTGCGCTAGAACTGCCCTTGGAAATGGTCCCTGAGATGTGCTGAGTTCTGAATGTTCTCCCAAATGGCTCATAAGGCCAGTCTATCAATTTAACAGCATCCAAAGGCAGAGTCCAGGAACATTTCATTGAATTGCTTATTTTTTTATTATAGAGTTAACATAAAGATTTATGTATAGTTGTCAACTTAATATATATAAAAGTTCCATTTGAATCACATAAAAAAAAAACCCACAAAAAAAGCCCCCCAAAAAACCCAAAAAAAACCCAAAAACCAAAACTCTTCTGAAGTGTGAACTGGGGAGCACATTAAGTCCAATAAAGCTGTCCCTCAGCATGTCTTCCCATTTCACAAGCTGCAAAAGTTATCTGAAGTAGAATAGCTTAAAACTTTTCTTATTCTAGGTGGATTTACTGAAAAAGATTATTTTTGTAAGATAATATTTATGGATAATCTATTTTTGAATAATTAACTAATTTTTTTATCCATTGTGATTTAAAGTTAATGCCATATTTAGAACCCAAAATTTAAAATTAAATTTGAAAAAAAGGTGTGTGGTACCATCTTATTAGATTTAATTTTTAATTGCATGTGGCAATTGTCTGCAGAGTGGTTGGGTTGTGCAGCATGCTGAGGACATAAAGTTCGGCTCTCTGTGTAATACATCTCTCTTTTCTTCACCAGATATTGTAATTAGAGGTGTTTCTTAAAGGTACATATCAGGGCAGGAAAACATGGATTTAAATCCAGGGATTTAAATCCAGGAACTGAGGGATTTAAATCCAGGAATATTTCTTCTGAAAATCAAGCCACAAAACTTAAACTCAACCCTACAATTCTTTGAGTTTTAGCAAATATAAGAACCTAGCAAAACATCTTCTTAATATTTTCTATTTTCAAATCTCATATATATCACTCCTTTCTAAGCTGATAATGCCATCTTGGTAGTCCACTGATGATGAAAGAGAAATATTTCATGTGTGAATGTGATCACAAATAACCAGAACGATGTTATCTAAAATGTAAAGATTAGCTGCTGTTATTCTGAGCTAGGCTTAGAGATGTGACATTTCCCTGTAGAGCAGCATAAAAAATTAGCTCTGAAAAACTACCACACTTTTTTGCCAAGCTCTTATTGTAGTAGCATTAAATATCTTGAAGCATCAAAGAACCCAAAATCCAGCAGCAGCTCCTATTTGAAGTCAATCTTTGAAATACCTTTAGAACTTCTTGAAAACTTACAGATAATTTTTTCTTCTCACTTAGTTGGTAAAGATAAAAGTCAGTTATCAGTTATCTGGTATGGGCTCTGTCTTCTAACAAAAAAGAAAGGCAAAGGAAACTGAAAAAGGTTGAAAAATATGTTTAAAATTACTCTTTCCTGACAGTCTTTTTTGTTGCCATTAATTCAGTGGATTAAGGGTCACAAGACAGAAGATCAACATATCAGTAGGAAAGTTTGTTTATAAAGCTGGCTACAGCACCCAGAGGGCAAGTAAATCACTGCCAAGTTGCATACAGGCTTTGGAAGTTTCTATCAAGCCACAGTCACTTTTAGCTTTTAGGAAGGAAAACTCCCTAGAGTACAGCCAACAAATAAGGTCCCTTGCAAAGTGCTTTGCTTTTTTCTCTTGAAGAGTTCGCCATTCATGACTGCTGCTGACTAAAACTGTGACCAAGATGAGTCACCAAACAATGCCTGAACCCCCTCTTAGTCATTCCCACCCACTGCAGGCTGCTCCTTTATTTTAGTTTGGTATATGAATTATATTTCAAAAAATTCTTCTATAACAGCACCTTCTGATGTCTTTCAAAATTGTAAAATTTATCTATATGCTGGCACAATAACAGCAAATAGATGGGTCCTCTTTGCTGGATGTTATTATCTCTGGTTGGAGCATCTCAGACCTCACAAATAAATGTTCTCTTTCAGTTTACTAACTATATATATATATTTCCATAATTTTCAGTAATGCTGTAGCTTAATAAGTCACCCCTCGTGCAAGCTACAGTATCAGCTGCCTAGAAAGCTGCTTAAAACTCTGCTTCAGTGTGATGCACACAAAATCTCTGGCAGTGTTGGGCTTGTCCATGTGCTGACACATGTGTGCCTCTCAGGCAAGTGACACAAGGTTTCAACATGTTCCCTGCTTCAGCTAGCAGACAGCTGCCATTCATACTTAAATGAATAAGAATATATATATAAAGCTGTGCACAGCTTTTGTTCTGCACACACACCACACTGGAAATTGTTTCACTTCAGTTTTTAGCTGTGAGTATCAATCAGGCAGTGAGACTTTGCATGGATAAATTGTGATTATAGACTCTGATCCCACAATACAGGCACAGAGTATTGGAGGGGATGACAAATAGCATATTTTCTGTTATTTTTTATAAGATTAAAGTTGCAAATAACTGCACGTCCCAACAGTATAGCCACATCATTTTTGTGCCACAGATTTAGAGTTTCTCTTTGAGAGCACTTTGGGCTGTTATACAGTTTTGCTGAAAGATGTTCATTCTTGAGAAGGACATCCTTGCTAAGAGTTTAGAGTTAGCCTTGTGCTAATTTTCCCATTTAAATTGAAAACACTTTTGAAAAGGGGAATATATTTATTTCATATCAATACCTGCCAACACCTTATCTCCTCAGACTCCGTTATCTAAATAATAAAGATATGCTTAAAGGGAAAATAATTTGGTGGCAGTCTACATCCACTGACCATAGCAGTAATATGCCAAATATTATTTTGCTCAAGATTACTCTGAGAGTCTCACTGTACATAAGGCAAAGAAATAATCTCTTTTTCTGGCAAGAAAATCAAATTGTTTCAGAGATCTTCAGCAGCACTGAAGGTGGTTACATGGCAGGAGTAGCCTGCCAGGATAGCAACACAATCTCTTCTCTTGTCAGGTTTTATTTTTGCCTCTTTTTCTTTCTGAAACTACAGCTTGAATACACAGCAAGGCTGGATTTTCTGTGGCGTGTCCAAGCAAAAGAAGAAATCAATGAAATGAAGGAGCTGAGGGAGCACAATGAGAACATGCTAAGGAATATTTTACCCAGTCACGTTGCCCGTCACTTCCTGGAGAAGGATCGGGACAATGAAGTACGTGTCAATCTTCTGATATTTTTATTTAATTAGTAAAAAAAAAAGTAGATCTGGTAGGAAATTGCTGAAGCTTATTTCTCTATAGGATTCATTGCACAAACACTTCCAATATTTAGTATCACATCAACATTGAAAAATAATCATGTTTTGAAGTAAAGGTTCTAGGACCACACCTGGAGTTATGCTTCCATTTTTTGAACCTACCAGTAGAAAACATATTGGCCACACACAGAGAAGTTCTAGCAATAATTCACCAAGATGGTTATGGGACTGGGGGACATAACAGAGAGGAGAGGCTGAGACAGCTGAGATCATGCAACTTTAAGAAGAAAAGACTGAGAGAGCATCTCATTGTTGCCTTCAAGTACCTAATGAGTGTTTATAAAGAAGACATTAGGGGCCTGGAACATCTCTCTTATGAGGAGAGACTTAGGAAGAGAAGACTGAGAAGGGAATTCATTAATGCATTTAAATGTCTCCAAGGCAGGTACCAAGAGGATGGTGCCAGGCTCTTTTCAGTGGTGCCCAGTGACAGGGCAAGGATCAATGGCAATAAATTAAAACACAAGATGTTCCACCTCAACATGAGGAAGAATTGCTGTACATAGAGAGAGGCAGGCCCCTGGAAGAGGCTGCTCACAGAGGTCTCAGTTACCCTCTCTGGAGACATTCCAAACACACCTGGATTCATTCCTGCGTAACCTGCTCTAGATGACCCTGCCTGGGCAGGGGGGTTGGCCTTGATGACCTCCAGAGATCCCTTCCAGCCCCAGCAATTCTGTGATTCTGTGGATTTGTCAGTCTGTGAAGGCAGAGCAGCGCTCAGCCCTCAAATCAAAAGAACTGTGAAAGACTTGGTCTTAGTCTTGCTTTGAAAGCAAACTATATTAAATGATATTCAGAAGTCTGTTCCAATCTATGAGTCTATGAAAGGTCAAGTATTTGAATCTATGAAAATCTTCTATTCATAAAAAAAGATAGGTGAATTTAACAGAATGTCTGTGCAAGTTTATGATAGCCCAGTGTTGCAGAAGTATTATTAGAGCCCTGACAGTGACTATGGAAGGAACAAGCTGCAAAAGACCTGAGGCTCTCATATCTGCAGACACAAGAGAACATTTTTGCCATTTCATATTGCCCCTGAATTGCCTGTTTGTGGCAGATAACAAAACACCCATTTCAGCAACAGAGTTTCTGGCTATGTTCTTCCTAAAAAGGAAGAACATTATGTTTGCAGTACACAAAGAAAAGCATGACAATGGAGTCTCTGAATATTCCTAACATGAAGTTTGAAGATGGATAAAGGAAATCCCAGAATTTGTTTCTGAAAGCAGCAGTAAGTCACTTACTCCTCATTTGAAACAAAGTAAATGCATGTCATAATATTACATGCATATTAAGGTACTGTATGATGAAATTGGATTTTTTCATGCAATGTTGGAATTATCTTTTTTAATGGGAAGGAATGTTGTAAGATTCACTTTGCCAGCACTGACATATCTACTGATCATGCAGCAAAAAGAAATTAAGGCCACCATTTTCTGTTGTACATTTTGGAAATGGATGTAGGCAGCCTAATTAGACTGCACAATGAGGAATCATTGTGTTCTGATTTCAAGTATCACCTAGGGAAGGATGACACAGCGAGAAACTACAAGAAAAAGCTCTTTAGAAATCACTCTTGAGAAATTTTAAACTCTGTGGGTATGAAAGTGCCATAGAAACCCTGCTGTGCACATGAGAAAATGTGAGTGTGAAAGCAACCAGGTTCAAATGTTTCATTGCAAATGGAGCAGACCTCAATACCAGCCAGCAGTGTGTTCTGGCATATCTGCATTATGGATTTTCAGGGAATAAATTTCCCATCTTACACTTTCATTCACGTATGGTCACATGCATAATAATCTTCAGAAGCAAGCAGATGCCCCATGGATCACTGCTGATGCTTCAATAATTTGCCTCTGAATTAAATTCCACCACCCTTGCTTTTTGTAAGGCAATTTCCAGAGTAACTATACTTGGGGATGATTTATGCATGAGCTGGCAGACAGAAAAATCTACCAGATTTCAGTGCAATCAATCCTGCAGTTCATGTCTGGCCATTAAGTTAATTTCTCTGCTCTCAAAAAAATGAATTCCCAAATATGTACTGTAGTGATTTCTTATGGATGTTTTATTTCTGTCCTTATGCTTCTTACCAAAAATAGAAAAATGGAGCAACTGAAGGCTCAGGCAGTTGTTTTCTATCTTCATGATCCAAGGCATGAGTATGGCTGAGTGTATTCATGCTTCTCCTAGCACACATTGTCAGATCTTTCACAAGCATCCACGAATTAATGTGTGTATTACCTCTTCCTATAACCACAAAAGGGAATAATAGTGTTCATAGAGTATGGCTTCCATGACCCTGAAGATGCTCTTGAAAGAGAAAGAAGAAGGGCAGGAAGGGAATCAATCATGTTTTCTCAATCAAGGCTTTGCCATGGCTTTGGAAACGAGAAGAATTTCCCCACATTTACTCTAAGACAAATTGTAAAAGAGCCTGGATAAGCAGAAGCATTAGCAACATATCAAAGAGCAGAGCAGATGTTCAGAATGCTTTTCTAGGGAGAAGCAGGATGAGGAAAGAAGGGCCTGAATTGGTCATGTCAGTGTATGGCAATCAGCAGTAAATCTTTTTTATCATGAAACCAAAGTATCAGCATTTCTTAAAGCCACTAACAAGAACTTTGAGGAAAAAGTACTTGCAGTCATAACAACAAAAGAAATGTTCATAAACAAATGGAAGTGTCCACCATTACCTAAAACTACAGAAGCTGAAGCCAGGAAAAAAAAATCAAAGGAGAATACATATGATGGTGGTAAATTAGCTGCAAGGGAAGCACACCAGGAGTTGTGGTAGCAATCCCTGGAATCTTTAAAGTTGAAATTTGGTTTTTTTCCTAAAAATTAGTTTTAATTCAGATAACGACTGTCTACATTTTCACATATGTAATGACACAAGCCCCTTCATAAATAAATCTGTCATTCAGTACCAGAGTGAATTGTAAGAATAATGTAAGTGGAAGCTTATTCCAAGGAATAATTTATCCTAATAGCCTTCTGTGACTGATCTCTTATAAGCTGCTTTCTGCCGTTCCCAGTAACTCTATTACCACTCCCACTTCTGTTTCTCCCTCCTTTTGAACCCTAAGAGCAGGAACATCTCCCAGAGCTAGGCAACCAAAGAGCTCCACAGCCACCTTAGGAGAACCAGAGTTTACCAGAGAGTCCAGAGAATAAGGTTTTTCTGAAAACTTGTGAATAAACAAACTTGTAAAGAGCTGCAGTAATGTGAAGTACAAATCATCCACCAGAAAATGTGATAACTGGCATTTGTACTTGGCAATGAATCCTTCATATATTCAAGTCATTCCTCATGTAAATCAAAAGCAAAATTTCTATTTCACTTTTGCTGGTGTAGCTCCTTGACCTGAGAAGCAGAAAGAGCAGGCATTCAAAAAAGGGAAAACCCTGCATATAATCTGCAATAAAAAAATTAAGAGCCGTCAGTCTCCTCCTGTTGAACCTGGCTAACCCTTAAAATACTCACGTCAACATCAGATGTTAAGGTATTATGCATGGAGAAATGAAGAAAGCTAATTTAATTGCTGCCAATTACATTTTCTCCATTATGTTAACACTTCATTTTTCCTCATTGTTTTTTCAGGAATTATACTCTCAGTCCTATGATGCTGTTGGTGTGATGTTTGCTTCTATTCCTGGATTTGCTGACTTTTATTCTCAAACTGAGATGAATAACCAAGGAGTAGAATGTCTGCGCTTACTGAATGAAATCATTGCAGACTTTGATGAGGTAATGCCAGCTACTAGAGGAAACCTGATAGTGTTTAAACTATGAGTTTAAAATGGCAAATATGTCATCCTAAATTATCAAATTTGGTAATTCTTTTCCTTCAAATAGTTCTCTGATTCTTTTTTGCTCATATTACAATTGTCTGGTTTGCTTTTTTGCCCTTCATCCTGCCAACTTTGTTCTGAATGATCTAATGAGATATAGACTGAAAGTAATACTCAAGTATAAACATCCATAAAAGTACAAACCTGCACCAGAGTATCGGAAAGTAGAAAATACTTAAGTTCTGTAGAAGAAAGAAGTATAAACATATCTGCAACTGTTCTGAAAAATAATGATGTAAATACAAACAGGTAAAGGTGTTGCTTTAAAGGTGTTGGTTGAATGGACTCAATGAATATTAAAGGGTAAAACAGTGTCCAGTTAAAAGTGAAGCAGACAGCTCAGAAGCAAATTTTAGGTGGAGAATGAAGGGTGGTGGTGACATATTAGGTGAGAAAACTTGTCTGGTTAGTATTTTTATAGACAGATAAATGAAGTTCAGCTGCTTGCTTCACTGAAGAATTCAGAGGTGAAGGGATTCTTTTTCTTTTAATAGAAAGGACACAGAAAGGGAAAATAATTTATTTAGGTATTCCATCCAGTTAATTGCAGAAAAGGAGCTGAGGAAGGGACAGGATAAAAAGGAGGAGATAAGTCAAATCCCCAATGTAGCTATTGCTAGGTGAAAGTAAAGGAAACTTGGTACCTGAAGAGGAAGTCAGGATAAATTTGGATAATCTGCAAAGTAGTTTGTAAGGAAGTTTAGACAGGTGGTATCATGTCCTGCAGTGAGCCCAAGAGCAATTAAGAAAGACAAAGAATAGGCCAATGAAGAGCTTGAAAAAAATTTCAAAACCAGGAAGGATGAAAAAATACTGCCAAAATGACCTAGCAGAGAGAATTTTAACCTCTATACTGCAGGCAGTTTTCAGGAGTGTGTTGTCCTCCTGAGATCCCTGAGTGGTAAAAATAGAATTGGAACCACCTCTACCTAGCAACAAGACTGGACCTGTGCTCCAGACTGCAATGGTCCAGAGAGAAAAGGGAAGGAGAAAATATGGTATCATTGGTCTGTGACTTCCATCCCAGGCACCTGCATGGGGAATGAGTGGTTGCTCATAAAGATTCTACCAGGGCTAAAATTACTGACACTGAAATTGAGAGTTTATCCATATAATTGGTGAGATACTAAAACTATGAGTGGGAAAAGAAGACTTCACCAGGAACACTTCCCTGTGCATTTTGACTGAGAACAAAATGTCTCCCTCACAAGAAGAACTCTGTCACCTGCTAAGCTCCTGCACTGCATTCCCCATGGGTATAAATGCCTGTTTCTTACCTCCAGGATCTAGCACAGCTGTCAGCATGCTCCTTGATTAATAGTTTTGTTTTTATTTCCAGATCTGCTTAAAATGATTATCACTCAAATTAATTCATAGCAACAGTCTTCACATTAAGATATTTTGTCATGCACATTCACATAATCTTCACAACAAAATTCCTTTGCTGCTGTGGCAATTACTGAAGAAAAGGTTTTAATCAAAACCCTAACACAATATTACTTTCAGGCCCCTAACACCTGCTCTGTAATTAATAAAAGACCTAATTAGGGACTGTATTACATCCCAGACATGTTTAGTTGAAGAATAGATATGTTCTTGGTACATGTAGAAAATGAAATTATGGGATCCCCTGCTGACTGCTAACCTACTTGCAGCATGGTGGTGTCATTAGTTTACTCTGTCTAAACAATCTGAAAGGTGATATGCCAGACAGAACCATTGAAAGGAGTAACCTTATCCATGGAAAAGGAACCACAAATCATTCCAGGTGCAATGTTACAGGGCTAGCAAGGTTTCCATGTAGCTATTGACTGACACCATACAATGTCACAATTCCTTCTTTTTTTCCCTGTGCTCCTTGCCAAGATTGCCTGCTGTTCCAATAGAGCCCTGGGAGGAAAATGCAGATGTGCAGCTTGAGAGCAGAACAGCTCTGATGTCCATGGGGAAACTCTGCAAGTGAACACCTCTGCAGAGATACCCTGATGTAGAAATCTTAGCAAGGAGTGTAAGACGTGGGCACCTGATGCCATTTGATACATCCTAGGTGATTTGGGACACCCGAAGGGGATTGTCAGCTCCTACTCTGCATTTCCAGAAAACTCATGTTCTGGAACAGGCCACTGGAGGTGTCCAAGGCAAGAATACACTAGATCACACTGGACATATATGTTTAGACAACTGAATTGAGTTCCTAAGGTCAGATCACATTCTACACTGTGAATTGCCTCTTTTCCTTACAGAGATAATAATATTACAGATGATCTGTCTACAGGGCCAAAATGATGCTTCTGAATTGAAACCATGGTAAAAATACAAATTTACCTGCAATAGGTACATGAGAAAGAAATCTGGGTTATGTCTTCTTTTTAGAGGGTTTTCCTTGTTAATGCAACACAGCAAGGTTACGGTCTGGTTACAGTCTACAGTTATTTTGCTTTCCACCTAATAGATCCATGTTAGGGAGACAAAGCCAGTTACAAAAAAAGTAGTAAATATATAGTGAATACTGGAACAGAACCTGTCACTGACAGCTGCAGGGGGTAGGTACCCACTGAGGAGTCAGATTGTGACTGGGTCTGTCTTAGGGAGTGGGAGAATGTGGTCCAGAAGTGAATTTTGCAGAATAGGTGGTTGACTGTTGTCAAAATACAGCTTTCACTCAGTTTTCTTTTTCCCTCATGGTTCACAAATGTTTTGACTTCCAAATTATCCAGTCTTCCTCCAGCTGGGGCAGAACAGGAGGCGCTAGTTTCTGGACTGGCAAAAAGAAACAAATATGAACATTGAAAACCTACCTTTTATAATTACTTGTTTTTTATATGACTGGAGTTCTAAGACACATGCAGGGCTAAACTCCCTTTCTTAGAGATGTTAGACCAGAAAATTAACATTATAACATTTCTGCAGATATTATGAGTCTTGAAGGAATTTTTTTTTTAATGTAATATTCTTTCTGGGCTATTTAATCTGTCATTTATGTATGTTAATGTTACAGTTGGGCTTTGTTTTTTCAGAAGAGTTTTCTTGTTCACAAATTCTTTTCTTTTCTTGCATTTTATTTATCCCGCAGTAATTTACATAGTGTATGTCACAACAGATATTAATATATTATGTTGCCACAAGCAGAGGTTTCAACAGGACACTGGATCCCGCTTTCAGATTCTTTGATTACTTTGCAGCTGTGTGCTATGTCCTGCAATATTCTTTTTTCGTACAATTTTGTACATGTGATCCCAGGGTCTGACTTCCACACAACCTTGGCTGTACATGAATTGCAGTATCAAGCCATTACTTTCTTTTTAGATACAAACCACATTCTAGTGTTTGAAAATGTGTCCCTGGACTATCATGTTAAATTAGCAACCTATTTAAAATGGTTTTACAAATGGCAGCTGATTTAGGACTGAGTTGGAATATCTTTCCCCAATATCAAAATCCATCATCCTGTCATACCGTGAAGAAAGTAATTAGTAAATAGACCATTATTTGAAGAAGGAAAGAATCTGTTGAACAGACCATATAAAGCAGGGGAAAAAAGATGCAAACAGAAGATTTGGAAACAATAATGAATGATGAAAAAACCCATAACTTGGGATAATTTTTTTCTAAATTGCATCACAGCCAATTTTTTTTCTTTCCTAAAAAGGGTCATTTCAGATATTTATTATACATTTGAAATTAGTGAGCTATTTGCTGTTGCTTCCAGCAACCATCTGGAAATGAAAATATGCACTGTTTTGAAGCAAGACCATTTTCTCCCCTTGCTCAAACACATGGTGCTCTCAGACTGCTCACAGAGGCAGAGCTACAAGAAACAATCTTTTTCTTTAAGAGAGCAATTGGAAGAGCTGCCCTTGTAGGAGGGAAAGGTACACAATGGGCTGTTCTGGCAGTTTGAAGAAAAATGAGAAGCAGGTCAAGTCTTTGGACTTTCCTGGCTTGGACAGGAGCCATTAAGCATATGGCTTTGTATTCCCTACGTGGAATGCTGTGCAGCCTCCCTTGGAGACAGATGGTGCCATATCTGCACACCAACAGCAAAGCTCCCGAGGCCCCAGAGCTCTGGCTGGGGTTACTTCAGTGGCAGGGGATATTTCATGTTCTGCCTTTGGTATGTTCTCCCTTTAAATGAAATAATGCCTTTAGTGGACAGGAAATTCCAACTCACAAGATGGAAAAAAGAATGTACAGTGTAGAAAAAGAAAGGGGAAAAGTATTTTGTTATATTTTTGCTGGACCACAAAACTATTTTTTTCCCTTTAAACCCTTAAAAATTGAGCCTTTAGAATTGAACGTTTGAAATTCCTTTTCTTGGTGCAGCGCTTTTTTTTTTTTTTCCCCATGACTTCATAACCATATTGGTCCCTAAATTTATTATACACCATACAGTTTATCACAAAGTTTCATAGGGTATTTGGCATTAACACCAGTAACAAACGTTTTTCTGTGATGAGGTGATTAATGCCCATATCCCATACTCTGTTGTCACTGATAGAATCCACATCCTGAACTCTGCTAAGGTCTTTCAAGGAATGTAAAGCTCTGGCTTCTATTTCATGGAAAGTCTTAAGTTAAATCATAAATATGGACTTGGAATAGGGACCAAACTTTCACTCCCACTTCATTCAGTGCTTTAGTCACTCAGCTGATTTTTTCCTTTCTCTTCCAGATTCTCAATCTGACAAGTTCTTTTTAACGCTCATAGCCATAGCAAATCCCAAATACATACAGGGATTTACCATTTCCCATTGGTTCTTGGATTTTTTCTTATAAGGGGAAAATACATAAATGTATACATTGAATGACCCAATGGACACACTGGTGTCCAGCCTGACCCTAAGTAGGGGGAAGCAGTGGATATAAGAGGACTTGATGTCTTATAGGATTTCTTTGGAGGCATCTTCCTCCATCTGTGCATAGAATGGTTTGGGTTGGAAGATCATCTCATTCCAAACACCCTGCCATGTAGGGGACACCTTCCACTGGACCCCAGCTCAGAGCCCCAACCAGCCTGGTCTTGAATATTGGTCTCATCACCACAATTGTTGCTGTAGCACCACTTACTTTGCAAACAGTTCCTCTAGTAAAGTTTTAGGAACAATTTTAGGTCATCAAGTCTTCTATTCACACATACATGAACAGAGAGTTTGTCTTCACTAATATTCAGTGATCATACGTCAGGAAATGCAGGACTTGGATGCATTTCTCTTAGGCTGGAGTATGCATGTCTTATATTATCCATTGTGGGACTTACCAAACAGCACAATTTAGCTTGCAGGCATCCAGTGAGTAGATGTTCCAGAGTTCCAGATCACTGTTCCCCAGGACCCAGACTAAATTGTGTGCACTGATGGACTGGAAATTGTAAAGATACATACCCACATCTTTAGAAGCATTTTGTGTTAGGAACTACAGAAATAACAGTATTTTTCTTTTTAAATATGCATTAGTTACTAGGTGAAGAGAGATTTCAAGATATTGAAAAAATTAAAACAATTGGCAGCACATACATGGCCGTGTCAGGACTATCACCTGAAAAACAGGTAAGAGGAAATTTTCTTTAAGAAGCAAAGCTTGTGATTATTCTGACCATTCATATTCAAAAATATAAGTGTGATCTTTATGTTGTTCATAAAACTTGTTTTGCTAAAATAAAGTAGACATTTGGGGCTTCTGGCAGACAGCAGTTGCACTTCTTGATGAATTGAAATGCCATCTTGTGCTTGGAACAAGAACCATATGGATTCTTTCCTCAAATTTATGTTTATATGAGAAAAAAAAATTTCTTTCAGTCACATCAATGTGAATCTAGATCAGGTCTATCTATATCTTCAGACATACTCTAAAGCCACCTCAGTGAGTCAGACAGGAACCTGACTGACAACCTCCAGTAATTGATGAAGAGAGAGGATCTATTAACTGACAGTGTACTTATGCTGCATTTATACTTTTTTTTGATGTCTGCAGACAGCATGATAAGTACACATCAAAAAGAAAGCAGGTCATTGGTTCAGCTGAAGAACAAGCAAACCAAGCTGAGGGGATAAATAATCACAGAGGACATGCACAGTCACAGCCATAAACCTCACATAAGTCAAATGAGAGAAATCCATTCATAATTCTGCCCAAGAATTTGCCTGGAAACAAATTAGATGAGACTCTAAAATACATCCAGTGAGAAGTCATCTGTTGCTGAAATCTGTTTTTTTGGCAACTGGTGCCAGTTGCCAGGAAGAGCAGCACAAAAGGGGTGCAATGCCCCTGGGGTGTGATGCCCCTGGTTGGTCACAGGCTGGGAATGAGATTTGCCCACATTGATCACAACTTCTGAAAAGCAGCAGCCAGATTTTCATGAGCTTTATAAACCAGAAAATTTCCACTGTTTGTTAAGAATACATTATAAAACTCCCGGAGTGTAACTAGCTGAGCATCTCCCACCTACAGAGTAACAAGTGATGCTGACAGCTAGAAATCCATAAAACTAGATATGCATGGGATTTTTGATTGCCAAAATGCTTCTATGTAGACATGAGCAAAGAAGGATAGAGCACCAGGGAGATAGTTGGTTATAGCTACACAGCTCCTAATCACTTCCTTTAACTCTGGATGGGGATAAAAATTCAAAGGGAGACAAGCTTCATGGCCTTTCCAAGACTGATAACTCATCTTTTTTCTTGAACTGTAATAGCTTAATGGAATTTTAATGGATGTTTTAAATATACTTGTCATATGTACATGTCTGCCGCCTTGTCAGCACCTATGAGGTGCAGGCTGCTGAGGGAGGTTGGCATGCTGAGAACAGAGCCAGTTCAGGATAAGGACCAAGCATGGTGTGAACAGAGCAGGGTGATGGCAAGGAGAGGTTCATGTTCAGTATTAAACACACAGGATGATGAAAACTGAAAAGGGCTGGACTGCATCACCCAGGGAGAGACTTGCAGTCCTTTGTACTATGAACTGGAAATTTGAAGAAGAAATTACCTTGCTTCAGAACTGATGAGAAGACATCATGCAAGCATTGGGCCAAACCCACAGTCATCTGTTCTGTTGGTGTTCTGGGAAGACTAAAACCTACTGCTGGTCCCCATCTGTATATTGACTGCTTTGTAGGAATGGAAGGGAAGGAGCAGGGAGTGGCTTGCCTGCCCTAAGCAAAGGCGATTAATGGTACAGGAGAGCCTTTTCTCCCTCCCTTAGCAAACCCCAAATTGCCTGGCTTGCCCTGTTGTTCCTGTCATCATTACATCTCTGAGAATACTTGAATTGATGCTTTTCCTGGGTGACAGTGTCAGCAAAGGAGAATTACACACCCTTCACTTCTTTCACTCTATTTCATGCTTATGTGGGTCATCCCTTGTTCTCACTAGATTTTGACGCTTGAGTCTGAGCAATCTCAGTCCTCTCTATACTTTCTTTCTCAACCTTAGACATGTTTCACGTGCTTTGTTAATTCTCATCATTGCCACATTGTTGACAGAAAGTTACTTTCTCTGTACATTTTAGCTGTTCCCTATCCAGCTATACGCAATGGGAAGCACTACCATTAACAGCAGTGTGTTTCTCTTTCATCTAGAATGTTGAGGCTAAATTCCAAATGCAAACCCTTAGTACTTGTAGGGATGGGTAGTAGCTGGACAAATAAAAAACTTTACTAACATTTTGGTGTATAACTTTTTCCTCAGCAATGTGAAGACAAATGGGGACATTTGTGTGCTCTGGCTGACTTCTCCATAGCTCTGAATGAAAGCATACAGGAGATCAACAAACATTCCTTCAACAACTTTGAACTCCGGATTGGTAAGCATGGTTCAAACACCAGAGTTAAAATGAGCTTTGTCTGCAAGGTTGTGCACTCCAGTAACATTGCAAGGACATGCACAGTTTAGAAGAGACCAAACACTGTGTCCTCTTTTTTCAAATTGATTTCATCCCAGGCAAAGTCAGAAATGTGAAATACTCCACTTGCAGAATATAGGCTCTGGTTTGGGGATTGCAGAAGTTCAACATTTCAGTGAATTGTGAATGGGGAACATAATTAATTTTCTGTCTTTAGTAATTCTGGTACTAAGAACCCATAGATATAACACAGAAAGTGAACAGGACAACCTAGATCCAACCCCAAGACTTACACAGTCTCTAATTAATCTCCCTTCTTCAGTAAAAAAGTAGTTTCTCCCAGACCCTGGGAGTGGTACTTCTGTTTTGCACAAAAACTGAATTCCATCTCTGACTTGACCAGTGGCAGCAGCTCTGAATTGCTGGGATGAGAAAGCAATTGTTCTTGATGGAATATCCTTCATGGGTAGTGGGATGGGACATAGAAAAGAGGCCTGAATATATGGCACATAGCAGGAGTAAATTTGATGACTTCTCACTCTGACCTGATCACTGGCCAAAACAAACACCTGGAAGGGACATGTCTTTACAGATAACCCTACCATAGAAAAACTGAGCTATATTCATCAGTCAAAGCATAGATGGTCAGAGCATCACTATGTGATCTGCACTTCCTAACAGTTTTGAATGCAAAACTCATAGTTCTCAAAATTTCTCAAGGAACAGGAAACCACATTTAGTAAGTGTGTTAGTAAGGATCACATGTAAAGATTTCATAGAGCCTGAATGCAAGAGTATTTGATAATATTTCTATCACCATTTAAAAAAATCTTAAAAAAAAACCTAAGAAACTAAAATCCTTTTCTGAAAGATATCTTGCACTCTACTAAAATTATTCTTAAATCACTATTCTAGGAAAAAAAAAAAAAAACAACAGATATTGCTTGTCTTTTTATGCAAAAATCTTACAAATGCAGTCTTTATGCAGTCTTTCAATAGCTTCAGAGAATGCTTTAATATTTTCACTTCATGGAGTGTAAGAATGCAATTTCTTGACTGTACAGCCCAACAAGGTCGCCCTCAACAAGTGTAGTTCCAGAAATCTTTCCTATTGTCTGAGAATAAGTTTTCAGGAACTTTGGCAACAATGTGTGGAATACAGATGACACATAAGCATTGTAATTCCACTGAAAAGGGTATTCCATAAAATAAACCTGTTGATATCACTTTTCAAGTTTCTAGCTTTTCCAGATTTTTTTTTTGTTTAATTTTTTAAAATATGCACCTCTTTCTTAAGCCTGAAGATAAGCGTATCTGAACCAGACTTCATCTGATTCTTAAGTGCAAATATTAGTTTTAGTCATTATTGTATACAGTTTATCTTCTCTTTTCTTTCCTTTTTTCTTCTTTTTTTTTTTTAATTTTTTATTTTTTTTTTATTTAGGGATTAGCCATGGCTCTGTTGTAGCAGGAGTTATTGGTGCTAAGAAGCCCCAGTACGATATCTGGGGCAAAACAGTGAATTTGGCAAGTCGAATGGACAGCACAGGTGTTAGTGACAGAATACAAGTGCCTGAAGAAACGTATCTGATCCTGAAGGACCGGGGATTTGCCTTCGACTACCGTGGAGAAATTTATGTCAAAGGTATCAGTGAACAGGAAGGAAAAATCAAAACATATTTTCTTCTAGGAAGAGTTCAACCAAATCCTCTGATCTTACAACCAAGAAAACTGACTGGACAGTATTCATTAGCAGCAGTTGTATTAGGACTTGTACAGTCTCTTAACAGGCAAAAACAGAAACAAATTCTTAATGAGAACAATAACTCTGGAATCATAAAAGGACATTACAACCGGAGGACTTTGCTCACTCCTGGTGGATCCGAGGCAGCAGCCCAAGCAGAGGGGGCTGACAAAACTGAATTGCCATAATCAGCATTGTTTGTGGGGTTGTTTTTGTATTTCTTTTATATATAAAAATAAATATACAAATAAAAAGGGTTTAATTTTTTTTAGAAGGAGTGTGATTTTTTTTTTTTTTTACTGGTGTAATATTTTGATGAGATTCAAATTCTTTTATTTTAACAAATGATGCCAGCATCTCCCCCCAGCCAGCTGTGGTTAACCTCTGGGCATCCATACACAGTAGGTGTAGGCCACCACCATTGAGCAGTATCATCTACCCACAGAAAGGGGCAATAAATAAACCCCTGACTGGAGGGATTTAGAACATTAATTGTGCAGGGAGTTAATGATGGCAAAAGAAGGAAATACTGTCCACAAAGAAAAACGTGAGTAGGCTTTTCTCACTTTTAATTGCCTTCAAGTAGATTTATACAATCTAAGGTCATTGCCTCGTCCCCATAATGAGGAAAAATATTGACAATACAGCCAAAGGAGCTCAAGGTGTGTTATCTGCCCAGGTATGAGGGTCTGGAAGACAGAAGGGATGAATCTTGTCCTAAACTCAGTGATTCCATTGATTTCACTCTTAAAATGGACTAAGGTGTCCTCCTCACAGCTGGGTGACTGCACTGTAGATAAACTGTATGTTGGTGTCCACCTGACCTCTTGAACCCAAGGCAGGAGGTCCAGGCTCTGTTGTAGGCACTGTCACGTCCATCAGTCCTGTTTGGAGGGCTCAAACACACTCTGGTGTCTTGACTGGCACACAGACAAACAGACAACAGAGTTACACCTTGAGTGGCATGTCTGATCACACTGCTGAATCGATTGTACGGCCAAGAAACAAATCAGATTCTCTGCTGTTGTTTTCCAGAGCTTAGCTGGAAAACAAGTCACTAGTCTGAGTTGCCACCAAAACAAGGGTTCTCTGAGGCTGTAAAATGAGCTCATGTTGAAGTACAGTAGGAGACAAAATTCACTGCTAAGCTCCCACTCAGCTGCCCCAAGATGAGGGGAAGCCAAGACTGAGAATACCCTAAATTATTTGTGGGCCAGCACAGAAGTCCTACAAGGGCCCACCTCAGTGCTACAAGCCCTGCTCAAAAGGAAGTTAACTTTTGGGGGACTGGCTAATCAATTTCACCTTGGAAAGAGTAAATATATAGCCCAGCTTTATGCACTCCCTCCATGATTCACACCAGGCTGTAAAGTGCATGAAACCTCTCATCAAGTCTGTTCTCAAAGGAGCTGGGTTTGTTTCAGTAAATATTATCTTTAAAGTAAATCTCAGATGGAAGAGCAGAACCTGTAATCACACAGCAATCCCCAGATGACCCACACTCAAACAGTGCAGGGCAACATACAGATTCTTTGTAAATACAGATTTGCTTTGTGCAGGCTGCAGTTACCTGGCCCTTAATAAAAACTGGGGATCCTTAGGACCACTGCTGCTGGATTAGATTCAGTTTTAGAAGATGGCAAATTTGGCTAGAACATCTTGACTACATTTTAGAAGACATGACTGTTTAATAACAAAAAGCACAAAAACATGAGAGTATTTCATTGCAATGAAACAAAAACCAATGTGTTTCATTGTAAAGTGACCCAATGAATGGGTTTTAGCACAATGTTTTATCAGTAAAGTGCCATATTCTGAAAGAGAAAATAAGAAAGACAATTCCACAGAAAGTTGTATCACTGATACAACAATAGTGGGTCTGAAGAGAGAAGGCAGAGTGGCCTGAAATGTTATATCCAGTGATGTTTCTACCAGTAACTGAGCTCTCATTCCAGATGTATTACTCATTTTAGTCCCCACAAATACCACTTTTATGCCATGCATGGAATGTCAAACCCTTCAGGTCACCTGGGCAAGTGCTGATACTGTAGGACATGAAGACATGGAATTGATGACATCTGAAGCATTTAAATTAATTTCACCTTTACAGTGGTATTTCAGGCACTAAATAAGGAAGTTTTGGCTGTTTTAAACAGTTCATTAACAGCTGTCCTCTCCTTAACAGCTTTTTTTTTTTTTTTTTCTGTGCTTGGTGGGTTCACTTCTCCTGATCCTCTAAATATTTAATTCATGCTAATAGCCCAGCTGAACTGATTTCTAATTCTCACCACCTCTGCAATGACAATTCACAGTGAGTGGAAGGTGCTAACTGGATAACAGGGTTGGAGACTGGAGTTATGAGGGCAACTTCACTGCTCCTTAGCACAGGTCCAAATTTCCTACTTCTTATCAGAGACACAGATGTCTTTCTCTGTAATCCCTCTCAAAATCCCCATTAGCATAACTGTTCCCAAGAAAAATCACTGGCTAGTGAAGCCTGAGTCCATGTTGACCAGATAAAATTTTGCTAAATCAGCTCACCACTGGTAAATTAGCTTATTGCCACAAGCAATTATTTAGTGAGGAATTTCACTTGTTACTGTAGCAGGTAGATCTCTGCATGAGACCATTTTTCTACACTTGCTGGCTATTTGCCACCCCAGCAATTGCACTGTTTGTTCCTTTTCAAATGTGGTGACCTTATAGGTGCAGCAATGTTATTTCTCATTGTAGCATCTGTTTTCTGTGGAGCACAGCTATTATTTATGGTCTCAGCCTGCTTGTTGTACTCCAAGACTTTATGGAACTGTTATTCAGCTTTCCCTCACAACCATCTTCAGGGTTTCTTGTTCATAAAGGATAGAATTGCTCATACAAGGACCTATAAACCAAACACCCAGTAATTATCCCTTGAAACAGGGATGCCTGGGTTAATAAAAGCAAATTGCCTTGTTACCATAACACTTCAGCCAAAGAAGCTTGCAAATATTGAGGGCTTTTATAGATTTTCCCTATTAGGAGAAGAAAGCCTTGGCAAAATTTGACTATTCTCTTTGATGTCACTTTATTCCTTTCTAAAAATGTGGTCTACACAGAAACAAACAGTAGCAGGCTGCTTCCTCAGAAATTTGTACCTCAGTTCCTCTCACAAGCTCCATGTCAGGAGCTCTTAAATGATTTCTAAACAAACAGGCTGAAAACCACAGCTTTCTTCTCTGAAAAGCAACATACAATCAACTGCATCAAGGGCAGCTTATGCTTTGAAGTACTCAATCATTAAAGTAGATGGAATATTGACAATCTGGACAGCAGTTCTGTACCAAGATCATTACTTTGTAGTGCTCCAAGGGTATTTCTGTAACCATCACGCCTATATTCTAGAAAAAAGCTATACCTGTAGCTAGAGTGTTTGTTTGAAGGGCAGTGAAGGAGTTTTTCTGTTAATTAATTTATGCCATTGACCAATTTTTATAATGTATATTTAGAAATTCACAGTTAGGTACCAATACCAGTCAAGATATCTGCTCTTGGCTCACATTAAGATTCAAACCACTGAGTTTAACTCTATCAAGAACAATGTGATAGGTGTGATATCATTTAGAACTGTGTGCTAACAAAAAAAGCAATTCAAAAAACAGCTTTTAAACACAGGGGGAAAAATCACTCACTGTCCTCAGCTTTTATCCATTCCTGATTATTTCACAGTTGTTTTCACATTAGGAAAAGCAAAGCAATAAAAAAAAAAAAAAATCTCATCTAATCCTTTTCTCATTAGCAGAACTTCAGTTGCCTTTGCTGAGTGCACTGGGAGTCAAGGAGTTTATACAAACACCCAGCACAGCAAAGTGCCTGATAGCCAAGTTTCCTGGGGCTGCCCACTGTGGAGCAGCAGGGCAGGGAGCAGAGCCTGCCTCCCCAGCTGACTTGAAAAACAGGCAGAAAAATAATCAGAGGAGTGGGAAATAACCCCATTAACCATTATCAGTGGTACATGGTGAGTGTTATAATTGCACAGTCAACTTATTAACCTCCCCATCAATCTTCTTCTGTGCAGTGACACAATTCAGGGTTTGTGGTTTCCCCAGCTCTGTGCTTTACTGGAGGAGGGGAAAAAATGACAGCAGAGCAGCTGGCAGATGGGAGGGAAGGGGTGAAAACTCAATATGCATATCTCCAGGCACTTGAGGCTTACAGCAGTTTTTAAGGAATGCTCTCATTAGCTCTTCCAGAAGAACAAAAAATTTCCGTTGTTTACATAACTTCAGCAGACAAGGACCATTTTTTTTCTAAAAATTTTCTTCTTTTCTGTCTATTTACCCCTAAGCTGTTCTATATGTGATAGCTGTCAGAGTTACTGAGCCAACCAGAGACTGATTCATTCTGGTCTTTCATGTGAAAACAACAGCTCTATGCAGGGCTGGCTAATCTCCTGTAAAATGCCATCTCATGCTACTTCTCCCGACCCAGATCTCCCTCACCTCAAGGTGTTCTGCTTTTCTGGTTGTGAAATATTTCCAGATCACAGAATCACAGAATATTATGTTTATATTTGTATACTGAACATCTCTCTTTCACAGCCCATGTACCTTTTGAGGATCCTGAAATCAGTGCCTCCTTCAGCTTTGTAATATTAACTGAAAACAAAAAAGCACCACTGTTGCCACATGGAGACAAAGAAGCAATCTCAGCTGGTTTGCTGAAAATCTAAGTTCTAAAACAAATATGTGTGAAATGACTTTTGCTTGCATAACCCACTCCCAGCATTAGTGACATGGGGTACTCCAAGGGATATTATTACAGCTACAGGATATTAAGTATATTTTTAATTAACTTATAAGTTACTTAAAATGATAATAATAAAAAAACCAGTCTCCTCCTATTCATCATTCAACAGAGAGACTATTTTGACAGACTCTCAGTTTTGTAAGTTTCTATAAATCACCAAGTAATTTGCTTCAGATGAGTGATTGCCTCTTTTGGATGTGCCCAGATCGATGCTCTAAAGCTCCATCCAGGAATTACAGCCCTGTCTCAGAGTCAGCTCATTCTGTATGGATAAGAGCAAGTCTCAGCCATTCAATCCCTGTCTCTGTTCCCAAGAAAGGCAAGACCAGAAGCTTGAACAACCTGGGAGCTGTTCTTAGCACTTTTCCCATCTGAATGATGCTGGGAAGAAGATCCTAGCAGGATCTATGCCACAAGGTGAATCAACACTCTGCCTTTACAGCTCATTCTTCTTTAACAGCCTAATAATCTGCAAATTGTTATGCTTGGCTGCTTGGCAGTCCCAGACCTGTTCTCAGGATAATGAGGACACAGGGAATACATCCCACATGCCACAGCTGACACTGCAGTGTGCAGTCACCTGCTGCCCTGTGGGACACCCCTTTTCCTGGCAATTAACGTGGCAGGACCCATTACCTCTCAGAAACCACCATAAGGATGTTAGCGACAAGTTTTCATGGAACCATCTCCAGCAGCATCCTTTTCTATTGCTGTTTTTTGGGGGGGTTTTTTAATTGCTTCCTGCAGAACAAAGAGAAATCCAAGTACTCGTCATTTCCATTTTATTTATCCATTCCAAATTTATTCAGAAACAAAATCTCACCAATATTTAATACTTAATTTAAGCAAAAAAATTTCCTCCTCTTACTCTCTCAGACAAGGTAGGTCATGTGCCCATTGCAGCTTGTGGATCTCCACCATAGTTCCCTCCCAGAACTATGCTGTCCTCACCTCTATGAACTGAAAGTTTCTTATACAGCTTGTTTGCAAGGTGATCTCAGGCACCAATTCACCCCATCTTTTTGCTCACATCAATTTCAGAGGACTAGAGCATTCTCCATGAACCTGAGAATTATATAAAAAAAAAAAAAAGAAAAAGAAAAAGAAACTCCATTAAATAAGTTCCAAGCTATTTCAAGCTTTATGGATAAAAGTCAATATTTTATTTTCAGCTCTAAGGTCATGGTGAGCACAGAGAACACCAGTATCACCCATTACCCCCAGAATACAGTTTCACAGGTTTTATTTTCATGTTTGATGCTGCTGTCACATCTAGTCTGTATTCCCATGAAATGCATACTGACATTGACCAGTCTCAGCTAGGCACAGCAACCCAAGCCTTTGGATTCTCTTTTGGAGCATCTCCTTTCAAACATCCAAAAAATAGAATTGTGACAGTAACTGCTGCAATGGGGACTTCCCCTTTCAGATATTTTGCCATACCCTACTATGGATTCTTTGATTAAAAGTCCAAAAAGCATCCTTATAGCTCCAAATTATTTTGCATCTTTTTTTAAACCCACGCTGAAACATGTTTTGTGGATGGCAGAAAGTATTTCATTTTAGCATCAATACATTAGGAAGTTGGTTTTGCTCCATGTTCCAAAGGTTAAGAAATTACCAGTAAAGCAATAGCAAAAAACTTTCTTAACCTGTCTTTGAAGCAGAGACTGATATCCAACCAGAGTTTCTCCTTTAAGGTAGAAGCCACTACACCTGAACAACCATCATCACCTCTGCTCAAGGCCATATCTTCAAATTTGGGCACCTGTCTTTGTGTAATGAACTTTGCATACGTCCATTTCAGATGTCAGACACTCAGCCCTGGCTCACAGTTTTGTGACAGTCTTTGCTACTCCAACAGGCCAACAGTGACCATTCCCCCTGTACTCAGTGTGGCTGAGCCTGCACTTCAAACTCTGGGTCTCTCATAAAAAGAACCACTTTGAGGTCTTGGACAGTGTCCAGAGAAGGACAATGGAGCTGGTGGAAAGGCTGGAGCACAAGTCGGATGAGGAGCAGCTGAAGGAGCTGGGGGTGTTCAGCCTGGAGAAAAGGAGGCTCAGAGCTTATCACTCTCTACAACTCCCTGACAGGAGTCTGTAGCCAGGTGGGGGTCAGCTTCTTCTCCCAGGTAACAAGAGACAAGACAAGAGGAAATGACCTCAACTTGCTCCAGGAGAGGTTAAGATTAAATACTGGGAAAAAAATTGTTCTCCTAAAGCACAGTCAGGCATGAGAACAAGCTGTCCAGGGAAGTGGTGGAATGACCTTCCCTGGAGGTATTTAAAAGAAATGTAAGCGTGGAATTATTTAATGGTGGAGTTGGCAGTGGTGGGTAAATGGTTGGACTTGTTGATCTTAGAGGTCTTTTCCAATCTAAATGATCCTATGATTCTATGATCTTGTGATGCCTAAGACTGTCAAAAATGTGTTCATAAATATTCTGTTGTAGGTGCCAAAACTAAGTCAAGTTGTGTAGCTTATGTAAATGAAGGCTTCACTGGAGTTAATTGATTTAATTCCAATGCCAAAAATAGTAGTTTCTGGAGACCTCTTTAATCTAGTGAAGAAAAGCAGAACAAAAATTATGATGGGATGCTACACAAGATCAAATTGGAAATAAAGCACATACATCTGACAGCAAATATGCCTAACCACTGGAACAGGACACAATGAAAAACAATGGATCTGTTATCTCCTAAAAAGCTCAAAATGAGATTATGGAGACCTTTATGGAAATTATGCTTTATTCAACTACAAGTGCCTGAGTCCACTGATGGGAAACAATGTGTTTTTTACAATCTGTGAAATTCCAACAGACAGGCTGGATATTTCAAGCTTTCTGTTTTCTGTATCCATGAATTTGGCATTATCTCTTCACCACTGAGATAAACAACCAAAAGAGAAAGTGGCAAACTCTTCAGTCCTGAGAATGTTTCACAGCTCTTGCTGGTACTGAAGATGAAGAACTGACTGAAGATAAGGAAGGAAAACCTTTTCAATTTCATCCATTGATTCAGAGGCTGCAAAAACCATAATTTTTTATATGTCTCCCTTTGTGAATGCACTGGAGGCGTTGCAAACCAGTGGCTCAGCTCACTGGCAGACACTCACCAAGCTATTTAGCTTCCCAATCACTTATATAACTGCTTCATTGATTTTACCAAAAAACTCTGTAGTCAAGCATCAAGAAAAATCTGAATTACTCCCACAGTTGCATTCCACCATTCCCAGCCCCTAACTGCTCCCTCTGCCATGTTTCCTTCCTTACCCCAGTGCTCAGAGCAATCACCCCCCATTGCAGTTGTTCTAAGCAAGGCTGTAAGACCCACTGGGAAGAACATTTGTTTCTTAACAAGTTTCTTCACACAGGGTGAAGAAAGATGTCAGGAAGGGTTTATGGTGTTGTGTGACCTTGTCCAACTGAGGGTGCTCAAACTTTCCCTTATAATGAGAAACGTGGCCTTGACTTCAATAAATGAAGGGGTTTCTACAAGAGTAGTTTATTATAATGATGTGTCCCTGTCATTTTTGTATAAATATATGATATTACATATGTAAGATACTCAGCCTGACAAGGCTTCTGTACATTTTTATTCTACATCCAGAAAAGCCTCTTGGGAACAGATAACACAGGATGCAGTAAAAGAAGAATGAAAGGAAAAGCTACCTCTGAACTTGTCTGGAGGAATGAAAAAGAGGCACATTAAATGCTCGTAAAATACCTTACAAATAACCCAATTACCTACTTACAACCTGCAATGCATGATGTAGTTCTCAAACTTTTCACAAAGGCTGACAAGAAGAATTTTTCCCTTCCACTACACAAAATGCAGTCACCTAATTCTGACACCAAGACGAGAATAACTCCTAATATTTCACTTGGATTAGCAGTTCCCACCAAATGACAGAGGTGAGAGATTTGTACAGGAAAGTCACAGTGGCAAGGCAGAAAAAGTCTCTGCTGCTCTGAATTATTGGTAGTGCCTCACTGAGAGCACAGCCCAGCCACACTGTTCTCTTGTGGGGGCCTCAGGAGAAGGGGACACAGGTTCCAGTGCCTTTGAACTGTGCTGTGAGCCTACACAGCTATTTCACACCAGGGGTAGTGGCAGGGCAGGGCAGACTTCTTAAAGACATAACATCCTGCTCAGGGGCATGAAATGAGAATTTCACAGGGTTTAATTTTGGGAAGACATTTCCAATTGTATCTAAGTGGAGGGAGAAGAGTTTAGTGTCATCATGCCCCTTAGATGCTAGTAAAAAAATAGTATTTTTTTAAATTGTGTGGGCAAACAATTGCATCTGAAACGTCGCCAACCATGAATCCTTTCTATTGGTTGTCTTTATGTAGTTTACCCCATAGGTTCTGATGGTTCAGACTTTTCCTAATATATCTTACACCATCTTAAATGGTGTTTTTCAGGCAGAGAAGCAGCTTCTTCAAGACAACAGGAAAGCACTTTGCTAGATGCCTGTCATAGGTGTCCTGCAATCATTATGACTCATGGGAAATGCCAACAAGCACAACTCAGAGGTTTGTCAGTCATGGTTTTGCTGCATCCACATAAATGTTCTGAAATATAATGACCTTACTTTCTAAAAAGCTTGAAGTTTAAGCTGCAGCAAGCTAGAGTGAGTTGTGCCCATTGTGCCCTTCTATGGTTGCCTTTGAACTATATAAAAAGTTCTTTCTTCAGAAACATCTTTATTTACAACTTTTCCTACCTCCCCTGTCATGGATAAGTGAAAAAAATCAAGGCATGATGGCTCACAGAGGAGCCATGAGCCTCTTTTTTTAGATTAGTTTATCTAGAAAACAAGATTGTATTTCTGCTGCAGAAGCTCACATTTTATTCCTTTTGCAGAAACACTTAAAACATGAAAGAAGTATAAATGACACAGCAATTCCCTTTTTTCACCTGCAGGCAGGATGAAATTATTGGCCAGAGAGATGGAAAAGATGAAGGAGACACAGCTGACCGAGTTACTAATTTTGATTCCCATAGCAGCAAGAAACCAGGCTCAGGATAAATCCAGAAAAAAAAAGGTGCTGCTGTATGTACTCTTTTCACAATGCCAGCACAAGGAAAAGCAGGGCTCAGGTATTCAGAGCTGTGGGCATTGCCTGTGGGCACAGTCCTTCTGCATGTTACACCCCTGTTTTTATTGTCTTACACTGAAAACATCTAGGACTGGATAATCTAAACAAATTAGTTTTATTACTCAACCAAAAATTAGCATTAATTTCTGACCTCACTTGATTTTAATCTATGACCTGGACCCTGTCAGTCTACCTAGTCCTGAAATTTCTCTCCCAACCTGGAGACAGCTAGTCCTCTCCTCAGGAGTATATATATTGCATTTCTTCAAGCATTCATGGAAACTTATCTCCTTCCAGCTGTGTCTGAAGGCTCCTTAATCACTTCAGGTCTCCACTCTCCTGATGCAAATCTCAGACACAGACATGTGAAGTGGGGGAATGAATGAGCCCAAAGTTCTATTGGAGCAGCAACCAGCTCAACTAAGACTTTTCTTTCCAAGACAAACAGCATAAAGTGGCTGCTTGGAGACTCAGGCACCCCTGTGAATTCTCCTTCCAATCTGATCTTTGCTGTTGACTTTCCCTCATGATCATCACCCTGCCAGTATTGACAGGCCACTCCAGGGCCTCATTTTGGCATTCTTTGTGTTGAATCTTGTTCTCTGCTGGACTGCAGGATGCTCCTTGCTGCGGTTGCCAAAGCACATTAGGGACTGTGAGCTCTATTTCCAGAGCAGCTTATAACAGATACTCTCCTGATAAGTTATATTTATATATATGTTATGCTATGCTATAGCACTTGGCTGCATCATATCAAGTTTGGTGCTGAAACACTCATATGCACACTTATATGAAATTATTTTAGCATATGAATCTTCCCACTTGGCATTACCTGAACCCTTGTTAGAGTTAGGTGCAAATTCCTTTTTTTATTTTGGAAAATAGCTGGTACCACAAGGAGCAGCTGAGGTCACTTGGATTGTTCAGCCTGGAGGAGATGAGACTGAGGGGAGATCTCATTGCAGTTACAGCTTCCTCATGAGTAGAAAAGGAGGAGCAGACAGTGATGTCTTATCTCTGATGACCAGTGACAGGACCCAAGGGAATGGCCTAAGCTGTGCCAGGGGAGGTTTAGGCTGGGTGTTAGGAAAAGCTTCTTCATCCAGAGGGTGGTTGGGCACTGGAACAGACTTCCCAGGGCAATGGTCACAGCACCAACTCTGACAGAGCTCAAAAAGGGTTTGGACAAAGTCCCTGGCACATGGGGTGACTCCTGGGGTGTCCTGTGCAGGGCCAGGACTTGATGATCCTGATGGGTCCCTTCCAACTCAGCATATTCTAGAATTCTATGATGAAAATTATGGAAGTTATAAAGAGTGACAAGTACAGAAACAGGATGCAAAACTGCATGCAGAACATACCCATGGGCAAGCACAGGCTCAGTCCTGCTTATCTGAAACAAGCTGTCATGAAATCAATGTGCTTTTATATCTCACTTCATTTATAAAGTAATAAACACCAAAATCTGTATTATGTTGTGGGTGGTGGAGAAAAGAAGAAACAAAATAAGCTCCTTTTGGAGGTAGGGTGCTTGAAAAAATCAGAGGAATTCAATAGGGCTGTCTTAGAAAATGGCTCTGGAAAACAATCACATCTGCTGACTGTTGCAGTCTAATTCATCTGCAAATCTGTCAGGCAGCACGCAGAGGAAAACCACAAGCATTAGAAATCATTCCAGTATTTTCTGAGGGATCCATTTACTGTGTAATCATTGTTTAGGTAGCTATGAACAACTTTCTCTCTTTCTTGCTTTGCTGTGACACCCTTAAATAGTACTCAGTCTTTTACCAGCACAGAATGTTAATGTGCAGAAAGATCTGCTGTTTCCATTCCTCTAGAGTGCATCATTTTTAAAAGGAGCTCATGTGGGCCTCTAATAAACAGCTATCAGATGCTCTGCTCATGCTCAATACCCTCTGCCTTGAACAAGGAATGCAGATATGTCCAAAAATATAGTGCTATTGTATTTATAGCAGAGCAAAAAATTTGAATGCAAATTAAAGTGCATGGAAATCATTTGACCTTACTCAAAGATCACATCGGTTTCCCAGAAGGACACATAACATCTGAGGTATTTGGGCCAGCTGTAAGACCCAAACTAACCTTGAGGTTTGGCAGTGAGGCTGGAAGAGATGATCTTTAAGGGTCCCTTCCAACCCAAATCATTCTGTGACTCAATGCTGTGAATGGGAAAGCAATTGAAATGAGAAGCAGGGTGATAGAAAACTGGTGGACTTTTCTAACCTGATTTCTTCTGGCAATCCCCAGAAGTTTTCCTTCAATTGAATTCTTCAGTCTCCAGAAGAATTCCTGTGTTTCCCCTCAAATCAGACCAAATATTTTTTTAGCACTTTTGTCCTGTACAGCAGCCAGATGTGCTAGGAATACCTAAATGGAATTACACTGAGAATAACACCCAGGACATCTCCCTGATGGATGTCCATATGCCCTGGGCTTTATAACATTGCAGGTATCCAGTGTGTATACCCCTGTCAATGTCACACAGATGCTGCATGGTAACACCACCATGTTCCAGCAGCACAGACAAATCATTGCTCCCCCAATGCTTAAAACAACCTTAACAATATATTGCAACCCAGTGAAGTTCTGGGGCTTTTCTTGTCTCTGATCATGAGAACACAACCTGAGACCCAACCCTGAAAACCCTGAAAACTCTAACCTGCGCCTTATATTCTCCAAAACATTTCCTCACCTGAGCAAAATACAAGGAAATGGCTCAGTCATGCTACACTAACTTTTATATTACACCAGATGTTCCTTGGTTTGTAATCCTCTCTAGCCAAACTTGAAACCCCATTCCACACTGTAGGAAAGGAGTTAGTTATCTCTTCAATGCTCCTGGAAATGTTATCAGATGCTGGTCTAGGTGCAATTATGCTGTGGGTGAGGGGAACAATTCAGCAGTGCTTTTGCACTGATACAGACTCATGTGGGCTGCTGGCACCTCAGAAGGCTTTGCTGATTGAAGGGGATCTTTCCTGGCTCTCCTCAACTCCATCACTGCACACAGATCCAGCACACTGGGACTCCACAAGGCTCCCTGAGTGGTCTCAGGTTGCATAAATCTCTTATTAGCTGCTTCTGTAAGTGTGTCTATAATGCCAGACTTGAGGAGTCTGCTACCAAAGAGACAAATGGGTCAGAGTATGGAAGGAAGTGAAGAGCTCTAAGCACCAAAGGGATTTGTCTGATGTTTCTTGACTTCTCTGTATCAGAGTCAAAATTGCATTTCAGGTTGTTGGTTCTAACACAGATCTAAAGAATGGGGTTGTTTCACTTCAGATAACATACAAGGTTTTTCAGGCTGCTGTTTTGAACTGGCCATAAACATCTATCTAACTTTTTTCTTACCATAAACAAACCCTTATAGAAGAGATCCTGCCTAAGGAGTTTAATCCTCTTAGAGCCTCAAAGGGACTCATGGATTTTTGTCTGTTTTCTGTCAGTGTTAGAGGATTTGATTGATTCTTTCATTATTCTTCCAACTCAGAATAATGGAGAGTGGCATTTTACTTGGAGAGATGTGCATTGGCTTAAAAAAACACTCCCAGTTCATCCATCTGCTAGAGCTCTGGAGAGCTGAATGGTACTTACAATTTTAGATGCTCAGTCTAACACAGAAAAGATTTCATTTTCCCTTGCTTTAAAGTGTTACACTGTGTTCATAGTTGTATCCCACGTGGGTTCCATCCTTGGTCTTAACCAGGGCCTTTCCTGAGCCAGAGCCTTTCCTGAGCCAGAGCCTTTCCTGCCCTGGAGCACACCTAGGGTTGATTCTTGCAGCCCTGAAGGGATGGACCATGCCCCTCACCATGAAAAATCACAGCAGAAGCAAGACCCAAAGACCACAGAGACACGTGGTGCCCTGGTGTCAGCCAGATGTGCTGGGGAAGCCTGAACAGCTGCAGGCAGGTCCCAGACAAGACCCAGCCTGCTGCTCCAGAGAGCTGCACAGAGTGGGATGCTCTGCAGTGAATGCTGAACTGTCTCAGTCCATGAGCAGCAGCAGACAAGGTACAGTGTTCAGTTATCACTTTTAGTTTGAATCTGAAAACAGCATCTACACTAGGAGAAAAGGAATAGATCCGTTTGCAGTAAAAAATAAAAGACAGGGGCAGAGGCACACAGAGATAAAAACCCTTTTTAGGAGCAATGTTGCAGGCAGACAGGTTTGTCTCAGTTAATCCAGCAGCTCTATGGCCACATCCACCTCAGATGGCAGTGGGGACAGCCCCTTTCTTCATCTGAGCAGCAGCTTGGAGCATCTTGGTTCTTCCCTTGGGGCAGATGCTCAGGGTTTGTTTTCAGGCAGTCAGGCACATGGTGGGGGATGAGCAGGTCTTGCACCCAGCCCCAGCAGCCCTGGGCCATTGTTTTAAAAGGGGTGGTTTCTCTGCATCCTCAGCCTCAGGTAAACTGCCACAGTTTTGGCTGCACTTGTGGCTTGCTGTAATTCACCTCTCATTCTACTGCATGCATTGGAAGACACCAGCATGGGGGGAGATCCTGCTTGGAATGAACAAACTTGTTCCTTGTCCCTGTCCCTCTCACTTGTGCTCCAGTATCACCCAGAGCACACTTTCTGTGAGGTACAATATGGCAGCAGTGGTAGCAGAAAACACCACTGTCCTGAGGCTACAAAACAACTGAGATTTGGGTCCAAATCCAAGCTCTAATACACCCCTTGGAAAGATGCCTTCACTTTCCTATGCTAATTTTTGTTGGTTTTTCTTTTTTTTCCCTCTACTTTCTGCTTGTCATTTATTTAGAAGCTGAAACATTTAAAATGGGCAAAATTCTCCTGTATATTTTATGGGTAATTAACATGCTGGTGCCCTGGTTGCCTGCAAGGACTAGAGAACACATGAATGAAAATGCAGCTTACTGCACAGAACCACTTTATTAAGCCTCTATTTGCATTCAGCACAGCCACTGTGGCTCACAGACACTCCCCCAGCAATTCAAACCAGCTATAACACCCTGACTCCTGCTTGAATAGCTCTGGGTAAAGCTGCCCAACATCGCCCCCCAAACCTCCACTCCACCCACCCCCGCATAGCCAATCAGAATTCCTTTTTATTTATGCTGGATTTTGGGATAAAACATCCCAGAGTGAGATAGTTTTGTTGCCACCAGGTCATCCTTCAAGTGCAGCTCTTTCCATTCATGTCAGCGCTTCCGCAGGCAAAGAGGGTTTAAAAAGGGAAGGAGGGATTTGAGATAAAGCACTTAAATTCTGAGTTAATAGAGCAATTAACACCAGAGATGAGGATGCTGAAGCCCAGGAGACCTTGCTCAGCTGCTGTGCCGTTATCACATGATCGGGGAGAAGATTTGAAGGTAATAGCAAATAACTTCATTAAGCTATCAATAGATTGAGAAGCTTGGAGAGCTTTTGAAAAAAAATAAAAATCTCTTTCTCTCACCAGGTGGCTTCCACAAGCTCTCCTAGTTCCCACACAATGGTATTTTCAGAACCTTGTTAAACACAGTGGGAAACTTAAATGCTTAAACGTCCTTGAATGTTTTTGTCTTGGCTTTTAGCAACCATTTTCCTTTGCTGCCCTCTTGAGGGAGAACAGCAGAAACACGCCCATTCACAGCAAAAATACAAGCTTTCATTCACCAAAATACATCCTGACCTAAATTCACCTAGACTGGAGACAGATCTCTGCGAAAGGAGCCTCTTTTATTTCATGCAGTTTCTTCACAGGGGGAGGTTTTCTTTTGGTGCTAATCTCTGTATGGTACAGCAGCTCAATGTCAAATATCTGTGTGGTAACACAGCATCAGCCAGGACAGGTGAAACCAGCATGGAACAGTTTTTCCTTTAATGAACTGGGGCAAAATAGACATATATATACACACCAATATACATACAATATATATCTATATGCGCTGTATACACAGGTATTATGTAAATATACATTTGAGCACAAGTACAGGCTGGATGGGGAATGGGTCAAGATTAGCACAGGAGAGAAATTCACTTTGTGGACAAAAAAGATTACTGTGATTCAGCAATGTGCACTTGCAGCCCAGAAAGCCAAATGTGTCCTGGACTGCATCAAAATAAACATGAACAGCTGTTTGTGTGAGGTGACTCTGCCCCCCCACCCTGCTCTGGTGAGACCCTACCTTGAGTGCTGCATCCAGTTCTGGGGTCCCCAGCCCAGGAGGGACATGGACCTGTGGGAGCAAGTCCAGAGGATGCCCATGAAATTCATCACAGAGCTGGGGCACCTCTCCTATGAGAGGAGTTGTTCAGCCTGGAGAAGAGAAGACTCCAGGAAAAACTGATAAATCTTCCCAATACCTACAAGGGTCTGTAAGAAATCTGGACTTTTGACCTCAGTTCTGACGTTCTCAGGGTCACTTGCACTCTGCATTCATCTCATGTTACAGATGAGTACATTGTTATCCAAAAATTTCCAAGAAGAGATCTTTTCTTCAGGGTAATACAGTTTTATCTCTAAAATGAAGCTGAATAAAGGAGATTTTGAGGTTTATATGTTTGTGGAACTGCTTGAGATGATGAGTGGTGAAGATTATTCAAGCCCTTATTATCAGATAACTACTTTTTTTATTTATGACTATGACAATAAAAAGTACAGTTCTCCATGCAGTCTTTTTATACAAAATGAGGAAGAGAGAAAATACTCTTAAAAAAAAACAAATAATCATTTGTTTGATGATGTAAGGATTGCTCAAGCCCACAGGAATTACAAAACTCCACAGCATTTTAAGGATGTCCTGTGGCATCATGAACATAGAGTGTAACTTAATGGTGGTAAATCATAACAATTTACCTGAGTATTTTATAGCCCTGGCAAGTTCACAGAACCAGTTTATTAACATCTTTAATTTCTGACTAATGGTTCCACGTGATGTTTATTTATGAGTAGCCAAATGTTATTATCCAATACAGGGTGGCCCAGAGCAGATAATGTAATCATCTCTAGATGAGCCGCAGCCAAAGCTGCCTCCAGCTTGCTCCACTGTCAAAGAAAATATCCACAGAATGTGTGACATAAACCTGAGAGGCCTGGAGGTCTTTCTGCCATCCCAGTGCTGTAAAGGCCTGGGGGGCTGCAGGGCTCTGTAGCTGCTGCAATACAACCAAACGTGGTTCTCACTAAGGCACTGAAAACAGCATCAGCTCAGACACCTTAAATGTGTTACCTTGAGATTATTTCTGCCTCTTTTTTCCCCTCCAGTTAAAAAAACTATCTCTTTTGGATGGCAAAGGCTGAATTCCATAATCAGCAGGCAGATATTCATATCTTTAAGAAGTGGCTGACATTTGCAAACTCTGGCAGTTTGTACCACCACAAACTCTTCCCATGAGTTTACAAGAAGATGCCTCAAGTCTCTCTTTCCTTGGTGTTATGGTTTGACCCGGAAACAGGATTTCTGGGATGCTGTAGATAGGGCCAATGAGTCTTCAGATTTTAATATTGTCATCTGGCCCAACCACTGGGCATTGGATCCACCTCTGAGAACACAGGGCAAAAGCAGGGCTCTCCCCCTGGTAGTTTCTCTTTGGATTTCCAGTGGGAAGGAGTTCGATCTCTCCCCCGGCCCCGCTGCTGGCTGGGCAGGGGGAGGGGAAAAGCCATGCGGCCCGGCCGGGAGAGGTAGGCCCGGCCCCCCAAGGATGGAAGGAAGAAGTAAAGAAATGCCGGGAAGCAATGGGCAGCCTGTTCCCCCCCCCACTTGGAGACAGACAGAGAGAGAGAGTGCAGCCTGTGTTTGTGGCTGTTACCTTGAAATTCAGTAAATATGTGCTGGCAGCAGGCAGCCCGGCTGAGGAGATGGGGGGGTGCAGCCAGGAGTCCGGCTGCTTGGAGGAGTTTTTAACCCTTCTTGGACAACGAAAACTTTACAGAACATTAACCCTTCCTAGACAAGAGATAAGGGTAGAAGGTGAAGAAGGAAATGGCTGAGGGATGAAGGTCTGGACCAGAGAAAGAGAGTGAGAGATGTTGGAGGAATGGAGAAGATGGAGTGGCATTTTATGCTGGACTCTTTTGTGTAGCCATGGACAGAGCCATGTTCCCGTGTGATACAGAGACTGAGTCCAGGGGGAGGAGTGTCCCAGAGCCAAGAAGATTCAGTGTGGGTACCCCTCAGCCCCAGGGGGTATATAAAATATGGGGGGGACAGATGTCCCAAAGGTGAGAGACTGTGCCTTTTTTGGAGTGGGACGAGGCATCCTTAAAAGGAAAACCCTGGAAGCAGCCCTGGTCTGTGTTCAGGTGGTGAGAGCACCTGGACAAGATGCAAAAGGCCACCACGACACATTCCTCTCCTCTCGAGGAACTGAAAGTTGAGCATTGTAAAGGGTGGTGCTGGACCCAGAATTGGTGATTTTGGAAGATGTATTGTATTGGGAATTTAGGGGGGAGGAGGAGGAGAGTGTTTTTGTGAGGTTTTCATTTTCCTTGTGTTTTTTTTCTTTTGTGTGTAGTTTAGTTATTGTTTTGTAGTTTAGTTAATAAACTTTTTTTTCAAGTAAGAGCCTGCTTTGTTTATTCCTGGTCAAAATCTCACAGCAGACACCAGAGAAAGTGTATTTTCATGGGGGCATTGGCATTGCGCCAGTGTAAAACCATGACACTTGGGCATGTAAAAACCTTTGGAGTCACCATTAACTGAAGTAGATGAAGGAGTATGCCCCCATAAATCCACCACAAACCCCCTTCAGATGCCACCTGGGGTGATGCTGGCACGTACAAGTTGGCCAAGTTAGTTTTTTGAGTGTCCTTAGGGAACTAAATGTCAGCCCTAAAAGAAATGGATTTGAGAGATTATGTCATTTCTCCCTCCCCCAAAAACAAATAATTCATTAAACCAGTGCATTTTTGCAGTACTTCACAGCTGCTTCTAAAGTAAGACCAAACATTAGATTTTATGTAAAATCCTGCTCTTCTGAAACATAGTGAGTTCACCTAAGGGGATGTTTTCAAAGATTCCCATCAGAACCTTCGTATTTTCAGAGAAGCAGATCTTCTGTTGGACTCTGCTGAATCTCAGGTTTTGGTGTATGGGACTTCATAAATCCAGAACAACTACAAATGTTCTGTGTTAATGGTTCTGTGATCATTTGGAAAAATAAAGGAAAATTCTTTGTGTGAATTTGGTGAATTACTTTTAAAGTGTTTAAAGGGAGAGACCACAAATCCTAGAAGAGGACATCTGGTAGTTGGAGTGGGAAAGTTCATCAGCAAGCAATTAATTCATGATGTAGGAACAGTGCAGAACAGCTACATCCCCGTTAATTTTTCAGGAAGCAATAGGAGATATCTTGTCAAAAGTGGTAAGTGTCATGAGCCAGAACCTCAGTTCAAGAGGGTGAATCACTGTAATGGAAGGGATTCATCTACTGTGAGCTTGGCACTAAAATTTAAAGCGCTGTCACTGGGCTCTGCTAGAGATAATGAAGTAGGCATCACTGGGATTTTTTCTAGCAAAGTATCCCAAAATATTTTTTCAGTGGAGATCAGCAACACAGCCACAATTCTACAGATGAGATAACTAAAAAACTAAGAGGCAAATCAATTTATTCAAGGTCACAGCAAACAAGCATATTCCATTCTTTGAATTGGACACCCTTACTCTGCCCACTTGACCAAACTGCATAATATTTGCATTCTCTCAGGCCAAAAATGCTCTATTTGTTCATGTAATGCCTGGCATAACTCTGAGTGCCTTTCTATGGCTGATGAATGCTATCCAGTGTGCAAAATAGTCTGGCAATTCACTAATGCTCTCCACCCATGTGCAGCCCCAGCTTTTTTTTATCTCCTCTGACCACGTAGCAGCACAAAGCTGGAGACAGCACTACCTCATGATGGAGCCAGGCAAGTGTTATCATCAGTAATTTGCTACAGTAACTACTGTTTTGTTTAAATCACTGACACTTGCAAACTCATGCACTGCCTGTCACATATCTCATTAACAAACAGTCCAAACACAAAGAGCAAAAATATATCTTGCTTTGAGATGTGGGGAAGGTGTGAAATGGAAATCAAGACACTGCTCCAAGCCAATGCAAATTTCTGTAAATCACTGATTGGTGCAAATGGGTGTAGCTCTGTTGCATTGACTGATGCTACATTAATTACCACCTGCAGAAATTCTAGCTCATAAGGGTATCATTTTCCTCGTGTTCAATTTAACGAGCAGCTTAACCAATCTTGTGCTCAGAGTATTAAAAGCAAACCAACACCTTCAGGTCCTAATTTTCTGCAATCATTTTTCTTATGTCTTCATATAGAATGTGGCAAAATGAGCAAACAAAATGTCAAATCACAGTTTTCCACTCGCTGGACCCACAATAATATTTAACACCCAGAAAACACAACATAAATGATGGGAGAAGGAAGTTATATCAATTAGTATCTCACGTATTGATTTTCAGTAATGGGCAACACATTCAGCTCTGCACCAATTTCTGGTTCCCAAACTGTAGTGACAACCCTGTTTATTCTCACCTTGTGAATCTGGCACATTATTTTTCCTGAGAGACCAGCCCCAGCCTGGCTACAACCTCCTTTCAGAGAGTCATAGAGAGTGATAATATCTCCCCTGTGCTCCTTTTTCTCCAGGCTGAGCACCTCCAGCTCCCTCAGCTGCTCCTCAGGCTTGTGCTCCATTGCCCTTCTCTGGACATGCTCCAGAACCTCAATATCTTTACTTTCATGAGAGACCCAAAACTGGACACAGAATTCAAGGTGCAGCCTCACCAGTGCCAGGTACAGTCCTGCTGGTGATAACAGCCAGGATTGCGTTGGCCTTCTTGGCACCAGCTGCTGTTCAGGAAAGGTTCAGAGCCCCCCTCCCACCCTCTGTGCTGCTCACCCTGTCTGGGAGACCTGCACAGCAGTGAACTGTCATGTCAGAAATGCCACAGCTGAGCCGCCTTCCCTCTGCTCTGGGACTCAGCCCAGCCCTGCTTGTAATAGCTTATTTGGCTTTATCAATTTGGCATCTAATATTTTCCTTTTCTATCTATCTATCTATCTATCTATCTATCTATCTATCTATCTATCTATCTATCTATCTATCTATCATCTATCTATCTATCTCTTTATATCTTATATATACGCTTATCATTCCTCCATTTTCCTAAATGTCTCAATTTTCTTTCTTTGAATTTTCATTGTGTTGACTGCATTGTCCTGTGTACAGTGATGTTCGGAATGCAGATTCTGACACTGCTCAGCTAAATTACTTTGCTTTGCCCAGTTTGTTTATGGTGGCCAAAGGTTACAGTAGTAGCTTGTTGAAATGTGGCAGAGTCCTAGAAAGCAGGATAGAAAGGAAGAAAGCGTCTGGGCCATCCTCCTGATCCAAACCCTGTCACCTCTATCCATAACATTTCCACAGATATATTTCTGTTTCTATGTTATCCAGCACCATTAATTTTTAATATTCCTCTACCTACTGCCTAAACAAAAATATCATTTTCACTGGATCATTTTGTGTATTTTCCTCTAAACTAAACCTACCATTTTTTTTTGCTAGTAGCTTTTCTGCTTTTTACTGGTGTTCACATTTCCCTTTAATTCAAAGGTCTAAGAACCCCATTAACAATCAGCCTACTCACCCTTCTTAAACTAACATAGGTGTTTAAAAAGATTGATTTGAACTGTAACCATTAGCCATGACTTCAAAAAAGCTGCAATTTCAGTGGTTTTTAGCCCACTTGCCTACAAAGACATTTTGAATTCATGTTTTGGTTAGGAATACATTTACACACAATTCTCAATATCTCTTAAATCAAAAGCTGTTTTGGCTTTAAGGAGAGCTGCAGGGGACAAACCTTTGCAGTGTAATTCTGTCAAAAAACGGATTTTCAAAACATCTCCTGTGCTTTTCTGCACACAGTATTTTCTTCATTCAAGAAAACCCCTGTCACTTTATTTGCAGTTTAAGGGACAACGATTTCCGGGGTCATTTTCCTTTCATCTTCTGAGAACTATTCTTTGGATTTTCAGAGCTATCAGTTGTCTGATGCTTTCCAAGTTAGAGTGTTATTCACCTAAATGAATGTATTTCTTTGTCATTTAGACTTTTCTCAGCTCAAGTAAAGTGAGAAAAAATACAGCATTTTTGATAATACCAGATGAGGCAGCTGGACCCTGCACACGCACATGGCTCTGAGAAACAGTGTTCAGCAAAACAGCACAAGGGCTCCTTTTCTGATGCTGAGCAGCTCTAGAAGACTCCTGAACCTTTCGGTGGTGATCTGTGGATCTCAGAAGTGTGGCACACCTGAGGACCTGAGCATCTCAGCAGCCCCTCAGGGTACTGGCTGGGATATTCCTCTGGGATGTGATTCCAGAGACCTTCACTCACTGCTGCATCATGTCAGGACCCCTTAGTGTCAGCCCATCATGAAAAGTGAGTACAGATTCCAGAATATTGCTCTCCAGCTATGGCTGCATCACCTGGGCCACAAGGCTGCACATTGACATCTGCACAGACCTGGCAGCTGCCTCTGCCTCAAGATCTGCTCCAACCTGGAAGGTTTAAAAGCTCAGCTAAGAAGGACTAATCAGTTTTGAAAGATATTCTTCTATGCTTTTAATTGTCTTTATGCTTAAGAAAATTGAGGCTGTGAGAGATTAAGATATGGCTGTGAGAGATTTAGATTTTCAGATAGCAGAGAAACTATTTACTCACAGGAATAGGGGTCTGCAGAAATCTTTGCCTCATTCTGTGAGAGGGGGAAAATATCCAGAACCTGTGGTTAGATGCTTGAAGAACACCAGCACAATTTTACATCTACCACTCTTAGAACAGGAAATGATCTGTGTAATAGACCTGTAATTCAGCCACCTGTTTTATTCAGGAAAAATGCAATTAACATTGAAATCACTGCCTTGAGACATAGGTTTGCTGGAAGAATGAACCATTGGTCAAATTTAAAAAGCAAGGATATCTAAATGTCCATTTTATGTCCAGGAGGTTCTTCCAAACTACTAAACAGGAAATTCTCACACTCTTGACCAGTAACATTTTATTCTTATGTTGTCGCACAGGAAATATAAGCAAAAATAATGCTTTCCTAGAAGTGTATCAGGCATTGTCATCTGCTCAGGACCAGCCCTCAGCAGACATTCGTAGGGAACTCATCCAGCCCTGCAAAAAATCTATAGGTCTCCTCTTTGCAGTGAGAGAGGTTTCTGCATAATTGGCATATACTTCTTTAGAATACACAGATTCCCATTTATGCACCTCAGATTTAAAAATGCTTTCTAATAAGATCTGAACTAGCCCACCAAGGGTGTGTGTTTCACAGGACTGGTACAACAGATATTTTCTGGAGAAATACACCAGTAACTGACTGTCCCTGAAGAGGACCCAATTTTATTTCAACGGAAGACTTCCCATGGCAGACATATAAACCATGATTCTTCCATCAGAACACAGCAAAGTATCCCAAATTTAATGCCTATCTTAGGCTTCTCCCCATCTCATTAAAACCAGCTGGAGCCTTTCTGTCTCTTGAATAGGCCCCAACAAGATACAAAGCAATTGTCATTAATATTTAACATTGGTAAATTTAATACAAATGCCAGCATTGGTAGTAATTGACTCCGAGAGTTTTTAATCCCACAAGTAACCGGTTAAAATGAATTATACTTGAGGACTTCTGGACTTTATGTCAGCTTTGCACGGCATGATGCAGGTCTGTTCTGCCAAAACACCAAACCCCAGAATCATGGGCTAAGCGGGCACAGAAAGCTGAGGGAGGGGAGATCACAGTGAAGAATTGTCTTGACCAGCTTAAGTGCTCTTGTAGACAGTAGTGAGTCAATGGAGTCTGGGTTGTGACCCAGCTGGTCAAATGTGGGCACCTGCCCTGCAGGAAGACAATCACACCCCACACTCCTTTATCTCTGCTGAACAGATCTCTGCTGGTTACAAAGGAATACCATGGTCCCATATAAGCGTCTGTATTACAAACACACAGATCTAGGTGATATAAACTCCCCCGCAAGTACCATCTTGGATTTTGGGGGCAATAGGTGCCAAATGAAGTTGTTGGAAATGTAAATGCAAATCAGAACTTGAATCCTGGATGGCAGATCAGCTCTTCTGTGCAAGGACAACTGCAAGGTGAAAGGTCAGCTCCACCCTTTGCAGAGAGCTGGGCATTAGAAGATCATGCACAAGATCTTCCAAATTCATTCTACCTTCTCTTATTATTTAATGGCCTCTATAAAAGGTACTGATAAAATTCTACTGCATTTTTATTTTTCAAGGCATAACCATTCATTATCTTCCTGCCTTGCTTTTCACTGACTAAATTTTTGTTTAATCTTCTGGCTAATATTGATGCTGATATTAATGTACTTCTCTTCAGAAATTCCCTTTCTATAATTGTTATTAATATGATGTCTGCCATTCAAGGAAAATGAAAATTTTTATAAGGGTTTTTGACAGAAAATTAAAGATCATGTCTCATGGCTGATGGAAAAAAGTGCCTCTCTATTAACCTTCATTATCATAATGAATTGTCACCACTGACAAGAAGCAGTGCAAAATGAGGTTTAAAAATAACCTCAGACTAAAGTTAATCAAGTCATGCCCAGGGATGGGAGGATTTTTAGTTTGTGACATCTGTCAAACCCTCAACAAAGGAAAATCATCTGTACAGGTGTGTTAAAGAGAGACTTGAGACTTCAGCCTGCAAAACCAAGGAAGGCAGTTCTTCATTAACAACAGGATATGAACCCCCAGATGCAATTTAATCACTTTTAACTTTCGTCCTTCTGAGGCCAAGCATCAGTGCTACTGAAAACAGAAGACTCCTGGTACAGCTGTATCACTTTAGGAGTGCTAAAGTATGAAAAGCCTCGCTTGAGAAAGATCACAGAGGATTTGTTGAAAGTCACAAGTGACCTGAGGTGTTTGTTGCCTCACTCACAGGAGCAGCCTCTAACATGAATTCTCCAGTTCTGCGCCTTGGACAGCTCCCTTGAGCTTTTACAACCTCAGTTTTGGCCCATGCAGGGAAGAAAGCTCCTGGGTCCAATCCTTACAAATCAATGAGTGTGGGCTGCTCCCTCAGCCTGCGCAGGGTGGGATTCACAAATCTTTCTTTTAATAATGTTTTGGTTAGCTTGTACAAGGTGCTAGAAGTGCGTCATGGCAACTGAATAACTTCCTTCAATACCATTGTTTACCAATCACATCCATATATTTTCTTTAAAATTTCAGAAAAGGTGCAGAGAGTTCAGGACCACTGTGCTGCCAGGGTGTTTTGTCAACCCCTCACATTTACATAGTCAGCAATCAGTGAGGATGTTACACTCCAACAGCAATTATACTTCTTGCCATCTAATCAAGATAACTGTGATTGACTTTGCTACATCTTCAGAACAAACAGGGTCAGTTTCCCCCTCGTTATTTTATGAAGGCAATGCCTTATGCAACATCACAGGAACTCTCCTCACACACCAAACACAGGTAGAAAACTCATGTATTTTCTTGGGAAGGAATGGTAGTTGTATCCAGAAGACTTGCACCTTGAAAACTTCATGTTAATTCATGTTTTATGCAAAGTGAAATTCAGGACATTAAATTTTGGTAACAAGCCTTTTAATTCACTACCTCAACTTGGCTAATGGTGCCTCAAATGCAATAAAAAATGATGCAAATTTAACTACTGAGCTAAATCATTTTGTACAAGCTGAGAAACAATGACAAATGAAACATTTCAAGAAAAAATTCTTGCATTTTCATGAGACGTGAATATGCAGATGTTCATTGCAATTGACTGGAAGGGGATAAGTGCTGGAGTTAGCAAAGAACTTACCCTTTTGCCAGCAATATAGAGATAAAAATGTGTTTCACATGAGATGGTCAAAGGTTAACCCCTCTTTAGAGCAACATCTTACCTTCTGTCATTACATCCATCACAATTTTGTTCGCATTCTGTGTTTGCTCCTATGGCAGTGCTTGCCAGGCACAGTCTGTGTTCACTTGTTTTTATTCTAGTATTGAGGTCTTTCCAGCTAAATACTTTTGTGATTTTTCTCCAGTGACATCAAGGCAGATTTAGTACCCTAAAGCATTTACACTTTGTGGCAATAACAAGTTGTTACAGTCAATGTAAACACCCTTAACAAAATAAAAAATTAACACTGGATTGGCAATTCTAGCAGGTGATTGCAGGAGTACAACTTTCACTGTTTTAGATGAAAGTTAGAATGATTTATAGTTAAAAAATCATGTAGAACAAATAAAAATAAATGAATTTGGTTTGAAACAGACATTTAATTTTATTAGATAGTTACAGAGCCCAAGAAACATGATTTCACTAGAGCTTTGACCAAATTAGCTTTTAAGTTTGCCGTTTTCTTATTCCCTTAAGGGTTGAATTTTTCATTGCCTCCCTAACAATTTTCCACATCTCCTACCAGCAACCCTAATTGAAGGTATTGCACCTAGTGCTTTTCCTAATTTTTGCTGCCAGCTCCAACTGATGTTTTACTTTTGGTCAACAGGCCTTCATCATGTCAGGGCTGCTTCCTCCCTTGTGTTTGATGGCCTACCTTTTTGACACAGCTATCACACCTCCTTTGCACAGAACACTACCTTACTAATTAAAATGTGGCTTGAGAGTAACCATCTATCTAAATTTCTGCTGTGCTTTACGGTTTCTTCAGTTTTTAACAATAAATCATCATGTGACTTTCAGAGATCTCCCCCAGGTCACATCTTTTCGACTTGCAGAGGAAATCACAATATTATTCTCAACAGATTATGTGGCTGATTTTAGCTAAAAGTAACAAGTGTTAATTAATGTAAAACAGTAAAACCTAGGGGTTTAGTGACATATAAGATCTTTTTAAATTTACTTTTATTCTGACTTATTTTCCACCCACCCCTTTGAAATGCCACATGTCAGAAAGAATGCAGCAACTTAATTCCTGTGCAAAACAAGACAGGAGAGGAGGATTTGCAACGTATCATGACCACTTCTTCAGAGCGCTTTTGAGGGCATTCAGCAAGCAACTTTCAGTGCATGTGGCTGAGTCAAAAGACTCAATTCAACCATAACAATGAAAATTCGGATAAATAATTCAGAAGTGAACGTAATGGGGAATTTTGCTCTCTGGTTTCACACATACTTTTTTTTTTTTTTTCAGAGGTAGGTTTGCGTTGTTTGTTTTTTCTTTCACTCCATTATTATTCCTCAGCCTTTTGTCATTGCAGGGAGGCGACTGTAGAACAATGAAATATTGGCAATATCCTCCATAAAAATATTCCAGCTTCAGCCAGCCCATCCTCCACAGCAGCCCACCCTTTGCTGCCTTCATGCAGGTTCCTGTAGAGTTTTGCAGGGGTGCTGTTCATTGTGCTGCCCCAAAGCAAAGTGGAGCTCTCACAAATCGCAACTGTACCTACAAATGCTCAGTAAAGCTCTAACACACTTGGATATATAGGACCATGTCCTACTCCTACTGCCAGTTGCTTAGGGGAGCATATAAGAAACACCACATGCAAAATGAAATAAAGCATGTTACACAGTTATGAGCAGTGATTAAAAAATTGCAGCTGCAGAGGTTAAATCTGATTCCCACTGCTTTTTATTCATTATTTGGCAGATCCCATATCAAGTCTCTACCATAGCAGCAGACTGCAGCTCATATTCCTTTTTATTCATTGCTGCAAACGTTGCCACTGAAGATAATGATACTATTATTTTATCAGATTTTTATCAGATACATAACAGAGTCAGACCGAAAGATTAGTGATATGTCTTGGAAGTCTCTTGGCTCCACCTCAAGATGGAGAGCCTGACCTGGTTTGCAGGCATAGCCAACCTATGGAAATAAATCAGGAGGAAGGAAGAAAATCATCTGGAACCTCCAGTGGGATCAGCCCTCCCCTTCCCACCTTATCCTCATGTAACCATCCTGCACTGAGGGACAAGCCCACCTTCTCATACAAGGTGTCCTCCCTTGTATGAGAAAATCAGCCAGTATATGACATTACAATTGTAGTACTTTCTTGGCAGTTTGGATTGGACACCTCCATGAGACAAAAAACTTGTATATTTATTCACGAAAAATTTTCAAAATTGCTCATTTTGAGGGTCACATAGGAATCATATATTCATTATGTCATATGTCTTAAAATCATATATTCATTATGTCATTATGTCTTAAAATATTATAGGCATAATGATGAAGTATCCATACCCTGAAATATTCTGGTTAGATACTCTGTGGTAAGTAGATCCATTTAGTGGATCTACTTACCACAGAGTAAGTATGAGTTGTGCCATATGCCTCAATGTTTGTTAATTTTATATTTTTATACTGAAAATTCGTCATAATTCTAAAGTCTATCTCAGAGTTTCCATTAAATATCACTTAACAATCCACATATAATCCTAATCAGATTATGGAAATTTTAAAATCTGGAATTTCTTAACTGATAAATCACTAGCTCAGCTAGTTACTAGGTAATCGTCCTTATACTGTTTAACTATTTCATCTCATTAATCAGCTGTAGCCCTGTAAAACTTCCTTCACAAGTCTGCATTTGTCATCTGATTCCTTCTGGCTCTGGGCTCGAAAGCACAGGCCAATAATTGTTTGAAACAAGATTCCTTCCAAGGAAAAAGCTGGGCAAATCTTCCCATGGGATCTTTCTCAATATGAGGCAGTGGACTGTGCCTGCTCTGCTGAATGCACCTTTAAGACCAGACTTATAAATAGTCTGAAATTGTAAATAGTCCATACTGTGAGTTTACACCTTAGGTGTGCCCAGGGGAGCATCCATGAGGGTTTTTCACCCAGCAGTGTGGGGAAGGAAAGCACGGGATGGGAAATATGTGGTAAAAACCCTTCTTACACCATTTATCTGTAGGACAAAGGAATGAGTGGGAGAACCCACAAACTGCATGGTGGGACAGCAGCAAGCAGCCTCCCCTGACCCCCAGTACCCCTGGGGCAATCCTGCCCCTGGCCCTGGGCACTCCTGTGTCCTCAATCCTCTGCTCCAGTCCCAGCATTGCAGCACAGGGTGCAGAGCCACCATGAAGGGCTCATGCAGAGGCACCAAGAAGGGCACCAGCCTCTTCTTTCTCCCAGCAGTCTGGGGGACAGCAGTGGCTGTGGGTTTTCCTCCCACAAGAGAATTGCACTGCTCAGGAAGTGCAGAGGGAAAAGTACACTGTGAGGAATACAGAACAGCTTTCCCCAGATTAAAGAGGGACTCAGGGACCATTTTGCAACTGATTCAAACATTTTAGCATGGGACAAGTGTGTGCCATTGCCTCTTCAGAGATTTGATGAAAACCTGAGAACAGAGGTTGCATAGGCACAAAGAGGAGCTTAAATTAAAGATAGCATAAATAAAAACCTGTTTTGTGGCCAAGATCTAAGAATAGAGGATGGTAAATAAATGGGTTCTGTTACTTCCTTGATCTTTTATCTAGCCCTGTCAGATTAGTATTTTAAATTATTTAGGCTGGATTGATTAACTCTGATTATCTTTTAAATCCTACAAACATCTTTTGTTGCCTGCAGCCTGGCACAATGATTTTTCTTCCCCCTACCCTCCATATGCCCTGCAAGGCAAAAAGTTATTATGCTCTTTGCAAACTGCATAATCAGCTAGGTGATATTGAAATGCATTCAAAAGCCTGAGCAAGTGCTCTGTGCTCAAATCTCTTCAGCAGCAAAAGGATCCTTTAGGGATAAATATTAAATGTGGTGTGGTGGGATTTCGTTCCATGCCTCCTATTACTTTTCACAGGAGGCACACAGCTGAAGATTTCTGCACCATGTTAAAAATTTAGGCCTTGATGTTTAAATACTGAACAAAATGTTTAATGTGAGAACATCAGTTGCTCTTTCTTTGTTGTTCAGCCACTACCAAAAAGGGATGGAAACAGTTTATGACCTGTCATATTGCTTCCTTTCACTGATGCTGCTGAAAATGAGGGCATCATTCAGGCAATTTGTGAGCCTCAGCCCATGGCACAGAAGTGATGATTTTAATTTTTTTCATGTTTCATAAATACGTAAAGAGAGAATGTTAAAATTCCCAGCCTGGCTTTCAACATCACAAGAAGTACAGGAACATGGATTGAAAGGGAAGGAAAAGGTACCAAATTGTCATCCCAGGAATGAAATTTTTACCTCCCACCATGTTTTGGAAGTCTTGGTTGGAGGCAGCATGGGCCATCCTGGGGAAAATACACTGCCATATAAACAGGAATAAGGATCACCCCTGCACATGGACCTCTCACCATTTGCTGTGTCCCTTTATCTGTACTATTATTGCGATCTGCCCCTGGGCTGTTATATTTGTCATGCTGCGGAAAGAACAACAGCTACAGAATTCTGTCTTCTCATTTCACTGTAGGAGTTAATTTAGACAATCAGTAGGATGGCACACACATTATTTGAGTTGTTTTTTATGTGATAAATATTTAGTACCTGATGGCTAATCATGGTCTTCCAGGATTTCTAGACCTATGAAGATCTTAGGAGCTGCCAAAAGTTACTGAGAGGATGAGGAAATACAGCTTCACACAAAGGACTTAAACCCATCAGAATCAGTAAATCGTGGGAAGACATAAATGGGCAAAGGGTCAGTGTAGCTCTATTGCTAGCTTGTAGTGCTGTGCTGTATTTCACTACTGATCCTTCTTCTGGGGCCCTGTGGAGAGAGGAGCCCACGGTTGGGGCAGGCTTGCTGCAGGACTTGTGACCCCTGGGGACCCTAGCTGGAGCATCCTGTTCCTGAAGGACTGAACCCCATGGAAGGGATCCACACTGGAGCACTTAGGGAAGGACTGCAGGAGTGTCCCATGGCAGAGACCCCACACTGGAGCAGGGAAGGAGTGTGAGGAGCCCTCCAGAGAAGGAAGGAGCAGCAGAGACAATATGTGATGAACTGGTCTCAATCCCCACTCCCTGTCCCTGGGTGCTGCTGGCAGGGAGGAGGTAGAGAAAATCACTGTGAAATTGAGCCCAAGGAAAAAGAAAGGGCTGGGGAGAAAATGTTTTAAGCTTTGCTTCTATTTCTCATTATCCTGCTTTGGTTGGTAATAAATTAGACTGATTACCCCAAGTCGGGTCTGTTTTGCCCATGACAGTAACTGGTCAGTTGTCTTTCCCTGCCCTCATCTGCACCCACAAGATTTTGCCTTATTTTTCTCTATCTTGTCCGTCTGAGGAGGGGAGTGACTGAGCTGCTTTGGTGGGTACCTGGTATCCAGCCAGGAATAATCCATCACACTAAAAAACTCTAAAGCAGAAGGAAGAGAGTCCAGAATTGTTCCCAGCCTTCCGAAGGCACAAAAAACCAAAAGTGAGAAGATCAGATGAAAACAAAGAGTTGTGCAGTTGGTAGACTTCAAATATTGCCTAATGCTGCATGTCCCTTTTATACCAACTGCACCCCAAAAAGAATCCAGGTGATTTAGCTTAGGGCAATCCACCAACATTTTAGCCAGAGAAATTTGTCAGCATGGTCTTTTTTCCTGATTAGTGGGACAAGAATCTCAGAGTCAGGCAGCAGGAAACAAGAAAACAAGCAGAGAACAAGCGACAGCCAAGCCTTTAGTGGCAAGAAATCAAGAAAATATGTCAGAAACCTGTTGCTACTGTGATATCATTGTACACATGAGCAGATATTGTCCCATGAGTTCTTGTATACAGATTAATTTTATCATGTATGTGGCTACAAATAGGAGATGAAATGAATCATTTTCTGGTGACAGCAACTCTGTGCATCTTCTGAATAAATGAAGGAATAATCTGTGCAGAGAAATGAAAGTCAGACCTGAGCAGAGCAGAGAAAGGAAAGTCAGACACCTGAGGGTCATTTCACAACTCGTGCTTAATTACAATTGTGTGACACCCCCAAGTCATCTTATCTCTGTGCCTTTTGGATCCCAGCCTGCAGAAAGGAGACAGCAACATTTTCTTCTCAGAGGCCTCAGGGCCTCCGAAGGTAGCTTAACCGCTATTAATGCAATTGAAAATTGAGATAAAAGCCTTCTTTTGCTTTTTCTTTATTTAACATTTAGCATCTGAACTACAGATATGCTCCAAGATGATTTTCCTGTTAATTTTATTCCCTACTTAATAAGAAACAACTCTATCAGAACCAGTTACCCTTAACCACATGGATTTCTGTAGGAAACATTGAGATCAATTTCAGTTGCATGGCCTAAGGCTGCAGTGCCCCTGCCCAGCTCTCTGCTGTGATATCAACAACTGTGATATCAACTACCTCCTCTCATGGAAAGCTTTGTCTGCTTGAGCTGCTGCTTTCTGAGATACAGGAGCTGTATCTTGAGGGAGCTGCTTGTCTGTCTCAAATTTTGCCATCCATCCCTACAGAGTCCCAGGGGACAGCTGAGCTGCCACGAGGCCACTGAAGGTCTCCAGCTTCAAAAGCAGGAGCTGAGACCTTGCTGGAGACAGGCACTGAAGCCACCTCCAAGTGTAAGCAAGTAGCTGATAACCTGTGCCAAGAATTGAAGATGGACAGAGGGAAGTGCTGGTCACACCTTCCCCTGCCCTTGTGGGCTGCTGACTGAGAAGCTGGGGTGTCTTCAGTCAGAAGGCAGAGCAGCCACTGAACCTCACTTGCTTGGGGCTTTTCTTTATAATTGCCTGTGGTCAGGACAGTTTAGGTGACCTACTGAAGTCCATTCTATATTAATAGTCCATGGTCATTATTTATTAGCCAGGAGAAATGATAAAATGGTAAAGTTGCAGAATGACCCAAAACCTGATAAGTTTCTCAAAGTTTCTAGATCACATATAGTGTGATCCAGAACACATGCAAGCTGAACTCCTGCAAGATGGTATTTAACACAGGCCCAATAAGGTTCATCACAGTGCCTGGGTTGCACTTTCATAATAAAGAACTGGGTGTTTAAAAAAGGCAGCTCAGAGTTCCCTGAGGGCAAGCAGATGAACACTGACTCTTTTTATAATAAATCACTGAAGAGGCCAAGCCCCATTCCCAGCTGTGGAAAGGAAATGCTAATCAGGAAAAGCTCCAAAGTATTTACCTCTGCCTGAGGAGCTCAGTGTAGGATACTGAGCTCAGAGCTAACGTTTCCATTTGAAGAACAATGGCTTCCACCCACTGCAAAGTTGGGGATTTTTCATGTTCCTTTTCTTTAGTTTCCAATAAACAAAGGTTCAAAAACAGTGTAGGGAGAGGTTGGAGATAGCACTAGGGATAAAGACTAAAAAATATTGATAGAGAAGCTTAATAAAAATCACAGTGAGAAGATAAATTGATGACAGAATATAAATGCTTCCATGGGAAAAGATGACCTCTATAAAGATTGTTTAACAAAAAAGAACAGAATTCAGTCTTTTTTAAAGTTGGGGAAATTCTGACTGGAAATAAAGCAAAATTTTAATGGATAATCAAGCACTGAAAACCTTTCTTTACAACCTGATTAAATAATCCCTTTAAATGAATCCTCTGTGACATTCTGCCTCTCTGAAAAGATAATTTTTAACACAGTTATGGGCATTAAACAGAAATGCTGAGTGATAATCTGTGGCCTGGGTGACCCAGGAAGTCAAATCACAGGGCAATAATGAGGGTTAAGACAGTGGGACACAATTCTTCCAAGTCCTTGTCCAAACTCCTTGTGTGCTATTATACCCTCTAAAATTCTTGCACAGACTAATCTTTCAGTGTCCTCTACATAACCTTTTCAGTAGGTGAAGTGTCCCTGACATCTGTGCACAACATATTTGATTAAATCACAACATCAGAAGGATATTACTGGTGATATTACACTAAGCCATAGTTCTGTCTCCAGTAGATCCACCTCCATGTCTCTTTGGACTATTTTTGACTTAAAGAGCATTAAAATGCATCCGTTCCTGGAGATACCTTTCAGATCCTTAGACTGCAGTATAAATTCACTATGACTAGCAAATGTTTGCACATCTTCTACTTGCTGAAGCAAGGCCAAAAAAAAAAGCAAACAAACGAACCAAACAAACAAAAAAAAACAAAAGCAAAGGTGGTATTTTCCCCAGCAATTTAATTATGTATTTTTCATTTTGATGTCCTTGACAAGATAATATTTGGAATTTCACTGATAATCCTCTTGGTTGCTAAGTGACAGTAGAACTGAGGATGAGGAAAATTCAGTTTGCAGGAGAGCACCCACAGAACACTGGAACACTGTTCTCAAGATAACACTTGTACTATCACAGTAGAACACATGTCATGGAAAATGATAAGATAAAGAACATCCAAGAAAGGGACTCCTCCAGCAAAGCTGATGGTTTGCAGATTTCAACTGAAGCAGTCATTGCTTAAAAAATAAATGGGTTTCAGAGTGAAATCCACGTTGTCATATACAGTTGATACTTCCAGCTCATACAGGAGTTATACACGTACAATTGATACGTTCCAGCCGCTTGCAGGGCTCTGATTCAGTGGTTTCTTGAGCTTGCTGCCATAACCCAGCCGTGCAGGGAAATGTGGGGTATCAGTGGGTAAGTTTATTCCCCAGAAGATTTGATCCCAGTGAAGGTGCAGTCAAGGTGGCTCCCAGCAATCCCAGTGAAGGTGCATTCTATCAGTGGCAGGCTGACATTTCATGATCTCTGGTCCCTGTTCTTGTGGGAAACTTTAGCTTGTCAGATGTTTGCTGGAAACTCAACACAGCAGAGAGGAGGCAGTCTAGGAGGTTCCTAGAGTGTGTGGAAGAGATCTTTGAGAGTTTATGACCCTCAGAAGAAGAGGCAGGCAACTCAGAAAGAATTCAAAGATACTAGGTCACGTAGAGAAAAAATTAGAAAGGTGAAAGCTCAGCTAGAACTCAGTCTAAGCGGTGTTGTGAAAAATAATAAAGTGTTTTATAAATACAGCATCAAGAAAAGGACGTCTAAGGAATATCTCTATACTTTATTGTCACTGAGGAGGAGGACATGCCTGAAGTATTTAATGCCTTCTTTGCCTCAGTCTTCAACAGCAAGACTGACATCCTCAGAACAAGCATCCCCTGAGCTGGTAGTGAGGAATGGGGAGAAGGCTAGACCCCCTTTAATCCAGGAGGAAGTAGTTAGTTGTAGCCACATTTCACAGAGAAAAGCAAGGCACAATTCTTCCCAAGAATATTTCTGGGTTTCACATTCTCTGAACCTCAGAGAGAGGAAAAACAATTCTTATAATTTGCTGTGCCTGTGTTTGTGCAAAAGTAGAATGCAATATGGAGATTGTTTACCCAAAGTGATGGGGTTTTGTTTCCTTGGCCTAGCAGGGCCAAGCGTGTGTGTGTGTGCATTTGAGTGCTTGGCAGATTCAGTTTAGACGTAATGTAATGTAGTGTAATACAATATAGAATAATATAGTATAGTAAAGTAATTAATTATCCTTCTGATAAGATGGTGTCAGATGCATCATTCCTCCCTGCCATGGGGATCCCTGCAAATACAATAGTTAGTGACCCACTGAGCCATTTAGACACTCACAAGTCCATGGGGCTGGCTGGGATCCACCCAAGGGAACTGGGGGAGCTGGTGGAAGAGCTGACAAAGCCACTCTCCATCATTTATCAGCAGTCCTGGCTCACTGGGGAGGTTCCAATTGGCTGGAGGTCAGCAAATGTGACACCCATCTATGAGAACAGCTGAAAGGAGGATCTGGGGAACTACAGTCCTGTCAGTCTGAGCCCAGAGCCCAGAAAGCTTATGGAGCAGATCATCTTGGGTGCGGTCATACAGGATAACCAGGGAAACAGGCCCAAAATACATGAGTTTAAAAAAAATCAGATCCTTCTCGATGTCCTTCTATGATCAGGTGACCCACCATGCAGATGAGGGAAAAGCTGCGGATTAACCTACCTGGACTCCAGTAAATCCTTTTATGGTGTTTCCCATGGCTTTCTCCTGGAGAAGCTGGCAGCCCATGGCTTGGGCTGCTGTACTCTTGGCTTGGGTTAAAAACTGGCTGGATGGCCAGGCCAGAGAGGGGTGGTGAATGGAGTTACACCCAGCCTGCAGACAGAAACCAGTGGTGCTCCCCAGGGCTCAGCAGTGGGTTAAGCTCTGTTTAAAATCTTGTCTGATGATCTGGGTGAGAGAGTCAAGGGTAGCCTCAGTCAGCTGGCACATGATGACAAGTTGGGTGAGAGTATTGATCTGCTGGAGGGTAGGAAGGCTCTGCAGTGGGCTCTTGACAGGCTGGATCAATGATTTGAGGTCACTTGTGTGAAATTAAACAAGGATAAGCACCAGGTCCTGCCCTTGGGTCACAACAACTCCTGCAGTGCTCCAGGCTGGGGGCAGAGTGGCTGGAAAGATGCCCAGCAGAAAAGGAGCTGGATGTTAGCTGACAGCAGCTGAAGTCAAGGCAGCATGTGCCCCTGTCAGTGGCAGGTCAGTGGCACCCCAGTCTGTGTGTCAGGGATGATGTGGCCAGCAGGATCAGGGAAGTGGCTGTTCCTTTGTCCCTTTGATTTGATGTGGCACATGGGCCATGGAATAGTTGCTATGGTGGTGTTTGGTCAAATGTCAGACTTGACCATCTCAAAGGTCTTTTCCCTTAACGACCCTAAGATCAGTATTTGTATGGCTCTAAGGAGAGCTCTGTTTCCATGTTGCTGCCTCAGAGAGGGTTGGGGGCTGCCTTTGGGAATGCCTGGAGACATTCTGCATGCACTGTTGAGGATATATCTAAATCTTTGTTTGCTGGCCCCTGGTATCCTAAGAACACCTAAATTTCTCTACAGTCCTGTATTCAATCAGCAGCCTTGTTGGGGATTTGAATCATATGAAAGTACAATGACACAACAGAGCAATATCTTACCCCACAATTTATTTTTTCAGAGCAGGAAAGAGGTGTGCATGTGTGTGTGTATCTCTAAAAATACCAGGAAACCCATGCCAAAATTTCATTTGGTGAGTCATATCTACAATATAAAAGTGGGGAGAAGGTGTTTTGAAATTTGGTTTTATTTCTTATTATCCTGGTCTGATTTAATTGGTAATAAATTAAACTAATTCCCCCAAATCAAGTCTTTTTGTCCATGATGGGACTGGTGAGCCTTTTGTTCTCTTTTCTCTCCCCTGTCCAGTTGAGGAGGGGGGTGACAGAGCAACTTTGGTGGGCACCCACCGCAATTACAAATGTTAATTGTACTTTATTTTTCCTTGTAAATATTCTAAAAGAATATTTGGAATGTTAAACTAAAAATATGGGGTGTTATAAAAGTAAAGGACAGATCCATTAATCTTAACCATGTAGATTAAAATTACCAGTTCTCGAAATCTTGCCTTTGGTTCGCGTTTGGTCTTTTTAAAACAGGTATATTGGAGGAGTATGGTCTTTATGTTCAGCAATCTGGCAGAATAAGATTAATTTAGAACTCCAAAGAGCAATTTTGTTTAGTTTATTGTTTTGTTTTTGTCTTGAATCTTCCACTGAGGTGGAATGACTATATCCCATCTGTTTCATTTTACACTTCCATCCTTGTAGCACTTTAGTATTTTCTGTGTTACTTTGCCCACTTATAGGACTGCCCAGCTGGCCACAGATCCAATTTAGGCAGCTGCTAGATGCTCCACTGAGAGAGAACCTGTGCCAGGGAGGGTTATTAAACTGATTTGCAGCCTTCACATGAAGTTGTGGATATCTGCTTGTGGAATCAGCATTCTTTTGCTGTTTCAGTCAGTGGATTTACACAGTAGTTCTCACATTTCAGACTGGTTCACAGCATGTTATTTCTGATTAATTTACAAATATGGTTCCAGAAGACTAGCTTGGTCCAATGTATTTGTTGAGTGAAACTGTAAAAGGCCATACTTTATGAACAAGATAAAGATTTAAAAACATGTGTTATAAACTCCTTTGCTCTTGTTCCAGCTATAAGCAGCCAATTGAAATGAAAACAAATTTTTAAAACACAAGGTTATATTTTCAGTCACTGTTTATTAGTTAATTGCATGTTTTCTGTATCCTGACATAATCTCTATTTGATCATCTAATAAGAAACTGTACCATTCTACTAAAATGTTAGTCATAAAGACCACCTAAAGGCCTCCTTGTTTTTTTAGCAGCCATCTGGTTGTTACAGAAAACCTGGCTCAGAGGAAAAGTAGGAAAAATGCAGAACTCCAGAATAGCTCACATTTGAGGGGAAAAAAAAAATCTGGGTTAGACATCTAAGAACCCACCCAAAACTGCTGGGTGAAATGTGAAAAAGTTAAAAATTTATCCAGGCCTAATGCTGCATAGCAGAGCATCTTGGAAATTCATCAAACAACTTATTATGAACACATAAAACCTTTTGCCAATGGATAGCCAAAATAATGGATGATAACATGAATAGTTGAGGCAAGGCTTCATATTTTGAAAGAAACTCTGGGATTTTTACAATAAACTGTGATTTAACATATCAAACTGCTTCTGATGGTCTTAAATTTAGTAGAAGATGAATCCCAGCAGAGAGACAGTGCCAAGAATTATTTTAAACTATAAGTTGGCTTTATAAGCAGACCTTCAAGCTACCTGCTAATATCCATTTTGTTGCTATTTTTCACCAGTTCCTAGGTCTGGTTTGCAGGAAGGAATAAAGACAAAGGACTTGTGCCTCTCACCTTCAAATCAGCCACCAGGCAGGTAGCACTGCCCTGCACATCTCTGTAGGACATTCACAAATTGGTAACTGTTGTTATGTTCATCCTCTCTCTTCTCTCTAGATATGCAAGTGAACATTTGTGTTTGTAGGCTTTTTATTTATGGTGTAACTGCAGATTTTGCTATGACAACTCAAGCATTCAATATTCTCCAGAAAAAGCTAAAAGTCGTTTTTTATCCTTTAACTGGGCTTTTAAACAGATATAATTCATGAGTTTTCCCATCTCTAAAACACTTTTTTTGGCAGTTATGAGGACTTTTGAGTTGCCTCACTTGATCTTAAGTATTATTTGTGTTATTATTTATGCGTTAAAGGTTTTGGTAGACCATAAATAGCACTGGCTGTTTGGTATCTTCAGTCATGTTACATATCATTTCAGGAAAACATTTTACCCAGACAAAGATACAATTTTGGCAGGAGGGAGGACATTTTCATTGTATTTATTTTTCTTCTATTAAAATAAAGGTGCAACTGGTTCTCCAAGGGCTGACAGGAGCCTGACTGAGCCCCTCAAGCTGTTGCATGGTCTGTCATCCCTGTGGGACCAGGCAGGACAAAGGGATCCTTCACCCAGAATCTCCTGGACTGTTTGAATTGACCTTTTATTCCTGACTATAGGAGATAGGATTGAGAACCTGAGAAGATTTTTAGCTGGGATACTGTGGGCTGAACATAGCTCACTTGAGCTGAAGGAGTGTCCCCCTCTAAGGAGAAGGTGATCATCTGGACAGCACATCTGGGATCCAAGACCAAGCATTCCCTCCACAGATTTAAGGAATGAGAAGGCAAACACCTTTGAGAACTTAGCATTTCTCTGCTCTCATTTCATCTGTCATCTTATGCTCTCCACATGCAGGTTCTGAGAGACAAAATGAATGTCTATAAATTATTTTGAGCATCTCAGATGAGTGATTTGAACCAGGAGCTGGATTATGACTGGGTAAGGCACAGTATGGTCATGGCAACAAAATGGATCATCTTGACAGATGGTGGAGTTGATATTTTTGTCTCTTTGATTCTCTTTCCACATTCATTTTGGAGTAAACTGGGTGATTTTTCCTGGAATTATAAGCTGTCTGTCTGGACACTTTTGTGTAAGTCTAGATGAAACATATCCAGAGCTTTATATAGATCCAGCTTTCCTTCTTTTTATTTAAAAAGGTGGGAAACCTCTTGCTGCCTGTATTAAAAGAAGAAATGAGGCCTTTGTTCAACTGTTTTGTCTCCAAACTACTCACATTTCAGTCCTGAAGATAAATTCAGTACCCTTGCCAGACAGCTTTTGAGAAGACTGTGGCAATTAGAAATCCCGGAAGAACAGATTTGTTGCTCTATTTCTACAGCTAGGCCAGACACTGGCAATGAAAAAAGAAGCTGGCTCAGAACAAGGTGGAAATTCTAAACTTTCAGACTTATCAGTTCTGAAAGTTCCTCATGAAAATCTGCCTTTTCAGACTCAGTAATAGCCAGATGGAAAATTTCTATATCTTTAAAGACTTAGAGGTTTGCTTTATCATATTCAGAGTACGTTCTTTTTTTTTTTTTTTAATGTTGATCTCACTTATTACTGTAGAAATATATATAAATGTTTGAGGGGTTTTGTCTTATTGTGATAATAGCTAACTGAAGCTTCTCTGTGACAAAATGACTCTCCAAGTAGATAAGGGAAAGGCTGTGAATGTTGCCTACCCTGGCTTTAGTGAGACCTTTGACACTGTTTTCCACAGTATTCTCCTGGTGGAACTGGTTTCCCATGGCTTGGATTACTGCACTGCTTACTGGATGGTCAGCCTCAGAGAGGGGTGGTGAGTGGAGTTAAATCCAGCTGGTGCTCAGTCACCAGTGGTGCTCCCCAGGGCTCAGTATTGCAGATAATTCTATTTAATGTCTTTATCAGTCATCTGGATGAGAGGATCAAGGGCACTCTCAGTCAGTTTGCAGATGACACCAGGCCGAGTGGGAGTGCTGATCTGCTGGAGGGTGGGAAGACTCTGCAGAGGGATCTGGACAGGCTGGATCAATGGGCTGGATCAATTGTATGAGGTTCAACAAGACCAAGTGCCAGGTCCTGTCCTTGAGTTTCAACATCCCCATGCAGTGCTCCAGGCTGGGGGTTTCCAGGAGGCTGGAAAGCTTCCCAGAAGAAAATGACCTGTTCAAGAGCAGCTGAATATGAGCCAGTGTGGGCCCAGGTGCCCAAGAAGGTCAATGGCACCTGTGGGCAAGAGTGTGGGCAGCAGGGCCAGGGCAGTGATTGTCCCCCTGTGCTGGGCACTGGTGAGGCCACACCTCAAATCCTGTGCTCAGTTTTGGGCCCCTCGCTGCAAGAAAGACATTGAGGGGCTGGAGAGGGTCCAGGGAAGAGCAATGGAGCTGGGGAAGGGTCTGGAGCAAAAGTGTGAGGAGCAGCTGAGGGAGCTGGGGGTGCTCAGCCTGGAGAAAAGGAGGCTCAGGGGGAACCTTATCACTCTTCACAGCTGCCTGCAAGGAGGCTGTACTCAGGTGGGGGTCGGTCTCTTCTCCCAGGTAACAAGTGAGAGGATAAGAGGAAATAGCCTCAGTTTGCACCAGGGGAGGTTCACATTGGATATTAGGACAAATTTCCCTTCCCCTAAGGGTTGTCAAGCATTGGAACAAGCTGCCTGAGACAGTGATTCACTCAGCATCCATGGAGGTATTTAAAAGATTTCTGAGTGTGGTGCTTAAGGACATGGTTCAGTGGCAGACTTAGCAGGGCTGGGTTAAGAGTTGGACTTGATGGTCTTGGAGGGCTTTTCCAAGTTAAATTATTCCATGATCCTATGATAAACATAAATATAAAAGTCAATACTACACAAGAACAAAACTCACACCATCAGGTACAAATTTTGTTTCTAAATTGACCCATTTCATGTCAAGCAAAATGTGGAAAATGTAAAATAACTCCCAAAGATTAATATAAAAAGTAGCAGGATATTTTTGTATGTACATACATGCTTTCAGAACTCTGCCTGATTCTGGTTTCTGTTCCTCATCTGTCATACTCATTCTAGTTTCATCAGATGGGAGAGAAAAAGTCTGAATTAAATGTCAGTTGTTCAGAAAGTCCAGAAACAATATCCTGACAGCTCTCAGCACTTCACTTAATGAGAGACAGCTGCTGGATCTGAAGAGCTAAACAAACTGTCTTTTGATTTGAAGTGTTTAGGACAGAGGCACCTTCATTAGGAGCACGAATCAGACAGATGTACTCCTTATCATTGTCTGCCAGTCACTCACTATGGATCTCAGATCAAAAAGTAATTCTGCTCTAACCCAGGCACAGTACATCAAGATAGCTGCTGAGTTAAGAAACATGTCACATGTTCTGCTTCCCCTCTCACCATCTACCTGTAGATATGAACTTGGACATGAACCACTAGTTGTTTGTTTTTTCCATTAAACCTGACTTTTCTGTAAAGTCAAATTGCACTTACAAAAACATTACTTGAGAAAAAAGTCACCTGGGCTACCTGTGTGTGTGTATCAGTGTTCAGCTTCCTATTTTCAAATGGCTAAAGTGAACACATGATTAAAAGCAGGAATAAACTGTTCAGAACAAACCAACCTCATAACACATTGCTCCCACTGTGAGGTCTAGTAGAAAGTCAGGTTTCCAGCTGGGAACTGCAGACCCATTTCAGACAGCAGCTGGGAGCCTGTCCTTGCTCCACACAGCCATTCACCATGGCATGAAAGCACATGCTCTTGGTGGAAGGAGAACTAAATGGCTCTACTACAAGGTCCACAACTCCAGAATGCAAGTGTCTTGGGATTTGGGATGTCAGAGGAACAACTGTTCATTCTGATTTCAACTAGCACTTCCTTCCCTTTTTTATTTCCGTCTTGGCCCCCTCTTATCTCTTAGGGACAAACACAACACAAGTCTCTCCACTCTGCGAGCCATTGTGGAGGACGGTGATGTTCACTTGTGCTTCATTCTTCTCAGAAGAGAAGGGTGGAAAGAGAAACCTGCTTAGCATAGGAATGAGACATTTTCCTGTTTTTCCTAGCGAGGGCTGCCCGTGAGAGCAGGGCTGTGCTTTCAGACCCTGCAGTCTGTCTGCAGGCCGGCCCTACCATCACTAGGGCTCGCAAGAGAGCTGCAGGAGCAGCCTTGGCTCGCTGCAGGAGCCGCTGCTCCTCTGCTGAGCCCGGCTCTAATGCAGCTGCCTGCGCCTGCCTGCTGCCAGGAATCGATGGAAATCTTGGGAGGGCAATCTGCACAGCAGGAAATCTTACAGCCCCTGCCACAAAATATAGAGGGATGCCCTGCTACCCAAAAGAACCAGGTGGGACTGTGGAAGTGGATCCTTCAGACCCTGCACAGGTCTCTGCTGCTTGCTGCCCTCCCTCTGGTTGTGCTGCCCATGTTCTGGGCTGTTTATGAGCTCTCAGCAGGCAAACACTGTGTGACATCTCCTTCCTAAGTCTTATTCCCATGCAAGCCCTGACAGAGTGAGAAAAGTAGGTTTTTTTTTTTTAAACCACCATGCTGTTACACCCAAACAAACACCTCTGAGCAGTGAAATGCCCTGTCATTACTTCATAATTAATCATATGGTTTCTCCTGGCACTGTGGATGACACCACCACTGGCATCAGCTCAGTGTGGGTTGTGCCCTGACACCAGCACCAGCATTTCACTGTCACCTCCCTCCCATTCCAGCACCCTTGGAAAGTGCTGCTGGGAAGGGGAACGTGACAAGCTGCATTTCTGAAGCACATTCAAAGCCATTTCTGTATGCTGTGTCTCCACAGATCTGGGACAGCTTGACATAATTATTGTGCCACATAAACCCTTTCCTAAACAACACGGCTGCTGTCAGAAAGCTCCTTGATAGGCACTCACTGATGGATTTTAAAAATAATTGGTCCATATTCTCACAGGTGCTGAGCTTGTAATCCCAGTCATTTCATAACAGGGTAGGGTACAAAGAATTAAGAAAGTGCCAAGGCATCACCGAGGTAAGGTAGATCACCTGCTTCTGAACTTGAAGAAAGAAAACAGACAAGTTCTCCTATTCCTGCTTAATTAGCATCTCATTTGCATTTGGTTATGCAGCTGCTCAGCTGCAATCAAAAAATGTGCAGCTCTGAGATATGGGGGACCCTGAAAACAGCATTTGGGCAAAGATTCCACCTTGTGCATTGTGTGCCCAGAGGCCATGCTAAGTCAAATCACTGATCAGACTGAGACCCATATGCTGGGAAGATTTGTGGTTTAATGGGCATAGCAGCGGCTTCAGAAGGGAAAATACATTATTTAATACGTGATTTATCCCCCTGTACTGAATCCTAAGGTGCCTTCCCTTGTGCAAAGTGAGTGTCTGACAATGTTTGGTGGAAAAGTAACCTAACAGAGTCTTATTCTTGTTTTAAGGCTTGGTCCCCTTGTGACTGTCATTCAGATAAGGACATTGTCCCTGGGAAATACAGATTTTTGTCATTCCTAAAAATTGTTCATCACATCTGATTTAGTTGAAATTGCCCTTTGGGAGCACACAGATGATTCACTAAAAAAGTCAGCTGGACCTCAACACTGCCTTAAAGGGGACAAAGCAACATCTCCTCAGGCCTGTGGAAAGTAAATCTCTTGCTGATGTCAAAGCCTTTACACCAAGGTTTTGCAGCACCAGGATCTTCTTGGGCTCCATTTTGGTTGTCTTATATTGGTCTTCTGAGTGATTACAGGAGTGTGTAAGAGCACTCTGTGCTTTCTGAACCTGCTGGGTGGTGTTTCTAGTGCCTCTTGACCTCATTTTCTAGAGGAGGAAAAGAGCACAGGAAAAGGCTAGGAGAGCTGTATATGACAGCTTCTGGGGAAAAAAAAAGAAAGAATGGTCTGAAAGCGATGTGGAGAAGCAGAAATCTTCCAGCAGTATCCAGGAATCCCTGCTAGCTAGCTAGCTGTGTGCTGAAATGTGAAGAATGAAAAAATAGATTGCTGGGGAATAAGGGTCTTCCACGGACTGACATCTTGATTTCTGAGATACCTGTCCAAGCCACTCAAAACCCAAGAAGTTTTCAGGTAATCTGTGCATTTAGTAAAACAACTGACCCAGATAAGAAATTTAGGGACTTGGTTAACTTTCTATTTGTAGGCTACTGGTAGGAACAGCTAAGTTCCTTATAGAAATAAAAATATAAAGCAGTAACAGTTCCACCCTAAATATATAATTTTATGAGACAGAAGTGATATATTGAAGTGGTTTTGGAGAGATTCTCATCAGAAGCTGTTCATACCAGTTAGTCCAAAGGAGGGCCAAAAAGACTATCAGAGGGCTGGGGCACCTTTCCTGCAAGGACAGGCTGGGAGAGTTGGGGCTGTTCAGTCTGCAGAAGAGAAATCCCCAGGGAGCTCTTATTGTGTCATTTCAGCAGCAAAAGCAGCCTACAGGAAAGCTGGAGAGGAATTTTTTTTATGGGTGTGACATGATATGATGTGGGGAGGTTGCTTTAAACAGAAAGAGGGTAGGTTTAGACTGGATATTAGAAGTTATTTACAAGAGGGTAGTGAAAAACAAGGTTTTTCTGTAAGGTTCCCAGAGAGGTGGTAGGTGCCCATCCCTGGAAACATTTAATGTCAGTCTGGACAAGGCTCTGAGCAACTTGACTTATTTGCAAATGTCCCTACTCATGACAAGGGGATTGGACTAGGTGACCTTTAAAGGTCCATTCCATCCCAAATTATTCTACAGTTCCATGATTCTATGATTGTTCCAGTAAGAGGCAAAGCAAGGGGTCAAGGGAAAAAATCTGGGAGCATAAAAAGTGAAGGATCATGCTGATGAGTCCAAGAGTTCTTCCTGGAGGCAACATTAGGAGCTTTCATGTTAAGAACTGGGGTGAATCTTGGACAGAAAGTAGGGATGGTTTTGCTCATTTCATTTTTCCTGCTTTCAGGAAAATGGGATTTTTATATTCATATAATCATAGACTTAATTGGCTTGGAAGGGACTTAAAAGTCATCCAGTTCAAACACCCCTTCCATGGGCAGGGACATCTTCCATTAGACCATATTGTTCAGTGTCCCTTCCAAACTAGTCTTGGACACTTCCAGGGATGGGGCGTCTACAACTTCTTTAAAAAAGGTAAGTCAAAAATCTAGGTCTATTATATTGCTCCCCTCCTTAAAGTGACAAAAAGCAGTTTGAATTCCCCAGTCTTTTTGGACTATGAAAGGCTGATGTCACTTTTCTGGCTTACAATAATTCTTTGAGCTATTAATTAAAGTGATATAAAGCACTTGGAGCCTCATATTAATGACACGGTATCTGTGCATTTTATCACTTGATTTATTGCAATCCTGGACACTAGAGAGTAATGTTTCTCTGCACATTTTTGTCTTTCACCATTTCTGAAGCACTGCTCTGTTTTTTCTCCCAGTTTTAAACCATGATGAAGTTTAACTAGCCATCTTTTTATGTTTACATCCTTGTTCAGCACCATCCTCATTCATTAGCTGTCAACACCAAGTACCAGCAGAGTTTCAGAAACCACTGATGCCAGCGTCTCACAGTCCTCTATCAGAAGCAATTACTCACTTTGGTGAAATCTGTCAAGGTGCCCTCCTTCTAAATATATATGCACTATTATTCCCTTCAACAAACTTCCTGTGTGGTAAGCAGATGTTCAGTCTGTAAATGAGGAAGCTCCAGGAAATTCTTACTGCATCCCTCTCAGTGTCTGAAGATGCTACAAGAAAGCTGGAGTTGCACAATAACAAGACAGGATCATGACAAAGTAACCCCCATAAAGCAAGGCAAGCCTGAATCCATGATGCAGAATGTGATGCTTCTTTTGGGTTATGTATGATTGCTGAACTTTGCTTATCTCACAGCTACTTCTGGGGACAGGCAAGGTTCAGCACATTGACAAAGGATGTGTCAACCCTGGAGCACTGGGGACTTGCCTTCCCGAGCAGAAGGCTGGGTCAGAGCATGAAGACAAAGATTCTTGCAACCTGAATAACAAAACTGATAGTCAGCTCCCATGTCCTCATCCATTACATTCCCTCCAATTATGGGGAAAGGGGGACCAAGCATCACAGTGAAAACTTTCCTCCATGGTTCCTGCCCAGGCATAGTCTTCTCCACTGACTCCAGAGGGAGTCTCACATTTTCAAGCTCTCCAAAGGCCACCAACTGAATCCTAAAATTCTCATCTTCCCAGCCTGGTTAGGAAATGCAAATGTCTCACCACACAGAACTCCAAGGCAATTCCTTCAGCAGGGTTGAAGGCCCCAAATACAAACCTTGCTGTCCACCAATGCAGCAAAACAGTACATGGAGGATCACTGGGAGACCACATGGGATCTTCCTCCTGATTCTGTGGAGGCAGTTTGTTCATGTTGGACACACTCAGAGCAACATCTCCACTCAATACAGCAATCAGGCTGCCCATGACTTGACACATCACTCAAAATGTTTAAATGGGACCCTCCCCATCGCTCATTGCATTAAAAAAAAAACAAAATCCAAAACATTTTCTGGGCAAATACAAAAACTAAAAGTCCTTCCTGTCTTATTCATCTCTCCCTTCACAGGTTTTATGATAATTTTCAAGTGGTTTTCTGCATGCATAAATCTATCTTTGTTAAAAAGTAGAACTGACAATATGGAAAGCAGCTCTTCTCCCAACAGAGATAATAATACATGAAAATGTCATTACAAACCAGTTTCATATATAGCATCTAGATCTAGGAATTATAAAAGTATCTCAATTTACCAGCTGCTATGAATCAATGCAAAGATGTAGTTGACAAGAACTAGAGTTACAAGCTGACATTGGAGTTCGTTTGAGGACAAACCTGCTTTTCCAATTTTCCAATTTATGCATTGAAAAGAAGAATGACAAGGGCAGAAAAAAGGGGAAAATAGCACAAAGCCATAATGACCACAAGTCACTGGTGAATTCTTTCCAGGTGATCTTTTTGGAAGATAAACACAAGATCAAAGATTACCTAAATGAAAGTGACAGACCGGGTATTTTTTCACTCCTTATATCTCCTCCTATGTAGTTGAAGGACAAGTTACTTTCCCAAAGTTTGGATTAGCACCTGTAAATTGTGAGCATTCTGCGAGCAATGAGAGAGGCAGTTCTTGGCAGCCCTGACCTCGGATCTGCTGTGATCTGAGCCTGGTTTGTCATCTCCTGCAGTGACCTTACTGCCTCCCTGGAGCAGTCCAGTGATCTGCCTGGATATTTTTGGAACATCTATGGTGACAGTCATTCTGTTTTCCTAAGGACTTAAAAAAAAAAAAAAAAGAAAAAAAAAGACAGACTTCATAGTTAGAACAAGCTGAGGCCAGCTGAGGATCCTCAGAAAGAAATGGTTTTTCCCTCCCCCTTGATGAAAGTCAACCATGAATTCTCCTATTTCTTCCTTTTGTTGCTAGCAAGGATAATTTCAACCCTCAGCTGCAGTCTCTGCTTTTGACAAAACTTAGTCTGAAGAGATGCTAAATAATCAGGGACTGATAACTTGAAGGGACCCAGGATGGGTAGGATGGAACCTGTATGCCCACATTAGGAGTCATATCAGCAGCCTCTGGCCACAGTGCAGCTGCCACAGCCAAAAAAGGAGCAGGATGCCCTTCAAACTCCCTCTGTCCTCAGTAAAGTCATCCCTGGCAAGAAGCAGAAATAATTCACCAGCCAAAGAAGTTTGCAGATGCTTGCTCTTCCAGTTCCCATTCAAGAAAAAGGAGGCATTTATCAAAACTGGAAACTGAAAGTTCAAGCAGTAAGGATTTCATAGACCACATGCAATTTAGCTGTTTTCCCTGCAATGCAACTAGTTTTTAAGGTTAAGTGCACAAGCAATTGCTGGCCAAAGTCTTGATGCCCAGGTTGCCCTAGACTAACTAAAGAACTTGGAAGAGCCAATTAACATCTGTTAAAGTATTTTAAAATATTTTTCTATCAGGGTGGCAGCTACCAGGGTGACAGCTAATGGAGGACAAGGATAATCAGGCAACTGCTTGGAACCTAAAAATTCCTCTGAAATACCCAAGATGGCCCTTTTAAGAAACAGCTAGCATTTTAAGCAGCCTTTTTAATGAAAGACTGACTAAAAGGACTGAACCACATTTGCCAGCTTCTGATACAGTTTTTCAAAATATTGTGGCAGTCTCATGGGATGTAACATGGACTGACACAGGGGTTGGATGACACAGCTTCAGCCTTGAATATTGTGCAGGCCTGTGGCTTGCTGCATAGCCATTTTCCTCTTGGGATATGTGTCAGATGACACAGCAGTGGCAGGTTTAAACAAAAATTGGTGGAGCTTGGTCCCTGCACTCTGTTGACAGGAATTTTCCCATTGTTTTACCAGGACAAACATTCAAAAATAAGAGTTCCTTTTCATTCTCCAACATCCATCAAGTCATTGTGCCCTATATTCCTGCCACACCACTGGGAAGAATGGGAAAAATTAAGTGGGAAAGGGTGTATCAATGCAGGCCCCTGGAAGACTTTTTCCCTGGCAGTCAGTCCCCATCACAGAGTCAGGCTTCCTCTCATGCAGACCTGCCTGCTCCAGGAATTTACAGCCATTGCTGCCCCCTTCAGCAAATGCTTGTTTAGCCTGGAGCCCAAAACTTACTGGCTTTGCATGAGGACAGCCCAACCTTGTCCTTTTCACACTCCATCCCTGTGCCACAGGCTTACAGGGAGTAGTCTTCAGCAAGTCACTCAGTATTTCCCCTAATTTCTTGGATGGAGGTATGGGGCAAGAAGGGTGTTATCAATCAATTGCCAATTAATTGTAGGTTTAAACAGTCAGGATATAGTGCTTTCCATTTCAGACAGTTCAGCAAGAAAGAATAAGTTATTTCCAGAGCTGAAGGCTCTCAGTACTAGCTCCTTGTCTGGAGAGTGCTTACCTTTACACCAAAACCTCTCATTTCTCTGTAGCCTACACTGCCCAGATGCTGATCCCATAAAAAAGGCACTACCTCAGTATCTTCAGGTGAAATCTTCAGTCCTTTCCCACCGATGCAGTATGAGCTCATGCATTTGGGGTGTAATTGCAGATACCCAAACGTTTCCAGAAGACTCTCTTGGACAAGGGCTGCTATTCTAACAGCATTGCTTTCACATATAAACTACAAATAAATACACAGAGCATCTTGTTTGCTGTTCCTAGCAGCAGCCAAGAGCTTTCTGACTGTCTGTTCTGCCTGAGGGCAGCCCATGCCCAGCACATCTTGGCCAAGATACTCCAGGATATCTCTTAATTAGTTTGCTGAGATTCAGGGACAGGTGAACTTTAGCAAGTCTGCAATGACTCAACATTCATGAGCACCAAAAATCTCATTTAACCAGCTGTTCCCAATTTCAAAGTTCAAGGTGATGCTTCTGCAGAAGCTCTGTGCTCTTCAGCTACTCTAAAACTTCATAGCTCTATTGAAATTATATTTCAGTAACCCTTTCTGAAGACTTATGGTCTAATGTTGTTTAAAAAACCTTACATTACAATGCTAATCAGTTTTATTCTGGACTCTGTCACTGACTTTATCAAAGAAACCTATTTCACCTTTTCTTCATTGTCCCCATCTGAAAACAGGTTAAGTAATTTTAAGAATCTCTATTTTTCAAAGTGCTTTCAAGCCTGGAGACAATTCACCATCCAGTACTCAAGCATTGCTATGACCTTGGCTTTACCTTGTAGGATTATATTAAGCCAAGGATCTCTTTTGAAGAAAATATTGCTGCTGAGATGGGTCAAAATAGCCACGTTTTTTCAAGAAGGCTACCAGGTAACCACTCATCTCATAATTTCTGCTTTGTGCAACTAAAGGGAAGCTAAATAAACACACAAGAGAGACTGCATAGAATGAAACAGGGAGCATTCTTGACTGGGTCTGATCACATTTATTCCTTTTGAACTCAGTAGTGCTGCATGCCAGAAAACTTCCATTCATCGTCGCCAATTCAGAGGTTCTCTGGCATTTGAAGTAAATAGCAAAGCAACTGTTAAGACAATGTTTAATAAATGGCACACTGACAAGCCTGAGTCCATTTTTCTTTGTATATAGCAATACTGGGTTATTCTATTATTTTTCCTAATGTTTTCCTTCCCTTCTGACCCTTGTCTCCCATTGCTCGTTTACAGCAATATAATAATTGCTAGGCCAGTTTAAAACTGATCTTTTAAAGCCTTTTTAAAGTCGATATCTTGATTATAAATAGTAATGCAATATGATCTTTCTTTGTGTTCCATATTGCACATGAAAGAGCTTCCTGGAGGCACTACATGAGGGAGACCACACTGACATCCAAGGAAAATATAAGCCAGAATTTTCTGTGAGGCTCTTTAGCAGTGCAGGACTTAGGTTTACAAATAGGAGAGTAGCTGTTTAGATAAGTATAAAGGGGGAAGCAAAGTTTGGGGAAGAGGCTGTATCTTCTCTCAGAACAGTTGTTAAGGTCAGAGAAGAGATGAGCTTCATCAGCTTGCTTAGACCAGGCGGCAAATATTGTTTGCTACTATCAAGGCACAGACCTCGGAAGGGCTAAAAACAGACCTGGAGAACTTCACATTTAAAACAGACCTGCAGAACTTCACATGCTGAACATGAGGTTCACAACTGGCTCCTGGCTCACATTACCCCACAGGTAGGACACAGGTAGTCTCACAACCAGGATGCCACAGCCACTCTCCTCATCAGACTTTCCACATCCATCTCTCCCAGTGAACAGGACCATGCAGAATGCACAGCTTCACCAGCGTGGGACAGAGGCACAAGCCTCTGTCACAGCTGCTGATGTGCCAAGAAGATGGAAAGCTGTGTTTAGAGAAGCTCTGTGATAACCTGGCAATGAGCCTGAGCCCTGGCAATGAGCAAATATCCATTGGGGGAACTCCTCAATAGGGGAGGGGTTACACAGATCTTGTGTGTAATGCTAAACTTTGAGATGGACAGGACTAAAATCACAATTTAGGGCCTAACAGAAACAGAATACCTGTGATTTAACTGAGCTTTCAATGTGCTTTTAAAACAACAGTAAGGACCCTTGTATGTGTGGACATGTACCAGAAGTGTGATTTGCATGGTTAATTATGAGAACAACCTGTAACAGCAATTAGCTAATTGTCTGCGCAACACACCAAAATGGGCAATGAGTAAGAGAAGTCAGAGCTGACAGCCTTTGTGCTTTGTCATCTTGTCTTATGGGTGGTTTCTGACCAGCTGTATGCAAGTATTGTCTTGCTTGTCAGATGGAATAAATGAAAGAGAGACATGATAACAGCACAGATAACCACAGGGAGAAGGGTCAAAGCCCCTGGCTGAAGAGGACCGTGGAGGCTGGCAGAGCACACACCACTAGAAGAAAGCCCAGGCAAGCATCAGGTAATCCATCATGTAGTCTAAGTCCCACGGTACAGTGCATAACATCTGGTGCACTTTGAGATAAGATCTGGACAATTGTGAGGTCTGATAAATGAGTTATGCCTGTGTTTAAAGCATCTATGTTTTTTCTCAGCTATGTTGCACATTGAAGCTTTTGGGGGTTTATTTTTATCAAAGCTGCTGGAATCAGAGCTACATTACTGAGAGGCCAAGGAGATCTGTTTTCCACCACTGGATGGAAAACAGTTTTCTGACTGGGTGGTCTTTGGAGCTCACCACTGCTGGACAATACAGCTCTAAGTAGACTTAGACTGCATTACCCATTGAAATTATTCACAGCTTAGAGAAAATAGAAGGATCTCCTTAAGTAAAGACAGGCATTAGGAACAATTCAGCTGCTCAATCATTCTTTCCCACCTAAGGAAGGCATCATGTTGGGACACCCTTTCTCCTTTGATCCACAATTAACCTGAATTCCAGCCTTTTGGGACTAACAAAAACATTGCCTGACCTTTTGCACAATGTTTATTGATAGGAAAAGATGGTTATGATAAGGAAACTGTGAATCACTCCACCACACCTCAAAACTGTAGGTGAAGATCAACCCTATCCATCCTAAACACTTGCTGTGTGAGACATTGTCTTGCAGAGGCCACCTAAATGCGCCACTCCCTCTCAGATCTTTGTTATAGCTGCCAGCCAGGTGTCAACTATGACAAAAGAAAGTGTTCTGCAAAACTTCATCTAACTTTCTGTTCTCTCCAGTAATAATCATCTACCTCAGAATACCAGCAAGCTGGCCACTAATATCACTGGATTTCCTTTCTGACACTGTTGTCTATTGAAACAAGGTAGGAATAAAATTCTTCACAATATTAACAGCACTTATGCACCACTAGCCAAAATTTTAAGAGTGTTTTGTGAACAAGAATTAATTAATCTGCACAGTGGAAACAAAAGTGGTGTGACTTTGACTACTGTCCCCTTAGGTTTGAAGCAAGAGTGTCCAACTTAGTTTTGCATAAATTTATTTCTAGGTCAAGCCTTGCATACTTTGCCAGCATTAGCAATAGTTAAAGAAAGGAATGGAAGAGAGTGGATTAAAAATTGCTTTCCAAAATTTCCTCGAAAAAGAAGCCTTACAAGGGTGTCTTCAGAGTTCATAAAATAGAAATAACATTTTAACAAGTTTAGATCAATAGTGCCCAGTCATGAAGGATGTTCATTGATGCTGTGCTGGAATGAAAAGTCATTATAAAAATCTAGATGTGTTCAATTTCACAACAGATGAAAACTGAAATCCAGAGCTAAACCTCAGAGTCTAGCTGATCCAATTTCTGATCTAAACTGTAATGGGACAAATTAAAACCATATCTCTGTATAACTTCTTATGACTCTTCACCTTAAGACCTAGGATGATATCAGTGAAGGTGAATGTTGGTGTTTAAATGGGTTCTTGTCTCTCAGAAGAGTGTGACGACTGAAGCTGTTTTGCCTGTATTACTGAACTCAAGAAATGACTACCAAATTTTTGGTTTGGTTTCAGCATAGATACATATTTGAATTTCTTCTTCTAATGTTACTTTGGACTTGCTCTAAAATGAGTTCCAGATAGTCAAGATGTGGAGAAGATCAAAGGTCAGGTGCAGGTTCTGGGCAGTGCTGTGCACCAGGGGTACAGGGCATCTCTGAGGAAAGAGTGGGTGCACTTTATACCATTAGATAAAGATTATTAACTTCTGAATTACTATCATGGAGAAACACTGACATCTCATGTGACCTCTTTGGATCCTTTCTAATTGCCAGCTCATGGTTACAAGCCCACTGTTTTAGTCCTCTCTTCTGTGCTGCCCAATCCCATTCCTTTCATTCAATCAAGGTTTATGCCAATTATTACTTGGGTTTGTAAGTTTTTGCTGTTCTCTTAAACTTTCAATTTAACTTCTTCCAGAACAACTTTTTTTTTGCCCCAACCCAACAGCTTCACTAAGGTGTTTACAGAGACAGAAATAGTTGCATTATGCAAACCATATCTAAAAAGTCTCAAGAAATGGGGCTCTGCAGTGTTATCCCTATGGGCCAGAGTCAGTTCCTTCCTTGGTGTTTCCCCATAATTATTCCATCCCTTTTCAGAGGACATCACTACATCCTGATAATGTTTTACATGCATGCAGACAGCATGGATGGGTGAATTAATTTCATCACTTGATCAGGCATTTATGGAAGTAGAAGACCAGAAGGACCTTTTTACCCTAAGGAAAAGTATTTATACTTACATCATCTGTGAAAAATTTGTGTCCTAATCCTCTTAAAAATTGTCAGTGAAGAAGATCCCACAAAATCTGCATACTGTTTGTACTATGCATCTTTCATATTTTTAAATCTTTTCCTAATGTGTAATTTACATTTTCCTTGATGATTAAATTGATTAATGTGAACTGGTTTTTTCTTATCTTACAAGAAGTACAAATGATGGCATTCTCATTGGCCTCATCATACCATTTTGTAGACTAAATATAATTTAATCTGTTCTTCTCTAGATTAACACTCTTTTGACAGACTTTTCAAATTTTTTTCTGTCTATTTCATTTGGATTATATTCTTTTTGCATATATCTTGATTTTAAAATTGCTCTGCTTCTTTTTAAAGTTGCATTTCTCTGGTCTTACATCCAAAACCTTTCAAAATACCTCTAAGAAGATAATGTTTGCAACAATGCCCCTTTATAAGTGATTCCAGTTTTGATCCCCAATATTCACCATTCTCTTTTTGGCAGTTGTACCAAAGCAAACATTAACCACCTTGTATTTGTCCATCTTTCTAAATTATAGCACTTGGCTTTCATGGAATCTCATCTGATCACTTTCAGAGAGCCTCTCCAGTTCAAATCTAATTTCAAAGCTGATCTCCTACCAGGACTTCACAGCCCAATTCTGTAGCCGTAGGCTGTGGTCTCAATTGTAGTCACATCCATTGTAGTCATATCCATTGCAGTCAGTCATTCCTTCTCGGGGGTTCCTCGTGGCCCGGTCTTCATCTCGCTGACTCCATCCTCAGCAGGCTGCTCCTACTTCTTCAAGGTTGTTTCAGGGTTCTGCTCATTGGGAAGCCCAGCCCCCTTTTATCCCAGCGATCCCTGCTGGCCACAGCTGCGCCCAATTAAGGACATTGCAGCTGCAAGCCATTCAGGATCAACTGGGACTCCTTGGGGCAAGGCCCATATACAGATATTCAGATGGAATACATATTTTACTCAAAGGCCATCTCTACTACACAATTCTATCTAGGAGTCTCTTCACTGTCCTGAGCATGTTGCCTCTTCATCATCAAAATCATTTACAAAATAATGTCCAGCTCAGGAGACCAGACTCAGCCCCTCTGAATCCCTATCTTTCACTGTAGTAATCTCCTCTCTCCCTGTGGGTCCTCAACACATATTTACATCCACTGCCTTCATTTAGACCCCATGGTCTAACCTAGGACCCTCTTAAGGGAGGTGGAAATGAAAGAGAAATGACTGACACAACCCATCATTTGTCCTGCTGAACTCCTGCATCAGTGATCTTTGGCTCTCAGGCATGTAAACTGTTATCCTAGTGCACATGTTAGCATCAATGAGAGATCATCAGTGGCATCACTAAAGCTGGATCTATTATTTCTAAACGGACCTCATCTTCTGTGTCCATATAATTTTCCAATTCTCTTTCAAAAAAGAAAGTTAAATTAGTTTGGCTTGATTTGCAATCGGCATGGTTGCACTTATGGCTTTTCATCACTCAGCCTTAAGTGGAAGGAAACACCTTTAAGAATATTTTATTATTCTACAAACCTGAAGAAACTGATTATTTAGTAATGTTTTCTTGTGTCTACCTAGGTAACAAAGTTAAAGGAGCTGATCTTCAAATCCCTGATCCATTGTATGCTTCCCTTCAATCCTCTGGGACCAGAGTGCCCTTGCTGAGCGCTCAAAGATAATCACAGGTAACTCAGAGCTGTCTTGGATATTCCCTAAATCTGCTCAATTTCATTAGGTCCTGCTGAGCTGACAGCATCTATTTTATATAAATAATCACTGACTTTTGGTTCCCTCCCTGATCTTATTTGCATTTCAATCTCTTTGTTAAAATTAATTTTGTCATGTATCTAGGTATAAGTAATATTTTTGGGGGAGAAGACTGAAGCAAAGATGACAATTATTTTCAGTCTTCTCTGCATTCTTCTCCCCTCTTTTTTGTTCTTCCCATTAATGGTGGGGTGCTACAGGCTCTCTTTTCCTTCTTTATATTTCTAATATATTCACAGAACATTTTCTTGTCGGCTTGGTGATTTCAAGTGCTGGATTAGAACTTGGACCTTTTGTGTTCAATCTTTACTTTGGGAAAGATTTAAAGAGGAACAGGGAAAGAATAAAAGGAGAAATCCAATGAGAAACTGAAGTAAAAAGCAAGAGCAGGGCAGGAAAGGAACAGAGTTGGAACATACTATTAAATAAAATAACTCCTCTGTAAATGCAGTAATATTTTATCACATTCAGTTTAAAGATTTATTCTGTATGTGCAGATAAAAAATATTAATCTAGGAAAACCATACTGGTGATTTAAAATAATTTGAATTTCTGGGGACACATGAAGGGTGAGAAAATCTGTGAATCTGAATCATTCTGTCATCTTAAAAATTAGTTGTTGTGCTTTCCCAAAGCACCACCACAAGTCACCCAGACCATTTTCAGCTGACTCAGCTGGTGCAGCAGTAAAGGTCACTTTTCAAACAGACTTGATGCTGGCAGTGGCCCTCTGATACCCAGCACACCTGTCTAAGCCAGTCTCTTTCTGAAGATCACCTACAAAGGCACAGCTGATAGAACTGGGTCATTGTTTCACCCAGTCCTGAAGCCTTGGAGGGTATCCTGGCAACTCCTCCACCGACTTCTCAGGTGCCAGGCTGTCACCATGTCCCCTTGCAAAGGGAAAAGGAGCAGGTTCTCTGCTGCTGCCTGCAGGGAAGGAACAGGAGTGGGTCCATTGAGCACACACACTGCAGAGCAGGCAGCTCAAGGGAAGCATTAATGCAAGGACTCTGGTTTTTCCCCTGTGTAAGAATGAGTTTTTATTCCCTCTGTTGGTACTGCATGGCAGTGTCACCTTAAAGATGCTGAGCCACAGTGACATGCTGGTTTTTGACCACTAGCAGTAGCCTGACACTGGGCACTGCAGAAGACACCTGATCTGCTGATAGTACCAGCAAGTTTGTTACCCCTGGGGAGAGAATGAATGAATGGATGAATAATCTAGTAGAGAATTATCCCTCCACCTGCCTCCTTAAGGGTTCCCTGTCTTTTACTTGTGTGCACAGCTAAAAGATGTCTGGCTGCCAGGCTGTGAAAATGTGAGGGTACCTAAGCAGGCACATTGTAGCACTCCTTGAATGGCTTTAGATCTTTAAACTGACTTGACATTTCAAAGTTGTACTACAGTATTGAATTTTAGGTACATGGGTGAAGCCTGGCAGGCCATTCTTTCCACACAGCAGATATGGAGAAAGTCCAATGCAGATCACATTTAGAGTAAAGCTTTCAAACATTTGGTAGCTGGTAAGTGGAAGCTCAGCCTATTCCATTAATTAATTTTCTTTGATATAATTTTTCCCCTAGGGTGCTTTTCCAATTTAAAACTATGACTCTGAGCTTACATTTTGATATCAACTATGACTACTATAATGGCCTGAGCAAATTGGGTGATTTAGATCCAAGGCAAAAGGGACAGGCCCAGGGCTGAGGAGTTAATGGTTTTAAAAGGTGTGACCAGAGAGGGAGGGAGGGAGGAAGGAAGGAAGGAAGGAAGGAAGGAAGGAAGGAAGGAAGGAAGGAAGGAAGGAAGGAAGGAAGGAAGGAAGGAAGGAAGGAAGGAAGGAAGGAAGGAAGGAAAAGTTAAAGGGCTCTGTTGTAGCAATTCCTCTTAACCTAAATTTTTGTCCCTAAAGCAATTCCTCTTAACCAACATTTTTGTCCCTAAAATGCATTGGGTTTTTGCAACAGCTTGTTTTTTTAATAATCAGAGTGATGAACAACTGGTGAAATAAAGTGCTTTTTAGTGCTCTGACAGTATTAATCACTGGCAAAACTAACTCAAGGCCAGAGTACTGTCACAGCAGATCTATAAATCAAGAAGAAAATTGTGTTCCAGGTCTCCCTAGAAGTATATATGCAATGCAGGATTCATTTGATGACCTCTTATGGAATCTGGTAGAGAGAATGGGTTATTTTATCTCAATGTTGCTTTTCAGTCTTAATATTTTCTTTTCCTGATTTCAGTCAAGTTCCAGGAAAACATCTCTATTTCAGAGAGCACTTAGCCATATGCTTACTCAGCAAAATGACTTGTTTAAATCCTGTGAACTCCTCAGTGACACAAGTGCGTGCAAAACAGTTCATCTGAATTTGATTTACATAAAAGTTGGAATTCACCATGCCAGTAGAAGTACTCCTAATTTATTTATTTTTCCAGCATCATCATTAAAGATGATTTGATCATTAAGAGCAGCCGAAGTTTGCACTTGTAACTTTGTCTCAGGTCTGGCCAGTCCAGATCCTGTGGGTTCTGGAAAGACAATGTTTGGATGCTTACATAACTCCTCAGCTTTGATGTGGTGCAGTTTATTTATAGCAGCAAGCTCTTGTGAATAATAATTCCTGCTTCAAAGAGTTCACAGTCAGCTCCAAGTTCCTGGCCCCTCGCTGCTCCCCTCCAGAAGAGCAGTCTGGTTATCAGGGCACTTCCCTGCCACCCGTGGGGGAGCAGGCACAGGGACAATACTTCAGTTTGATTCTGGCTGGGCAAAGCTCAGGACAATGCCATCAATCAGCAAACTAATTCATTGGATTGTCAACATTTTCAGACATAATTTTGATGTTCAGTTTGAGCCTTTTGTCCTCTACTGTGTATTTTTAGAGATTCTTGCCACTGGCATTGGTGAAATATTTACAGATGAATTCTTTGACTTTCGATGTCATCCAAATGCTCTAGGTGGCAATTAAAACTCAAAATAGAGCAGTGACAAATTCAGAGTTGTGAAAAAAATTCTCTGCTCAGGACAATATTTTCACTTCAATCTATTCAGTGAATTTCTATTGACATGTACAAGAAGTTTGCCCAGGGGCCCTTGAAGAAAGATGAAACATTTTGCCAGTATTGCATAAGGATTCTAAAAGCATTGTGTTTCACCAACCTGATCTGACTTTCTGTCCTAAGAGAAAGGCACCAAGCACTCAAAAAATGAATTTCTGAAGGAAAAAAATTCAAAGGGATTTTCCAGCCTTTTGGTTTGTGGTTATAAAAATGTTTTGGCATCTGAAGATTCAGCAAAGAATATAGTTGTGTTTCTGGATTAAATTGGACTTTTAAATTGCTAACTAACATTTCAGAAAATTGGTATTCACCTACACTGTGGCCCTTTGAAGCTCTGGGTGGTGTGGAAAATCACATGTGGAGCCTTTTGTGGAGCAATTGGCTCATCATTTCATCTTTCCAAGGGTATGCTGCAACATACCTCATCTTTTCTTCCTAGGTCAGTAATTTCAGGCCCCTAATCATTTTTATAGCTCTCCTGAATGCATTCTAATTTCCAGTAGTTAGAACTTAATGCAATATGCCCAGTGTAGTTACAGCAAAGCCTCTAAGAGCTAAAAAGGACTTCAGCAATCTCTTTGGTCTTTAACTGCAATATGTTTTGCTTTATTTGCTGATAATATCAAAATGACAAATAATATATCCCCCACATGGTAATGAATGTGCTCAAGCTATTTTCCACACACTATATAGAGCAACTATAGAGCATTTTTCTGACATGCATTGTGTTACTTTTTGTTCTGTATTTCTAGCCTGTTTCTCAGTGTCTTATTTCTGTGATTTCATTAGCATGCACAGAAGCTCTAGCCCATTTAAGAGCTAAATTCATCTGCTCACAATGGGTGATCACCTTGTAACAAAAATCTGCCAGTTACAAGGAATTAAGGCAAAATATGTCGGCCATCAAGGAACAAACAATCTGAATACAATGCTGAGACAGCACAGAGTTCACCTGGAGGAAAGAAAGACAACACCACTCTTGTGGTTTAACCCCAGATTATTTTTGATGGGCACTACAGAAACTCTGTCCTCTTCTACAGAACATAAAAGTTTTGATTGAGCAGGGACTGCCTGATGGGCAGATCCTCCAGTGTTGGCCAGCCAGGTGGCTTTTGCTAAATCTGTATGTCTAGCACTTGAAAGTGGCTTTTGCTAAATGTGTATCTCCAGTGTTTGAAGGTGGTTTTTGCTAAATCTGTATCTCCAATGTTTGAAGGTCCCACCACCCCCTGCTCTCAGTGGAGTCTTTAACAAATCCTTTGCATCATTCAATATTCCCAGAGGCTGGGGCATGATGTGGATGTGATACCCTGTGGGAATGTTAGTTATTAGAAGCTAGAAAAGTACTGTGTTTAGCCTTCTGATCTGAGTTCTTGCACCTGCGAAAACACTGTGTCCTTGGACATTTCTAAATGTGATAACAAGGAGTCAGAGAGGCGTGAGAAAGTAAAATGCAAGACTGAAAGAATGAAGAAGAGTTGATGTTCAGCTTAACGAATAGAATGCTTAGGTTACAGAATATGTATGAGCTTATTAACACTATTATAAAAGTGTGTAACCTAATCAATAAATTGGAGACCAATGATCATCACCCCTAAGATGTGCACGTCTCTCCTTCATCCTCCTCAAATGGTGACTTTTCTTTTAACAATACCCCCCCTCAGTGCCAGGGATCTATGAGACTGTTTCTGAAATGAATACCATTGTCTGAGTCAATTATTCCTGGGATGCCATATCTCCCTAAAATTTTCTTTTCAAGGCCCAGGATAGTGTTCCAAGTGGTGGCATAGGGCACAGGTTATGTTTCCAACCATCCAGGGGTCATTTTCACCATTGTAAGAACATGGTTCTTGCCTTGGCAGGTTTTTGGGGCTGTTTATGTATTGAATAAAATGTTCTGTATTGTAGAAGATCCCTTTGGCCAGTTCAGGTCACCAGTTCTTCCCATGCTTCTTCATGACTCCTGTGCATCTGCTGAGAGCAGAGCACAGGACACTGAAAAGTCCTTGACTCAGGATAAGCCCTGCTCAGCCCCAGCTGGAGTGTGGTAGCCGTTTTCATTGGACTAAATTAAAGTGCTGTACCAGCTACTAAGAAGAAAATTAACTCTATTTCAGCCAGAACCAGGATGTTGACACATGGGTGTCAACAGGACACTCTTCAGAGGGAACAGAGAGAGGCACTTTCAGAGAGAGTTTTGCCTGGTCTGCTTCAGGCATCCACCTTGGCAGGACACACCTTAAAGATGCTGTGTCTCTTCACTGAGTAAGTGGGGCAGGGCTCTGCTCTGTAGGTGTCTAATGCAGGGTGAGATTCTGCATCCTGTTTTATTCTCCAGTCCTGTTTTATTTCTCTCCAATTACAGCCCCATTCAGAGTCATGTACAGCTGCAGTTGATGCCTGATTTCAGCTATAGCAGCTAGTTTGGCATCAGAAACTGAGGGGGGTGATAACTGAGTTTGATCAGGACTAATTTCCTAGGATCTGCATAGACAGTAGGGAATTTCTACACCACCTAAGCACAGCTCTCAAAATAAGCTAATTACCAGCCTCTCTGTCCCACTTTCACAGTTTTATAGCTTTGATCATGGGAGCCTTTGAGCCAGACTCCTGACTCCCACCTTACGTATGTACAGACTCCTGCACAACAAGCCCATTTTGCCTAAGGACCCCCTGGGTGTGACTTGAGAAATAATACTAGACTAAAATAGGATTTTCATTTTCTCTAAATATAGTTCAAGTGGCCAGGCACATTGCTGCTGGTGGATACTTGGATCATATGATCAACCATGAACACCTTCTGTAAATACCTTTCTCCAATAAATACCACAGAATTTAGTTTGCTGCTATTTCTAAAAGCCAATTTCAGCTTCTGGAAGCTGAACAGCCTGAGCTGCTTCTCAGGATGAGAAGAATGGCTGAAGGGAGTGGGTAGATGTGTTGAACAAAACAAGCAGCTCAATACCTCCACGGAGGTCCTTTTTTTTTTAATTAAAAGAGGCTCTTGTAAGCTGCCACTGTGCCTCAGTCTCCCTCACTTTAACTGAGAGATCATGGCACAGCAGTACTCTGCAAGGTGGAAGATGTTAAAATTCGAAATGCTGTTCATTTAGTGCTGCTCCAGTGTTGTCCATCTCTCAAGGTCATTAGCAAATCTGCCTAAAGCCTCATTTGACAGGCACTGAAGTTGCTCCAGTCTAAGCACTGTAAGGCTCAGTGGAAATGATGAGATTTCACAAGCTATATTCAGCTTGCTAAGATATAAGCAGACACCCTCTGGGCACACTCAGGTCTCTCAAGCTGAGCAAGCTAGCCTGGGAGCCAGGGCTGACTTGGCCACTCTGTGACATTCTCAGAATGACAGAACAAAAGCCAGCAGGTCAGAATGATGGCCATTAGACTGTTTCAATTCACCAAAAAAAAGTTTTATTTCACCTTGGGCTCCACATTCAGTATTGCTTATTTCAGGAGAAAGCAGTAATAAATAATGAGAGCAAACACCAGATTTTCACAAGATAAATAGTCCCAAGGGCACATGCAGGACAGAAGTCCTTTTTTTCCCCATCTCTTGCAAAAGAACTGGATTCATACTCCTTCTTTGTTCTTTTGTCCTACTTGCAGCAGCATCTTTATTGAGACTTTAAAAAATGGCACAGACCATTATTTATACTCCTGAGTTTTCCCCAGTCATCCCCAGGAATGGCTTTTTGCCCCAGAAAAATGGGAGAGCTCTCTGGACTGCTCAGACTGGAGACAGTGGCAGGCTTTGTTGTGACCCAGGCTTTTCTTGTCACATACAAAATGTTGACAGGAATTAGTCTCCACTGGAAACCCCTGCCTGCTTGAGACAGAGGACAATCCTGTGTTTAAACAATCCTTAACAATCCCTAGGAAGAGGATACTGGAAGGATCTGCTGGGACCAATCTCATCTCCAGCTGTCACATATCATCAGGTTCCATCTAAAAGCTGATCATGCTTCTAAAAAAACCAAACAAACAAAAAAGAAAAAAAAAAACCAAAAACAAAAAACAAAAGAGAACAAAACTCCCCAAAACTACAGAAACTTTTTTGTCATTACTGCTACTGGAGGTTCTTCCAGAATCTCAACAATCAAACAATGAGGGGCACTTTTCTAACTTTCAGACATTTATCCATATTCTGTTAGTACCCCATTTTCCTTATATCTGTACTTCTCAAATTAACTCATTCTGATATTTCCCAGGTGCTGACCCAGTGGTGTGTTTACAGCTGACAGCCACACCTCTTCTCACTCATCCTTCTGCAGGATGGGACGAGCTCCCAGCTCAGTCAGACTCTTTCCAAGTGGTGAACTCTCCTTTCCCCAGCCACCACCATGACCCCTCTGTGACTCTGCAGTATAAACTCATTTTTCTGCAGTATAAGCTCATCTTTCTTTTAAAGGGGTGAGGAGAAGGGTGCAGTATCACAGCACAACTTAACATTTCCCTGCTGGACATTCTTCCCCTGAGACACTCCACGAGTGCCTTTGCCTTCCTCACACCTGCACCATTTCTATGGCTCATGTTCAGCTTTTATCTGACTATTGCATGTCTTTCTTCTCCTTAGTTACCTCCTGCTGATGAGCTCCCAGCTTATTGCAGAAATCCATCTTATTAGTCCCTAAATCCCTGCTACAACAAAGTGTTTAGGTTTCTAATTCCTATTTAGACATCTCCTAACATCCCACTGAAATCAGTAGGAATCAACTGATGCTACCCTGCTCCCACTGAAATCAGTGGGAATTCAGTTTTGTGGTATAGAGCAGACTCAGCTCTCAGCTTTTCTCTAAGATGCTCATAATAGAAACATGATCAGCAGGAGACAAGACACCATGAACCTTCATATTTCTAATAATTGCTTCAGGAGTAATAAACCAGAAGGTGCTTTTAAAGACCTAGTAATGAATTCAGAAAACAAAATAAGTATGCACACTGATTTGAAACATGCAGTCTTTAAAAAATAAAAAGAAAGAAATATACTAACTGAGAAACCCTATTTGGTAAGGGAAAAGAAAGTAATACTAAGTCAAAAAAGGCAAAGTACTACTAATAATGATAATATAACAGTCCTAGCTTTTCTCCCTGAGTCAAAAAGGCCAAGTGGAGCTTTACTGAAAAGAAAATTATCGCTCCAAATCTTCTGGTCCCCTAAATCATTGTTGGTACTCCCAGGAATTCTCAGTCTCAGAGCTCCTGTGAGTGAATCTTGAAGGACAGTGGCTTCAGAGAGAGTGATCTTTGATTATTGTATTCTCCACATCACTATTTCTGACATTCTGACATTTTCCAAAACTTCAATATGTTTTTCTTAGTGATACAGTCTTGATTTGCCAAATTGCTAAATTATTACAGGATGATACTGCTTGAGATATTGCTTGAAAAAATAAGACACAAGAAGAGAAAAGTCTTTGATGGCAAAATCACAATAATTTAAGAATATGTTACTCCAAACAAGCCAAAACCAGACAATTATTTGGTGGGAAACCTAGACTGTAAGAATATTGCTAATCATTGGGTTCTGCAAAGTAATCAAACTGTGTGCTTTACTTCCAACCTTCTCTATAAACATGAAATAATGTAGTAAAATATGAGAAAAGATTGCATTATAATAATTACATGACAGCTCAGAAGCAAAGGCATGTCAGTTTTCTTCTAAGGCAATTTTTTTCTTGGAAATTTACCCAGGATGACTGGCATTTCTTCATGCATCAGAGAAATGCCATTGTTGCAGAAGTGGGTGCAAGAAAGGGGTAACCAGGGCCTCTGGGTGCTTTTCTGCAGCTCCTGCAGGGGCAGAGCAGAACACTGAACCCAAGGTCTGCACCCAAACACTCACCTATTCACCTCTCAGTTCAATGAGAGGACTCAATTCCAACATAATTTCTCTCAGTGAAGGTCCAAAATGTTCATAGCATCAAGCTGTGGTGAGATTTCCCTGACAAAAGCTTTTTGGAAGAAAACTGAAATAGCTCCCTATGAGAAGTTCCAAGCCAGACACAAAGGCTGGCAAAGTAAAGATGTGCCCCAGAAGACTTACAGAGCAGCCTGAAGATACAGCTGAAAGCTTTTTGCCACCCCTCAGGCTTTTTTGAAATAATTCAGCCCCCAGAAAAGTCCAGATTTATAGTTCCAGAGGTAACTTGGTGAAGTCAGTGCTGTACATTAAAGAAGCATCAGGAAGAAATTTAACCCCAGGAGTGTAATTTTTTATTTGTGTATGAGTATGTGCACATATATGTATATATATATATTATATATATATACACAAAAATACAAAAGTAATGGAAGACAGAGAGATGCTCAGGTACTTCTTAAAGCATCAGAGAATATGCATGGAGGTGCAAATAGCAAAAATATGTTGACAGAAATACTCCCATTCTGTGGAATAAGAGATGGATCCTGCAGGGTGGCACAGGCCACTGCAATCTTCCCTAAAATCTGGACTAAGCTTGTGTTTTGTGAGGATAACTAATCTCCTTGAAAGGACTTCAAATAAAGGAGAATTCAGCACCTTTACTGGTGGCTGCCTAAATATTTAATTTATCTCACAACTAGGACATTGCCATTTTTTTCTAGCTTAAAACACATCATGTCACAAGGTAAGAGAATACAAGTCTGGGAAAGACCCCGAGAGGCCTCTTGATTCATCTTTTTTTTTTTCAGGTAGGGATCAGTTTTACTTAACATGCTGTTGTATGTGATGTTGGTTCTCAGCAATCTGCTGTAGCCATAAGCTGTAGTCTCAACTGTAATTATTAATTGTAGACATCATATTTCTAATGTCCCATGCCTTCTTGGGGGTTTTCTTGTGGCCCGTTCTTCACCACACTGACTCCTTCTTCTACAGATTGTTCCTGCTTCTTCAGGGTTCTCTCTAATTGGGAAACCCAGTCCCCTTTTATCCCAGTTACCTCTAGTAGCCACAGCTGCACCCAATTAAGGACATTGCAGCTGCAACCCATTTAGAACAACTGGGACTTATTGGGGCAAGGCCCATATACAGATATTTCAAATACAATACATATATTTTAGTCAAAGGCCACATCTCTACTACAAACTGCAGAGACACAGATAGGACCAAATCCCTCATTCCCACTGTCTCACAAATAACCTGAATAGATTGTTTTCTTTATATTTTCTAAAAGGTTTATTTCATAGTTCTCAATTAGTGTTTGGGCCTGAGCCTCTTCTGGACTTCCTTTATTTCCATATCTGTTTGGAAGGATGTCAGCTCAGTTGGATGAAAATTTACTTCATGAACCATCCAGTGTTGTGTCTGAAGAAAGGATGACTGTCCTACAAACATATTTTTTAATATATATATATATCTCCTGCAGAGACATTTGTGTTCTTTCTTTCCCATCCTTGTGTCCTTGCACCTTGATTAGGCATTATGAGCCTTAATTTTCTGGATGAAAACTAAAAAACCACACCTTTCTAATCATTCCTCTCATAGCATGCATTAAAAAGCAAATATATATCATCTGCTCTATTAGAGGTGAAAGCATCATAAGTTATCTGACCAAGAGCTGGTGACCAGACAAGTCCTCTACTAATGGCCTCACCCAGCACTAGCTATGTTAATAACTACATTTCCAGTTGTGTCAGTGAGACAGTTTTTCATCCATCTGTTTTTTGCCCTGTTGATTCCCTTTAATTCAAGATTTTAATCAGTGTGTCAGGCAGTATTAAGTGAAGTGCCTTGGAGAAATCCAAAGGTACCTCCTCAGCACAGCTGTCTTAATCATCCAAACCTATAATCTTATCAAAAAGAGATAACAGACTTGTTTAACAAGATGTACCTTCCATTAAAACCATTTTGTCTGGCATCAATTCTCTTCTTAAGGTCTAACTCTTCACTGACAGAGTCCTGAACTTACTGCCCACTGCCTGACCCATAAGAAACATCAGACTGACTGATGATATCTGGTTTCTCCCTTTTCTCTCTTACACAGGAATAAAAAAAAAAAAAAGTCTGAAGATACAGACTGCCTTATTTACCAGGGTGAATTATCAACTAACCCTAGCAGATCTGGGCAATTCTTGCTTCATCCCTTCTTGATGCCTAATGTAAATTATTTTCTTGATTTGTTTATTTTAAGAAATCTGGTATCAAATTCTGCTTCATATCTTTTTTTGATATGGATAGTATTTTTTTTTTTAAATGCGCAACATTACTTGGGTTTAGACCTTTTTTTTTCCCTATCTTTCAAATATAGAACAAAAATGTCTGCAGATAATTTTTTCTTTACAATTTTTAATCTTATATATACTTACTGTATTATTTTATATCTGTATCCAGTAGATAACTTATTCACAGCATTCACAGAATTCACAGAATGACTATGTGTTACAGGGATCTCAAGGTGTTTCAGGGCGGAGGACAGACGAGAATGTGGACTCCATTATCAGAAGGCTAATTTATTATAATAAAATATATATATATTATAACTATACTAAAAGACATGGAGAGCAAGAGAGGGTTTCTGAGAGAGGCTAAAGCTAAAAAGAGAGATAGCAAGAATGTTCAACAATCCAGCTCTCTCGGATTCTGTCCGATAGAGAGCAGTCCCCGATTGGCCATTAATCATAAACATGAGAGATGGGCCAATCACAGGTGAATCTGTTACATTCCACAGCAGCAGATAACAACTTGTTTACATCTTGTTGCTGAGACTTCTCAGCCCCAGCTGGAAAAATCCTAATGAAAGGATTTTTATGAAGAGATGTCGGCAACAACTATGTTGGAAGGGACCTTCAAGATCATCAAGTCCAACCCATGCCCCAACACCTCAACTAAACCTTATACTTGACCTTAGCTTTTCTGCCCTAAAATATTTGTTCTTATCATTTTTAGTCCTAGCAATTGTTGCTATTCAATTTACTCTTTAGCTTTTCCTATCAATTACTTATTATATTTAAAACTTGTAACTTTCATTTGTGTTTTTTTCCTCCCACTTCTTTCCTGTTCTTTACATTAGGGAAATGCTTCTTTCATAGGTACTTTTTCCTACAGGATGCCTTTAAAAAAACAACCAAAAAACCAACCCAAACAACTCAGTTTTCTTATTTTGTGTTTGGAAGATCATTATTTTAAGGACCTTCAGGAATATTCAGATAACAAATTTACAGAGTTCATTAAGCTTTGCCACTTGTGTTCCCATGTTGCAAACAGAGGTTTAAGGAGAAGACATTTGTGTTGTCCAGTGAAAGACAGGCAGAAGTTGTAGCTGCTAAACATCTTACAATTCAATATTCCAAAGGTGTATTCCAGTAGTCTTTCTGAGCTGGAATCATACATGAAGACATCATGGTTACATGAGCTGAGATGAAGAGGGGCTTCTCTTTTTCCTTTTCCTTCCAAATTTACAGAGCCAAAGGATCCCCCTTTCTTCCCCAGGACCTTTCCTCTTTACAGCCAAGAGGGATGTCTGTCCCATTTGCAATGTCTCCCAGCTTCTGTGTGATGAAGCTTCTTCTGATGTCGCCAGTTTCAGTGCAGGTCACTGCCCTGGGACCAGGGACTGTCCCTCCATACCTCAGGATCACATCTGTAGTTAAAAGCTTCCTCACCTTCTCCTGGAAAGGTGCTGCACTATTCTACTCCTCTTTTTGCAGGAGACCTGCTTATTTTTTCTAAGACTGTTCACCTCTTTTGGCCAATCCTAGCTACTTTCTGAGTTGTCCATTTTGAGTTGCACAGAGCTTATTTTCTTTCCCATTTTTTGAACCTGTTCATTCTTACATATCATTATCCTCTACCTAACCACATGGAGATATCATTTCCTTTTCTCTCCTTTCCCAGGCTGTTTCTTACTCCATGCCCTGGTGATAAAACCTCCACTTCTGAGACAGAACATGCTGGGCTGTTGTGTACACCTGGATGTCAAGGAAGTCCTGTCTGCTCCTGACATATATGATCAGCTATTCCTCAAGAACATAATTTTTCTATACCTTGTAGGCAAAGGCTCTCTCTTCAGGAAGGATTTTCTAATGCATGTCATGACCATTGATTTCTCTATAGTACTTGATAGTATTTAGAATTAAACTTGTCCCTAGAAAGCAAGACCACCAACCTTTCTCCCATCAATTCCCATGTAAAATCCATTAAGTAAAGAGATCTTGCATCCTTCAGCTGAGAGAGACTAGAAAAATATATTTCATAGTCAGTTTCTCACAAAGAAAATTGAAACAAACTACTGATATTTCAGACCTAAAGCAAAATATAGCTTTTTGAGAAGTTTATCTGAGGTTTTTTTTTCACTATAAAATTCTTTATTTCCAGAAATCTAGACAGGCAAATTGCCCACTTTTCTACAATTGAGCTGAGATGTTTTTTGTAAGTGTTAACAAGTTGAAGGCTATATTTGAGTACACCATGACATCTCTATAAACAAAGCATACTGGAGGAAGAGAGATGGAAATACACTCTGACTTCCATTTAAGGTTCAATCTTATCACCCTTGAATACATAGAACTTCTTACATTTTCAGCACATGGATGCAGGTTGAAAAGAGGGATTGCACAGTAAAACTTCCTACCAAAAAATGCAATGTTGAAAGCTCTCAGCTGAGTGTCCCATTCTTTGTGTAAATTGCAGATCATTAAAATGTCACAGAGACCTGCTTCTTAAATCTGGACTTCTGAAATGAGCAAAAGGAGATGCAGAATCTAGGTCATGTAATTTCAGGCTCCACAAATGTCAACAAAACTTCATAGCCTGGTGTGATTAACATTCAACTGCTGCAGCTGCTACAAAAATCTTTTTTGTTGTTGTTGTTGTTGTTCCAAAGCCTTGAAGATGTAACCATAAAACTGTCCAGCAATTGTTGATGCTGGATTGGGTTTCTCCTGATTGGTTCTGGACACAATTTTCAAAATTTCTATATTGATTTTCAATACCTGGTTTATCAAACATTGGAGGAGGATGAAATGAGGAGTTATGAGCCTGTTTTTGTGCATCATTGAATCAGAGGGTGAAGACATCAGGATACTGAATTCTCAGGTCTTTTAAAGTAGCTGCACCACCAGGTTTTTGTGCTGTTTGTTCTCAGGATGAGGGCACACAGCAGGGCAGCATGAACTTTACTGTACTTCAAAACCTTTATTCCTTCCTTGAGTTACCCTCCACTGTATGAGGGAAGAAAAGGGATTAAATCTCCTCCTGCCTGGATTAGCTGTGGAGATCAGGCTGCTGCAGCTCCCCAAATACCATTTTCTGTCAGTGGATGTCAGATCCACAGCCATGGGCCACTAAACAGGTTAGGTGGCACTGTGATTATTTCAGAGTAGGTATGGAAGGATAGATGGATTCAAAACTCCTTCAAGAGCACTTTTTGTCTCAATGCCTTCCCCAGCCAGGGTGCACCACATCATTCACTGACAGATCAATGTACCATGCTGGAAAAGCACCAGTGCTGGAAAGGGGCTGCAGCGCAGGAACAAGTTTGGCCATGTTTGTTCAATTGTCTGTGGGTGTTTTGAGCATGGAGCTTCTCCAAGAATGGATCCTACAATCAGCAGGTTATTGCTTGGCAGGCTCTGCCATGTGCAAGTTGCTCTTTGCTGGAATACCTCTGTGTCTTTCTGGCCCCACCTTGAAGTATATAGAGTTAATTTATCACCACACCTGCTGTCCCCAAGGAGTGCTTCAGAATGACTTCTCCTTGACTCTGCATTATTACCATTCCCTCCCATCACCAGTTAAGTCATATCCCCTCCCTGCATTTTTCCCATCTGCATTGAAAGGGGTTGAGGAAGCAGAGTTTAATCACTGAGCTTCACTGGCTTTATTATGTTCTGGCATTGAACCTCAAAGTTTGGCAGTAAGGGAACTTCATAATAAGTTATAATGATCCATCTTTTCTTATGTATGGTGAATTTTAAGCCCCCTTCTCTGATAATTTATTATTTCTACTTGGTATATGAATCATTTTATTCTCCCAAGCTCTAACATGTAGGAAAAAAATGCTATGAAGCAATATATATCTAGACATGCTTCCACCAAAGACAAAAACCCAGCCCCTGGCAATTTCCTTGGAAGCTCACAAACTTATAGGATTGTTTAGATGGAAATTGCTTCATTACCAAAGTGATTTATAGTGTTATCTACAGAGCTGTCTTTCAAGACTCATGCAGACACAAAGATAACATCCAGTTTCAACTCCTAAAATAAATTCCTGGCACTGTAACATCTTACAGAATTGCTGTAACCTCACCTTCCTTGGTCCTCTGGTTTGGTCTCCCAAACTCTGTCTTGGCTGTGGTCTGGGGTCTGAGAGAGGGCACTGGTATGGTATTTATTGTCTGAGTAGAGAAACAACATACTGTGAAGGTCTATTTTGGCTTCAAGCCTGGGTTAGGTATGGAAGATCATTCCTCAGGACTGGCATAGGCAGCGCTCTTCTGGGAAGCAGTTTGTGAAGGGTCCAGGCTCTGCCAAAGTAAAAAGGTGGGTGCCAGAAGGGATCTTTATGCATCTCTTGGAAGGCATCTGAAGTTAAGGGAACAGATTCCAAACTTCTAGGCAAAGGATCCCAAAAAGCCCTCTGCAAAGCACATCCCAGACACTCACTTCCCTTCATCAGCTGCAGCCTTTGAGGGTGGTGGAGGTGCTGCCCATGCCATGCTCCTGGCTTTTGCTGCTGCGGTAATCCAGAAGCTTTTTTCAGGACAGAGCTTTAAAAGTTCATTGTTTACATTGCATTGTTGTCTTTGTTTCCTTCTGCTCATCTTTCTTATTTCCCACTCTCCCCATTCCCATGGACTACCTGTCCACATCATTAAATAATTAACACCCCTTTGTATTGCACACCAGGGATAGCATTGCAAACATCAGCCATAGGATGCAATTCAAAAGTACAGAAATTCCTCTCTGATTTGAAATTAAGCAGGGGAAATGTTCAACCTTGAGATCATATTCTTCAGTGCATTTGCATTTCTGTATCTCTCACAGCAAATAATTTTAAAAACTTAATTTGCATTTCAATTTTTGTCATTCCATACTTACTGAATTTCACTCCACATAAAGAATGAAAATAGACTGTGAAATTTACTGGAAGCTGAGAAATCTGGCTCTTCTTTTCTAGCAAAATGATGCAGTGTTTGGCTTATAAACCCAGCAAGGGAATAGCTCCAATTAAAATTGTTTTCATTGGAATGCTTAAATATGGAAATATTTCTATTGGTTTGAATCTTCATTTCACAGAACTTAAATTCAGCTCTAACCTGATGTGTTGGTACAGTTTCTAAAAAATCCACATATTCTCTTCCCAGCCTGCAGGCCCTAAAGTTGACTAGCACTTAAAGAGAAGTTTTTAAGTAAAATTGCTGAGGCTTATCTGATGAGAGCAGGGCCCCATGCTACTTCTGAGCTTAGTGATAGGCTTTAAAACTTTTACAAAGAATAAAGTTCCAGCAAGAAAAAAGTCTCAAAATATATGAGAAAACAAGAATTTGGGAAATGTATTGGAAACAAACCTGAAACAAGGCAGTCCTCTTTTCTGCTAGTTAGTTGGAAGTGGAATAAGAATTTTTTCAGGTTTTTTATCTCCTCTGGGCTGGAATTAACCTACCTTTCAAAGTTCTTTAAATCCAAAAAAAATGTAGGACAAAATCCAAAATTTGCTCTGTGGACTGATTTCCATCCTTTAGAATTTATTTTTTTGCAAAACAGAAATCTCAACTTCATTATTTCCATGTCCAAAACCAACAGAGAATGCTTCCAAATGTAGACATACGGATTTAGTGTACTTCCACTGAAAACATGTGTAAATCTCCAGTTACCTTTCTTTGCCTGGAGGAAAATTCCTTACTCTTCTTACTCCTTGAAATTGACTGCAACAACACAAAGGGTGTCTTCTGACAATTAAGAATTGCTTGTGATGGAAGATGGTAGCCAGGAGGTCACCTTAGCAGAATATCTTTAATGATGTTTGAGATGCTCTTTCAGCCCCAGAAGCTGACCCACACAGAAATAATGCTTCTCCTTTATGACTTGCAACATGTCTCTGCAACATGTTTCTTTGAAGGCTTGCTTTGTGTGGGGCTTTTTAAATTCTCCAAGGAGAAATTCCACTGTCAATCTTTATGTTGGAGAAATGTGGAGAAATGAGTCAGGGATAAGCACGGGATCTGTGGAACTCACTCTTGCTACTAATTAATGCATATTCTGTGAGGATTTGAAACAATAGCAACAACTCTGCCACCAACATGAAAATAGAATGTACCTGTTGTTCAACAGAGAACAAATCTGTTTTCCTGACTACCTGTCAGTAAGTAATCACAGGGTCCTTCAGAGGAAGAAAAGGTGGCAAATAGAACAGTTTCTTCAGCAACCTGTTTTGAATGAGCAGGGAATCCTGATTCAAGAGTTTTTCATGTCTTCTATCATAGGTCAAGCCAAAGTCTAAGAATTTTATCTCAAAAACTCTGTGCTCCATAGTAATCATTCTTACACATGTGATGTGATATGGCAGCTCATCGACTGGACCTCAATCAGGGAGTTCTGAAGGAATGCATAAGGGAAGGGGTCTCCCATGAGACATGACTGAGATAATTCCATATTGCTGGGCACTTGAAGGCAGAGGGAAAGGAGGGAAAGACTAATCCCCTGTTCCTACTCCCAAAGCACAGGAAGAGGATGCCATGTGCTGGGGTTGGCTGTCATCCACCACACTCCTTGGCAGTCCTCTCCCTGACCCAGTGCCAGTTCAGAGCTCTGTACTGCAGCCCAGAGCAAGGCTCTGAGCCTGAGCTGTGCTGTGAAAGCACTGATTGAGAAACAGAAGCAAAAGATGAGGTCCCAGAGGGCTGGAAGGAGGTAGTTTTAAAGATGAACAGGTCATCCAGCAGTGAGAACACTTGCTTCCAAGGGGGTAATTTGAGCTAAGCTCCTGACCTCCCACAGACTTCCAGCGTGCAATCAAAGACAAATTATAGGCTCTACTTATATTCCAGGTGCGCATGTACAGCGTGGGTGCAATTGTATTCCCTTCTTCATGGAAATGCTGGGCAGATGAAATGGAGAGGTGCTGCCATAGTGCAGCAGTTGCAGCCATGAAAGCCTTTAGGATCTGAATGGGACACAGGTGTGGATCTTCTGTGAAACTGGAGGGAGCTAGGATGATGCAGTGGACTGCCAGGCCAGGAATTACCATGAGAGATAAACTGAGATGCAGAACAATGGCTTTTTTGCATTCCCAGAGCAATTTCAGAAAATTATAATAGTATCAATAAAAACCATTAATGGCTCTGTTACACCCAAATAACCAATGCAAAGCTCAGCTAAATGTCAGATCTCCTCCCCTGACATAAAACAGTTTGTGCAATGCTGACAGTCAGAAACAAACCATTTAGGGCAATGAAGAAGATTGTAATGAGAAATGTCGGGGAGACAGAAATATCTGGTCCCCTCACAATTTCACCCTGAAGAAACACTTTTCTACAGCATGAGACTGGGGATGAAAGGGAGTGAAGGAAGGCTATGAATCATGGCATGGAAAGTCCTTGTTAGAGAGAACTCTATGTAATTATAAATCTTATAATCAGGTTTTCTTGTTCAGCATCAAAAAAAGACAGAGAAAGTCACAAGGAAAAGTGTCATAACTGAGAAGAAATTCAAAATTTAATTGTTTATTTGAACCAAAATGAACAGCAGTCACATTTTCCACTGTGCTCGCACTTGTATCTGAGACCTTGCTAAGTGTTACTGTGTTTAACCTCACAAAATCCTTTGTCAGGGTAGGCACAGTGGGAGGACATTTTCTAGGACAGCCAAACCCCACCAGGGAAAAGGTAACCATGGCCTGGTTGCCTTGCCTTGTGCTTGTGCCAAGGTGCAGCACAGCCAGCCAAGGGTGGCAGAGATGGAGGGGACACATGGTGGCTGCAAGGAGCCATAGGCCATTGCTCATGACATCAGCCTGAAAGCAGAGAAGGAGGAGCAGAGAGAGGGATGGTTCATGTCCTTCAACCATACCAGGGGGCTCCTCATCCAACCCAGTGTAGACCTCAGATGGACACACCCATGTTAAACCTGAATTTCCTCACCACATATATCCACATTGTTCATCTTGCCCAAGGCTGCTGGGCAGCTTAGAGCAACCTCCACCATGACAGCTGAGACCCCAAACCCATGAATAAAATGAGTTTGAGCAGTCACAGATGGTCAGCCTTCAGCCTTCCATCCTCATTAGACCCCCATTCTGTGAGAGTTTTAAGGACATGGTTAAAATCTCAGAGCACAGGGGGAGGAAAGAAGCCACCACAGAGAATGCCATGTGTTATATTCGCCCTGCAGCTGCCTTCTGCAGAAATGTGCACTAGCTCAAGAGGGAGCAGTCAGGGTGCTCACACAGAGGGTATAAAAGGACTTTGTTGAACCATGGTTTAGCAGACAGGCCCCTGGCCCTGTCCTCTCAGAGGCTTCCTGGAACCATATCCAACACTAGCGAGGGTTTTCTCCAGAGATTAGCAGCTTTCCTATTTTTAAATAATTTACACAAAAGCATCTTCCTTCCCCAATTCTGGTTATTTTTAGACAAAGGAAAAATACACACTTTTATCTTCATAAATAATCAGAACCATATGGCCTAAGCATTCTAAAGAGATCAGTTAAACCAGCTTTCCAAGGGAGGGATGTCGTGTGCGCTGTGTGTGCTTAGCAGAGCTGAGCTGTGTCAGGCTGGCAGCCTCAAAAACTCACTGCAGGACTCACAGCCAGCTCTACAGCCCAAGACATTCTTACACCACTGTTGCAAAGCTGCCTTGGGCTATATAAAGCAGGAGACAGGTCATTTTTTGCATGGTTGTGTTTTGTTCCTGACTCAACATGACCAAAGAGTGCCAAGATCAGACTTGGAGCTGCTAAAAAAATCTGAGACAATCTCAGCATGACAAAACGCTTGGAGAACTTGATATGAATAAATGCTGAAGGAACTGGGTTTGTAAAGCCTTGAGAAGAGGAGGTTAGTGGGAATCTAATCATAATCTTCCAATACTTAATAGGAACTTTCTTCACAAGGATGAACAGTGAGAAGACAGAAGGCAATGGGCACAACAGGATCAAAGAGAAATTCCACCTGGCTATAAACTATATGCTTCACTGTGAAAACAATTAAACATTGGAACCAGTTGCCCAAAAAAGCAGAAGAGTCTTCCTCAATGGAAATATTCAAGCCTTGACTTGGCAAGGCCCAGATAACCTAATCTAAAGTCTACTTTCAACAAAAGGTTGGACTAAGTGATCTCTAGAGGCCTCTTTCTGCCTAGACATTTTTTTTGCCATTCTGTGATTCAGAGTGCTTCATGTGAGACTACCCTCCAAGAGGAATAATTAAAAAACAAAATCCCCTAAGTACATCAAATGGACTCAGATAGTGAAGTAGAGTTCATAGCCTCTGTCCTAAAGATCACGTTCTGCAGGCACAAAATTTTGACTCTGTGGGACCTGAAGGTACGTGCAAAAAGGAATGAGTTTCCGTATTTGAGATAGGTATGCACAAAGTAATTCAGATCAGTTTATAGTTCACCATATTTTGCAGCAGAGCTGGTGTGGAGATGCCTGGCCAATAGGGCAATCCCATTGTAGAAGGTCTTGTAGTCCACAATGACAATTTCAGTATCAAATGCAAAAAGATAAGCAAGATCAGCCCCCATGTTTCTATGGCAGTCAGTGTTCCTTTTGCTGCAAACACGCAGCAACTTCTATAATTCATCTGTTGGTTTCCACTCCCATCCTGCTACTTGGCAGGTCTGTGCAGAGCTCTGGAATATAAATCTCCAAACAGCCAGCAGGATTCATGCTGCAACCTGCACGTGGGGGTTGAGGAGACAAACATATTCCCCAGGAGAGCTTGTTTATTTTTAGTTCTAGAGAACCCACTACAAATCTGTTGAAGAAAATAAAGACAGAGTCCCATGGTGTCAGCTAATGCTGTAAGTAGGAAGACAGATGCAAGTATGTGCAGAGTAGATTAGATGAGTGATCATTGCCAAAATCAGTCGGCGTATCCTTTTCAGGTCATAAAACTGTTTTTTATAGTAGGGCAGAAACATGCTAACATTGCTTCTCTGTTTACTCGTTTGTTCTAATTCCTTATCCCAGGAAGCAGTTGCTTTGAGCATTTCAAACTGTATATAAGCAGTTAGCAAGCCTGAAAATTAAGAGCCTCTGGTGGAGAGTGAATGAAGGTCTTTGTGCTGCCCAACCTCCAGCTCTCCTTGGCCAGCTGAGATTTACCCTCATGTGGGGACTCTTTGATGGATGGTATAATGAGGCTCAGAGGGCTACTAATCCCCCAGGGTACAGAAGGGTCGAGCAGAGGGTATGAAAGGCCACGCTAAAGCAGATTTCAGCAACTCTTAGCCAACAGCCACTTTGGCACCATTCCCAGCCAGCGTAGGTTAGTGCAGTCTCTGGGGTATTTGTAGCTGCTGAGTGTAGGAGTCCAAGAGAGAAGAGAGAGTGAGTAGGCTGCAACATCTGTACCTCCCTCAGTAAAAAGTGCAGCGCCAACCCTCCCTTTATAGAGACAAATCTACATGCACACACAATCTCATCCTCGGCCTCACATGGCCAGGAGAAAATGAAAACTGTTGGGTTGGATGAGGGGGATGGCCAGCAAACACAGACCCAACAAGCTGGAAAGGCAGATTCCCAAAGGCTGTTGTTTTCCCAAACTCAATAGAAAATTATTGATTTGTGCTTATAGTGGGGGCCATAAAGCCAGTCAGAGTGATCAGCAGAGGTAAGGTGTGCTGCAGTAGTCTTTTTTGACATTAGGAGAATTTCAGATACTTGATCATTGCTGCCAGCAAGGGGCAACTGGACATTTATAGACACCAAAAGTTAACGGATGGCAGACATAGTATTGCCACTGCAGCTGTACAGAGCAGCAAAACAGTGAAAGATGACTGTGTGGCTCATCACTATGTGTTCCCTCATCTCACAGTAAATTAGACACAGAAAAATTCTCCTTTTCCCTAGCTCTCCTCTGGTCTTTTCATTTCCACCAACATGATTGCAAACTCCAGTCCTTTTGACCTGTACTGAAGGAGAGAGAAAATCAAACACACACATTCCTTGAATTCATGACTTTTAAGTTATTTACCTCTGTTATCTCTATCCAACCAGAGTACTGTAGGGGCTTTCTGTCACAGCAATATTTGTCACTGCTCTGACTTCAACCTTTCTTTTTGTTTGTACTTTATAATGACTGGTTTTCTCTCTAAACAGGTGCTCAGTTTTAATCAGTGTTCAGCCCCATTACTCATCTAAGTATTCATTATTTCTCAGTTCACTGACGTTTAATCATCCCCATTTGATCAAACTCAGTTCTTCATATGCTCTTCACAGCTTCCACACTCTGACTCTGGTCCCTGGTGTACCCAGCTGCTTTTCTGCCTATAAAATTTCTCTATAGACATTTTATTTTTTACTTCATGTGCAGTTAGGATCAGGAGATGAATCCTTCTTTTGAGTGATTGCTTTAATATTCATCCCTTTTTTTGCCTTTTGTGCATTACTTGCTTTGTGTACATGTGGGATTTGTGCCAAGAGGTGCTAATTCCTCATGACGTGGGTGTTGTAAGCGACAGGTGTTAATAAGGTTTGATCTGTGACTTCACTGAACTTTAGGAGTCTTCTCTTTTTGGCTGTCTCTTTAACACCTTTGATAGGTCTGCATAACTGTATATCAAGGCATATTAGAGCAGTCTCATTGATATTGATATGTTTGGGACACACTCCTCTCACTCTCTCTTTGAACTAATCCCTTAAATGAAGAGCTTTTCATTTATGCTCATACTTTCACATTTCTGCCTTGACTTCCAAAGAAAAGGCATCCGGTCATTCCCTGGGAGAGACTTGGGAGGGCAGAACAAACTAGAGCCCCAAAGAAAGCAGTCTGGCAAAGGAATAGCCACAGTGGCCACAAATGTGTTTAACCCTTACTTTCCCCACAGGAATTAGATTTTTTTTTATGAGACAGGTTTTCCAGTAGTTACTACCAAGGATTTTCTTCCCAGAAATACTTTCCTCAGGTTGAGACTTAGCCCTAGCAGCAATGACTCAACAGCTACAAATTTCTAACTGGAAACTAGCCAATAATTAACCTCATTTGGAGTCTTTGCAGAGAGTGATGGACAGAAAGTGATTCTGCCTTGACTATGGGACAGACTCCTGACAGACTCCATCCTTTCCTACATTTATGTATTGATCATTGTAGGGAGCTACTATGTGATTTCAGCAGCAAGATTGCTGCATTTTTCTGCATCAAGTTCTTGCAGTGAAAAATTATGTGGCAGCACAGTTTTGGTGTTCACAGTGTTAACTTAGATCCCATTCTGATCTCCATAAGCTGCTGCTTCTGCTGGTTCACTTGGTGCTTTAAATGTTGCCTTGGCTACTGTCAGGGCTTCAGTGTAGATATCTGCAGCTGAACTGTTTAGATTATCTCTGTAGTCAGTGGAGAGAGAAGGGAATTTCCACAGGGCAGTTCATTTCATCTGGGAATAGGTGTCAAATCTGAAAAGTAAACCTGTCAAGACACAAGGACTAACCCAGATGTTGACCTCTGTGTGGGGTAAAGTGCTGCATTCATACTCAGATAACATAAATCCCAACCTTGCCTTCTCTTCAATGACCTTTTCTCATGCTTTTTACCTTCTCATGATGTTTCCTTGGAACAGAAGAGCCCAGGGCTCTTCTCAGCCTCACACCTCTCTGCAGTCGCACTGCTCTGGACTCACTTTATTGGCCCAAATTTAAAAAAAAGTGACAAAGTATTGAAAAAAATCTTTTAAAGTCTCTGTCCTACCAACACTCCCAAAATCTGTTGGTTTCTGTGGTAACATTCCAAAATAGGAGCTGAGTTGTTCAGTATTCATCCTATTTGAGCAGAAAAAACCTACAAGGCCTACAATTCTCCACAAGTGCTCAAGTTCTGCATTTTGGGATGGTCCTGAAAACTGAGAGAATGGGAAACTCACTCACCATTAAGTCCACCAGAGAACTTCTGACAAGGCCAGACCAAATCTCTGCAGCCTCCAGAATCTGAGCTGGACCAGACAACTACTGCTTTGCCAGGAGAAGGATAAATCTCTTCATAGAATTCTCCTCAAGGAGCAACAGGTCATTAAGTTAATAAAAGTAATTTAAAACTATGACTATCCCACCAACAGGGAAGCTGAGAAAAATTCTGAAAGAGCCACTCATTTATCTCTTGCTCTCTGTGATGTCCTAACCCTGCAGACTATGCCACCCTGAAAAGAAGGGTCCAGTGAGCAGGAGCTCATGTCACAAGGAGTCACATCCATGGCCATAGCAGAGAAATCAATGAATTTACATTGATTCAGGGTACCAGCTGGAAATGGCAGGGTTTCTTTCCACAGCACCATATTCTGCTGTGCTGTCACTTATCTTCCATATGCTGCGGGAATAAATAAAGAAATTTAGCCTCCAATGGCCTTTAAAGCCACTAAATGCCACACAGGATCTTTTTTTCTAATAACCATTTACATTTAATTTGTGTCTATTGAAATGGGAGAGAAGAGGAAGGAAATGCACCTGTATTTATTTATCTCATGATTTCCTGATGATTTTGTCAGACCTGCTGTCAATTAGTCATCAGTTTTGCTGTCAAAGAGAATGTTTTTCTCCTCAGAGTTTCACTGGGTTAAGTGCATGTTTTGATTGTCTGTTGAAAACTCCTTGCTTAAACTGTGCACTGAGGGGATAAAAAATCTGCATTCAAAGAGAGTAAAACTCCTAAGGACTCAGTTCTCTGCCATCCTGTACTAAATTTGGCCATTCACAGCTGTGCTAGGCAGATGTAAAGCTCACAACAGGAGTGAGCATCCACTTTGCAGTCACGTACTGTGCAGTGACCCCACAGGGTGCCAGGCTTAAGGAGTCGAATCTTTGTAGTTGGGAATCTACCAATTATGGAAGAAAATGGGCTTTCAGAATTTATGCATTTAAAGTAGCTCTGTGTGTATATGTGTGCATAAACAGAGAAAATAAGAGCTTCAGACTGGACTTGCATCAGCCCCTTGAAGCCATCTGAGTCATCAAGAAATTTGGTACAAACATTGTGACACAAATGTTAATGTGCCTCTGAAGAGATGTTATTTTCTGTTGCCAACAACTGGAAGAGAATTCATCTGAAATGGTCAGATGGGAGGCAATCAAGAGAATCAGTGTTGCCTGGGGTCCATTTATCCCATCCCAAAGCAGACATCTCAGGTAGGTAGGATGAATCATGCCTGATCATTAGTTATGTAAAGACACGAGATGCATAAAATTAGGGTTAAGTTTACCATTGAGATTTCCATCTGAGTAAGAAAGCTTCATAATCTCTAAAGAAAAGAAAGGAGGATATCCTCATGGATTTACTATTTTTGTCCTACCAAAAGCAAACATTATTTGATTTGGCTCTTGCACATAAATTAGAACAGAGAATAACTTTAGAGACCAGAACTCCTGAAGTCAGTAAAAGTGATTTCTGTGAGCATTGATAAGTTTTGAATCGAGCCTGAAAGAATCAGATCTTTACACCAAATACCTGCTTGAGATAGAAACAATATCACACTTTTTAGCTATGGTTTTCTGCCCCCCAGACTGGCTCTTTGCCACCACAAGAAGATCCCCACAATTCACTGCCCCTTTGCCCACCTGCATTTGATCTGGAGCCATTGCTGGACTTTCTCAGCTGTGGTGGACGGTGGATCAAGACCACTTTCACAGAAACACATTGGATTGTTTTTCTAAAACCAGATTAAGTTCCCTAAACCTGTGTGTGCAGAAACATGTCAGGGGAATGTGGGAGGGAGAGCAGAAAGGGACAGATACACCTCAGGGAGGCATTGCTGCCAGTGCTTCACCTTGGGTGGTAAAGCATGAGGGTTTTGATCATGCATGGGAGTCTCACATGTTTGACAGCCTGATCACCCCTGAGCTCCCGCTCTGCCCCAAATGCTTTTTGGCACTGGAAAAGAGAGCCTTTGTTTCGAGTATCATATAATGAAAAATCTTTGGGACTCCATGGTAATGTGAATCACTTGATCCAATATTTAGCAACTGAAACAGGTGCCAAGCAGTAGAGTTATTTGGGCATTTTCCAGAAACACAGTTTATCATTGGGAAATGCCACTTTGTTGAAAAGGAGATTTCTCTTGGGCACATGCCAGTTTTGATGAAATTTTCTCAAGAAATGTTTCCATGGTAGGATAGGATTTCTGGTCAAAATGCCAAAGAGAGAGAGAGAGGGAGAGAGAGAAAGAGAGGGGGAGAGAGAGAGTGATGTTTTTGCTCCTTTAGGAAAGCCGGTAGATTATTGTTAGAGAACCTGGTGAGGTCAGGACATCCAGACCCAAATCCATACCCAGACCACATCTTTGAACTACCCAGTTATCTGGTTGGAGACCTGAGCAGTCCATTTGCTGTTCTCAGCTGACTTCAGCATCCTCTATAAGAGCTACTTTGCATTCCCCAAATAACTGTTGGTGTAGGAATATGAACCCTAGTCCAAACAAGGCTTCAGACTCAGCCAAGCTCCTTCCCCTTTCCTGGCCAAACATTATTTATTCATTAGGAATGTAGCCATTGGAAGGAGTAGCTATTGCTCACTTAGCTTTAGTGTGTGCACCCAGGTCTCAACAACTGTGCCGATGCAAGACCAAAACTTGTACATGTGTCCATGTTTACAGCCATCCCTAGAGTGCCTTCCCCTCACACAGCAGCCTGGTGGACACCCTGCAGCTTGCATGTTGATTAAAAAGTGCTGAGCAGCAACATGGGAGCCAAAAATTTCCACATGTTCTGGAGGACACAGCCCAGATCCACCTAAATCCAGCAGAGGAGCCTGGTGAAGGTCCAGTGGTGGGTCTGGTCTGAGATGCAAGCTAAGGGCCATCTCAGTAAAGACAGCAAATGCAGACACTGACCTCAACAGGAGTTAAAGACATGGATCACAGTGGATGACAGCTGCTAGAGCTGTGTGGATCCACTTATTTAAATGAATTAATTGAAATTAGGAATAGTCTTATTTCTTTAAATTCAGTGAGGGGTGCTAGATATCAGCTTTTGAGTTTGGCATGTCTCTGATATCTCCAGCTGAGTGAACTTCTGACTTTTTTGCTGGTAAATTTCCATAGTTTTACATTCTTAATGTCATCTGAGCAGACAAAGACCACAGATTTTTTTTTCTTTTTAACCACAAACCATTTCATTATACCCAGAGCTCCTGAATGAACCACATTGTGGCAATAATCTGTGAGAATTTTTTAAAGTTTTCTCCATGGAGTAAACATTATTTGCAAGTACATCATCCATCAGGGTGCTCTGAGGTATCGTAGTGATCAGCAGCATAAACAGAATGTTTTTTATTGTGATCCCAGCAGGCTTCTTCCTTATCTACAGACCCAGTGCTTTGGGTTATGTAGGAAAGGGTACACAGAAAGCTTACAGCATCTGAAACTTTTTCGTTTTATTTCTCACAGCCTCATGTGTTGAACCAAGGCAGAAAAATTATATTTATATACTCAGTTATGAGGATGGTTGCTGAGTCATAAAAAGTAGTTTTAGCAGGCCAGGAAGGGGAAGTGCAAAGACTGGAACAGTTGTTTTGCCAATCTGATTTCCAGTTACACCACTTGACATGCCCCCAGTCACAAGATGACAGAAAAAACAGAAGGTGAGCATGGCTGCCCCTGTCCCACTGCAGCCTTGGGGCTGGCTTGGAGAGAGCGGATGCTGTGGGAACAAAGGGCGCTGATAAAAGTGGAGTAAGGGATGGAAAACCACCAAAGGGAAAGGCTTTGCCTGCCAGAGACTCCCACCATGGCCCTGCAGGTAAAGACAAACCAAGTGGTTACTGCCACTGTCATCTCCCTTTCACAGTGCCACTGGTGTTTGGTCTTGCCTTAAAGGGTGAATTCTGGGTTCCACACATGGCACAAGCTGCAGTCAAAACTTGGCAGTTTTGAAATCTCAAGTTCACACCCCCATCACCCCTTACATACTCAGGCAAATATGCTTTTCCTCCTAATGCAGCAACAGGGTCTTCAGGAGAGTAATAGTTTATTGATTTTTCCCCCATTGGTGAATTTAGTAGAGGACAGACAGATGGAGCATTGAAGTAAAATTGTCAAAACAAACAGATGATAAAGAAGATTTATCTAGCAAACAGCTCACTTTAAGGCATTAGTTTGGAGCAATCTATGGAGTGTAAGGGGAATGTCTATCCTCAATTTTCCATCAGTTTCTAGTCGGCCTCTACTGAAATAAAACTGGACTGCAATTCCATCACCATGAGGATTGTCATCTACAGTATGAGCATCCTAAATATTTATATTTGATCATTATTTTACAGTCCCATGCCTTAATACATTTACATACACTTGCAAATATTTAATAAAATACACATGTAAAGTTTAAAAGAATGATTTTAAAGTTCCATTTCTAAAGAAATCTAGACATTTGTTGCTTCCTTTAGTCATTTTGAAGGGAATATGACAAGAGTTTCAAAGGACCAGATCTCTATTGCATAGCTTACAGACAATGTCTTAACAACCACCAAAAGTTATAAGACAATAGCTTAAAAAAACATGTGATGAAATCCAATCCTGATTAACAGAATACTTAAGGACAAGCCGAAGTTTCATTTCGAACAGCAAAATGTTAAGTTTGTCCTTGAGTCCCTCCCTGCCCCAGCAGCTGAGCCAGGTTAAGGGGCTGCAGGGCACCATTACCTGACCCATCACGCCTGACCCACATGTCCCTCTGCCATCTGGCCTGGTCTCAAAAAGCATTTTTGTCTCTCCCCAGCAGGCTGGAGCCACACCTGGAGCCCCAGGAGCCCACCTGGGAATATGACAGCTCAGTGGAAGGGCAGCAGCCCAGACTGTCAACACAAAGAGGTACCAAACATCCACATACTGCTTTTCTTCAGAAAACCGAGTCTTTCTCCTTCTCTTCCTCTGAAAAGCCATAACCAAAAGGAGAAAGTGTTTGTTTAGATGAGTCTGTTGACTTGCAGCAAAGTGTTTGGAATTAAGGCAATACAGAATTTAAATTGTGGTTATTCACTTTGCACATTGGAGTAGAGCTCAAGGTTGATTGCAGATATTTCAGATACAGCCAAAACAAAAATTCTAACTTAGATCTAAATCAACTGCTTGCTTCATATCATAAAAGGGTCTAACATATGTCTTTATAAAGGTCAGCAGTAAATCTTTATTTATTCATGAGCCTCTGTCTCTACTAACGGCTGTGTTTGCAAGTATAACAGAAATGAAATATGGTCCTTTTTTCTCTGACTTCCTACTTGATTATAGCAAGATCCAATTAAATAATTAATTGTTGCAAAGATTATACAACTAAATGCCTGGCTATTATTTCACAGGTATGAAAATAAATCAGGATTAATTCCATTGGTTTAAAATATGGCTATAAAATTTACATGAGTGGCATCAGCACCAGACTCTATATACAATACATTCAATTTCTATGTAAGTTTAAGCTTTGAGGAACTTCAATCTTCAGAGCAGCTTATATGCCTCAGCATTGATTCCTCCAGAGATCCCAGCAGCAATTACAAATTCCAAAATAACTGAGCTATGAAAAATTTGAAAAATGCCAGTAAGTTTTTAAGAAGTTCTCAGAGGTTCAAGTATTTGGTACAGATTGCATCAAAATGAATTAATCAGCCTTTTGGGTAAATAGGCAAAGTTTTTAGGCAGGAACAAAGTAAATGTTATAGATATACCTATATCTATATAGATATAGGTAGATATATAAGTAAGTATACATGTATATGTATGTGTATGCATATATGCATACATATGCATATGTATATATATAAATAAATGGAATATTTTTTGCTCGTTTGTGCTAGTCCTGAGGTCCAGATTTTTTTTCCTCCTGACACTAAAATTAAAAAGACAATTAACCCTCTAATTTTTCACTCCTGCCTCAAAAATTATTTAGCTAAAGCTTCCTACAATTTTAGAGACAACAAAAAGGCTTTTCCCAGGAGTCCATGCACCAGAGAGCAGAGCAGGAATGGAGGAGTTCAAGGAAACATTTCTAAGTCAAGCCTGCAGTGCAGAGTAAACTTCAGCCAGATGTGATGAGGAGTTCTGCTGCTTTTTTTTTTTCATTGTTGAAAAAAATTGTCATTTCATCAAAATGTAAACTCAGCAAGGAAGCCTGCTGATTTGTTTTCTGGGCAGACTTTGGAACATTTATGTGGGCAAAAGTGGAACAAAAGCAGTTACTGTCTTTCTCTGAAGCCTTATATCTGGGGTAATGGTTTGGAATAAATGTGGTAACCAGTAGGTTCTGTCCTTCTTAACTTATAGGATAAAACCAAACCTTGTTTCTCCAGCATTTTCCTCCTTATTTATTTCATTATTGAACTTTATAAACTAAAAACCTTGAAATAAAATAAAATAAAAAAGACATTAAAATAAAAACTTTATAAAATAAAAACTTTAAAAACCATATTGGACAAAATAGGAGCCAGGTTTGACTGGGGTCTTCTGACCTGTGTTATTTTATAAACAATCACCTCTTTGATTATTTCTGGCTGCTGCCAACCATCTCTCTGGACACTTTGTGCATGAGGAGTTCAATGCAGAGACTGAGTGACTCCCTAACACTGGAGCAGAGACTGGAAACATCCCCCAGCCAGAAAAAGCTGTAGGTGCCATTTCACCACAAGGACCCGCTGCAAAGGATGTGATTTCTCTCTTTCAAGGATAGAGATGAAGACTGGAGCTGACCCTAAGGAATTTGCTCTTCTTAAAACATTCTGAGCCTATAATATTAGGATGGGTGTTGGCTATGCTGGAATTACTGTGGTAGTCTCTAGGTATTTAAATGCCTAAGCCTCAGCCTGTTCCTGATTTTCTCTGTCTAGACATGGACTCTAGGATCTTTTATTGCAGAAAAATCTAATGCAGTGTTTTCTATCGACCTCCGAGCAGTCCATGCCAGGCTGAAAATCTTTAATTGAGAATACTTTGGCAGATAACTGACTTTGGCCTTGCATGCAGAGGGGCAAACATTGGAGGAGGGGATCTGGGGACAGGTGCTGTTATTCTTGGATTCACAACTCACATCTGCTGCAGTTTTAAATATTGCCTTACTTCCACTCCCCAGCCTTCCGCTACTTTAGGGACTTCAGCTCCCAGCTCCAAATTTAACGAGTTTCTATAATCTGTCTACAGCAAACCTGGGGGTTTTGACTCAACACGAACTTGCAGAATGTGACACAGACAGTTAAACCCAGCCAAGGAGGATTTGGGTTTGTTTTCTCCTCTAAAAAGAAGCTGTAATCCATTCAAAGTATTACCAAGGTATTTTGGAATCCAGCTAACTCATTTCTGAAGTTCACACTGAGGTAATGTGTTATTAACCTCAATTGTTCTGTTTTAATCTTCTCTGTCCATGGGAACAAAGTTGAGTTTTGGCTTTGGCTTAAAAAATAATCATCTACCATCCTGACAAAACTCAGAAGTGAATGGAGCTGTGTGAAGGAGAGGACAGCAAAGGACATGGGTGCTATATTCCGCTAAGGCAAAAACCAGAAGGATGAGCACTATTTTCCTGACCATTTAATGCCACAGGCTGATGTGTCATGGGTTTACTCGAGTGAGTGGAGGTCGCACCTCTTACCAAGAGTGTCTGATCACTTCTGCCCTTGGTGCTGAGTGGTTAACCCGCCCTGGGGTGCTTCCAATTTGGAGAGCAGAGGCAGCCCAGAGGGAGAGGAGGCTGTTCAGCTCCCCACTCTTTGAGGGATTAGTGTAACTGGGTGCCTCCAGCTCCTCACAGATGCCATTCTCTAATCCTCTCCTGTATTCAAAGGACCAGGGACCATGACAAACTGATAGTGACTGTGGCTAAAGAAGTTCTCCAGAAGCCACCAGCTGGCACTTTTCAGCAGTAGCTATAATCCAGGTTTACTGGCCAATTCCTTCTGAGCTGATTTTTCATCATGTAAAATGATTCTGCCTGCTCTGCTGCACTGATAGGAAGAAGCAAAGGGGAGACAGAAAACAAGTGGAAAATGCCAGTTGGCACTGAGAGAATTGTGTGCTTAGTATGGAAATGCTTCTCTTTCATGGTATTTAGCAGGCCCCAGGTCAGGCTAGAGGATCTTAAAGACCTTCCCATCTAGGAAATATGGATTACTATTTTACAATTTCCTAACAAACAAACAACGACCAAAGAAAATTGTTTACTCGTGCAAAATATATCCGAGCAAGTGTCACAATCCACAATCTGAAAATACTTTCACCAGTTCACTGTCCCTCCCTGCAGCAGGAAGGAAAGGGTGGGCAGGGCAGATGTCAACAGGAAAACATCTGTCTCAACACCTGGCAGAGCTACAAGGTAAGGATGTGGGTGGCAGCATCTTCCTGAAGGGAGCCTCAGGTCTCAAAAGCCTGGAAAACAGTTCTCACAACTATGCAATAATCTGAAAATAACAATGCAATATATTCTGTGTAGAGTCTCCATATAATTGCTTGCATCTCTTCACTCTGTCCTCTTGGCAAGGAGATCCAGATGCTGATTTTGCTGAAGTCTGCAGATTTCACAGCCATTTTTCTGTTTCCTGTGAAGTGGTTTCTGCATTTGTCTTTCTCTCTCCATAATTGATTCTGCATCATCCAACTGCCCCTTTTGGCATTCCTGATTTTTAATGGTTTTAGCTTTATATGGTTTTCAACGATAATCCTTAAAACTAAAGTGTATAGCTATCTATTTAATCCAGTTTTCTGCCTTCCTTCCTTTTCATCTGTGCAATATGATTCTCTCCCATCTTTTTTTCTGCAGGCTGCCAATGCCAAAACAAAGCTAGTCCTATTACTCTGGTCATACATTTTTAATGAATCTTTGTTTCATGCTCACTATTCCACTCTTTTTAATAGATTTCTATCTTTCTTTCATGTATCATTTTTTATAGAGCTTTCTCACAGATCTCCCTGCTGAGACTCCTTAACAGTAAGTCTCAGAGAAATAGACTCATATCAGCCAGCCAGAGACAAGCTGGATCCAGTGGACAGGTCAGCTGTTTCCACTGGGGCTCCTGGGGGCCCAAGTGCTCAGGGCTGCATCTGCACCCAGGTCCAGCACAGCATGAAACAGAGCTCCACAGCTTCCTGCTGCAGGAAGCTCAGGTGCTGCTGGCTCAGAAGAGTCAGAGTGAGCTTTTCTGTGCCATCACGCACTACACCCCATGGCATTCATCCCCAGGACAGCTGCCTCTAGGGAATGGCTGTCCAGCCACCTCCTGCAGGATTTTTCCAAGCAGCATTGCATAGAGCATAACCTTGTCCACTTTTCTGCCCCTGTCAGGTGTGGTTAGAAGAACATGCTGTGCATGCTTATTCCTTCCATTCAGGCCTAGTTTATGTTCATTCAGTATTTTGTATTTGAACCTCTGTCTCCTTGGTTTATCCTCTCCCAAGAATCCTGAAAGTGCATTTGTTTTCAAAGTCCTTGGGTGGAGTCATTTCTCCACAATTCAGTGACATTTCAATTCCCTACCTGACTGCAATCAAGAAGGTGCAAAGTTTTTGGATTCTGGATATTGCAGCATTTCTGACAAAATAAGAATCAGTATTTTTGGATGAAGGAAAGTCTTCCCTGCCAGAGAAGAACCTCATTAAAAGGTCTTTTCTTTTTCTTCTTGCCTTGCCACTTTTGAACTGAAATATTCCATTGCACAGAGCTGAAATAAATTGGTCAGAAAACTTCAAATGTATCACCATCATCAGGACTTTTCTTTAGCAGCTAAGCCCAAAACCACTGGTATGTTACTCCATTTCATTTTTCCAACACAGCATTATCAAATCTAATTTTGGGGGCCCTCCATGGACCATGTTTAGCTTATATCACATATCACATCTCTGTCTCCAAAGCCATTCTGTCTTTAGAGCCTATTCAGATAGAAGGACTTATCCAAGAATCCATAGTGAATTGGTTGGGATACTAATCCATGGCTTCATGTTTCATTTCTACTGCATGTGATGTTCAAAATATTATCATAGTGAGTAACTGCTCTGCCTCTGAAGACATTTGAAATGACTGGATGCTATCTAACAAGAAAAAAGAAAAAAAAAGAGAAAAGGCCTAGGGTTGTTCTGTGACGAAATGCAATTTCCATGCAAGAAAAGCAAGACTCTTCCAATATGCAAATATGGATTTTTCTATGTACATTATTTCACAAAAGTATTTAACTTACTTACAATTTCTTAATTTCAAGTTTAAGTGTCTTCTTGAAGTACAATTATACAAAACCAAATGTCAGTAAATACATTTTATGTGCACAACGTGTTTCCTGGAATTCAGGCAAAAATATTAGAATAAAAGAACATCCTCACAGTGGTTTTAATTTTTTATGTAAAGAAAACTAAACCTTATGGAAAATTCTGCAAGTATATTGTAAATCTGACTGTTCTGTTGGCTTCCTCTTACAAATTCCAAAGTGATAGGGAGGACTTTGCACACAATAGCAGCTGATATTTGAATAGTTTGCATGAGGTTTTGCTGTTAGCATCTCAGCCTCAAACACCCAGCAATATTTCCATTTCCCCCCCAAAAAAAGTTTAGAAGGAAAATAATTCAAAATTGAGTTGTCTGGAATTATTTTTGGCCTGAACTTGAATCACCTTTGGCATTAAACATGCCTTTCATTTTGGCACTTGAACTTTGCTCAAGAAGATGGGGAAGAGCACAGGCACAGTGCCATGTTTCAGAACAAAATACCCATTTTACATTACATTCCCACTGCCTGTATCTAATTGCATGTGAATATCTGACAGGAAATGGAACAGGATACTCAGCATTCAATGCTTTTAGGAAACAGATAATCGGTAAATTGGTCTTTGTTATAGTTAAAGGAACAATTGTTTTACTGGACTGACCAAAACCAAATTACACCAGGGATGCCAAAGAATACTGAGAATCTATACTCTACTGGGCAAAAATGGGATAATTCTTTTTCTTCATTTTTACTCCATTGGTTTTTGCTCCATTTCTTTCCCTACTCTGATACTCTCTCCTTGTAGGTGCATGACTGGTAAGAAAAAAAGATATTTAATTTAAAATGCTGTTAAGATAATTAGCTGTCACATACAGGTTTTACTTATTGCCCAGCCAGGATAATGTAATTTTTAACAAATTTTCATGGCTGGCCCTACATTACAGAAATTATCTGTGTTCCTAATGATCATCCAGCCTTTGAGATAGAAAATGGCTTTGCACTTTTTGAGAATTTTGAGAGAGTGATCTATTTAAATACCAGTAATCAAGCAGTTCAAATACATGGGAAACCTTTTTTTCCCCCCATACTTCCCTGATAAAGATATGAGGGGAAAGAATGCTTTTTAAAAAGAAGATTTCCAAGCAGACACTTGTAAACTCCACCTAATGGTAACAGTAAATGATTTTCCTATGAAACTCTCCCTTAAGCAACTTTCTTCTCTTCCAGGGTGGTTGGTGACCCCACATTTGAGAAAAAGGGTCCTTTTCATATGGGCACTTGCAATCTTTGCTCAGCTTGATGGAACCTAAAAGGTTGTGGTTTGTGGTTGGGTTCTCTAAGGTCCATGACTGACCTACTTGATTTTTACTTTCTCCTTTTTCCTAGAAATCATATTCCCACCTGGTTCAATTAATTGCATAAATTACTGAAGCTTTTTGGGGGCTTTTTTTCCTTGTCTTTGCAGGGGGATCAGGAAAAAGAAGCACATCAGCTGAATGGTAACTGTTCTTTCCTTTATTACACAACATGGTTTATGTACCCACCATGGACCCAGCCCAGGAAATGTAGTGCTGTTTTCTCAGAGAGTCATCATAACTTGCCATCTTGCCCAGTGTGGGTTTGTTAGTGTTCATGACATTAAAATATAAAACACCTGTAAAGGAGCAAAGTTAACTGAATGATACAACTCTGTAGGTAAAATCAGATGAGCCTAAGGGATAATTTGGGAAGCTTCTGCAATTCTAAATAATTTCCCTTAAAATAAGAAAAAGAAATAGCGAGGAAAAGAGTACAAACATCTAACAAATATGTATGACTTTAAATAAGGCTTGTGGGCAGCAAGATTATACTTTACTTTTATGTTCCTGCATGAGAGAAATAAAATATTTTTATTAGAAAGTAGAGGTGTAATTTAGATTAAACCATTTGAAGAGTGATATGTGAGATGACAATGAATTTAATAGCTCTTTATAGTTTTCAGCATCTGTAACAGTAGGATAGTGAAGGACTTCATTAAAATTTACAGTGCCCCTGCCAGATATTGACATTAGACACCACTAAAAGGAAGGTGACTTGCCCAAGGTAGTTCTACATTGAATTCATAACTCATAAAGCTCAGAATTCTGAGTTTTATTCCCTGGTCTAACTATAAACCCTGAACTATGTCAGCCTGGTCCCTCACCCAGAGGTCTGGCAGTTCTGGCAGGGTTGCACATCCTGGTGTCTATGGGAGTAATCACATCTTTTTGCTGCTTCTGTCTTCAGACAATTTGGTGTGTCTCTGCTTCTTAAACACCATCGCAGCTGGAGATGAGCTAATTTTTGTGGATTTTGCATGGGCAACATCAAGTTCAACAGTCCCTGTCTGATGGATGACTCTGTGGCAGCTAAGAGACAGTGCTGCTGCACAGAGTGAGAACATTGGCTTTTTCTAGTAGGAGCAGCAACCACGAGCAGCTCTGAAAAATGACACAGATGTCCATTTGTTTTTTAAAGATACATTAATCTTTCAGCAAAGTGTTTCTGAAGTTGTATTTGGACTTGGCTTTCGTTAATGTCCCACATTGCTAATTGATTTTTCTGACCTTCCCAGCCCGTATGAAAACAGGGCTGCTGGGGCTGCTGAGGGGAAGCACTGTTTGCTGCCACAAGAGCCACATGGCTGGCAGCCAGCAGCACAATTACACCACGTGCCTGGAATGATAATTGAGCTATTGCTTCCCTCTTCACTTTTAACCTTGTTCTTGCCATTGATGCAGCCTCAGTGTGACAGACTGACAGACAAGATGGGCCACAAAGACTTATTATGATGACACTGCATAGAAGGTCCTCTGGAGGCGCCACAGTGAGAGTTCATTTGGGTGCACCCAAGGAGGAAATAAGACAAATGGTTCTTATTCATAATTATTATTGTTTCTACTACTGTTGTTACTGCAGCTACTACTGTTGCTGTTATTACTTGCTGCATTCAAGAAGGATCTGGGAGGTGCTAGAGATGATGGTTTCTACTAAGCAGAGAGCAGGACGGACAAGAACATCATGTCCCAGGAGGAAGATCTACCATTTTTCATTCCTTCCATCCCCTTTGTACAGCTTTTACAGCCTCTCTCATGGCTCTGCTCCAGTTTTTTGCCTTCTCTCAACCCCATTTTCCTGTAGCCTGACCTCTACTCACCATCTCAGGGGCTTGCAAAACTCCTGGGGAGCCTGAGGACAGTTTAGAAAGTTGGATGTGCAACAAGGAATGAAGTTCTAAGCTGAAAAATTTAACCAAAAGTGGGACACCAGTAAAGAATTTGGCAGAATTAGGCCCTTTGGAGATCTATGGTGTTCAAGTCTGTATAGAGCATAATGAGAGACAGTCCCTTCCCTCAAAAGAAATTTATAGGCAAAGTTCCAGAGAGGAGACCAAAGAATGGGAGGTACTTGCTGGGAAATAATAAAGAACGATACAAAATTAGTTTCTTTGATAGAGAGAAAACATTGCTTTAAGATTAGAAATGAGACAGAGAGGGTAAACAGTGGTAAGAGAGCAAAGCATTTAGTATAGATATGGACTGATTTAAGACTTCACATTTTAGTATTCCTATTTTTCAGAGCACATTTTTTTCTTGGGGCTTCTTGGGTTTACTTTTGCTTGTTGTTTTTTTAGAGGGGTTTTTTGGGGAGGTGTTTTTTTGGGATGGGGCTTTTTTGATTTTGTGTATGTGCTCTTTGTGGTTTGAGTTTGTTCTCTTTTTTGTATAGAAGCTGCAGAACTGTTCCTTTTTAAATTTTACTTCTCTTTAGGGAGGGTATTTTGCCTTTTAGGTAATGAGATTTTTTTCCAGTAAATTCCCGAGATTTTCTCTATCTCTAGGCTGAACAGGTGTAAAAACTGCATCTACATTACATTAACATTTCTAGTCTCATTGCTGGATCCTTTCATCAATATTTTTCTTGTTTTACACACATCTCATGGGTACCAGGACAGTAATTCTTAGGCACAAATTTAACATAAAAATTCAGTCCAAATTTAATAATAAAATAACTTAATAGCAATATACACGGCACCAGTTGAAAACAAAACCTCTGAGGCAATATGAGTCATAACAATATAACAATCCATTACTTGCTGTCTTTTGCTTTTTTCCTCTTCTGCTTTCCACAATTAAATACTAATGGTCATGAAGAGATTCTCTGGGGCTTTTGCACAATGTAATTTTTCTCAAAAGCATCTACAGTTGCTCGTGCACTATTGTTCAAAACATACAAGTAAGCTGCACCATCAGACGTTTCAAAAGTAGAATTTTACTGCCAGTTGGAGCATGTTTAAAGTGCTCTTTACCAATTACAGCTTGAGAGAAGCCAGGGAAGAGATGTTTATAGATATTCTCTCCACTGTAGGAGTGTATTCAGACACAAACTTCATGGGGGCTGTGCAGAATCACTGCCTCTCCTGTCTGACTGAGCACTGCACTTATCACTGCTGATGGAAAGATTAAATCCCATTAAACTGCCACATTTTCTTCTTATTATTTCCCCTTCACCAGGAATTTCTCCAGCAGCAGGCTTGGACCAAAATATGACACAGGGTTCACATGTGGGGCAGCTCTGATTTTGTGCTGAGACTCAGAACAGTTTTACAAGGATGTGGTCTTCCAGTGACATCCTGACTCCTTCTCTCTTTCTCTCAGCTTCAGAAGCTGTAAATTTCCACCCACAAGTGGGACAGGAGCTGAGTAAGGGTAGCTGATTTGGACACTCCTATTGGAAAAAAAGAAAGAGGAAAACAATATTGAAACCACATACAATAAATGAAATGCAGCGCCAACTAATAAGGGAGAATGAATAATTTTCAGTTGCCCACACAGGTCAGCACTGGTTTAGTGGCAAATTTTTTTTCTTCTTTAAATAATAAAAATTAGTGTTGATATTTCTGGATGGGATGTGAAGGAAAATTCATGAGTTTAAATTCAGAGAAAATGAGGAAATTCAGCATTCTTATGGACCCAGTCTGGCATGACACGCATAGCTTAGTATAAGCACAAGAGCTCATGTTCAGACCAACACTCTGTGCTTTGCTCATCATTGCTGCTCTCTCACAGCCTGACATCCCTCCTCTGCCAACCTCAATGTTTTATTACATCTCACATTATTGCATTTTTTTCTTAAAGACCATGCTCCTGAAAACATGCATTACACAAGAATGTCAGCTTTCTCTTGAAGAAAATGAAGTTTCCAGACCGCATTGCTGCAGGACAAGGCTTGGAAAACATGAATCTTAAGTCAAACATAAAAGCCTCAGAAACCAGATGGAAACTCAGAGCATGCAACTATGTCTCTGCCTATTTTCTTCCTTTTTTTTTTAACACCCCTTGCTTTTAAAGCTGTCATACAATTTTTCTGATACCTGACTCATGATTTCTGAGTGCCCAAGATTGGCAGTCCAGCTTCCCAAGATAGGAAATTTTGCCAGTGAGAAGCCCAACAGCTCTGAGCAAGAGGCAAAATGAACAAAGCATCACCCTTGAGCTGTGCAGAACATCAGTCCACAGGCATGACTCCCTCCAGGCTTTGGAACCAATTGTCAGGCTGTGTCTGCTCATGGCTCCAGGCTGCCTTTCCCTTAATTGTCCAATTGCATGAGCTGGGCAGGAAGACTGTAAATATTTAACAAATGTGGAGCTAAGTCAGGAGCTGAAGATACATAATCATTAAAGTCAAGGCAGAGCTCTCTTCAGGATGGAAATCGAAGGAGTGTCTGGAGATATTTCCATTGTCTGCAGAGGAAACCTTCTGATGGCCATGACCCCAATCTAGGCATACTAATTAAGAACCTAAAGTCAAGTTGGATGAAACCAGGCTGAATCCTTGTGTGTTCAACATTTTCTCCTTCCAAGAGAGATTTTTACTGCAATCATGAAGTGATTCTGCAACTAAGAGAAAGCTCTAAATGGCCACCTGAGCCAACTCACAGGAGAGTGTAGATAATACACTACCACTCATATAAATCTCATTTTTCAAAGTATGTCATATGGATTAAAATTCATGCCTTGCACCTGCAGGACATTTTGGTGTTATGCAAAAAAAAAAAGTCAATAGATTTCTCCAGGTGTGCATTAACAAATTTATACACAGGGTTACCGAAGTGCCTTTAAAAAACAGTTCCTTTATTTGGGTACTTCAAGACACGAGCTATGGTGGTGGTTTGAGGGATATGAAGCACCCTTTACAGCAAGAAGGGTGCACTAAGATAGCAGGAATGTACTTTCTGCTGCTCTCCATTAAAGTCTCTAAGATATTTCCTTTTGCACACCCTCCTCTCAGAGCTGCTGAGGCAGCTGGGTTTAGCTCTGGGTCCTTCCACAAAGGCTGAGCCCTGGGCAGCAGATGCAGGGGTTGACCAAACCATAATCTCCAGTTTCACCCCAGATATTTATGGTTCCAAAGACTGGAAACAGGAACCACACATCTCTCCATGCCCAAGTGTCAGGGAGGAGAAGGTGTGGCAGTTGAGAGGAAAAGAGGTTTTGGAAGCCACGGGGATAATTAGGAAGAGGAGGGTGGTGGGATCACAGGCAGAGGAAATACACAGATGTAAACAAACACAACTCAAGGTGCTGAACAGAAGCAAAAGGCTTCCCAAAGCCTGAAGTTTGGAAATACCAGAATTAAAGTTGCTAGGGCAACCATAATTGGCCCCACTGTGTATAAGCTTTAATTAGATAACCACAAACTGTTTTTTCCAGAGGACCTAAAGATCATTTCCAGGGCTGGGACTGGGTGTGGTGTTGGGCACAAAGGCTGACGCCCCAGCAGTCCCACCCATAGTCAGGGGACAGCTGCAGGGACAACAGAGCTGAGCTGGGCGAGCAGCAGCAAAGGTGTTCTCACAGTAGGAGACAGCACAACCACAGATCCAGCAAAGCAGGGCTGGTCCCTTGCTGTCTGATGTCATGTAGGAAATCACTGATTCCTGTATTTCCACAGCCAGTTGTTAGTTGGGGATTTCTTTGGGTATGTGGCCCAATGAAATTGTTCAAGGCCAGGTTGGCTGAGGCCCTGAGCAACCTGATCTACTGGGGGCATCGGTGGCTGTGGCAGGAGGGTTTGAAGGATGATCTTAAAGGTTTCTTCCAACCCAAGGCTTTCTATGATCTCATGACTAACACTTAGACTAACACAGGTCTAGAGGGGAACATTCCCACTTGAAGCCAGAGGGTGCTTCACCCTGGAGCAGCCTGACACACGAGGCTGGTGTCAAGCATCCTTTTCTGTGTCATTGCAGGCTTTGGTACCCTCATAGAAGCACCAGAGGAAAGCAGCATCTTGAAGTGACATGAAAGCTGGATGTGCAAGTTTAGTACTGAGGTCACAAACTGCTCAGAGCAGACATAAAGCCTGCTGGGGCTCAGCACAGAGTCAGCACACAGAGGTGTTTGAGAAGAGGCTGCACTTCTGCCTCCAACATCAACATCTCTTTTCCTTGTGTGAACATCTTCTTTCCTGAACACTCCATCCATGGCCACATTCCTGTAATACTCATCATTAATAGAATATTAGCACCAAATACATGGCAGGCTAATTACACTGTTCCCCATGCTGCTGCTGCTGCTGCACCTAAAGAGCCACTGGGTGACCTTAGAGAAGTCATTATCCTGAGCCCCTGCACCTCCTCTCCTCATATTTTTTCTTTTTCTTTCATACTGGTGGTTTTTAATTCAGAACTTATCCTCACTGCCCTTTCACACTATGAAACATGATTTTAGTCTGGTTTTTCAGCCACTTTTCATTTCACTCTCATAATCTAAAGAAAGCCATCTAAAGTACTCCCAGTATTGTGTCATTGCTCTTAAAATGGTATCAGTACCATAATTTCAATATTTCTGCTCAGCTCCAGCACTAAAGGAGAATTTTGGATGCACACACAAGTATTTGAGAAGCTGTTTTTGCTGACCCAGAGAGGAGCATGTTATTTTGGATCTCCCTTTTGAACATGAACACAAACTAAAATGAAGGAGAAGCAGAGAGGAAGTGAGTGGCTCGCACAGTAAAATTGCTTTTGAGAAGAAATGACTCAGCCATTTTCTGCTTAAATGCAAAAACATACACAAAAATATCCCTGCCACATTATGCAGAAATCACCCTTGTTTCAGCTGGGAAAATAAAGAGCCACTGAAGCATGATGAAAGCAGCCAGAGCCAGCCAGATCCTGTGCGAATGCCCCACGCTGCCCTCCCCTCCCCTCTGCTCTTCTGCCCCTCAAATCTGACCAAAAGAAAAGGGGTTTGAAAACCAGGAGGGGAGGGGGATCATTCCTGGCCCGAAGTCAGACTTTTGCTGCCAAGTTTCAGCCCAGAAGCAATTTCTTACTGCTGAGTTAAAAACTCTGGGCAGAAAAAGGCTGGGAAACAGAGAAGGGAGGAAGACAGGAGAAAGGCAGGCATGACCTTCACTTCAGCAACGCAAGTGGGTGATGTTGGACTCTTCCAGGGACAGAGAGGCCTTGTTTTAAGGCAAAAGAATGAAACACCATCTGACAACAATAAAAAATTGAGATATTTTTCTTTCTTCCTTCCTTTTATTATTATTTATTTATTTCATTTTCAGGCCATTCTTGCTCATTTATCTGAGTTGCTTTAAAGTACCTGTCAGTTGAACCACTGAGTCATATAATCAAATATCATCATTTTAATGGTGACAATGTTTCTTCAGCTGTGTTTTTTGTATTTTACCTTTGGCAATTATTGAAGATACTTCCAGAAGTTCAACAAGGCCAAGGCCTGTGCACACCAATTGTAATTCATCTACATAAAATCTGCTTCTTAAAAATAACTTTCTGTGTTTGCAAATGTTCTCTATAAAATGCAAAAAATCTGGACCTGTCTGACGTTAGACCCAGGATCAAATACCAGGAATTAATCATTTTGTGACTTTTTAAACATGAGACTGTACTTGTAATTCATTCATTCTGATGCAAGTATTTGTACAAAGAGTAAGAAAAATGACCATAGATACAAGGGAGTTGCAAAGTGACTTGGCAAGTATCACACATAGGATTTTGGCAGATGGAGGAGGACCTGAGTCTCATCACAGAATAAAGAGCTGTTCATATTTATCACTTCTCTGACCTCAGAAGAGTGTTTCCCACCCTTGATAATTAATGGATGTATTGTTCATTTCAAAACAAAATGAAAAGCATACAAAGAAAAATATTCACAGAAAGTTTGTTGCAGTGTTGTCACAATATTTTTTTTATTTCCAAAAGAATAAAAAATAGATTAAATGTTAAACATTCATTTGTTACTTTTATTTTGCTCCTGTTTTACTTGCTTGCATTTTGAGGGCTTCTGTGTAGGAGTATTTTTGATAGGTGGGAACAGGGTTTTCAACATTTTGTGGAAACGCCTCCACATACTCTGCACCAGTCAACCCCGTAAATGGGTTTTGCTCCAGCATAAACTGCTTCCTAGTGAACTTGAGGTTGATCCATGAGGTCCATGTTGATATGCCCTCAACATGACCTTCAGAAAACACCACAGTAGAGGAAAATAGGAATTCTGTCTTTAGGGTATTTACATCACTGGTCTTGTGGCTTACACCACTGAGCATAAATGCATCTGGGGCTTAGGGAGAGGTTTACCAGAGATCAGCCACCAGAAGTCACTGGACAGTCAATGATGATATCAGCTCTGAGGCAGATGTGATCCAGCTGAGACTGGAGATTTCTAGTTAGCAATGATCTTGAAATGTTGATGAGTTGCATTGTGCGAGCATTGCACAGGACCTTGTACTTTGCATCCTACACACAGCTGCACTGGGGCTCAAAGCACCAGGAGCACCCATAGCAAAGATAAACAGTGTCTTGGATGGTTGAAGAGGTGATTCCTCTTGTGTTTTGACAATATTGTGAAGGGCTTCTAGTGTCTCTAGATCAGTTTGGGGAACTACTTGCAGAAGGGAACTACTCATCCTTGGACTTTGAGGAAGCAGTGACTACACCACAGCCTACAGAAAAATCAGTTCAGCTGATGCTCAGGGATCATCCTGCTCATCTGCTGATAGTTGCTCATGTCCCAATCATGTGAGAGCCACTGACTGAGGGCCTGAGTAAGAAATGTAAAGGAAATGCTCACCTTGCAGTAACTAGGATTATAGTCATGAAAATTTGGCTCTCTCATCCAGACCTGACATATTTTTGTAAGAGACCCTTCAGTGCACTCTGCTGCGCAGCAGACACTGGTGTAGTTGATTTCTTTTTTACTCTTTAAAAATAGTTCACAGATTTTTATCTTCTGGTCTGTGTCAGAATTAGGAATAGGGCCAGACCATATCCAATTACCAAGTTACCACTGATGCTGGAAAATATGAAAAAAATAAAATCCAAATTTGTCCTTGGGTTTCATTTTATTACACAGTTTTGCCAAACCACATTTACATAGTTCGCAATTTGAAAAAGAAATAGGTCTAAAAAATTTGAAGAATTTTCAGAACTGAAGTCGCATTTTTGTATACCACTTCAGCCAGATCTTCAAATGCAGGGAAGTATGCAACTCCCACTGAAAGCAGTTGGGTTCTGAATGTCTTAGCTATTTAAAAACTCTGAACTTCAAAGATACTAGATTTTACATCTTATGCAAAGTTAAAAATTGGGCTTGTATGTGACTTGTCCTGTCTGAAACCATTTAACTGGCATCATTCTGCTGTGAACAAGACTGGATATTTGATATAAAATTATGTGTTTCATTTTTTTCCCCATTGGAAAACTGAAAACAAAGCTCCTCTGACTGTTTTATTTATAGTGAAGATGTTTAGACTACCTTCTATGCAGTTTCATGTTCATATTGCAACTGGTGTAAGCTGGTCTTAGTCCTGGACAGAGGTCCCAGACCTCAGTGTGTTCTAGAGACTTGTATTGTCACTGCTTGCAACTCCATATTTGCTTGTTTTTGTTTTTGTTTTTGTTTTTGTTTTCATGTTTGGTGCTAGTCTCAAATCAAAATATCCAATCCAGGGTGCTGGTTTGCCTTTGCAGCTCTGTCAGCTCTGTAGAATGTCAGCAGTTGCATCCTAAACCAAAGGCAAGATGCAGTTAAAAGTGAAATGCTGTGCAGAAGGCTAAAGGAAATGCTTCTGTCTGCTCCTAGATTATTCAGTCAAAAATCATTTTCAGGTTATCTGGCCACTTCCCAGCCTTTCCTAAATGGAAAACTCAGTCGGCCCTAGCTCCACTCCTTTTAGATGTTTGTCGCCGAGGTGAAATGGACTGGAAAGATGCAGGGCCAGGGACTGTCTGCCAGGAGGCAGGGCTTGTATCCCACTCCTACACACAAAGCCATAAATCATATTCTGCCATCAGATCATTATTTTTCTTCTGTTTCTTATAAACACAGCAGCAACATCAAATGAAATATGAGCCTTCCAAGGCTGTTGGATTTCCTTGTATGTACTGTAGAAGGCAACATTTGCAGACATATGGCATGCAGGCTACTCTTAGAGAAGCATTTTGAAAACTGAACTTGTACATTTTTGAGTCCAATAATTGTAGGTGGTCTGGGTTACTCACTCTAAATCACTTCAGTGGTAACTATTTCTCCTAGTCCTACACATCAGTCTACATGACATTATGTTTGATGGGATTTTGTTAAATAGGTATCTCAAATATAATCTCCTGGAAGGAACTATAAAATATTATCTTCAGAATGCATGTTTTTGCTTTTCATTTTTTTTTTAAGTATGAATTGCTTATTTGGTTACACCACCCAGGAGTATGTTGGTCAAGCACACACCACTTGCAGTGTTCTGGTGAACAGTCTGGATCTACTCTAATTCCTTCACCAATTTGTATTTCTTCCTGATTTTTCCTCTTCCTTTGCCACAGAAGTATTGTTAGGATAATGACAAAAAATTCTCAGTACTTCAGTTGTTACAAGAGAGGAAGACCATAGAAGTATCTCAAATATTTTGTTAGTTTTGCTCTTTTGACTTATATTTATCCCCCTATCCACAGAGAGAGAAGTGGAGGTCCATACACATATATTCATACCCATAGATAAATAGACATACCTTATATTTATAATAAGTTATTTTTATGTGATTGATTATCAAGTTACCCTCTTCTGTATAGGAACTGTGCTACATAGGCCTTTTTGGAAACTGCATATTTCAGGCATGGCCGTGGAAAAGAACAAAGGAAGAACAGCTTTAGTTTTCCATGGTATAGGGATCTATATGAGTACAAGCCCAGAAAGGATGATGAGGAATGTTGTGGCAGGCAAGTGAGTGTGAAAAGCTTTGTGAAAAGACAAAGAGGCAGGATCTGGCCACGTGGGACCTTGTGTGAGAGGGTGGCAACATCATCCTGACAGCAAGCATGTCCAAAAATCCTCCCATGAACTCAGAAGCTTTGCTGCTCGCACGCTCTGCTCGTGGACACTCAAGGCTGCTGTGACCATGCAAGGGCTGGATCCAAGCCCAGAGGTCCCCACTTCCAGCTTTGGAGGCAGGGCACCCTAAACCACCCCTGTAACTGCACATCACATGCACTCAGAGTAATTTCTTGGCTTTTGGAGAGCACCCTGGGTCTGCTCTGCACAGCAGGGTGGCCACATTCCTGTGAGGAGGCACCCTTGTCCCCTGCCCTTCCTCAGATCATGCCCAGGGGAGGTTTAAGAGACAGACCCTTGGAGCCAAGCCATAATGGTGGCTGGGTCTGGCATATTCACAGCACAAATGATCAGGTTCCAGGTCCTAGAACTGTCTCCTGACACCATTTAAATTACTGGTATGAATACAGCCCTTCCCCTTGCCCCAGCCACAGTGAGGCACGTGGTCAGGAGCAGCTCACCCCAGCCAGAATCCCTCCCTGGGTTTCCCTGCCACAGAGTGTGGCAGCTGTGACCCATCTACAGTGACACTGCTCCCAGGACATCCTTTGTGCTGAGCATGCAGCAGGTTTAATCACACTGTGCAGCCTTTAACATGATTGCATTCTTATTTATTGCTGCAGTGACACAGACAGTTCAGCTACTCTGCTGATGGATACTCTCATACATTAGCTCAGTTAGAAACCTGATTTCCTGCCTCTAAGTGAACTGAGAGATGCTCTAGATGCTGATACAAATGTCTCATAATCCAGCTATAGCATAACATTAGGATAATTGTCTTGGGACCAGGTAGCGCCAGATTGATAGTCCCTGTTCCATTTGCCAGCGGCACAGGTGCAGATGCTATTAACAAATGCATCCACGCCTTTTTAAAACTCTGCTGAGCACTTTGCTCCAAGGCTAACCTTCAGCAAGGAGTTCCTTGAGTTAATTATTCACTGTGTCAGTACAGATAAAATGCCCAAATTAGAATTAATAAAATGCTGGAAAGTTAACCCTGAAGGGAATATCTCAGAGAGGGATTCTACACTGACAAGGAGATTGAGTAGATGACCTAATAAGAAAAATTTAGTCCCTTTTCTAATTTCTGTTTTAAGGCTCGACCAGATGTGCTCAAATCCCAAGCACATTACATGCTTTGAAGTGCTCCTCCAGCCCTGGGTGCCTCTCAAACTAATTTTTCTCTGTATATAGTATTCCTCACTGTTGTCTCTTTGGCCTTGTTGCTGCTGACAAGACTGATACATGCATTCACACCCAATTCCACTCAATTAACACTCACTGTTTGTGCTGGAGTGTTCACAGTGAAACAGCTTCAAGGAGCACTTTGGATAAAGCATGAAATCTTATTAGTTGCTTACATTTCTTTGTTCTCAGCCCACCTCTGCTTTTAGTTATGTCTGCAGAATTATAAATACTTAAATCTAATGAAGTAAAGAGCATAAACAGAAGTGAATGATTGAATAGGCCTTCTTCACACTGAACTCTGAGATTTCAAGTGGTGTTTAAAATTCAGTCAGAGCTGCAACTGCATTATCTTCTGTTCACTCAATCCTTGATTGTGAATTGGAAGCATTCATTATTTATCCACATCTGTCATCCATAAACCTGTTTATTATGAAAGGGATTGAACATTTCCCCCATACAAATCCCATTATTCTGTTGGATTTGTAGTCATACCATCCTTCTCCTTTGAAAATGCTGCTCTCTGTTCCTTTAGTAACATTGAGCAGTTGCTGCCATTTAGATAGACACAGGAAAAATTCCACATTCCAATGGCCCTTCACTAAGTAGCTGCTGCTACTGTTCTTCATCTCACCATCCACTTGCATGAAGTAAACCAGTGGTAAAACCATACAGAGTGTAATGAAACACCTGAGGGTCCTTCCTTCCTCCCCAACATGTGGTGGGGAAAATGAGACTCTCAGACCATCTCAGGACTCTATCTGGTCAGAGTGACCCCAAGAAATGTTAGAAAGTCTCTTTCCCAGCCCGGCGGTCGAAGAAGGAGCCAGAACTCTTCAGTTGTCATTCTCAAGGTTGTTTATTGTTTCTTATCTATAAAATTCTTTCTCCTGGATGCCGAGGTCCACTCAGCAGGTCAGACAGAGGCAGTTTGACCACCTCAGAGGCAGTGTTGTCTTTTATACTAAAAACTACGTGTACATCATTTACCATAACTTCCCAATGCCTATCACCTATGTTACACAGTGAGCTTCTACTCTAAACCAATTTAAAAATGCCAACATCACCCAGAAGATGGAGGCTAGGAAGAGGAAGGAAAGAAGCTGGACATGCCCAGATTCCTCCATCTTGCCTCCTGAACCTGCATTCTAAAAACATCATAAAACTATTTTTCACCCCATGATAAACTAACTGTTATTCTACTTAAAATTTCTTGACTTGTAATTCTTCATATAAAGGTTGGTAATTGTTTTTCCATAGGTCAAGATCAAAGGCACAGGGGTCTTGGGCTCTGTGCTAAGGTCTCCGAGCCCCCTGTCAGGGTCTTGAGTCCTCCAGGGCAGCCAGAGGAATTTCCTGGGTTCCAACAAGACCAGAAGTGTGGAGTTGTCCTGGACAACAGATATACCACAGCTGGTGTCCCCTGACACACACTGGGGGCAAGACATGGTCCACAGACTGCAGGGGAATTAAATATTGGTAGGACGGTGATATTTGTAGCAAGAGTGAACAGAGGACAAAGAAACAGCACTGGTGATCAAAACCATGGCAGTCTTGGGAGCTATCCTTAGAAAATAAGCTAACAGACAGTTCTTTCAGGCAGAAAAAGAGGCCAACAAACCATGCCAGGTTTTTTCACCTGGCTGGAGTTTTATGGTATGAGCAGATTCCAAAGGCAGATATTTGGAAGGTAAGTATTAGAGTATTAAAGTATCAAAGTATTATTCATATCCTTATAAAATGCAAATTTTCTGTGCAAATGTCCCCAGAGAGAGCATAGATCTGAGATAATATTTATTATTGTTATCATTTATTATTGTTGTTACTGATATTGTTATTGTTGTTGTCATGTTACTCCTGGACTGAATGGGATGGCAACACATTGAGTAACAGGAAAGATCTCTTAGTATAAGTGCAAGGAAATATGGCCATTCTGGCAGCAGTCTTGTTTTCCTTTATTCCATTGCCCCAGGATAGTGCAGAAAACTACTAATATATAGCCTGGGCTCAACTGCTTCCAGGCACTATTGCAGGCACTCAAAAGCAGACCTGTTGATGCTACTCACTGCATTTCCAAGCACACTTTTGGCTACAGGTCTGAGCTGGGCTCTGCTGCTCTGATCAGGCAGCTCTGTGCAGTCACCACAGCTTTCCCCAGCAAGGCAGCAGATGTCTCCTGGGACCAGAGCCATCTCTGCCATAAGTCATTCGGTTTCACTGATGTAGGACTGCAGCTACACTCATCCCAGGGGTCTGGACCTTGACTGCTCCTCTGCATTGCCATATGCTCCGCTATAATTGTAAGCTGCAAAGCAAAAAAACAAATATGCAGTTTAAACAATCCTGCTCTGTGTGGTGTTATTTCACTTAAGGATTAGGCGAATCAGCTTCACTGAAGAAGGCAATCTCTCACCATCTGCCCACCCAGAGCCCCGAGGGGCTGCTGCAGGGCAGGAGGGAGCTGAGTGCTGTAAGGGGAGCCACAACTCTGTGTGCCCCTGGTGTTAATGCCTGGCTGTAACAAATTGTACTCAGAGAAAAAGATCTATATTTAAACAAGGCCTCTTTGGGTAAATACCTGAAACCCAGCAAGGACTATCCTGAACTCTCAGAGAAGGATTCTTGAACACCCATGTCAAAATTTCCCCTGTCATCAGTGAGCCCAGGGCTTCATCTTCAGACTCCTCTATTTCAATGCACCAATTCAGAGCAATGAAATCTTAAAAATCTAATTACCTCAGCTCCTGATGTTTGCATCTCAGAGGCAGCACTTATTTACCTAAAGCTCTCCTTTCACTCAGAGGAGAAGCAATTAGCACAAGGAGTATCACCCAGAGTCAGTTATATACATATATATGTATATATATATATATATATATATATCACTGAGCATCAAGCTGTGACAACTAAAATACTGGGGCACCAGAAGACAAACAGGCAAACATTGCATTTGCTTTTGAGACAGGAACATAGCAAAAAACTCCAGCCGGCCTCCAACTAAAAAACCCCAAGCCTTGCAAACAATAAGGAACAGCAGAAAATACTAAGAAAAATTATCAGTTTGTCAAATGGTAAAATTGTAATACATTGTGAGGAAGACAAGGTTAACTTGTGTGTATCTAACATAAAGGCAAGTGATACTGAGAGTTTCATAGGCATATTCTTTATTAAACCAATCAGAATAATGGGTGAAGATGTGGCAGACAGACTGATGGGCATAGAGCCTTCTTTCAGTGAACTTCTGCAGTTGTTTCCATGGGCACTACACCTCAGACTTTCAGATCTGTGCCAGCTCTTCCTCATCTCCCTTCAAGCTGTCAGAGGGCATGGCCTGACTTGGAGCTGTGCAAAGCTTCAAAGCATTATCAGAGACACAATTGTGACTCCACCACTCTTATAGTTACACAGAGTGAAATCTTGGTAGTCAGGTATTCTCTCCATGAGGCAAAAGGAAGGGCAGAATCTCGATTCTCTCTCCCTAAAGTGCTGTTCTGCACAGTTAGCAGAAACAAAACACTATTTATGTCACTAGCAGTGGCATATTTTATTCTGACTGCTTGAAGGAAACAGACCTCTAGAGAATTGAAGGGAAAATAAAAATAATTTCTTTGGAGGAGAGAGATGCTTCAAAAGTGAAAAAGTACTGGACATGTTGCTCTCATAGGAACCATTTATTTTGCATCTGTACTCTTAACTTTCTCTCAAGCTCCAATTATGTATGAACACAGCTGGGTACATGAAGGAGAAATATCCACATGAGTCCAGTAGTGCAAGAGTCATGTTTTACTTCTCTTTAATTTCATTTTTCATCTCTTCATGCAGTTCTACTTACCTTATGGGCCTGACTTCAAAAACTCAGCTGTTGAAGAGACAGAAGGCCTTTCTGTAACTAGCACAATATCCAAAAGCTTTCAGACGTAGAAGAGTGGTCTTAGTATTAAAGGAATTTGGTTCATTAAAGCTAGAAAAGATTTTTTTTTTCCAGCAAATTCTACTTAGTTGGCTATAAGATACTCATTGAATTATTTCACATAACAGTATCACAAAAACACAGTAGGTATGAAAACAGTAAACAAATGGCATTGATTTTTGTCTCATTTACTTTAGTTTCATACAACTTTAGTTTCACTTTACTGTTTTTTTATCTCATATAGATCAGTAGGTTTCTACCACAACCAATATCTCCAGAGTGATTTCATCAGTTGAGCTTTAGCTCTATTATGTTCAGTGAAACTACTGCTGTTTATGCCATAGTAAATAGGTAAACAATCAGGTTCCATATTTTCTATTTTATTATGCTTCTCCTTACAAAAATATATAACTAAATATATATGAAAAATGTTTTTAAAGAAGTAGGAATGGACAAATGTGGAACATTCAAGAATTTCCTGAGCAGGAAGATAAATATATTTTATTATGTACAATAATTAGCACTAAAAACATTCTCAGCACTTCCAGGGTACTGCTCACACAGCAGCTTGGTTATAGCTATTTTTTGTGTCTTTCTTTTTCCAGTGCCCCAGACGGTTTGGGTCATATTTTGTTGCATAAAGATGAAAAAATTAATTTAGATTAAATGTGCCAACAGAGGGTAGTTCCATCAGTGAAGTGCATTTGTCTCATCTGAGCCTCTACAAGATTTCCAGCAGAGAAATGCCCATTTGCTCGCTTCCCTACTCCACTCTATGGAGCTCTGTAGGGTAGAGATAATTTTCTTGTGCCTCGGTATTGCTTTGATTCTGAAAGGCACAGGCATGGATTAAGGAAATGCCCCAGCTGAGCAGCTGTTATTTGTGAATCTATCCGCAGGCTAATCATAGAGCTAAAGCTCTAATAAAGCAGTGAAACTGGAGCCTCAGTGCTGGCAGAGCATTTTTTGGCATGAATTGCAACTCGTCTTAACCAGAAAGGTAAAATGGTAAAAAAGGGAGAGGGTATTTATTTTAAAGCTGTAAGACATTGTTGTTAATGAACCAGATTATGAACCTCTTACTCACACTTTGATCAAAAAAATAAAGACAGAACAACTCCCAAGAGGCTGAAATTTCAGGTAGTTTGGTGAGCATCCAGGAGAGATATTTTTCTGTTAAGGTTTGAAGTAAATCCAGCAAGTCATTTTTGAAACAGCAGCAATAGTCTGAAAAGTGTGTATTCAGAAATAGTCCTTCTTTTAAAGGTCTGCTCCCCATGCTCATGGACCAAACAACTTCCATGTAGAATTTATGTACCTACCAGTTAAGGGGAAATAACACCAAAAAAAAAAAAAAACCAACAAAGAAACAATTTTAATTATTGATTAATTTGTAAAGTGATTATATTTGATCTTATGTCATCAGAAGTTCAAAATTGTCACTATCACCTTTCCAAACAATGCTTTTTGATCTTCACATTAAAAAGCTGAAAATTTATCTTGCTTTTCCCCAGTACCTTTTTACCAATTATAACTCAGGAGGCAGTAATAAAGTTTTGAATGTGTGGACAAAACCTGACCAGCCCAATGAACAAACATGAAGCATTTACAGTTTTTCAGGATAAAAAGAAAATAACAAAGCCGTTGATTTCTCCTTTGGTCTCTTTCCTAGACGAAGAAGGAAAAAAAAATAAAAAAAAAAAAAAGAAAAGAAAAAGAATGGAAACTATATGTTTTAGAAAAGCCCTAAACAGGCACTACCTGTTTATTTGGTGGCTGCAGAATTCTGCCAGCAGGTAGAAAGTTGGGGTTCAGTTCCCACTCCCCTCCCAGAGATGAGAAGCTAAAGGAGTTTGTTTACTCCATTGCACAGGGGAATAGTCTGCTGGGAAATACTTTGTGTCTTGCTTTTTCTTTTTTTTTTTTTTCCCTGTAGGTCTTGTTCTACTCTGTATAGAATATTGAAATATTCATTAGGCCAGAGAGAACAACTCTATATCATGGTGTTTAGGCCCTGCAGAGGAGAGACAGGACATCACTCTCATGAATATTTCAATATTATAAACAAGGTAGAACATACTCTATCAGAGGTATTGAAAAACATTGCCTCTGTCTCCATCCTGCACTGGGGAACATCAGGCTGCTACTTGGGGGCTGTTCCTGGGAAATTCAGGTGGGCTCAGATCTCGTCTGGCAGATGAGGAAACTAAAACCTTCTTCTTTGCATTTTGAATGAGTCGCTGCCAGATGAACTACTGAAAGACAGGAGACAGGTGGCTTTTTAATCAACTAATCTATCTTTATGTATCTCTTTTTCTTTTCTGCCTCTCGCCTTCAAGAATGACAAGCTCATCCTGACTTTTGGAGCAGTTCTAAACCCACTGAAATGCCACTTTTGGGCAAAACACTTAAACAAAGCTTACTCAAATCTGAGCATATTTGATGTCTTATGTTTTTCACAGCTTCAGGTTCATCTCTAGAATTATACAAACCATGTCTAGGCTTCTTTCTACATCTCATCATACTTGGATAATTCTGATTTGTCTCTGATTTGGTGGAAAAGTAGATGGATAGTTGGAGGAAAGGAAAAGGGGGCAAAGGAATCGTAATATACTTCATTGTAATTAAAAAAGATCAATTAGAATGAACACTTGTGAAAAATATTGATCTGATTTCTATGCTACAGATTTACAGCTGAAAATTCAAAGTTTCTGGAAGCTGTGCTAGACTGGAACTTGTCCATGATTATTAAAGTCATAGGATACGTAGCTGAAGTTAAATTCAAGTGAAGTGCATTAATAAAGTCCTAACCACCTACTACATTTCTGTCTAAGAAAAAAAAAAAAAAACAACAAAAACTAAAACACAGAAAAAACATCAGCCTGCTCTGTTGAGCAATTCTTCCTGATTCATGTGTGAGTCCACTCTGGAGGCACAGCATGGTATTTCTTCCATTTCTTCCTTTTCCTACCTAAATGCTGGGCTGAGGGAGAAGAATTTAGGCCAGCCATTTAATTTTATTGTGAATTTTGCTCTTATGACTATACATTATAACATAGGGGATGGATAAAGTCAGGGAAGAACTGGAACAGAGTAGCCCTTGGACGTTCAGAGCTTTAATTTCCCAGGCTCTGAATGATAGGCACACATAGATCAGAATAAAATTTCTTTTGTCATCTCCAGAGCCTAGAATATCCCTTTAGCTGGCTGAGAAAAACAATGTTTGGAAAGTCTCTGTGTAATATTATATTGCTTATATTATTTATTTTGCCTGAATTTGTTCTGTAGCAAGCATTCTGGAAGCAATGCAAGTAAAATAACTCAGCAAGGAATGACATAAATGCAGTGAACTGTCATTGCATATAGCTTCAAGAAACACTTTCCACATACATCCACCCAGTTTTCTTCAGTGCAGTTGTCACAAGAGAGTTTGCTAAGGATCCTACATGATGGAAATTTCAAACATATCTTCCTACTGCAGTTTATTCACCAAAGAAGAATCCCTAGGCTCCTGAATACCCAGGGAATCATTGATGTTCTGGCAGACAGGCTGTCACACAGAGGCAATGATCTTGTGTGTGTGTTATTGCTCCCCACAGGCACACACTGATTCAGGCTACATCTGCATCCACAAGTGAAAGGAGCACCAGATTATCCTATTGCCACTTGCAACCATCACAAAGCCATTTGTGCTGAGGACAGCAGCTATACCACATGCCTCATGGGGTTCTACTGCAGGACAGCTGTAATCTTGTCCTCAGGACAGAACTCCTTTCAGCTGCTGGAGCACACTGGTGCTTGGTTGCCTGCAGCACAGCATTTGGCTGGATCTGGCTCCTGCACTCAGGGACAAATGGTGCAAACCAAAGCTGGAGAGTGGGGGCAATCAGGAGAGTAAAAAGCACAAAGCTTGAAGCTAAAATCATGCCTGTTCCTTCCTTCTAAGCCATCATTTCTACACTGTTGTCTCAGTAAACCACATGCCCCATAGAAACCTTCAAGCCTCTTTCTCACAGTGGTGGATAAAAGCAGAGATTTTCCAAGGCACCAAAGCCAGAGCACAAAGGGCATTGCAGCATGGGCACAGCTCCATGAGCTGTGAGCCACTCTGGATATCTCTGTGGTGGCAGTGGCACAGGCTCTGCCAAAATAGCTCCATTCTGGGGTCACTTCAGCACTTTGAAGAAGCAATTTAGATAATCTGCTAGAACTGCACAGGTACATGGAGCTGGGGGCTCAACCATCCCAGCTGGCCAGAGATGTCAGGATGAACCTCAAATCAAACCTGTGTATATTGAAAGAGAAGATACTACAAGTTCAGCATATTACAATGACCTGAGAGATGTCCAGTGGCAGACAGGTAGTGACAGTAGAGGTAAAACTGTGATCTTTACTTATTTGGTGGTTGTGCTGAAGGCCCCAGTTCATGCACTGGCAAACCTCTCACTCCTTGCAATGCCTAAACTGGGGGACATGGGACAGTCACAGTGTCAAGACAATACCCAGAAAAGCTCATTTTATATGGCTAGCAAATCCTTAGGAAATTTCAAATGGCTTTGGTAAACCAAAACATCACACCAGCTTCACTGGAGGTTTTAACATATCAGCTTTTAACACATCTGCTTTTATACCCATACACAAATATTAAACTCCACAATGATCAAATTTTCCATGTCAAGACAAGAACACATCCACTTTTCCCTCTGCAGCTGTACCTCAGCCATAGGAAATGCAGTCTTCCACTACTCAGGTGTTGTCAGAACCAGATCCCTTATTGTCTGACTCAACATTTAAGCTCAGCTTTTAATAATATGTCAAAAGCTTACAAAGGAAGAACTTTACTTGAAACTCTCAGTTATAAAAGCAAATTGTCCTAAAAATGCATCTAAGCCTTTTGGAGATGGGGCCTGCATCTTAGCAGGCTCCACAAGATTGCAGCACATTACAATAGTTCCTTAACATAAATAAAAATAATCTAGATAATTTTTTTGGTATCTGCACATCTCACACAGCAGGGATCAGACCCAACCGACCTCCTGATGACGGTGTCATATAAATATTAAATATTAATAGTACTGTTACTGTTAATTTGGCAAAATGCGATACTGCGTAAAGCAAACTTTGTCTCTTCTGGCTGTGCTGCAACAAGGAAAACACATGTTCTCAACATTCTAGCTGAACAGCTTTCTTTTACAAATGTTTGCTTTTCTTAAATTAACATACATGAGTGGGTTGGGGAAGGGGGCATGGTGGGGGGGGAGTTGCTTTTACCTGAAGTCTTTCAGCCCCCTTTTTTTGAGTCACATTTACACCTACTGGAAATCTGGGCTTAGGTGACTCTTGTCTCTAATTCAGAAAGAGTCTCTTGTTCATCAGATAAAAACCAGGAAAAGCTGTCTAAAACCATTCCTGTCTTTGACTTTTGTAGGTTTTTGTGCAGTTCCTGTCATAAATGTAGGTCAGAGACTGAAGGTAGTGGCTGGAGCAATTAAGTGCTCTATTTGACACAATTGCAGATCAAATAAAATACTTGAGAGTTTAACCATTATATACACACATTTATTCTTGTGCTTTCTCTCTGCTGTAAATAGGAAATATTTCCTTTCATGCAGTCTGAAGACACAGTATCAACAGGGAGAAATAATCCTCGTGAATCCGGATTATTGGATATTTGTCTCTTCTTTAGCATTAAAAAAAATGTTTCTACCTTATTCCTTCATCAATGTACTTGAATCTTGAGAGGTGAAGTAAAGATCAGAAGGAGTCTGAAGGAGGTATCCCTAACATTCCCTGAGAGCATGTGGTAGAGTATGAATTGCACTCTTAGATAGTTCTGCTACTAGGAGCTTGCAAACAGCTCTTGGAAGCCTAAATGTTATTAGTTCAACACAGCACAAAGAGATGAGGTTTTGTTGGCCATTTCAAGTGGGGAGAAAACGAGAAATAAACAGAAAATACAGAGAAAACTGAGACCACTAGAGAGAAAATACAGTGGCATTTTGAGGAACCACAAGCATGAAGAGAGCAAAAGCTGGTGATGACTCCATGTTCAGAGCTGGCTGTTGAGTACTGGTGAGAAGATTGTGGAAAACTGCTTCACTGTCTCGCTGGGGAAAAGGGAAGAAACAAAAGTGTTTGTGGAGATAGGTGGAGGATTAACCAGCTGAGACAACGCTCTGGCACTTTGAAACATGATGAGACAGATGCAACTGCCCAAACTGGGTACCCCATGAGACACCCAGGAACAGCAGCTGGAGGGCAAGCAGCCATCCAAGGGCATCTCAAGAAGCCCCAGACACTTTCCTGACAGTGGGATAGCCACTCTTATGTGCATGCTGTTGCAATGTTCCTCACTCGGGGTCACCAAAAGTGGTGGTGCTCACAGGTGTTCCAGGACGAGGGAAGAGATGAGAATCTTGACTCCATGTTTCAGAAGGCTGATTTATTATTTTATTATATTTATTATATTATATTAAAAGAAAATTATATATTAAAACTATAGTAAAAGAATAGAAGAAAAGGATTTCATCAGAAGGCTAGAAAGGAAAGGAATGGAATGATAATAAAATCTTGTGACTGACCAGAGAGTCAGAGACAGCTGGACTGTGATTGACCATTAATTAAAAACAACCACACGAGACCAATCAAAGATGTTGCATTCCACAGCAGCAGATAACCATTGTTTACATTTCATTTTTGAGGCCTCAGCTTCACAGGAGAAAAATCCTAGCAAAAGGATTTTTCATAAAATATGTCCAGGATATTACGCATGTGAGGTAGATGGATAAAGAGGTAGATGGTTGTGGAGGCTGATGTGTCCACTGTTATTTTAGGTTCTGTGAATATCTACCTTTTAGTACCCTAGAGGTTTTTCCAACCCAAATTGTTATGGTTTTATCACTTTCTGGTCTCTCTTTGATGTTCTCTGTGATATTTTGATATGTCAGGGTTTAGTGGACATGGTGGTACTCAGTCAAAGGTTGGTCTTGATGATCCTGGAGGTCTTTTCCAGCCTTACTTTTTCTACAATTCCATACTGGCCAATCCATTGCAAATGTGCCAGGTACCATAGGGGGTCTCAAACAGCACTGAACTGGTTTCAAACAGCAGTGCTCCCCTCCTTTGACACTACAGGCAATCTGAATTGCAAAGGGAGCTTCTCACCCATTCTGTCCACTGAACTCCAATGAAAATTGGCCAGCTGAGTTCTTCTTTCAGGTCTCTGGACTGCACCTTCATTGACTATAATGCTACCTTAGACAGCTCACGCATATGTAGACTCCTCCAGGTAATGCACCTTTAAGTCTTTAACTCTGGAGATGAAGTCATTCTAAGGAAGCAGAAGTTTGGAGAAATTAATTTAAATCCGGGGCAGTTCTTGGAATATTTGAGTGCTGCTGATCAGCTGAAGGGAGAGGGCCATGGTGTCAGCAGTGATGGGTTACAGCTAAAGCTGTTAGAGAAGCAGCCCAGCCTGGCTCGATTGGATTGTCTGATGCGGGCTCACGCTCCCTGGAGAAGCCCACCACGGGCTGCAGGATCAACAACTGATTCATTTCCATGCACAGTACAGTCAGCTGCACAGCTCACCCCAGCAACAATAAACATCAGCACAGGGCTGTGAAAATGGAACCGTGTGTCTTTGAGATGCAAAAAGCCATGCAACTATGCTAAAACCATCAGATGAATACAAACCCTCAGTGAGAAACACTTACAAAAAGCATTGCCAGGGGTTTATAGGACCCAGCATGAGGCAGGACAATGCAGACCCTGATCTGGTAAAGCAGAGACAGGGAATGTCCTCAGGGTGAGACAGCAGCCACGGCAGGTCAGCTCTCTAATGGACAGGGGCACGAGAGAAGGAACTGAGGCTATAAATAAGCTTCTCTACAGCCAATGAGCCATGAGAAATGCACCGTGGAGTCACTGAGGAAGGAAGTTACAAGGCTGCAAAGAAAATGGATTGTTACATCTCTGGAAAATAGCACAGACTGCATCTCACAGCAGTGAAAGCCTGGCAGGCACTTGGGCATCTGCACTGACCCAAAACCACAGAACAGAATCACAAAAAAAAAAAAAAAAAAGTCATTGCTGATTACCACTGAGTGAAGCCAGAGCACTTGGGCTGTTCAAGGCAAAACTGTCTGCTGATGATTGCATCAAGATGAGTCTTAGGGGAAGTGCTGTGGATAATGAATTTCTCTGGGCTTGTGTTTTAGTCTGAGCAAGGCACAGGAAAGGTCTGGTGAATGTTGAATCACTAATGGAAGCCCTACCAGCAGCACTTACACATGTTTTTCAGAGTGCAGTCAGGAGTTTGCTGGATTAGAGGAAGGTCTCTGAGAATGCTTTAACGTGGCTATAATCAGATGGGACAAATAGACAAGCAGTTGGCATTTAGGAATTACATGGCTGGCCAAATCACAGGGAGAAAATCCTCCTGAATGCCCAGCAATACATAGGAAGAGCAAGGCATGCAAAAAAAGTATCCCATCTATCAGATTCCAGCCAGGTTCTTGGAAAAGATCAAAACAAATTTAAGAGGGGAATTGCATCATGAGAGAGAACTTTCCCAGCTTCTAGTAGGTGGATGATTTGGAAGCCATTCAGGCAAAACTCCAGTGGGGAAACAGAAAACACATTTTGCAAGATATGACATAACCAGGTCCCGCACTCAGACAATCAAGCACATGACACAGTAGCAGAGTTTAAGTGACTCAGCACTCCAGGAGAATTTTAATACAAAACCTCTTCCCCTGGGTACACACAAAGCAATAGAAAAACCAGATCAGCACTAAATAGCCTGAGCTAAACATTCATCTGGACAAAAGAACAATCATGCAGGCAAATCTGGCTGGCTTATATGAAACAGCAACAGGCTTGGGACAGCAGATGAAATGAAAACAGTAGCAATGGAAGAGTAATGGCAGGGAGCTGGAGCCCTTGTAGAACCGAGGCCAAGGCCAGGAAAGCCCTGCAAGGCACCCAGCAATCAGCTGAGGCAGAGGAGATGGGAGGTGTGAGAGGAGAAGGCCCAAAGAAGGGATGTACTCAGCTGCCTGGTACAGCAGAGACACAAATCCTGCACTGGCAGGAGCCACATGCTGCTAGTGGCAGCCTCCTCCTTCAGAGACCTGTCCATGAGAAGGGCTACAGGACTTAGTAGATCGCTGCAAATTCACTGCAAAAGAAATAACTATATATCTCAAACTTAGTTTTTAACTCAAAGTTAGAAAATGCTTTAAAAATTTAAGAAAAAAGAATGGAGTGGGTAATGCAATATCTGTCATAAAGGCAAAAGGAGAAGCCCAGGTTGCAAGAGCATGTGTTTAAAAGGGTCACTAGAGGAGGCAGGCTGGGTGCACATGACTGGGGAGCTGAGTCAGAGACAGGAAGACAAAACCCTTTTGGGACATCCGAGAAGGTCAAACAGAAACATAAACCTGAAGCTCAGATCCCTTTTTCTTTTTGTTCCTTCCCATATTCCCTCCTAGGTCTTGCATATTGTCCTGCCCCTCTGAGAGCACCCCCAAACTGTGGATCAGGACACCAAGGAGACATCACATACTGCGCTGGGAATGCTGCAGTCTCTCTTCTGGTGCTAAAAGCCTCAGCAATACATGCCTTTTTGAATTTCTTTTGCTTCACGCTGCGCAGGGACACATCAGCACAGTTCCTCTTAATCCCCTTTTGCTCAAACATCCCCCCTTGCTCAGGCACATTTAGCTGCTTATTAGGCCACTGCTACCTTAAGGTCAATCATGATTATGTCGTTCAAAATATCCGAGTGTTCCTTTCCTATTGACCAACCACATCATACAGCAGACTAATTAACCCGCCAGATTCTCATTAAGTGGTATTCCTTTACTCTCCTTCAGGACCACCAGCTGTGCTGCAGATTTCCTCTGAGTTTTGGAAAATAACAAGATTCATTATTAGAAATGGATTTTTTTTCCTTCAGCGTGTCACAGGCCCATGGTCAGGTTTAAAATAGCAGCCCCCAGACTCTGGGGCTTGGGCCAGGATCTAGGTAGACTCCTGCAGGGGATGGGGTTGGTGTTTTAGCAATTCTTTGGGGAGTGAAGGAAGGATCCCATCACGAGGAGACCTGGATTTCTACCCATATGCCCATTTTGGAGGAAAAAAGCAGGTTTTATTCTTTCATAGAGCATGATACATTAGATGCTGCTGCTTAGGGTCACAGCAGGTCTGCAGCTGATGTGCTCTCCAGCTCTTGGGCAGCTCTTCTACCACTTCAGAGTTTGCGTTCACCAACTCACTTGTTTCCCAGAGGAAAAACTGGAATACTGACACCAAAACAGAGAAGGATGCTGACCCGAAAGCAGCCTCAATTTACCCATCCTTTAGGTGGTTAACAGCCTCAGACCCCACCCAGGATGTAGCAATTCCTACATCTGGTTTGGGCACCCACTCCTCGCACAGCAGCTGCCTGGTGTTCCTGCCTGGTGAAGGAGCCTCTCTCACCTCCGTCAGAATCCTGCCCAGCCTGTGAATTCACACCCAAACTTCAGACCTGGCAGCACAAAACACCAGGACACCAAAGTGCTCTGTTCTGGCAGGCCAAAATACTTGATCCTCATGTTGGTGGTGAACAAATTAGACAACAGTAAGTGGGCAGGTGCCTCAGCTTTGAACAGGCTTTAAAAACTGGAAAAACCCCAAAACAAAACCCCTTTAAAATAGTTTATTCAAAAAATAGTGGCCCATTTTATTGTTTCTCAAAAACTTCCTAGTCAGTGTGGACAGTGTCTCTGATATTGCTTGCAACCAGTTGAGAGAGAAAGTTTCCTAATTTCTCCATCAATGCCTGTAATTTCAAGGATGTTGTAAAGGAATCCTTATTCATCATTTAAAATACCACTGATGGGCATGTGTAATGAAAATTTATATTAGTTTGTATTAAGTGTAATAAAATTTCTGTAATGAATAAAAAATTCTTTTGGCCTGTTGTAAGTAAAAGAAAGATTTTTTGTAAACTAAATTTGGCATAGAAATAGATATCCCATTTCATGAGATTCTGCAGCAAGTTCTTATTTTGAAATGAAAGAAAAAATACTTCAAAAATTTTCATTAAAACACTGGTAAAAAATTATTTTGTTTTGATGTGTACCCTAATCCCAGCCACTTTGAAGTATTTATTTAAAATGTATTATTACTCAGCTGTTTATGACAATATATTACTTTAAAAATAAGTTGTTTTGACTAAAATCGTTCTCAGCATGTTTTCATTCAGGCTTTATTTAGTCTGATTTTTTTTTTAATGTTACATATGTAAATTAACTATTACCTTTTTCTATTAGAACAGATGGGGGGTGTATTTGCAGTTGGGCCATAGAAAATAAGGGCATACTGGAAGAGTCCAAGGCCACTTTTATCTCAAATAAAATGTTTTCCTTCCATAGCAAATTTTAATTTTTAAAGTTTCTAATTTCTTAATTAAACTGTGCAAAAGGGAAATACAAGGGATAAAATATTCATAAGGAAGAAAATCAATATATTGCTAAAAGGCTGTATATTACATGAAGTACATTAGAGTACATCGATTTTATGAAGTTGTCTTTCAACTGCTAATTACACATTCATTACAGGATTATAAATCTTAATAAAGTAATTGAGTCAATGTACTAGAAGGAAGAAGCCTTTTGAAGTCCATGATTTGCATGACCAGACTGTGGTTTCCAGCCTCACATCTGGACAGGTTTGCTGTGAGAACAGGATTCCAGGCTGTGGAAGATCTTTGGAAGCCAGGAGCAGCCTGGTTGGGTTTGCCCCTGCCTGTTCTCATGGGGGGATTTTCCCTCTTGAGCTGCAGAGCTGGAGCTGGGGCAGTCTGGAGAAGGGCCAAGATGCAGAGGGACACAGCCCAACAGGAACCTACAGACCTGATGTAATATGTGCAAGAGGAAGCAGCTTCCTGACCAACCTATGACTAAAAAAGCTTTTTTAGCAGACACTTCAGGTTGCTTGGGAATATTTCCTGTTGTTCCAAAATCCATAGACAATAAGAACTCAGTTGTCTGCAAACCATATTGTGCAATGTAAGCTGTCAATTTTGAGAGAGACAGATGCACGAATCCTAAGTGTATATCCACAGTCAAACTCTGGTTTAAATCTGGCCTTCCCCAAAATCCCAGCATCATGCCTGATTTGGTGCTGAAAGACCAAAATGACAGCCTTTGATCCTGCAAAAAATACCAGTGTGAGCCATGGATGTGTGGAGCACAAGGGACAAGACGGGCAGGTTCAACAAGTTTTAGATGAGAATCTTCATGCTCAGATGACTCTGATCTGTGCACAGGATCCTGTTACCTGTGTGCAGGTAATGCAAGAAATTGTGGATTACATAAAAATACACTAAAAATGTAAGGCCTGCTTAGGGGAAGTACTAGCTATTCCACTGAGATGCCAGAGCAGTCATCCAGGGAAAGCAGTAGTTTTCTTATGTGTAAATTACAGTGCTCACTTGTGCACCCTAAAAGCCACATTTAACCCAGCTGGTGAACCCTGCCCAGCTCTGATTTACAGCATGTTCTGCTTTACAAAACCTACTTAGTCAACATATGGGAACAAGGATGGGGGAGGAGACATGAACATCTGCTTTCCTTGTCCTGGGCTTGCACTATTGCTGCATACAGCTTTTCACTCTGGAAGACTTTCAAGTCTGAAAGAGTCACCAACCACTTGGATGCAACAGTGTGCTGTGATGTTGCTGCTGTCTGTCTTCCTGCTGTGACTAACTCAGGATTTTTCTGGTTTTGACAGAGTGCTGACGTGCCTGGCAGTTTGCTCGCAGCTTTTGCTGGCAGGGCCAGGGGCCAGGGTCTCCACACCCCACACCCACCAGGCACCTCGTGCTCATGGTCATCGATGAAACAGCTGCTTCTCATTAAAGATTTCCAATAAGGGGACTCAACAAATGACTCTGTTCGTCTCAATCTATACCACTGCTGTCACTTTCTATGTGCATTCTGGGGATGAGAGCATTATTTTTAAGAAAGACCAGCATTTCCATTCTGGAGGCAGCAGAGAGGGAGAGGAGACAGCCAGATGTGGCATTTGGCTTTGGAATGCGCCAGGGCTGGGGTCCAGCAGACAGAGCAGAGGTATGGCTCTGGTATGGTTCTGCTGTGCAGACTGGCTGGCTTCTGACAAAAATAAGATGTCTCCTCAAGAAATTGGCACAACTCTTATGAAATACAGTCCCTCAAGCCTCTGGTGCCCTGGGATAAAAGTGCTCGAAATGCTCTTTCTAGTCCTCAGGGTTACTTCTATGAGCTTCTATCCCCATAATTTGTTTGAAATGTGGCAGGAACTTGACCCTTCCCTTGACAAAAATCTTGCCCCAGCACATGCGAGTGCAGAAATTTCTGCTTGTCTGAAACACCTGGCTGCTCCTGGTCAGAATAATGTGGGATCAGCAACTGCACAGAAGCAATCCCTGTGCCTGTATTTCAGGCTGAGAGCTTTCCTCAGCTTCTCTGCACACACCACATCTCTTCCACAAATTTTCTTGCTCCCTTCTTAACTCCCACATAAAGCACATAAAGCCCTGGAGTGGGGACTGATGGGGCTGTTCTGCTTTGCTTTATCATGACAATGATCAGATATGAAATCAGTGTTTCCCAAGGCACAAGGGTAAGCACTCTGTGTAAAATCACAGTAAAGATGGCCATGAAGATGCCAAGAACATGGCTGACTTCAGGGAGAGAAGATGGATCAGGTTCTGTTGTTCCTACAGGGCCAGATCCTGCCACTCACATGTCTGGTCTTTTGAAATCACTGCAGCATTAAAGATTCAGAGGCTGATCTGGCTGGCTGGTGGTGGAGCAAGTTGGGGCCCCAAAGTAACCTTGACCAGGGGAGGAAAGGCAGTCCAGGGCCAGAGGATCTCTTAGGATCCATTTACAGGCTGCACAACCAGGATGCTCGAAGAGACACCCAGCAAGAAGCAGCAGCCTGTGAACTGGAACAGATTAGTCAGATGCCACTTGTCCTGTGCAGATAAATGCCTTCTAGTTCCATGTCCTTCAGACAGCAGACCTGCTCCCAAAGCAGTGGCCTGGGCCTCTGAGCACCACAGGAAAACAGGAGAACCATGAAGTGGAAAATGGGTCTGAAAGCAGCTGTGTGTACCTCCCAAAGCAGCCTCTGCTATCACTCCAGTAAGCACAGGGCTGTCTGCAGTCCAAAACTATCAAAAATCATCACTAATGAGTATCTCCAAAATCAGTGCTATTTTTTGTCTCCATTACATTTCTTCCTCTCTATATTTTCAGATTTTCTAGGTCTCACAATGATAAAGGATGTCATTTTGGTTGTCATGCATGCTTTCTCTTAGTGCCATAGCTGAAAAGTTTTCCCAGACACTGCCTTGTCCGTGGCTTTGTCATTTTTCTGGCAAGTTACTTCCCCCATTGTAAGGTGCATTCCTTTACTGAGCCCAAGGAGCACTTGGTCACTACTTTTCTGGTAAGTGGCAGCTATCATTCCAGCTGTAGAGAAATTAATATCTCCCAGCCTTCTCCATCCCCCTCCCAACTCCAAAAGGAAATGTTTTTCAAAGTGCAAAGCACAGATCAGGCCACTACCTCAGGTGGGGTCCTTTTTGTGTTGTTCACATTTTTGTCATACGAGCATTGAAAAAAAAAGCAGTTTGATGCACGAGCCCTTGCCAGGTCTCACAGCTTTGTCCTCCTACCTTCCTGTATTAAACTCTGCTCTCCCTCCTGGTGCATGCACCTTCTCTTTGTCCAGTGTGGGCTCATAACCTCCTTTCATATAATTTATTTATATATAACAGCCATGAGTTTCTAATGCCCTGGTTTGTTGGCTTTTGGGGCCCACTGGGCCACAAGGAGAGAGCAAGATGTGCCGTGGAGATGGTGACAGTCCAAGATCTCAGCCCCAGCTCCTCCACCTGCCCTTCCCTGCCCTGCCCCTACATTCAGTCTGGTTTTATCCATTAGTTTCCCCATTAACAACCAGTTTTTGTTTGCATTTTCCTGAGCAAACTGGCAGAGCCATCATCCAGTTCAGTTTAACAACTACCACTGAATTTTCAGAGGACACAACTTTGCTTGGGCTCACTCTCTGCTTGTGCCTCTGTGTGCATCCTCTGAGGCCACTCTCAACCAAGCCTGGGAGATGCCGGGACATCCCAAAGTAACTGCATCATTAGCCATGTCAGACAGGAGGCTCAGCTGAGGAGAAAGCTGCAGAGCAAGGTCAGACCTTCTTGGACACAAGAGAGATTATGTTAACCCTCGAGCCAACATCAGGAAATAAATATCAATAAGCCTTAAGGCAGGAGAGGGATTTAGGTGCATCATTTTAGATCATGAAGTAATTACTTCCTTTCAAAATGTCATTTGAAGTCAGTCACCAGAGCCCAGCTGTAAAGAACTGCAGCTGTGATTGCAAGACCCAGCTTGTTTTCCCCAGCCCAGTTTGGCGCCGCTCCCTCACATGCCCCATCAGCTCTTTAGGACTGGGGTCTGTCCCACAGGGCTCAACCTTGCAGCCACTTCCCAGCCTGTAGCTCTCAGTGATCCCCACCTGCATCTGGAGGACAAGGGTGATCTTCATCTCTGAAGCTCTCCAGGCTCATCTGAAAGATTGTTTTGTCCAGTGGGATGGCATTTGGTTTTCCTGTCTTCTGTGCAGAGGAAATTTGCTCTTCAAAAACATATCTAGGGAGGGTGACAAAGAGATACCTCTGTTCTGTTGGCATTTTGAGTTTATTCTCATTTAATGTTGCTGAGGATCCCAGAGCCATAGCAGATGACAACTTCCTAAGTCTCATAACTTTTCTTTACCATTTGCACCACGTTTTCTGGAGTCGCTGGGACAAGGGGAAGGAAGTGGGGAGGAGGGTTACAGATGGTCACTCCAGAGACCAACGCTTCCTGTTCTCCCTGTCACCTCCAGTGACCTCAGCACCCCAGGCCTGGCCCTCTCTTTAAGGCAGTGTTGCATAGTTTTACTTGGGCACTGCTAAAGTGGTAAAGGAGAGGATCTGGGTCTGAACATCCACATTGCACACACACAGAATCATTGCAGACTGGTTTTGACAAGTCAGTTACTATCCAGGCTGTTTGCCTTCACACCCTGGATGCTAAGCCTGAACAGTACTCTGAACGTTAGACCTTCTCAAAATAGTCTCAAATAATTGGTGATAAAACATGAAAGAAAAAAAAATACAAGGAAAGCACTGATCCAATCTGCTCTACCCTGTGTAGGTGACAGAGAAAACTTGGTATCCTCGGGGATTTGTCAAAAACAGGACAAAACATGAAGATGTGTCCTGAGGAACGTCTGCCAGTCTCAAAAATGTGTGCATGTCTCATCAGGGTGATTTTCTCTCACCTGCTGACATTCTCACTAAGAGCTCAAGTTTCCATGGATACTTCTACTTTGGTTTTCTGTGATATCTTTCCTTCTGTGCTTCTTGTTGTCTGCACAGCTGGTAAGGAGACATCACGGTAGCCTTCTGGAGGTAGAGTGTGGATCTGCAAGGTGGCTCACACACCACCGAGGGGAACACATTTTTCTGAGCCATCGTCTGCACCTTTACCCCAGCAGGGTTCCACCACGAGCTTTGGTAACTCAATGGCCACCCCTGTGATGCTCTTTGGAAACAAAGATCCCCTAAGACTGATCCAGAGTGAGAATTATATGGTCTCTCTCAGCCTGCCTAGGTCCCAGCCTCATCCTTGATGTTACCATGGTATCATCTGCTGAAATATCACAATATTTTACCCTCTTCAGGGAAACAGGGGAGGCAAGTGGGTTTGTATTATTTTCCTATAGAGTTTTCTAGTGAAAATTGAAATGAAATGATTATTTGAATAAGAAAGGATTTTAAAAAAACTAAAAAACCCCCACATCACTGCATATTCTTGAAGGACAAATGAGCTGGAGTTTTGCAAGAGCACTAGTCAAAGGGCAGCCCATAGAAAAGCCGAAACCCACGCAACCAAGAGAGATGTGGAATGAAATCAAACAAGAGGAAAAGGCAAAATGTTGTGATAAATGCACCAACTGTATTTAAGAAAAATTAGAGGCAATATTTTGCTTGTCTTTTTAAGTGACTTAATGACAGAAATATAGCAGAGGCAGACTTGCAATTGAAAACCTTTCACCTTGCCATAGAAATTATTATCACAGGCTTAGATCCTCCTAACACAGCTTCTACCAAACATAATCCTGAACTAGTCAGTTGGAAAATCCATCTTCCAAGTCAGGTAGAGACTCTATGGTAAGAGCTACCAAGCTTTACTTGGGCCATAGATTTGATTCAGCTTTCAGAGAAAACCAAAATCTTTGTGAATTACAAGGAGAAACTACCAGTGACACTGAAATCACTGAAAGCATTTATGGCCATACCATAAATCCAGCTTTAGGACATCTGTTGTCAAATAAAGACCACTGAATTTTCATAATACAAAACACTTATGTGATAAAAACTCTACCTACCATCTCAATTTTTTTCAAAACCTGTGGGCAAGTTGCCTTCATCCTGGCAGGCTTCAGGCTGGAAAAAATGATCACTGGCTTCTACTGCTTAACTTGATGACAGACCTCTGTCATTCCAAATTCAAGCTGAATATCCCAGCATAAAACACAGAGCCAGCCTGAACTTCATGGTAAGCACTCAGCTAATTCCTTGGAAAAATGGTTCTCAGTCTTGTTTTCCTACCCTTGGTCTCAGTGGAAGGGAGGGCTGCTGGGTGATGTGTGAATGCAGAGTGCCCACAGAGGGAGTGCAGTCTCTGTGCTCTCCTGCCTCTCTCTGTGGTTTAAAGAAGGTGAAATTACTTTTTATCCCAGTGAATGCTTCAGAAAGATAAAATGAACCAATGCCAAAATAACAGGAAATAGTTGTTACCACAACGTTAGCTCACTTTGCCTGGGGTCTGTCTTGCAGCAGCGTGCCAGGGTGCTACAGTCTCTCAGCAACTTGGATTTCCCACCTTGAAAATTCAAGCACAAAACCCAGGGTGGTGTCAGCTGGCAATGTGCCACCTCCCTGCCCCTGCATGGAGTGAAATCCCCTTCCTGGCATCCAACTCACTGTGCCCCAGCAGTGGGTGATGGGAGCAATGCAGCCAGCAGATCTCTCTGCCCAAACAAGACTTTTAACTGGTTTTGTCTGCAATTTTCCTCCTTCTTGCTTCCCTGTGGTAACATAGCCTATTTTGTGAAATAAGATAATCTAAGGCTCCACTGGCAATTACCCACCTCTCTGCTGAAGCCCATTGCTTTATTTACAATCAATTTTTCTGCCCACAGCATCCAGCAAAACCCACCAATGGGTGAGGAAACAGGAGTCCCTCACTGCCTTTAATAATATTTTCCTGTTCCAACCCTCTATATTCAGGGTCTTAATGTTGGAACTGCTTGATTTTTGTCTTGTTTTGCTTTTTGGGGAGCAGGACCGTTTCTGAGATAAAGCCAATGTCCACATGTGGGGCCACCTTGAATTTCAGCCCCATCTGTAAACAGAATTTCACAGGTAAATAAAGAGTGTCATCCATTTAAAAACCACAATGAGTATTTAATAGATTTAGGAACTGTCTTTGAAGGGCTCTTCAATACCCAAAGAGGCCATCCCAGGGAGATGCACACGCATGCATTTTTGTTAGCAAATGACACTAAAATGAGCTCAGTGAGTTTTTGACATGATTTAACAGACGTTGTGAAAAATGCCTGCGTGTGCACAGTCTCTGTGGATCCACACACAAATAAAGACCCCAGCTACCTTCCACATTTCCCTTGGCAATTCCCTTTTGCCCATCCAACATTTTCTTTTCTTTATTCTTCAGGCATTGCTGGGAGGAAAAGTACTTTTCTGTTCTTAGGTTGAGTTCTGTGTGTGCTGGCAAATCACAAAATATTTGACAATGGGAAAAGACTGTGGTTATCTCAATGTTGTTAATGAAGAAACTACTATAGGAGGATTTTGGAGGAATATGTCTTATTTGCAGCATATACCATCACACAGTTATCCCATCTGAAATAAAAGTTACAACTGATAAAATAAAACTTTCACTTCACTCAAATACTTTCAGGAACTAATAAAAATATATTGAACCAAGATGAAGAGTAAAATAGTGAAAATGCTTTATGGATCAAAATTCTTAAAAATATTTGGGTTTGATTGAAAGTCTGATTTTTAAATATTTGGAAAATGTTCATATAAACTTTACCTTATTTTCCCTTATTTTTTCTTTTACCTATTAGTGCTTGCTCAAAAATAATCCATTAATTCATAAATTTGTGTATCCATAAATTCCAACAGTAAGCATCTCAGAAGTAGCTGTTACAGGTAATGTTGTTTATTTAGATTTATGAAACCAACAAAGCAAAAAAATAATTCAGAAATTCAGGATCAGCAAGTATATTGCTGCCATCATTAGCTAAACAGTTCACCCTTTTGTGTTTCTCGACACTATGAATTTCCCTCAAACAATTCAACACACCTGGACACAATTAGGAAGAAAAATACAAAACACCTCCGAAGTATTGCAATTAGGTTTGTTCTGGCAAGTCCTGCATCTGTATTCTGGTGGCAATTGGCTTCTGGTGCAAAACATGGTGCCAAAAGTAATGTTTTCTTTTGCATAAAACAGATGGAGGGCCTTTGCTGAGTTCCACTGTGCAGCATGCCTCTGGTAATGCTGTTGTCCAGCCTGGAGAGGGACAGATCAAGTTACTGCTGGGAGCACTGAGATGTTACCAGGGCTACTGAAAGGACACTATGGCTGGCAAGTTGGTGTGAAGGTTTTTACTGCCAACCAGCAGCAAAAGGCTTTCAGCAGGAGAAATCTCTGATCTACATGTGGTGGCCATGAGCACCCTCAAACCCAGAGGGTGTAGGCAGGGAGGGGATTTATTGGAAATGTCAAACAAGGAAAATATGTAATTTGCAAAATTATCCAGCCTGAGCCTGTAGCAGCAAAGAGTAAACTTGTGCATCGTGCTGAATGTATCTGTATCTCTATCCACCAATTGTTTTGTGTGACGAATCTCTGGCCTCAAACACAAAACAGATTCTCTATGCAGAGCACTTGCAAAGAGTTTGATGATATGATTTGAAAAATATTTGCATTGTTTCATTTTCTTGGTAAACTAAATACTAAAACTTTTCTGAGAATGGTTTGCAGGCATCATCTAGGTAGTCATATTACCAAGTTCAGCAAGATGTATTTTGTCAGTGGAACTCCTTGGAAATTGAAAATTGTAAACTGCAAGCAAAAAAGCCAACCTCAGAGCACTCCTTTCATAAACTTCCCAAAACCTAAAGGTGGTAAATGGCTGTGTCACTGCACCAACTGATCCTTGCAGGGGAAGCATTGTCCAGCCCCCTTTGTGTCCACTCACCCATTTTCCAGCTGGTGAGGCTGGGCTCAGGCCAGAGGAGAGGCATCACATAACAGTGGAGCTAAATATTACAAGAGAAGCTTTGTTATCCTTTCTCCTATGCCCACAAAAGCTCTCCTTTCTGGTGAATATAAAAGAAATGCACTGCTGGGAGAGAGCTTGATGCAGATCAGCAGGGTCCTGCAGTAGCAACCTGGAAGTACTGGGAAGGGATTGGCAGAGAGGTTTGTGCCTTGGACCTGGATGGATCCAGGAGTGAAGCTGTACCTGCTGAGGTCTAACTGGGAATATCTGCAGCTCAGGCTGGCAGAAAGCCCTGAAGTAGAAATTGGGACTCTGTCTGGAAAAGAAAATGGGCAATTAAAGCTGCAGATTAAAACATCTCTTTCATGTTTCAGTTGGACCATACCTGATGACAGGTTGTGAGCCAACGAGGGAACTGCAAGGCAGTTTAAGGGGTTTGGGGGCCTGCAGGGAGTTTAGGGCCAACAACAGCATGGATGAGCTCCATGTGGGTGTAGGAGTGTGGCAGAAGCACCAGCAGAAAGCCCTGGCAGCTTGGCTGGAGAGTAAGACAAGTTTGCTTTCACCAAAGCATTTCCTACTGCGCTTGAGGTGAACTTAGGCAGGAGCTGATGAGGGCTGAAGAGATGCTGAACCACAACATGACCTTCCTGTGTGCATGAAAGGCCCAGCAACTGGCTTAAGATAAGCAATAAACACAGTAAGAGGGACATTATCAGTTTCTGTAACTCATTTCAGTGACTCCCCTACACCCCTGTGTATGGCTTTTTTGCACATGGAGTTTTGCAGCCTGTGCAAAGAGCATTGAGCACTGCAGAACTAGGGAGCTGTTTTATTTCTGAGTAATCCTGTTCCATTCAGACCCACAAAGCTGTCCCCTGTGGGGCACATGCTTCACCATCTTTGGGCACATGAGACATCTGGAGCAATTTCCAGGAGCTGGATACCTGTGCAAAGTGAACACAGGTTGTGCAATGTGTCTCCAGTCTCCCTCCTGGGAACAGCAGAACTACCTTAGTTAAAACTACCTTTAAAAATGTTGATTTTGAAAGACTCTCAGCAAAATCTGCTGTATTTTAAAAACAGAGACATACAGTGGAAATGTTTGGTAACCTGAGGCCCAGCATGGTCAGTGGTAGCCTCACTGCAAGGATGGGAGAAGACTGAAAATTTGTTTCATCCCTGAGTCCTGTGGGTCCTGCAACTCCTGCTCACAAGCCAAGAGAGCATTCAGTATCCCCAAACTGTTCTTGGGCAAATTTGTGTATTAAAGTGACATTTTGGTTGTCATTGAGCACAAGGACACCAGAATATCAATTAATCTGTGCATAGAAGAAGATTTTGCTGAGATGCGAATGTTTGGCTTTTGGTTTTGTTTGGGTTTTTTTTTTTTTTTTCTCTTTTGTTTGGTTTTAATGCCCAAACTTTAACTCTTGGATTGGAAAAATAAGCCAGTGATGTTCACTTAAAAAAAAAAAATCAAAATCTGCAGAGATAGAACCTTTAAAGTTGTACTTGGCCTCAGTTCTGTTCCAGACCCAGTAATCTTATCATTGATCGAGGCATTTTTAATGGGCCCTTTAAAAAATAAATAAATGAGAATTGGTAGTTCAATCAATGTACTATCTTTAATTCAATATTCATTCCAATTGATTTTCACTTCCAAGTTTCATTTTAGCATGAAGTAGGGCATTGTGTTAAGGAAGTTGAGGGGGAGCTTGTAGGTTTTGGCAGCTGGAATGAGTGGAAACTGTGGTTTTTAGATTAGAGGAAGGTGTGGGAACCAGTTCTTTAGCGAGCTGTTGGAGCAGCAGGGCTTGTGCACGCTGTTTGTGTGCTTGTTTTTGTCAGCCCTACAAGCTGCCAGGGGCAGAGCAGCAGGATGCAGAGGCACCAGTGGCTCCCACTGCAGCCCTGTGCTTGCCCTGCCACCAGCTCCCTTCACCACAGTGACTATACTGGGCCACCCCAACACCCCTGAGCTGCTCCCCAGGTGTCCCCTGCCCCCCTAGCAGAAGCACCATCAAATCCCCATGCCCACTTTAGCTGCTTGGGGGAAAGAAATTCCCTTTCCCAGCTGGGGCATCTCCATTTACAAGGCTGCCAAGCTCCTGAGGACTGCAGCTCTCCAGCAAACATATTTCCAGCTATTTTCTGTGGCTGCACTATATATTCTGTGGTTCAGTCTCATGAGATATGCAGGGCTTTCCATGGCAACCACAGAGGCAGCTTTCTTAAAGAAACAGTGAGTGACAGAAGAGGAGAACTTTACAGGCACGGAATCAACCCACTTAAGGACATCAAGGAAGGCCATCAAAACAAATCCAGGAATGCAGCTCTGTCCCCGTGGGGAGCAGAATTGTGGAAACAGTCACAGTCCTGGATGCACTATGGAACAAAGCAAAAAGAGCAGGAGGAGCAAAGAAAAACCCGTCCAGTTTCTGCCTCAAACTGTCTGTGCCTCTCCTTGCTGCACCCAGTTGAGCCTGTCCCAGTTCCCTCACCAACAGTCTGGGGTTGGTTTTCAAGCGCACTTACACTAATTTCCACAAAAACCCCCAAAAACCCGAAAACCAAAACACATACAAAAAAAGCAAACAAACAAAAAAAAAAAAAAAAAAAAAACAACCAAAAAAAAAAAAAAAGAAAAACCACACAAAACCCCAAGATTGTTTTCCTGTGCTTCACTGTCTGCCCAAACACACATCCACACCAGCATCTTGACCATGATCCCAGCTGGTCTCCATCTTCTTTTTCCCTCCATAGTCAATAATCATTTCTCAGTATCTCCTTCAGTACCTCAATCTTTTTATGCAGCTCTCTGAACTCCTCTCAGACACATCAAGAGCTGTCAGTTCATAATGGTCCATGCAGCACTTTGTGCTTTAATACCCCATTTTTTTACTGGGAAACCCTTTGGGAAGGCATCTTTTCACTTCAGGACTAGTGATAAAAGGAGGAAGCAACCAGTACTGAATTATTCTGCTAGCTGGTGTATGTGACAAAAATCATTACAGCTGTTACAAGGAATGTTGACAAATTAGAGGTAAATTTGGAAAATAATGGCAACACCAAGAGATCTAAAGGGACTAACTTAGGATCACTAGAATTTCTAAATACCCTCCCCAGGGTGTTTAGAAGGCTTCACTAGTTCAACAAAGGGTGTTAAAAAGGCTTCACTAGTTCAACAAAGCTGCAATGAGTACTCATAGAAGGAAAATACATGTTCAGGGTAGAGCTGGGGAAAAAAAAAACCAAAAAAAAACCAGATAAGCTGCAGAGGATATGTAGAATCAAAACCCAAAGAGAAACCTTACACCTTGACATGGTTCTCCATGCCTGACCACATGGCACAAAAAGCTGGAGTACCCAAACCAAAGGCTGCCACAGCTGCCCTCCTTTGGCACAATCACCCATGTCCTGTGAATTCTGAGCATGATCTAAAACAGTCTGCATTTTACCCCTGAGAATTAAACCTCAGGCTCTCACCAGGATGAGAAGCCAACATTTACATAGGGGCCAAACAATTACCCTCCCTGCATGTTTTCCCTTTAAAGCATGGGTGTGGTCATTTGAAAAAAAAAATATTATATTAAAAGAATGAAAATCATCTGTTTGATACCAGTCAGAGAATGCAGCCACTTGGTGCACCAAGTGCTACAACACAGTTTGGAAAACAAGCTACATGGTTTGCTTGGAGTCACATGGAAACAGAACAGGACTGGCAGCAGAGCTCTGACATCCAAGGTTCCAAATCTGAGACGTAACCACAAAACTCCCTTTCCTTCCTCCCACAGCCCTGCTTGTGCAGCTTCACTGGGGGAGGGGAAAAAGCCCTCAGTGCTCACCAACTGGAAAATTAACTCTAAAGTAGCAAAAGAAATCCTGTTTCCAAACTTATATGACAAAGACCTAAGGGAGGGAAGGGGTAAGTCTATAAACCCAGGTAATTTACAGTGTTCTGCTAACTGTAATCTTTAGAAGTGAATTACTCTCCAGATAGAATATGTATTCATTGTCACAAAATCGCTGGAGTGGGAACCACAATAAATTGTTGCAGCTCCTTTGAAGTCTGCCAAACTTCTGTGAGCTAGGCAGGACAAACTTTGGAAAACTCTCTCTTCATTTGAATATTAAGAGGACTAATAAAACAAAGAGGACATGGTAAGTTTTGGAAGCTTTTTTTTAGTTGCCAAGGGACAATTTGGATGTCAGCATGGTTTTTAATAGCTCTCTCCACTCCAGTCCTTTAGTTGTGCTTACAGAACCAGTTGCAAAGAGCATCTCCTGCTGCTTTGCAGATTAATTACCCAATGTTTGGGTGAAATGCTGTGTCAGTGCTGTTACTGCTTCCAGCAGCACCACTCTGCATTCACTGGATGCAAGTGGCCACACTGGGAGGGCCACAATTTCTTCTGCAAGACCTCCATGTTCCTCAAAGCCATGTCCCAGCCTCGGCTTCAGCAAGTGGGATTTCTCCATAGAGGTAGAGATCCAGCAAACATGAACTTAAGCAGCAAACACTGTGTGGTGATACAGCATTTCATGCACACTGACAGACTGGATATGAACCCTCAAAGGACGAATCCTGCCTGATTCAGTGTTGACATCCATCAAATCCTGCCTCACTACTCTTGTTACCCAGCTCAGCTGCCTACAGTGCTTTTGTTCCCCCACCTTCAATTTCCTGTGCAATTGGGCCCTATATAATGATCCTCATGGAATTTATTCAGCCACAGTGCCCAGAGACTGTAAAATGTTGAAGTAATGGCTGTCTTATGATCACAGAAGAATGCATGGATTCTCCATGGTGGTGGCTCCCTGCAGAGTGCCTGGCCATAGAAAGCAGGACTTTAGGGTCAGGAGTACCTGCTTCTCACTCCAGCCAGCAGTGGCTAATTGGTGGTTCCACAGCACACTGCAATTGGTGTCTTTTCCCACAGTCCTTGGGACAATGCTGTCCCGTCTCCAGAAGTCTGTATGAGTGCTTTTACAGGGGACAGTCATACCAAGTCCTCTCCTTGCCTGTTTTACTCAAAAGCCAGCCATCATCAGGCCCTACACTCAAGAGAAGTGATCTGTGGTTAGCTGGCATGTTCCCCTTCCTACAGCAGCCTCAAACTTCTTTTCACACTGATATCCTGTCAAGATCCTGGGATGCTGCAGCTCCACTTCTCCCTTGTCAGGGCATTATTTGAAAGAACAGCTTTGGTAGCATTGCCTCCTATGTATGTAATGAACCAGCTGGGGCATATGGATCACATTTCCAGGACAAGGAGGAGGAAAGCACAGAGCAAATCAGAATCAGGCTTTGCTTTCCTACCACCTTTTTAGCAGAAGTCTGGGAGAAAAGAGGAAGCAGTTGTGAGAACAGAGGTTCCCCTTTGTTACCATAGGAGTTTCCTGTAAGATGGTGTGTGCATTTTCCAAGGAATTTAGTTATTCACTCAACACTTATGCTGAGACTGTCCCACAGGGAAGAGAGATGAGAAAGGAACACTCATAGAAAATACATCCACACACAGGATACTTGTATTAATGCAAGGTTATAGCCCATTGCTGAAATGCAGATGGAAAAAAATTCACATCACTCTTATACAGCTCACTGAATTATTATATTCCGAAAAGGAGCATTACAGACAAGATGGAGCCAGGCTTCTCAGAGGTGTACTACACAGGGATAACAGGAGCTTGATCTAACTTTGAAGCTGACCTTGCTTTGAGAGACCTCCAGAGGTCTCTGACAACCCCAGTTACTCTATGGTTCTATGATAAAAAATGAAATGCACTCTATGTAGAATGTTTATTAGGAGGTAACAAGATTTTTAAAGATGCCTGATTTTTTTCAGCACTAAGCTTTTATTTGAAGTCATCAAATCTGCCTGAAATTGTCACCGATATTATCTCCATTTAGCTGAAAATTTCCCTGGTTTTCTTCAGAAGTCAAAATAAATAAGCCATCTCTGCATAAGAGCATAAGCTCATTAGAAATGCCCTGCTGTGTTAGATCTGTCATCCATCTATTCCACCAGTGACAGTCAGAGATGCTATTTCAAGAGAATACACAAGCCCAGATACTATTTGTGGTTAATTTCCCACACACTCCCCCAGCACTGACACTCAGAACAGAGATGTTCGAGTTCCCTCTGGGTGCTGCTCATGGCCTGTTTCACAGTCTCCTCTAGCAGCAGTGTCAGAAGTCTGGGACACCCCACCAAAGCAATTCTTTCCTTTTTTGAGCTTTGAAATTATCCTCTGCTGGTTTCAGTGGGTGTCAGGCAGTTCTGGTGTTGTGGGATCAGTAACTGCTCTGCATTTCCTCAAGACTCAGTCCTCATCATATCCCCCCTCCAGCTTTGTCTTCAGCCAGAAGAGCCTCAGCTTTTCTAGTTCCTTCTCATACAGTAGTTTCTCCAATCAGTAAGTTATGCTGGTCACTTTCCTTGCCATTTCCCTTAACCCTCATGCCCTTGAGATGCAGAAACTCAGATCATGCACCAGACTCAGGGCATGGAAGAACCAAAAACGTAACGGGAAAATGATTCTTTGACTGCAACAACCTTCCAGATGAGCTCCAGCGTTTTATTGGCATGCTTTGTTTCCGCTTAACATGCCCAGTCAAGAAATTCAGAGAGCTGTCACTTATGGCTGCAGGATCTCTTGACTGAGTTCTAACATCATCTTTTTTGATTTGTTACAAGAAGTCCACACAGGCATGTGAGAGCAAGAAAGCTCTGTGAGTAGGTGGTGTAAAATCAGGAGAACTAAAAATACTTAACTCATTTATAAATGATGAGCTAGTAATCTGGATAATTAAAAATAACTGCCTTAGGTCTGCAGTTAAAAAAAGTTTAGCTGCACATCCTTAATTCTGTCCAATGTCCATAAGAAAGATTGCCTGGTCATTAACTATAGTACTGCACATTACCTCTCAAGAAATACATTTGTTCAAGTACTGGAGCTTGGATTGTGTTTGTTTGCAGAACTGGACTCCATTCTATTTACATTTTCCTTAGAAAATTTTTTTTGTTTGGATTTCTTACACTCTTTAGAAGCAACTATATATTCATAGCACTTGCTATAAAGGTGCACTTGCTGTAAAGGTGCCTGAAGTATCAACATTAGTGTGACTTCTTACAGCAACATGTACCTGCTTATCTGGGCAAGAGAGATAATCCTGGCATACATTTCCCCCTTGTATGTTCAGCACATAAACATGATGGATCTATTTCTCCTACACAGTTTCCATAGATTGTTTGTCAAGAATTAAACCTGAAGAAGATATAACATACTCCTGAGATGCACAGATCCACTCCAGGGCTGAAAACAAAGAAGGATGTCCTTCTGGATTCAAAATTTTACTTTCCGAAAAATTCATAGAATTCAGAGAATCATAGAACAGTTTGTGTTGGAAGGGACCCTAGAGAGTACTTAGCTCCAAACCCCTGCCACAGGCAGGGACACCTCCCACTCAACCAGGTTGCTCAGAGACCTGTCCAAACTGGCCTTGAACACTTCCAGGGATGGAGCATCCACAACTTCTCTGGGCAATCTGTTCCAGTACCTCAACACCCTCAATTTCTTCCTAACATCTGATCTAAAGCTACTCTCCTTCCATTTGAAGCCATTACCAGTTATCACTACATGCCCTTATACAAAATTTCTCTTCACCTTACCTGTAGCCTGCCTTCCCTTCCATTCTCTTCCCTTGGAATGTCACAACAATGCCACCCTGAAGCCTTCTCTTTTCCAACCCAAAGAATCCAAATTCTCCCAGCCTCTCCTCACAGGAGAGGTGCTCTATCCCTCTAATCACCTTGGTGGCCTCCTCTGAGCTCTCTCCAAAAGATCAAAGTCCTTCCTGTGCTGAGAACCCCAGAACTGGATGCAGGACTTGAGTGGGTCCTGTGAGAGGAGAGGAGCTGAATCCCCTCCCTCCCCAGCTGCCCACGGGGCTTTGGATGCAGCCCAGGACATGTTTGGCTTTCCAGGCTGTGAGTGCACTTTGCCAAGTCATGTCCAGCATTTCTTCCACTGCACACCTAATCCTTTTTGAGAGGGCTGCTCTTGATATGTTCATCTCCCAGACCGTGTTGATACTGGGGGTATAGCACCTTGCACTTGGTCCTGTTAAATCTCCTGACATTCCCATGGGTCCACCCACTGATGGACAATAATCACAGCCTCCAAAACCGGCATCAGGAATGTACTGTGACTTTAAGAGTAGTACATTTGTAAGAAAAATGTAGGCAAACAACCAGATGATTAACTATTATGACAATGAATGTAGTGGAAAAAAAAAAAACCAGTAGGAACAACCTTACTGAGCAGCATTTGCAGCTAAACTCAATAGGTTTATGTCATCATTCAGATCCAGCAGCCTGCTGCTGGTTCAGATGTTTATTCTTAGTGTTTGGCAGCTGCTGAGTTCTGGGCTAGGGATTGTGCATTCTGAATTTTTTCAGTGACTTTTATTTTGTCATGGCCTAAAATTATGAAACATTTGCTCTGAAGAGCTCTTAAGAGCTTTTCACACTACTGCCTCTTTTATTGCCATAAAATGGGAACATACACAACCTAAGGCAAAATGCTGCTCTGTACTGGACAATGAATAAGTTACTGCAGAGAAAGCCATGTATGCAACTCATTTCAAAATCTTCCTCCAGGCTCTGAACACAAATTAAAATCTTTTTATACTGATTTATCAGCATGTAAATAGAACTGGAGATAGGTGAAGAGAAGGGTCATCCATCCTGGCATTCAAGTATATCTCAAGGGAGTGCTGGTGGAGCAAACCTGATGTTTGGGCTGCCACACCATGATGAACACACAGGAAACAATATGAAAATATAAAATTCCATGAACTTCAGCATCAATGACAACAGGCAGGTCTTTTATAAATGAATTTTGTTCTGCCTTTGAGCAAGTCTAGGTCACTCCTTCACTGGCAGCGTACTGGTGTGGCAACAGCATTTCCCTGGTGGTATCTCACATAACACAGCATCATTCAAACCCTGGGTGAAGAATCACTTGGTTCTGGGAGAGTCTAAACTCCCAGTCTGGGGATCCCCCTGTCCATCTCCTGAGCCAAACATTGAACAAATCCCTCCAAAATTCCATTGTTTAATGACATTCTCTTCACTTAATGAGACAGTTCTCTTTTTTCATCCACTGAATGGCTTTCACAGACATGCAAAATGCAAAGGATGATCCTCAAAATAGACCTATGGAGAAGGCACAGAGAGCCAGAGGAGTTAGGACCCTGCTGGCTGAGAGAGGCCACCTGTAAGTACTTAGCTCCTGCCTGAACTAGGATGTCCTCTCCTCTGCCTTTGAAATTACTATGGCCAGGCCTGCCTGTGCTGCTTTCACGGTTACTAGCTTTAAAAAAGATTATAATAACCAGATTATCATATTGACATCATAAACCCTGCTACATGTGAATTAAGTGCATCCATTTTCAAGCTGTGAGGTTATTTAATCAAAACCACCCAGGAGAGGAAATATTTAGGCGGTTTATGATGTCAGATCAAGACCTGGAGTGGCAGCAGTGGGTGCTGCTGCTGCCAAAGCAGTTGATGACCTGAAATAAGATGATGTTTATCCACAGCCAGCACTAAAATAAGTTGTTTAAAAGGGAAGTTTGTTTATAGCACAGTAGTATCTACACTTCTAAACATACTCCTTCTTCCAGGAGCCATCTGCTCTGTGATGAGCTGAGCTGCTTTAAAGCAGCTCAATGCATGGGTCATAGTGCTTGGGGAGAAGGAGCAGCCTGCTTGACCCTACTGTCCTTCCTTTCCTTTTCATTTAGCAAAATCCTAACATCAGACAGGAAAGTGAACTGCAGCTACCTTCTCAGAGGTGATGTGCTATAAGAATATTTTTTTTTTTACTCTCACAGTAAATTCCAAATGTCAGATGTTGCCAGTGGATGGAGATGTCAAAAAGGAGCAGGAATGGTCACATGGAAGGAGTTGCACATCCACCCTTGGTACTGGGAGAGAAATGGCATGAGGAGATGCAATCTGTGCTCCAGGATGACTTACAGATATCATACCCAGAGTCAGGGCAACCTTTGGAGCCTCCTACAGCTCAAGCAGAAAAGTTTTAGAAATGCTGTGGTACTTAGAGATCAAGGGACAGACAGTGGCACTACTGGAGTATGACACTTCATGGTGGAGACTTGGTCCTACCTCAGTGGTGTTTCCTGCCTCTTCTCTTGGTTTGAGGGAAAGCTCTGATGAGCTCAGCTTCACACACTTTTCTGAGTCTGTGCCTCCCTTGTTTGCACTACACTCTGTACATTTCTTATTTTGTGGTGTCCTTATCTGTGCAAGAACAAGATAGGAATCCTCTCCAGAGCCACAACTGCACCTTTCACCTTCAGCTTGTCTCTATACTTGGCCCCATTAGCTGTCAGTATGATATGACCACAGTCACCATAAGGGACACAGACCATCAGTCTTGTTTGTCTTTGCTGGGAGAAACATCTCTCGATCCATGGGCTGGCTACTGCTATAGTAAACAGTATAGAAAACAGCTTGGGCTCAATTTCCTTCCAGTTCATTCTGTTCTCATGATGAAAACTCTTCATGTCTTATGTTTTACACCAGTCTGTGCCTTGCCATTTGTGGGCATGCAAAAACAAGTGATGGTGTTGCACAAGACCATATCATATTCAGCTGTGGACACTGCTTTAGTTCATTTGGAAAATCATATACCACAATTGGCAAGACTGGTATTCCTTTGATTAAAAACAATGAGCTACATTTTGGTCTGACTCCTGTTTTGCTGAAGATGGGCAGATGTTAAATATAATGCATGTGATTATTAAATAGTGTTTCCTCTGTGTTCATGTGAGCACATGCATGTGGGGAACTGGCAAGTCTTCCTGCCTAAAAGACAAATGGAAAGCATTTGAGCTTGGGACAACACAAGAAGGACTTGGAAAACTGGATGGCTTTGTGAGTGAGAGGGAAGCTCTCTCTGCTGTGCTGTGAAGTGTGGCCAACCATCCTTGGGGAGACTTGTCACACACACAGAGGGAAAAACAATCCATCACTCATTGCCTCAGCCATAATTTTCATCTGAAAATTAACTTTCACCAAATAACTGCTGATGTTGTTCTGTATAACCAAACTGCAGAAACATAACCCTCAGAAGCCATGTCTGACACCAGGTGCTGCAGCAGATAAGCAAAATGCTGGTGGAGGATGCCCTGCATCTGCCTAGAAACCTTCCAGCCCCACTGCAGCTCTTCCTGGCAGCAGTAATGGCCAAAATAAATCATGCTGAGCATGAGGGAAAATTCACCAAGGTTGAGCAATACTCTGTGTTCATTCCACATCTGTCAGTGTCCTCAGCAGCCTACTGCAGTGCCTCTTGCTGTGAGAGAAGCAGGGCTTGGGTTACCTCTGCCCCAGGGCTGCTTTGCTGGTCAGGTGCTCTTAGACTGGCACCTCTATATAGGCAAAGTGAAATGACGTTGGGTTAATAAAAACTCTTCCTACTTTACCCTCAAAAGACAAGATCTTTCCAGCAGGAGTGTTTCTAACAGGGATCAGGAGAGCAGCATTGCTACAGCTGAACCTCTGCTCCCAGCCCCAGGGCGAGTGGGCAGCAGTGGCTGTGCTTCAGCTGGGGTAAAGCCACAGAGAAAATGTTAGAGCTGCGTCACGTCCCCCTCAGGCCAGCACAGCTGAGAGTAACCACTGCTGGGGTCTCTGGAGTTCCACTGAAATATGAGTCCCTGTCCTCCCAGCAAACAGAGGCTCTGCCTCTTCTGCTCTCCCTTTGCAGGCCACGGTGTTTCCTTGCTTGAAATAAAGTCCAGGACATTAGGGGGGCAAAGTACTCTGTAAAGATAGCCCTTGCTGCCTTCATTGCTCTGCACTTCCCAGGCCTGGGACATCATCAGAAAATACCAAATTGTGGAGCTGGACTTCAGTATTAAAGCATGACATTTTTAAAGAAACCAAATTCCTAAACTAAGCATTTAAAAAAATATCATGTTGCGTATATGAACCTATTCCACTGGACTGTGCCCTGTATTCAGAAAGCATATTTCCCCCCCCTCCCCTCTAATCTTACTGCAATCAATCCTTAAATTATACTGGACACCTTAATCACAGCATATAGCATAAATATCAACTCTGTTAATTCTTTCTGTGTGGTCCAACTTCACAGAAGCCTCACAGCAGTTATTATTATCATGTTCCACAGTATCCAATCACTTCTCATTGCATTCACACATCCAGAAACCTGTCTCCCCCAGATCTCTGCAATGTTGCCATGAGCCTGCAGTAAAAATACTGCACCCAACAGAAGAGAAAAGCAAAATATTTAGGTCAGCTCAGAATAAATCAAATAAGAATCTGTCTTGCAACCACATTAAAAAAATAATAATAATTCAGTTGAGGAAAAAAAGAAAAATGCTTACTGTGATGTGCTGCTTAGGGAAGTTGGTAATGCAGGTGTTTTGATGGAGAAACTGGGTCAAGTTTCTCTGAGACGTGGGCAAGGCCTCAGATGTTGTTTAGCATCACAGGAGTCTGTGGTACTTCCAGGCCCTATGGTGAGGAGGGGACACTGAGGCAGAGCTGTTTTCATGTGGGTGCAAAGGCAGACAGTGCTATCAGCTGAGAAAAAGGTTTACAGACCTTTAATTTGCATCTGTCCCTTCCCTGTCCCTGGGAAATCAGCTGCTGAGAACTGAGGTGAGCTGCCCTCCCAAAAGAACTAATTTGCATCTACTAAAGAGCAATAGAAAATGAAAGAGGCTTTCACTAATTCATTGTTTGGGTTTCATGTTTCACCTGTTTAATCAGAAAAGTACATTCAGCATGTAAAGCACCACAGGGCCCACAGTGAGATGAAACTCATTTTCTTCAGCCTGAACCCAGATATGTCCCAGGGCACAGACCAGGCAGGGCTGTTTCCCTACCAAGGGCACCTGCCTCTCCCCTGGTGAGAGACCATCATGAGACCATTTGGCAGCTGGGCCCATCCTCATGAACACAGGGCAGCAGTGAGAATCCATCCCTGCCATCTTCAGCCCACCCAGAAACCTTGAAGGGGAAGCTGGGTCACACTGAGAGCAGGAAAGGTGCCAGTGGTGCTTCCATTAGGCTGCACACCATGGCATGGCCAGAAAGAAAACACACTGGTTTCACACAAACACCCTCTTCTGCTTTTCTCCACTGTGACATCAGACTGCAGCAGCCCAGCCACTGGACCAGACCATGCACGAGCAGTGTGTCTCATCATGGCATGGGTGTTAAACGGGTCCACAGCACCAGTTCTTAAGAGAATGTGAGCTAGAGGACCCCAACTTCTGTACTGAGACTCCAAAAGATGGAGAAGCAAACTGGCTGCCAGTTGTACCAAAGATCCCTCATGTTTTGCCACTGCTGCTACCCATGCAGTCTGCCTTGTCCAGCCCATGTCAGGTGGCAATTGAAGGAGCTGCTCTTGCTTCAGCAGCCTCTCCATTCACAACTCACTGACACAGCTCTGCTTCTTGTGATGAAACATTTCCAGACAAAAGGTCCTTCTTGACTCAACCCTCCTGACAGGAAAACAGAAGTAAGATCCTTCCCCATGCGTGTGACACATGATTCACCTTCACAGATCTCTTTCCCAGAATAAGGAGAAAAAAAAAAGAAAAGGGAAAAATAAAAGGAAGTACAAAGTACAGCCAGAAGAAAACAGCAGAAAAACAAGCAGGCTCTGAAGTCATTAAAAAAAACCCCTTCTACAGACAGCTCCTGCAAATCTACAATAACATCACTGAGATTATCATGAAGAGGTCTTGGAAATAAGACAGCAGTGTGATGTGGTGTGAGTTAGTGTTTGCAAGAGGACAGCAAATCCAGGACAGCATCCAGGAAACTGCTATTAGTGTGGGATCTGTCAGGCCACATTAACACTGCAAACATCTTAGTGACCTGCAAAAAGCATTTGAGAGAGAAGGTAAATGAATTTCCGAGCTTTGTGTCCTTGCTGTTTATATCCTGCTAGTCACTGAGTCAAACTCAGCTGAACAGCTCTGCCAAGCCCCAGCTGCCTCCCTGCAGCCTTTGTGTGAGCAGCAGTCACAGGGAGCCACATCTCCCAGCCCTACTGCCAGCAGTACATTAAAACTCTGCCCTTGGTTTAGCCAGGTGTTTATCTGGAAAGGAAGGGTGGGAGTCATCTGAACACGTGAAGGTAAATAAAATACAGATAATATAAATAAATATTTATTTTTATATTTATATCTTTTTCCTCATATATATATATATATATATATATATATATATATATGAAATAAAAGTGCATCCCAGACCATCACTGAGTCTCCTCTAGAAATGAAATGAGAGGAAGCAGCACTTGGAGGCAATAATCTGCCCACCTTGGAGCAGGCAGCAGATCTAGGGAAACTTGGAGGGCTGATATCTCCCCAGTGGCAATGCAGGGAGGCCACCTGATGAGCCCAGGTGCAGATGTCAGAAAGGAGGTGGCTATTTCCATCCCCACATGCTGGCACATGCTGTAATATAGCTAGTCTGTGAGACCACTGACACCCACATCCAGGTTTGGGGTTTCCCTGAATGAAGCCAATGACCAGATTTCCATTTAAATCAAAGACACCAAAGAATTGGGGAAATTGTAACATGTTTCCCAGCTGGTCAGATCTGGTTTGTTTTCATAATTTCCTAATTTTCTGGATTAGCATTTCCATTATTTAATTTCCTGAAGCCATGGGGTTTGCTCCCCCTTATGGAGGCTGGCATGGGTGGGCCACCTGTTCAAAATCTGACATGAAAACAACCTGGAGGACAGGAACAACAGTGGAAAGAAAAGACTGCTCAGAAAAAACAGCCAAACAAAACTGCCTTGGCAGCCTCACACTTGTATTTGCAAAGATCAATTCCCTGGTCAGTTCCAGAATACTCAATATGTGGAAAGGGTCCTTTTTATCCCATACCAGAATTAAGCCCAAGTAAATGCCAGCTTATGTCAGGTCCTCCCTCCTTACTCCCTCTCTGAGGATCCCATACTGAATGAACTGGCCCCACCTCCTCTCCAACTGTGATTTTTGGAAATCCCAGCAAGACAGGAAAGAAAAGACCTCTGGTAGATTTACAAAGCAGAATATGTTGCATTTATGTCCATGAGAAGAACTGCTCACTAGACACCAGTTCTGCTCACAGGAAGAGACAACAGCTTTTCTTCTAATGCCACCCCCATGTGGTTTGCACTGAAATCCCAAAGCCTCCTCCTCCAGCAGCTGAGCAGACAAACCCCAGCCCAGCCACTTTCTCTCTCTGCATTTCAGTTTTCCTCTTAGCAGAGGAGATAATAAAATTAGCCAGCACTCAGGAATGCTGTAGCTTTAATTCATTAATATCCATAAGTAGCTTAGAGCTCCTCAGCTGCAGGGGGCTCTGGGAATGCCAGTGGAAATGCTTTGCATCTTGTTGCTGTACTTCAACTTTCCAAATCTCCCTATTGCATCCACCGATTCCAATAATTTGAGCTCTGAATTTTCTGACTTGGCAAATTCGAATCAGCTTTTCTCAATGGTTCTGTGAGTAAAAATGTGCTCTTTGTCAGAGAGAGGAAACGGGGAGCAGCACTGGGCTCTCTGTATGCTGCGTGAGTCAGCCACAGTTGTGCACCTGCTGTGACTTACAGTCTGAATGCATTGACTGCACTCCGAGATGCTGGTGTTGCAAACAGATGGATTTTGTAAATCCTGTTAATGTTTCTATGTGTAAGAGCTTCCCAGCAGAAAAGGATCATGTCCACGTGAGTATCAGATCCACTTACCCTTGTAGATTTTAGAATAGTAGATTCATTTTACTCAGGCTGGAGATATAAAATAGATTTATCATAGAATGGGCACCTGGTTGTGTTTGTGAGAATGGTGGCTTTCAGGAAATTAATTTTAAATTAGCTGCTCTAAGCTGTAAGAGGAGAAATGTGTGCCTCTACACACACCAGCTCTGGAGAGCTCAGTTCCACCATACTCCAGCAAAATACCCAGCCTGGAGATAATATTGGGGCGGTGCATGCAAATGGCTTGTTCTGCTCTCTCTCAATCACAGCGTTTTATTCAAAAAAAGTTACTGGAATGTTTTGTTCTCATAAGGTTTAAGCAGCTTAGGCAGGGAAAATTGCATAACCCATTTTCTAAGTCTCAGACTTCGACATGTACTGAGCTCCTTTTGCTTTGTTCATGTGCCTTTTGCATGGGATGGGACTAGAGAAGGAAACAAGGAAACTGAACTGGATAAGAAGGGAAAAGGAGTTCTGGGAGTTGCTGCTGTAAATTCAGGAGCAAGGGAAGTGGGAGGCAGCATAAGCACAGCCTCTGTACACACAAAATTGCCAAAATCATTATATTCTCCAAGGCAGGGAGGCTGCAATGGGCAGGGCACACATGTGCCACACACCTGCTTGTGCATGCCATCACCTTCCAAGGGCACTGGCTGCTCTGGATTGACCAAATAGAGCAAAACAAGGGGGCGGGGGGAAAGTGGTGAAGGTTAACATGCTTCAGCAGCACAGCAGAATGCTCTTTGCCACCCCTGGAAGCAGCCTCTCTTGGCTGCCTCAGTGATGGGTTTAAACATGGCTGTGGTTTGGGAGGAGGAGGCAACTGCTAAAAAACTTGTCATTTTGTTATGTTTGTGAAGGGACCCTAACACCAGGAGGGGCTGGGGTGCTGGGGCAGGGATGTGGCAGTGCAGCTACAACCCCCCCACCGGAGCTCAGGGACCGGCAGAAGGTCCACTTAGGAGCTGGTGTCCAGGAGCTGTACCCAGCTCTCAGACCTGCCTGTGTTTAGGACACCATGGCACTGAACTTCCCTGAACTGCTGGCATCGTCAGTAATGGAATGCTAAAAACCCTCTGCAGGCTGTAAAACCCTCACTGCTGTTACCGGAATTTATTATGTGGGCAATTAACATAGGCAATCCCATTTCCACTGGTGGGATTTATCTGAGTAAATCTCACATGTGTTATTCTTCTACAAAAACAAGCCATCAACTTTTTGGCTTGGCCTAAGTTTCCAAAGATAAATGTCTCCCCTCATTCATTACTAACTACACAGCTTGTGGCCATGTGGCGTGAGTATAAACAAGCTGAACAAATGTCTGGTATGGGAAGGAATGAAATGTTAATGCAAAAAATTGATTCAAAGATCTCTTTGCAGGCAGTGAGATGGGTATTTCATTGCCAGGTCTGACTATGTAATATAGTAACTGTGTGATTAGCACTTAATGACCAGAGTTTGTTTCTTTTCCTTCCCAATCATTAAAGCCGTGTTGATTTGCTCAGAACATATTGATAGTTTCTGAATATATAGGCAAGCAAATCAGAAACCACAACAGCCTGCTCAGGCTGTGTTTATTTCTCTGCACTGACACACGGCAGACCTTGGCAGATAAGGAGGTCCCCACCTGGGCAGGGCAGAGGACAAGGGAAAAGGGGATGAGTCAGTTCCTGAGCTCTCAGTGCTCAGAAATACCAAGTCACAAGACCACATCCATCCAGAGAAAGATGACTGGGGTTCTGCTGCTGTTAAATCTTGGGATCAGCATCCCACACAGCTGCTGAGTACACAGACAGCCCCCCTTGCTGTGCACAGCTCACAGCCCTGAGCACAAACATTGACTTCATGAGCCTGCAAATCCTCACCTGCACAAGACCCAAAGCACTTCTCCTTCCCTTCTTGGCCACAAAAGTCTTGGCTTCCAAGGTGGTTTCCTGCTTCCCTCCCCCATTACTTTCTGCAGCCTTTCAGAGATTCCAAGGCAAGGCTGCCCTTCATGCAGAGCACCCAGTGTGTCTCTGCACCACATGTCCATATGCATTTTAGCTCAGCTACTGCTGTTATTTGGCTTTTGATGACATCTGTAGCATTTCCCAGTCCTGGGAGATCTGATCCTTCACTGCCACTCAGGCTGCTACAAGTGGTGGCTCTTGAGGTACCATGGCTGGGATTTCCAAAGGTATTTAAGAGGGGTATTTAAGGGCCTACCTCCTAAAGTTTTACAGGAAGAAAGGATGGCTAATTCCTTTAGTTATGACTAGTTCTAAGAAAAGAGGCTCTCTACCCACAGTGTGCAGCAAGGACTCTCTCATGCATGCTGTGAACTGACCTGTGTGAGCACATTCATGTCCCTGCTCATCATTTGGCCCAAGGCAAGATGTATGGAGGCTTTGTGCCAAAATCTCTGCAGAGATTCTTTGTGTTCTGTGGGAGAAAAATCCCAAAACAGAAGAAGCTACACTTAGGGAGAAACATTCATCTGGCATTCAAGAGAAATGCAAAGATGCATCTCAAGTCAGTTTCCATCTGCTAGTGATGATCCCAAGCTCCGTTACTGGAAGCAAAACCCAACCAGCTAATTCATCCCTATTGCCTGCTATGCCAGAGCAGAGCAGAAAGCCTGTTTCCCAGCCAGGTCTGTGTTACCAGGCAGACTGTCTGCCTGACTGATGGACTTCATTATGAACAGGAACTGTGCCAGGGCTTTGACTCTGCAGGTACGTGATGAGCACAGCATGAGGGAGGGTGGCATGGTCGAAGGGATCAACATCGCTCCGGGTGTCTCCTTGCTCAGGGATGCTCCTGCTAATGTGCAGGGATGGACAAGGCAGACCCCACCATATCAGTTAGGAACAGTGTTGTCATGTAGCCTAGATGTAAAAAAATATGCTTGGGCAAAAGGAAAAACCTAAAGGAAAGCCTTGTACTGGTAAACAAAACAAGCCAGGACACTTTGCATCTTCTTAAGGGCAAGTGAAGTGATGCATCTCTCACCACTGAACTCTGCACTCTCAAACCAGAACAGATTCATCTTTACTACCTGCTGGCCCTGCTGTCCTCCCAGCTGTGCCACAGAATCTGTGGCAACAGTGGTTGGGATGGTAAAAATCTTCAAGGCAATAATAATTGGGGAGAGGGTCTCCAGCCCATGCCCAGGCCCTCTTTATCTCACTAGCCTATGTATAGCCAAAGGGCCTGACTCAGGAGTCAAGTCCTTTGGACTAGGAAGTCCAAAGCTGGCTTTTCTCAATGCTCTGGGTTGTGCTGAGGCTGTGAGTCTAAACTGGGAATTCCCAAAGGGACTTGAATTCCCCTGCAATTAGTAAGGGAGCTGAGACCACGTACTGTCCCACTTACAGCCCACTCCCACTGGACAGGCAGTGGGCCCAGATGGCTGGTTTTGATATGAAACATGTTTCCCCTATTTTTGTCACTCCTTCCCTGCTGCTCACATGTTCACTTCACCCAGCTGTGGCTCCCTCCTTTCTGCAGCCTGGCTGTGGCCCTGTCTGCCCATGACTCACAGCAGAGCCCTAAATGCAGGGCTCAATACCTGAGTGCAAGCCACACACCCCACAGAGCAGTATCAAACAGTAACACAGAGCTGGGGACATGGCAAAGGAAATGGATAGAAAACTCCCTAAATCCAGCTTCAAAAAACTGGAAAATAACTCACTAAAATCACTTTATTTCTGGGTTTGTATTTCCGATTGATACTGTTGTAGGTGGACATGTAAAAAATTGTAGGTGTCCTACTGAATTAAATTTTGAGGTTTCTGGTGATGTCATGTTGCATTATAAATAGTGTCTGCCTAAAGCAGTTGAATTCATTCTTATAATGCTTGGTTTTCCCTCCTTAAAGTCATGGTGCCAAGTCCAGTAAATTGGTAGAAGAACTCCCACTCACTTCAGTAAATTTTGGATCAGATCCTGCAGGATTAGCCCACATGAGCTTTGCAGAGCAGGGACTTGCACACAGCAGTGACAGATTGATGAGACCATTTCTGGGACCGAGCATTTGCCGACAGGGGTTAAGTTTCCATGGCCAAGCACTAACAGACTTATGCCATCATTTTAATGGCCTCTGCATCCATTATGCTGAAAGTGAAATGAGCACATCTGGGTGCCTGGACATGAGAATGATTAATAAAGGGGAAAATAAAAAGAATACTGAGCAGGTAAAGTAAAGAGAATGGGACAGTTCTTCAAAGAGTTTTGAACAAATATGGGGGGTTTGTGGACCTGATGAGTGGCGTGTGCTCTTGCACAAATGTCCTACACTGACAAAAGAGCCCAGGGCTTGATTCCCAGCTGAAGGCTGCTGTCAAAGCTGTACAGAAATGCAGTCCTGCTCACTTTGATAGGAGCTCCCTGTGTACACCAGAGAGCACAGTGGGAGCAGTAGGGCCCAGGTAGAAACTCATAACGTGAGGAAATTGGGAGTTAAGTCTAACAACTGGCTGCATGTACAGAGAGGGTTTAAATAAACATGCTCCAGTGCGGGGACAGGCAATATGTTTGGAAATCTAGACAGACTCTCTCTGTCGTCTGTGTTTTGTTTCTGAGTCCAGCGCTATGATAATGAATAAGCTGTTTGCTCTTTCAGCTGCATACCACATGATAGCTAGTTTCCATCCAAAAGCTTTGGCCCCTGCTTGTAAATTGATCCTGTAAAGTTAACTCCTTTGTTCAAGAGGTTAAGTATGTGATGTATCAATCGGGCTTTTTATGGAAAAGCCCCAGAGCAATACATTTACTGAGCCATATATGTATTGCAGGACAATATGCAGTAAAGATATGTGGAAGAGCAAAGATGGATCATACAAAAAAAAAGTAGGCTCCAGTTCAAGAAAGTATCAGCTCAGAACAGAAGAGAATTTAAGCATATGCCTAACTCCCACTGAAATACGGCTTCTAATCACATGTTTCAGGTCAAGAGTGTAGTTAATGCTCACCCCAATAGGAAGGGATGTAGACATATGCTTAAAACTTCTGAACTGGGGCATGGATAACAAAAAGGCCTCTGGAGTCTGGACTGACCAGACCAGGAATCAAATTTCCACCCAGTCTCTACCAAACACACCAGGGAGACCCACAAGGAGAAAAAAAGGTTGGAAGAAAAGAGCAATATCACCTGGAGACACTACAGAAGGTCAGAAATACAAGCTCAGTTTGATTCTAACCAGAAAATATGGCAATGGCACATCCCTGAGATACAGCAGCACAGCCAGGAAATGAAGACACATTGGCCTTCACCACTCCTACATGGACACCTTGCTTAGAGAAAAGTGGATGCTGAGGATACCAGCCCTGGACTCCCAAGATCTATTAGTTCTTTTGGCTCATGCCTTGGGCATGACCTTGGGCCACATCTCCCTCACAATAAGGTGGCTCTTCTTTCTGTCCCAACCTCCCATGGTTGGGGAGAGTAGAGAACCAGGAAATGCTCTCAGCATTGGGCCATGGCCATGGCCACAGAAATCCCTTTAGTAGATGGAAACGTTCCTACATTCTGGTTGCTGTAACCATAAAAATATTCCAGGGAGCAAAAAGGGCTTCTGTAAAAGTAGTTTTGCCACCATGGGGAATTCAAAGTGAACCCTGAGGGAAAAAGGAATTTTTCTCCCAGGAAACAGGACTGTCTTCATATTGTCTTCTTCAGTGAAATTGACATTGCCTAGGAAGGATGACATCTCCTCTAACATCTTAATCCCTGCCACCTACCCTGCTGGCAGGGGGATCATATGCATCTTTGGCAACAGGCAACTGGCATTTTCAAAGCATGTTAAATTCCTCCCTTCTGCTGCAGTGCATCGGGACACAGAACGTACTGGCAGCCTTGCTCAGTGTTATCATTTTATTAGAAACTCCTGAAGGAGCATATTTCTCTTATCCCTTCAGTTTTTTGTTATTTCTTTCTGGTAGCAAGAACCAACAGCCAGTGAGGTACTTTCCAGAAGGCCATCAATCCCTTTAAATTCCTCTGCAGCGTTGTGAAATAAGAGAATCCGAAACCCAACCCCACCGTTGTGACAATGCAAAGGTACTTTCAATATTTCTCTTTACTGGGTGTCTGTGTGTGAGTGTGTTTAACCTTCATCTGTTTAATAAGGAGGTTTATTTTTCCATTGTAAATGGGAGTAATGGGAAAAGTGTTCTTGATTTCCCTGTCTTATTCCAGTTCCTGCTCCAAGGGGGAGCATCCCATCAGCTGTGCTGTTAAACACCTAAAGTACTTTTCCTCCTCAGGAACCCTGGAATAAGCAATTCCTATAGATGCCCCAGCAAAGTCTGGAACAGCACTGGCTCAAAGAGTTTGTGGGGATTCCAGGACTACAGTCAGCATCTCATCTGACCTAAACTGGTAGAGCTCTGCTGTGTTCCTCAGAGCTCTGCCAGCTCATACCAGGTGGGGATCTGGCCCTCAGCCCCTATTAATTGTCACATGCACTCAGAGATGAAAAATACGTTTATCACAAAGTAGGGAGGAACCTGCAGGGGCTGCCAAAAGGAAAGGGGCTCACTCAGCTCACTTAGCTCAGCTCAGCTCAGAGGGGCATTGCCTCAGTAGCACTGGGCACAGCTCTGCCAGGAGCAGGGAGGCTCTCCCTGATGCTAACCAGCAGTGACAGAGAGAGACCAGACAGTGCTTTGGAGTTCCTCCCTGCCCTATTTTTCTGATGTCTGTTATTTAACAAGGAATCAAGTCTCCCCTGTTGGTACAAAATACAGCAGCCAAGGCCGGGCAATGTCTTGCAGGAGCAGGGACTCAAAGGGTTATGTGGCTCTGTTCAGGCAGGATTTTGAGGACAAATTTGGGCTTCTGGGGATTGGAGATATGGAGGGGGGGAACTGGGAGCTCCCAGTAGAATAGGGCTACATGCAGTGATGGTGGTGGATGAATTCAGAGCAGCTGACTTTCCCTGGGTGTTTCTCTGCCTGATTTGAGAGGTTTCATAGGGATTAGGGAAGGATTTGTCAGGCTGTGGTGCCAAACCAGTGTTTATCCACAGAAGCCTTTTGATTTTTTTAATTGTGTCATAGATCTCTGGCTGGCATCTCTCTCCAAACCTGGCCAGTCAGTGGAAATGGAAGATTTATACCCAGCCTTTGTTTTTGGACTGGAAGTAGGCAAAAGGAGGGCTGAGCTTTCTTTTGTCTGGCTTTAAAAAGATACCTCCTCCTCTTCATCTGCTTCCAGCTCATCCTCCTGGCTGGCAGACATGGAAACACTCCTGCCAGAGCTATGAAGGGATGGGGGAGGCAACAATGGCCCCCTTAGTGTGAGAGCATCAATAATAACACAAGGCCCCCTCAGATGCACACAAGTCTTTCTGTTGACTGCTGTGGGAGTTGCCTGCATATTTTAGGAGACAATTAGGCTGGTGCTGTGTGCACTGCCTATTCACTTCTCATCTCCAACCCTGGGGAGCAGGAGGAATGATTTATTAGGGAGAAAGACTTAATGTCTTCTAGCTTTGGTCAGCTGTGATGTGAAAATAGCCTCAACTGAAGCCAATTAGTATCAAACCCTAATTAAAAACATAGTCTTTGGTTTGCTCACAGACAGCTACTGCACTGGAGCACAATCTTGCAGGGGAAGGACAGGGAAGGTGTGAGAGGAGATGGGGAGTGGTGGGAAAAGGCAGGAGCTCCCACTCATGAGGAAGGCAAGCGTGGGCAGCACTTGGGAGCACTCAGCCCCTTGCAGAGAGCTGCCTGGCAATGGTAGAGTCTCCATCCTGCTCTGCTGGGGCTGTGCAGTGACCTGAAAAGCTCAAGAGAGGTGGTTTGCATTGGCTGGTGCATATCCAGACAGTTCAGGAGAGACCTGCACTGCTCTCCATGACAAATCCTCAATAATCCTCCAAAAGCAGAAACAAAAACTAAACAAGTGATGCAGCCTGAGCTTGCAAACAGGCGCGGGCGGCATTGTTTGATCTTTGGTCCCTGCCCAAATGGGGCTGGCTAAACCCCAGCACTCCCACGAGGTCTGCACCAGCAGAAAGCCCAGGTTTTCACAGTTGCTGGGATAAGCTGCTCACCCCTTGGCTGTGGCATTGCCTGCCAGCCCTCATGTCCCTGCTTCTGCCCCAAAACAAAGTGTGGAGCCCAACATTAGCCCTCTCACTGAAAATATGCTTGTGCTGCCCTTGTGCCTGGTCCTCTCTCAGGTTCATTTAGTGACGCTGACTGAATCCATTTCAGGGAGGATGTTTTGTGCCTTTACACTAAAATGGGCCTTCTTTTGGATGTCCCACTTCAAGTTAGAGGCTGCAGAATGGGATACTGTGTGTGGGTGCTGGGGAAGCTCCTGTGAGGCTGGATGAAGTCTCCAATTCCCATTAGCCCTGTGGTGGGTGCTCCCCATACCCACCTGCAAGCAACACCCTGCCAGGTCTCCTCACTACATCTGGTGCTCCAGGGGACCCAGCAGCTGCACCTCTGAAAACAAATTAAACATGCCCAGGCCCCTTCTCTGTCACTGAGGCCAACCAGCTCAGAATAGCCTGCAGCTGTACTTCTGAGCTTTTTTGCTCTCCAGAACAGTGTAACCTCTTCCAAGTTTCCTGCTGGGAGAGGTGGCTGACCCATGCTGCTTCCTGAACTTGCGCTGGAGACTTTTCTAACGGCGCAGACAATTTCCAGTGCTTTTAAAATGGGAAAATCTCATAGCAGTATTTAATTTATCAGTCAAAATAGAGATTAGATGTTTTCAGTATCTTCAGGTTAATAGGACTTCTGTGACTCAAAGGGCTATTCCAAAATGCCAATGGTGTGGGAGAATTTTTTAGAGCTGCTGTTCTGGGAAAAGCAATCTCTGCTTGAGCTGAAGCCATGACTGCTCTGAGCATGAGTCTATTCAGCAAGTTCACATCTGCCACATCTGCTGCAGCCAGGGGGCTGGGGGGTTTCCTGGTGCACGTCTGCCCATCTGCTGAGCACCCACCTGCATCCCCCAGCACTGCTGCTCCCCAGCTCCCTGCCCAGCCTGGCTTCCTAATGCCAGGGAAGGAGCTGCAGGTGTTTCCAGGCAAGCCCTGCTGGGATGCTGAGCAGTGCCTGGGATCCCACAGCACTGACAGCGAGGGGATGTGCCCATGGCCCTGCTGATGGCCCTGCTGTCCCCTGCCACACCACCCACTTCTCCACTGCCTTCAGGCTCACCCACACGTGGGACCTGTGAGCAGCCTGAACAACAAGCCAGAGCAAAGCTGGCCTACAAACAATACTCATTGCTTCTTATACTAGAAAACAGGCTATTCTGAACATGAAAATTTGTATCTGGAGTCTGCTCCCTGGGCTTATTTAGAGCTTTATTAAAGTTATATTATTTCACTTAAGCACCATACGCCTCATCACAGTTCAGTAAATCAGATGACACATGGCAGCCAAGTAAACCAAGCATATTTCAGCATTGTACAGTGCATGGCAACACATGCAGCAATGTATATGGGGGTAAGAGGAATCTTGGTGATGACTTGGTACTAAAGCATGTGATCCCCACTCAGTTCTGATAAGATTTCTATATAAAGAAGAGGTTTCCTGTCCTAGTTTCATCTGGGATAGAGTAATTTTTCTTCTCAGGAGCTGGTGCAGTGCTGCGTTTCAGATTCAGTAGGAGAATAACTTTGATAACACACTGATGTTGTGGTTGGTGCTGAGCAGTGCTTTCCCTGAGCCAAGGGCTTCTCAGTGTCTTGGCTCTGCCAGTGAGCAGCTGCACCAGAACCCAGGGGGGAGTATGGCCAGGACAGGTGACCTGGACAGGCCAAAGGGATATTCCACACCCTGGAGTGTCAGGCTCAGAGCACAAGCTGGAGGGAGCTGGCTGAAAGAGGGCTGATCACTGCTCAGGGATGGGCTGGGCTTGGTCAGTGGGTGGTGAGCAATTGTACTGGGCATCCACTTGTCTTTCTTGGGTTCTATTCCCTCTCCCTCTTTTTTTTATCTCTCCTCTCATTACTATTTTAATTTTTAAAAATTTTACTTTGATTATTATACTGCTCTTATCACAACCCATGGGTTTTATCATTTTCTGATTCTCCTCCCCATCCCACTAGGGGTGGGGCAGTGAGTGAGCAGCTTAGTTGCTGTCTAGGGTTAAGCCATGGACACTTTCTTATCTGAGGATTCAATAAAAATTGGGTTTCTGTTCCTAAGAGGAACTGATGTACGCTATCAGCTGTCCAATCTATTCTGAGGCGTCCTCAGGTTCCCCTCCCATGGCTATGAATCACTTCCCCAGAATTTATGTGCAGATATTTAAAATGCATGCCTGGAGTATTTTAAAAACAGAGCTAATTGCCAGTTTTGAGCTCCTTTTGCACAGTCCTATCAAGAAGATTTTGAAGATTAACTGTTTTATTAGACAGGCAGGATTAGATCTTCAGCTGTATAAACTAGGACAGTCTCACTTTCAAATTCCCACATATGATCTTTATCTCACTTGTGCATATGTCTTCAGCCTCAGGCTACACTCACTTCTTCTGCATCCTGTGAGAAACCCAGTGGGTGGAATAACCTGTTATATATCCTAGGTGGGGAAGATGCTGTTGTAGCACCTGCCCTAGAGCCCACAGAAGGCAGAAAAAAGCTGCACTTAGATTTTAGGATCAGGCCTAAGCCTGGCACAAGCAAAGCACTGCATAAATGAGTAATTTACTTCCACTATGTGCCTCATTTTCAGTGACCCTCCAGCGAGACTCAGAACTGAGATTTTCCAGAGACTGATTTGGTGTTATGGTGAAGAGCACAGAAGTGTTAAATCAGAGCCTGGCTGGGGTTGTTTCATTTGCAGAAAATGGAACAGGGGTTGCACTGAGGGATGCTGCTGCACACCTTCCAGGGGCAGATGCTCTCACTGCCACTCAGTCCACCACATGCCAGATCCAAAGTTTTCAGATGCTGCAGTTAACCTGCCACATTCCCTATGGAAAAGCCCTTCACAACTTATAGGAAATTCCATCCTTGTTAATGCCTATTTTGGGGCTTTTTAATAATTTTAATTCTAACAGGAAATTGCATATAAAATGCTGTAGAATAGACAGGAAATCTGCTGAATTTCAGGGGGTAGTTCTGATTTCTTCTACAGTTCCCTGTCCTTGAAGATCCTCATGATTTCACCAATGTTGAATTCTGCAGGACTTTTCCACAGAGGAAATCTGTCATTTATTTTCTTTACAGTTTCAACTGAGCAAATACAGACAAAATAAAGTTTACTGTGGCACAAGGGAGGCTTGAATCTGAAGTCACTTTTCAACAAATACCTGGAGCTGTGAGTGATATCTCATGCCCAACAGCTGAGTATGTTATTTGAAAAATCCTGTTACAGGAGCAAATGAGAAGAGGAAAATATCTTGCTCAAAGCTTTTCACTTTTCCAAAGTTTCTTTTTTTTTTTCATTTCTTCCTCTATCTGCCTTGATTTTAAGAGACTGACTCACAAAAAGTGTGCTTTTCTTAGTCAAGAGAGAGCTGTATCCTCAGAATTATCACATCTAGTCCAAACTGAATCTTGATCCATGTGTTTCCTCAAGCTCCAGACTGCTTGAGACTCAGGGCTGTGATTCAGGTGCATCTTCCAAGATTAATTACACCTGGGTTTCCTTGAAGCTTCAGAGACCCAAAAGGCTGCAGAGAGACCAGCAGAGATTTGATTTTTAAATGAAGGAAGACCCACTGGTGCACATACATCTTTATATACCCAGTTTGTATATGCAAGAACAGGATGACTTTTTTTGTATATTTGTATATGCCTTTGTCTAATTGGAAAACTAATTATCCAGGTACAGATTTATAAATAGAATAGAGAAAGAGGGCTGAAAAGAGGCAGAAGAGCAGATTATCAATTTCATCCTACCCAGTCTATGCTCTTCCATCCCAAGCACCTACAGAGCCTTCTTCCCTGTGTGGGGCTCCATCCACTCCTGCCATTCAGGCACATTATCAGGCACACACAGCTGTTGCTTTAGAATAATGAATCATTAAGTTTGGAAAAGACATTTAAGATCATGAGGTCCAACCATCAACCTAGAACCACTGACATGTTCATGATTAAATCATGTCCTTAAGTGCCATATCCACACCTTTTGAACACTTCCAGTGATGGTGACTTCACCACTTCCATCAGCAGTCTGTTCCAATGCTTTACAACCCTCTCTCTGAAAAGTTTTTTACCAATATCTAATTAAATCTCTCCTGGTGTTACTGGGGGCCATTAGCTCTCATCCTTATATTGCTGTGTTAAACCAGGCCAAACACCTATGTGCTATCTGGATGCATCCAGATAGCAGGAAATTGACATTTGAGCCATACTATCAAAGCTGATTGAAAATGATAAATAACATAAAAATCAAGAGGAGATTTTAGGCTTTGCTTTATCATGGCCGTGCAGGGAACCCTCCACAAAATGCATGTTTCGATTCAGTGCCCTGGAAATCTCTCATCTGCAGCTAATATTTCCTTTCCAATTATTGCTGTGATTGGATAAAATATATTTTAATAACTTTGTGCTAATAGCTCTAGCTAGAGAGAGAGAGGTATTTCCACAGTACTGCAAGACCATTACATTTATTTGCACAATTCACTTAACTCTGGTCCATGATATTGCCAAAAGCTCTTGATGGAATTATGGTTCCATAATTATAGCTTTATACATTACAGTCCTTAACAGCCTTAGGGCTGGATTCTCACTTGCAATAAATCATCAGGGCTTCATTGATTTTATTGAGGTATATGAAGGAATGTCAACTTACACCAGCTGAAACCTGAGGTGAGCTCTTCACCCTTTGAAGTCATCGGGAGTTCTGCCATCAGTTTAAAGGCAGCCAGAAATTAACCCTTGCTCCTCATTTTCATGGCCACTTTGCTACCATGAACTGCATCAAGACAATAAATTGTTGAAGCTAATGTTGTCACAAACCAAGATGCTGCTGCTGATTAAAATCTATTATCACTCATACTCTAAAAGGTTGGGCACTAAAAGGTTTGATTCCCTACCACTCTTAGATTCCTTTTGTACAGACCAAGTGCAGCAACACCCCCCTCAACTCCTGCAATACCCTCATACATTTTTATGGAGGTTCTTATATATGCCCACATAAATTTAAGAGTTCAGAATATGTCACTGTGCACTCTCAGCTAATTTACTGTTCATATATGAGCTTCAGTGAAAGGAAAGGATAAATAACAAGAAGACATTCAGCATTTCAAGTGGTCAGCAAATGGATGGATGAGTTCACTGAGGCTCCTCTGGTAACCTCCACAGCCTTCTGACAAGAAGCCAGACAATGGAAGAGGAAGCTAAAATACTGAGTGTGGGGAAATGCATTGCACTGGGGGAAACAAATATATAATATTCATGTGTAAGCTCTGAAAATCACTCACTGCCATAGGTCAGATTTGACCTAGTATTGATCACTTGGGGTGGACCAGTCACTTAAGAATAAGTACAGTATGCGGTCAAGTCTTTCCCGTTCAAATAATATATATAGCATCAATGTATTTTAATGACAATATTTTTTGTGAGCTTAAATTTGCATCTTCAGTTACGGAAACAGAGCTACTGAAAGTTTCAGTCCAAAAGAGACATTGGTTTTTTGGCAACTGAAATGTGGATGTCTGTGCCTTGCCCAAAGTTAGCTTTGGCAGGCACATCAGAGATCAGCAGTTCCTAAGTCTGAGCAGTGAACTTTGATTACAGCTTATTAGCCCCCAAATCTAATTCCTTTAAAAATCAAAACAGGTCCTCCAGAGGAGGATTATTAGGGGTCTGCTAAGGATAGAGAAGCACAGGCCCAAATTTACCAATGGATGAGATGGATGTGGCATAGGCAAAAGAAGGTATAAAATGTTTATCCCCTTAAGCCACAGTGGCTGATGAAGGGTAAGCTGGAGGGAATGCTCTCCAGAGACCTCTCCTGCACTGCACTGCTCCAGTTTTGCTTTTCTCTCTGCTTATGGTTGTAACTGTCTTATTTGTCCTTCCACTAAGATAAACATAACTTTGCCCCATTTGAATCCATTATGACAAATTTATTGGGTTAACTCAGAAAAAAGCCATTGCTTCTTGATAGGTCCAGAACAGAAAGATAAGAATGGGCTGGTGAAAACATTGAGCTTCTCATAACTAGAGAATCCACAGCCAAGGGACAGGGAGGTGATGAGGAAGCTCCTGCTCCAGTGCAGGCTGTGCTCTCCTCGGGAGCCTGTGGGAGCAGGAGCACCCTTTCAGCTCTGATGCATCAAAGGTGGCATTTGGGAAGAAGAACCATAACAAACAAAAAGGAAAGACAGAAGTCAGGAAAATGGAAGAGTAGGCAAAAAATTTCCATGGAGCAGATAACTGAGAAGGTAAAATCACTTGGCCAGACACTTACAAGCGGGCAATTTAGCTTAGAGGATAATGCACTGATGCCACAAGCTGCCCTGAAAGGGTAGAGTGGCTTTGTCACAATGGGCAGCTGGAATCCTTTCAGGCCCACTGCAGCGCGAAATGTAATGGCAGGGAGGAGCCCAGCATGCACTCCTGAACCCACATGCTTTCATGTTAACTAAGCCCTAAAAATAACATGCTGTATCAAATGCAAATTGATAAAGTCAGTCCAGGGTTTTTTCTCCTCTGCTGTCACTTGAAGAATGCTGTAAGCAGTTTCATCTCAGTCATTTAGTACTAACAGATGCCTCTGCTCCTTGCACTGATAGAGAAAAGTGAAGTTTTTTCACATAGAGAACACAGTTACTCCAAACTACCTGCAAGGCAGTGATGAATACAGCCCCAGGGACCACATTTTTCTGGGTACAGCACATTAACCAGGAGAATGTTAATTACACATTGTCGCTGCTGCTCACCCAAAAGGAATTCAGACTGGCAAAACACGATCATAAAAAAAAAAAGGCATTTGGAACAAATCAATGTGTGTGTGACATAAAAATGCCATTTGCATCCTGCCTGGGAAGGCTCTGCAAGCCTTGCATCTGCCTCTCAAGGTCTCCACAGCACCATCAAACACATCCTTCCTTGGATGATGGTCCAGTGACTCTGCACTCCACTTAATGAGCACTGGCAGGGAGATTAGAACAAAACCCAAAATACCCTCTGGTAACATTTCCAGATATAAACCCTCATTTTCTAGGGAATTTTGAGCTTTTTTTTTTTTTCTTAATAATTCTGTTTTAAGACAGACTTCAACATTCCAGTGACTGAGGGCCAAGACATCTGGGTCTCTGAGGTTAGAATGTGCTGTGAGGACACAACTTCCTGATTCTCTGCCCAGTTTCTTCCCCAGAGTCTCCCAATCTGCTCAAAACTGCACTGTCCCCAGGGCCCACAAACCAGATGGGGACAGAGCAGCACAGCACACCCCGAGCACTCTGCTTGCACCCATCAACCCCTTGGAGGAGACCAGGAGATCCATTCTGCCATCTATGACTGCTGCAGATGACACAGTGTAGAGAAGAAAGTCCCGAAAGTGTCAAATCAATTCCCCTGAGCCATAGAAAATCTGCTTTCTACTCAGACCAATTTAATGGAGTACTGATCATCCATCTTCAGGGCACTCTGAATGAAAGCATACCTGTCACCACCATCACTGTTCAGAAGAGCAAAGTGACTTGTATTTTAAAATCCATACAAAAGCTACATTCAACAGCTGGTTCTGTTAGAGAAACACTCAGCTGTTAATGTGTGCACACACACGGGGCACAGCCTGGTGTGAGCGTGCCACTTTGGGTTAAAGCCACCATTGCTTTATAAATCGTGCACAATCATCTGTAATCTTTGCAAAATACAAAATACAGTTTGCTCTCTGTTGCCTGTTCTGCACAGCCCTTTCATTACAGAAACATCTGTTAGAAGTGCTTTCGTTGAGAGCTTGTCAGACTTTCCATTATAAACCCCCATATTCAAGGGGTTACTGCAACTGAGCCATAAAAAGTTGCTCCAGGCTCAAACTTGGCATAAAAGGTCTCCAGTGGGAGAATTATTTTTTCTAAGCCCAAAATGTTAAAATACATGCAGTTAAACAAAAGCAATTCACTTTCCCTCAGAGACTGCCTCTCCTGATTCTATGTGTTAGACTTACTTCTATGTACTAACATTGAGTATGAGCCTTTAAAGGCAAGCTATTGATTAATTAGTTCATTAAGCTATTCATTAAAATAAAGTCACCAACTTCATGGCCTTACTGATTCATTCAAAATATAAGTGGCCAGATGATTTCAGGTAGAAAAACAGCTACCACATAGAAAATAAAATATTCATCTATATAAAAAAGCAGGGGGAGGTACTTTTAGATCATATTTTCATCCTCAGCTTTAACTAACTGTTCTCTTGAAGAAAAGGCATTTACCCCTGGGCTGACAGTAGGATACAATGACAAAAATGACCTGAGGACAAATAGAGGAGCTATTTTTTTTCAGAGGCAGCCTGCTCTAGAAGGATGGTGGAGATTAGCAGAAAGATGTTAAGTAGGAGGAAATATGCTTGTTTAAAGAAGATAAGCGGGGGTGGGTGGGTGTGTACTTGTGTGTGTTTCACTGTACTGCACTGATCAAGGCAGTTAAGATGATCCACTGATCCACAACCAGTGGTAGAGGCAAAAATCCTTCATGTAGCCTGGGGACAATGAAGAGGAGGCAGAAACCATAGGAGAGCTCAATTTAGGAAAGACTGGTTTGCAGGTAAAGGAAGATGAAGCAAAGCAAAAACCCAGGAGACCTCTGAATTGAAGAAGGGCTCATTTTTCAAGCTTGAGGCTATGGGCAGTGCTGATGTTCAGCAAGGCAGCCCTTGGGTATAGAGCAAGCAAAATTCTTGTTACACCATTAATTGTACTGTACCCAGCAGCTGCAGCAACAGACCTCTCTGCTGATCCTGCAGGAATTTAAGCCCATGAGTAATCCCATTTAAATTAATGGGATTATTCCTCAGAAGTGTAGAGTTAAGCATATGTGTATTGGTTTGCTGGAGCAGGCCTGGGGCAATGAGCAGGCTCACAGAGCCCTGCCTGATGCTCTTTGTGCAGCCATCCCACAGCTCCTGCTCTTCCACCCATCCAGCCATTGGGAAGGAAGGCTGCAGAATGAGCTATAAGGTCTCTAAGGGCAACCCCCAAACTGGGGGAAGTCACACAGTGATTCACCATTGAATGAGTGCCACCCTTGAGTGGCACCATTTCCTCTGAGTCAGTCCTGAACAAAAGTCCCAGCACAGCTTCAAGATGGGAAACTGTGGCTGTATGTGCGGTCCCTTGGAGGAGATGGAAAACAAACATCCTGCTGGTCACCGCCACACAAGGTCGCAGTAGCTCCTTTGGAGAGTTCATTTTTTCACCCTCGTGTTTCTGGTCGAGATCCAAGTGCTGTAATTCCAGCTTTCTGGTTCACCCTCCCAGCATGGGCTCCTGCTTTTGTGGCCTTGGTTTCATTTCTGAACACCGAGGAGCAGCTGCTGGAGCCCTGATGGGTGAGGGACGAGGTCTCTGTACACACAGCAGATGACCCAGACACCCCTGGAGAATGAGCATGACATGAAGGAACACTGCAACCTTCACTCATGCCTCTGAGGAGAGCTTTGGTTTGTATTAAATTCAGACACTGCTCAGCATGCTTGACTACAGCAAAGTGGCTCTCCAGCCTTCACTGACATTGGAACAACTCGAGATTTCACATGCAAATGTTCCCTTTAATCCACTCCAATGCTTCAGCTCTAGCAGTGAGCTCAGGGAGAAGCTGTGAACGTTGTGCAGTACCTTATGTGAGTAATGCACACATTACATCCTGCCTATGGGCGTAAGAGGAATATTTCACCACTGCAATCTTGCTATCAGCATGTGGCATGTTTGAAAGGCTCCTGATTCTTGGATGCTGGCCAATCTCCTCCAGAGCTCTGGAATTAACATTGCCATGATCTGATGCATTGTGTCACACCCTCTCTTGAGCATCAGGAGCTTGTAGAAAGGAAAAGCTCAGACAAGGAACGAGTCACTTAAGTCATAGATTATCTGAAGTGAAGGCTATCCATGGCTTCCTTCCTTTCTCCTGTTTTCTGAAACCTTATTCTACAGTAGTTGTCACAATTTTCTTAAGTCAAGAACACTCAGATAACTCCTCCTCATATTATTAGTTATTATTATGAAGCAATTAAAGTCCTCTAAATTAGAAAGAGTGTCCCAAATGTAAGATATTTGACTGGCTTGCACCCCAGCAATTCTGTTTTCTGGTTTTGCTTTATGTTATATACGTGTTTTGACTGGTTCAAAAAAACTCTTCTTTTAAATATAAACAAATATTAAAAATCTGAAAACAATAAAGCTGACAAAGTAGCTGGAAATCTGAGATAGGTATAAGCTAAAAGGAATTTCCTGTTGCCAATATGTGTATTTCTACCTTTAATCACTGTCATATTATCTTCTTATCCCTGGTTGTCCTCCATGGAATGATAAGAGAAGATATCATCCGATCCTAAAGAAGACTTTTAGAACAGAGTGGTCTTTTAAGATTTGCCTTTGCTGTAAGAAGTGAATAATGTTCACAAAAGTTATATACTGTTCTAGGTACTGAAATACATTTCTTAGGCAGTTATATGTAAAGTCAACTCTACCACATGGTCATCTCTACAAGTCCAATTTAAAAAATCCTTTTCTTTGCACATCCTTTATGTGAAAGTGATGGAAATCATGTATTTAAAATAAAAGAGAATGGATTGTAATCTGTTACTTTAACAAGAAACAATCTGGTATTTCCATAAGCAATTAGACTGTGTTAATAGTCTATAATCTATCATGCCAAGAAGTGACAGAGGCAACTTCTCAACTATCTAAAAAAGTGTCAGCGGTTTAGTTATATGTCTTCTTTAGAGAAAAGATAACTCACATGTCCATCTGGATCTAACTCAGTGCTGTAAAAGAGCAGCATCAGCATCCAGAACAGCAGAAACAGCAGAGTCAGAGTTCAGGTCCCAGTGCCATCCTGTTGTTTCTGCAAAAGCAAGGCAAATAACCCTGGAAAAATACAGCAGAATGCATCAGGGAGAGAGGTGTTATCCTTGGCTGTAAATCTCTCTCTGAAGTAATCACTGTGGGTGTTGATTTGCCTTTCTTTTATTTTGCTTTTATATAAGATCTGTGATCCTGTTAGCATTTTGCATGTCACAGTGAAACTTCACCCCAGAAAGGGACTGGGATGGAGATTTCTCAGCTGTGGTCCACGGCACAGGATGAGCTCACTGTGCCTGCAGTATGCTGACTTGCACCCTGGACTGTATTGGAAAGGAACAGAGCCAAGGGAAGAAGAAGAGATGAGATAAACAGCAAAAGCAGAAACCATGGTCAACTTTTACAGGAAGGTCAATACCCATATTCCTCTAAAGACCTCTTAAAAAGAGGCACAAATGCTTTTTCAGTATGGTTTTCCATGTAATGTAAATTGCCACAGGGATGTTACACAATGATTTGGAGGATATGTGCCCATGAGGCAGTTTCTTTATTGAGATGTGGAGCTCATCACAGAAAAGCTGGAAAACACCTGTAGGTGTGGAAATAAGTTTCTACTCTTACTGAAATAATATACTCTGGTCATTGTGCTGGCTTTTCAAGATCCCATAGCATACAACATCTATTCCTCTCCGTCCTCTGAAGGATCCCTTCCTTATTTTTTCACAGATGAGATAATTCACCTGGCATCTAACAGAAGGAAAACCATTAAACCACACATTTAAGATGGTCCAGGATGATCAGAAGCAAGAGACATTGGCAAAGGGAGGAAATGAAATGTGTGAAATGCAAGATCATGCCAATCTTGAATTGGCTTTCGATGCACCACGTATGTTGTATTCCCTATAATAGGTACAGCAGGGAATGAGTCAGATAACATGAAGACCAAAAAATGGAGAGAAAGTTTCCTATTGACTTCAGGGCCTTTGGATTACAAGCTTTTGCATGAAGCACCATTGATTACTGAAATAGTCTCAGCCATATGAAAACCCTGAGAAATTTAGTTCACTATGCTGTAGTTATTTCTGTCACTACTTCTACCTTAGCTGTCTGTCTCAGGCTGATCTATTTTAAATAATTATTTCTTTCTGGAACTTTAAAGGCTTGAATCATCCAAGATGAATTTGCAGGGAAAGCTCCTTTTCCACCTCCTCCCCTACCGCTCACATAACAGCACTGTGGAGGGCTTGTACATGAAACTTCACTCCTCCATTAGAAGAACTTGAAATTTGACAGTGGCTTGAAATTCGACAGTTTGAATATGGCTTTTCAAACAGACATATACTTTCAGATTTTTGAAAGCCAATATGTACCACAGAATCACAGAAAAAGCTGACTTGGAGATGCGCAAGGATCATGGAGTCCAACTCCTGGTCCTACACAGCACCATCCCCAAGAGCCACACCATGTGCCTGAGAGCATTGTCTAAATGCTTCTTGAGCTCTGTAAGGCTTGGGGCTGTGACCACTTTCCTGGGGAGCTTGCTCCAGTGGCCAAACACCCTCTGCCTGAGGAAACTCATTTTAATCTCTAAACTAAACCTCCCCTAAGCCTCCTCTGACACAGCTTCAGGCCATTTCATCAGACCCTGTCACAGGTCACCACAGAGAAGAGATCAGCATCTGCCCCTCTGCTTCCCCTCACAAGGAATGAGGTCTCCCCTCAGTCTCCTCTTCTCCAGTCTGAACAGACCAAGTGACCTCAGCCAGTCCTCACATGGTTCCCCTCAAGGCCCTTTGTTGTCCTCCTTTGGACACTCTGACGCTTCATGTCTTTCTTACATTGTGTCACCAAAAACTGCCCCCAGCACTCGAGGTGAGGCTGCCCCAGTGCAGAGCAGGGCAGGACAATCCCCTCCCTTGCCCAGCTGGCCATGCTGTCCCTGATGTCCCCCAGGACAGGGCTGGCCCTCCTGGCTGCCAGGGCACTGCTGGCTCATGTTCAACTGTCCAAGGACCCCCAGGTCCTTTTCTGTGGTGCTGCTTTCCAGCCCCTCATTCCCCAGTCTGCCTGTACGTCCAGGATTGCCCCATCCCAGGTGCAGAATCCAGCACTTTCCCTTGTTGAACTTCATATGGTTGGTGATTGCCCCGTCCTCTAATTTGTTTAGGTCTCTCTGCAGGGCCTCTTTGCCCTTGAGGGAGTCAGCAGCTCCTTCCAATTTTGTATCATCTGCAAACTTGCTTAGTATCCCTTCCAGTTCTGCATCCAAGTCATTTATGATGATTTTGAAGAGCACAGGGTGTAAGAACAATCTGGGTTTCCATGACCAAAATTGCCTGAGACACCCTTGCTATGTAGGATATGTCAGCCCTTAGCTGATCAGGGCTGATCTAGACTGCAACTGGGTCAGTGCACAGACATCTGAGAACTGCAAAACTCACCCCATCTAAGAAGAGAGGGAGGGTAAATCAGGGATCAGTCAAGAAGTGAAAACTACATATTCACATATCCAGCAGGGATGGGAAGAAACTTAAGTGACCAAAGATGGGGAAGAGGCAGCTCCGCCACAGCTCTGCCTACGCAGCTTTAAGTCACTGATCTACACTCTCTTACAGTATGGTCATGGTATATTTTACAGTATGCATTGAATTTTAATTTTTCTGTGCAGATTTCACAGCCTTCCTTCCTCCTGTGGCTTTTACTACCCAAGAAGGGAGAGAGGCGGAACAAAAAGCTGCAAACCAAAGGGAGTGTGGGTGTGAGGGGGTTTATGTGTGCTTTGGGTTTGAAGCTTTGGCCTGAAAAGAGATATTTCTGTTAACAGACTACAAAAGATGGATGATTTGCTTTGCTGAAAAAGTTAGAAACTCCTGCAACGTCAACACAGTTCATTGAAAGTTAAGAGGGGGCGTGTTATTTTTAGGTGCTAAGTAATTCACAACATTTTGTGTTTAAAATAAAATATTCATCTGTATCATTATGAGTCATCCTTGTTCAGATAGTTTACTAAAATATTCTCCTTATGTAATACTATCATCCAACACGCCTGAGATCTCTATTTTATTTTAAAGTTGGTAAAGAACAGAAAGTCAACAGATACATTTGTGTTTTTAAGGGTAATGGTGAAACAATATTTCAGGTATAGTCACTATTAACAAGTTGTAAAATGTTGACTTTCCTTGCTATATTTTCAAATATTCTGTGTCCTTTCTATTATTTTTTTTTCTTCTGCAGTTTATGTGCTGTACTCCTGCAGCCAGGAACATGTGTTTCCAATTACTTGAGCTTTCCATACCAGCTTTGCGTTCAATAGCAACATTTTTTTTAAGGTACTGCTCCTCCTCCCACAGAAGTTAATATTCCTCTCCTTTTCCATGCAGCTAACAGCAGTGGCTCTTGATTTCAGGCTTATTTTAGAAACCATTTGATTGGGAGCTCCCCCAGACAAGAATATTGCTTTCTTCTAAACTTCTTGTACATTTTAAGTGAGAAAACCAAGCTTTCCTATTGAATGTATATGAAGTCTTGAAGCAAGACAGGGAAAACTGATGTAATCCAGTCTGCCTTGCATGACATTTTCTCTGGTTTCTTATAGAGCAAAGAATCTGGCTTGACCACTAGAGCCTTAATAGTAGAAATATGAGACATCATCCCATCCTTAAAATTCATGCTTAGGTCTTATCTTACAAATCCCATTCCTGGAGCATCTATGTAACCTGTGTCCAAGCGATGTCTTGTAAGGTCATACATTGTGATTATGACCATTTGTACATGGAGAATTGAGGCACAGAGATGGTTTAACCTCTGTGTTGGCTTAGGCCTCAAGTTTGTATTTGACTTTTCTGCACATTTCTGGGATGAAGAGGGATCTGAAGGTCTATAAATGTTTCCTGTGGAGGGCAACAAGCCAGTGAGAGGGCTGGAAGTCATGTCCTGTGAGGAGCAGCCATAGGTTCTGGTTTTGTCTGGTTTGGAGGAGGCTGAGGGTGACCTTGTGCTCTCTAACAGCTTCCTGAGGAGGGGAGGAGGGGAGAGAGGTGCTGGGCTCTTCTTCCTGGGATTTATTGGTAGGACATGGAATGGTTTAAAGCTGTACCAGAGGAGGTTTAAACTTGATATTAGGAAGCATTTAATGGAATCACAGAGTCATTTTAGGTTGGAAAATTCTTTTAAGATCTTCAAGCCCAACCATTAACCCAACACTCCCAAGTTACCATTAAACTATGGTAAACTACTACTAACCTTAAGTGCCACATTTACATTATTTTTTTTAATACCTCTAGGAATGGTGACTCAACCAATTCCCTTGGAAATCTGTTCCAACGCTTAACCACTTTTTTTCTGTGGATATTTTTTCCAGTGTCCAATCTAAACCTAAGCTGGTGCAAGTTGAGGCCATTTCCCCAGCTCCTGTCACCTGTTACCTGGGAGGAAGGACTGACCCCCACCTCTCTATAACCTCCTTTCAGTTGCAGAGAGCAATAATATCTCTCCTGAGTCTCCTTTTCTCCAGGTTAAACACCTCCAGCTCCCCCAGCTGTTCCTCATAGGACTTGTGCTCTAGACCCTACCCCAGGCTGCTTTGCTCTTCTCTCAACATGCTTCAGAGGGTGTCAAAATACTGGAACAATCTTCCAAGAGGGGTGATCAACACTCCAAGCCTGTCAGTGTTTAAGAGGTATAAACACAATTGATCAGCCCTGAAGCGGTCAGGCAGTTGGACTAGATGAACATTTTAGTCCCTTCCAACTGAAATATCCTATTCTATTGATCATCTGCATCAATTAGACATTGGCTTTCACTCAGGATTCAATCTGAGAAAGGCCATGGGCTCACCATACAGAGAAAATTCAGGCACAGAGCTGGAAATTGAGATGCAGACCTTACAGACAGTGCAAATATAGCCAACATAAAACAGACCCCAAGAAAACAGACCCCAACCTGAGGCAGGGTTCATCAAGGTAAGAGGTGCAGCCAGAGAGACCCAGGCTGTGTCTTGTCTAAGTAGAAAGTACAGGGCAATATTTGAGTGGAGTGGAGCAGGGTTACTGCACATCCTTTCATCCTGCTTCAGGCTGGGATTAAGATAAAACACAACTAGACAGCAGCTTGGCTGTGCCCTTCTATTTGTCACATTAAGTGAAGTGTGGGTGATTTGACCAAGGCTAGCATAAGGGCTTGAACTTGACATTATCCATGAACCTGCTTAACAAAACTTCATTAACAATTTAATCTGCCTCCTAGGACTAGGTGTGATCAGTAGGGGAAAGCCACAGGGGCAGAGTGTGATCTGGGCCCCAGGCAGCAGAAAGGCTGGTCAGAAAATGTTAAGGTGTTAGGAATAGGTTATAAACCTCTGGCCTTTAGTCACTGAGTAACAAAAGATTGCCTAGTAGATCTCTCATTTGACCTCCATGAGAGGAAAAGTCACAATCCCTTGTTTGCATGAGGAGAACCACACAAACCCTACTTTCTGGTTGCCCTGAACATTGTGGAACATGGGTACCTCCTTCTGAAGTACAAAGATGGTGAGGCAGTGTATGCTGAAATTACAAGGTAGAAATGCAAGACATTTAGCCCAAGAAGAGTCATTCAGAAAGGGGATTAATTAATGCATAGTGTTGCATGATCTTCCTCCGTGGATGTGCTTTGTAGACCTCAGATGCTGTTTGAAACCTCCAATGATAACATGGCAGAGCATAAATGAGAGATCCTGGCTGAGCCAGGATGAATGTTTCAACTGGTGAACACTTGCAGAGGGATTCACAGCAAGTGAGAGTGGGATGAAGGCAGCCACCACCTCCCACAAGAGATGAAGGAGCTTTTCCCAAAGAGAAGCCTATAACCAGAGTGTAAGCCAGAACAGTGATGTGATGAGGAGAAATATGGAAATGAGACATCTGCAGAGCCCATTCCTCCTTTGGGGAAGTGCTGCAGTCTCTGTGACAATAGCAAATCTCTTCTCAAATCACTATTTCTCCCCACAAACCTCTCTGCTGCTGGTCCCTGGTGCATTGGCAGCAGAGGACAGGCACTGCAGCCCTTCTGAGCATGGGATACAGCACTTTCTGACTCACTGGGTCTAACAGAGGCCACCCCACCACCCACACTGCCCTGGTTTTCTCCCTGTAAAAGTTATCTTGCTGCAGCAATCCCAACCTTCTGCTTGGCCATGTCCTTCTCATTTACAGACATCGGGGCCATAACAGCAGACTTCTATTTTATCCTTTGGCTTTGTTTCTCAGTCATGTTTCCTCATCAGCATTCTCGGGTTTGGATTTTGATGACACCCACACATGCATATGCATAAGCATAAAAATCTAAACTCCTAATCAATTACAATAATAGAAAAGAAAATGGATTTGAGTTGATCTTTCTCTTTGTAGGCATGTTTCCATGATGACCATCACCTATTTCCAAAAGATGCAAATACAATTAGAAACAACATTACTTTCCCAGTGGCCTTTAATTTTCTGGACCACTCTAAAGCTCTCCAGGCTAACAACTCATGCTCACAGCCTATGTTGCATCCAAATACTCAGTGCTTAGGGCATGTGATGCTTGCAGCATTTATAATAGTGTTGACTCTCACATGTCTATGACAAGTCTCATGGCACTCATCCATACTTTCAAGTGTTCAGCTCCTTGTGATGAGGGATTGACAAGAAATATAGCACTAATTTTTATGTATACATTAGTCTTCATTTGTAAAAATAGCTTAAAATAATTCCTCATATGACTTCCAAAGCCCCAGATCATGAGAAGCTTGTGTCTCTTTTTTTAAAAAACCCTCTAATTGCTAAACAAATCTGGTGATCAACTGGGATTTGTCACACGGTTTGTTAATGTCTGGAATTCTTGACTTCTGTTTGTCATTTAAGTTTTCTGTAACAAACCAGTGGCACCACATTGAGAAGGCATCTTTTTCAACCATTTTTTAAAAGAAATCCAAGGAAAATTTTAGTGACAATTACAGAATAAGCCCGGTGTGATCTCACATGTCCAAGGTGTCCTTCCAACCCAGCCAGTTCTGCACAACTGACATCCTGGAAACCTACAGAGAATGATGTAGAGAGAGTCAGTTTTGTCCACACAACATTTTTATTGCAATTTGGGTCTGTTGAGCATAATTCAACTTCTAGTTGTCTCTCAATGTTGTCTGGACTGTCCACATATCTTTGGGAAAAGACGAAGCCAAGCAGCTACTCTGAAACTAAGTGGACCTCTCTATGTGACATCTGCTTTCTTTAGTACCCTTTACTGTATATTTATATACAGCAACTTTTGAGCAGAGCTGGTATAGTAATTATTTGTACATGTCTTTGGTTTCCTCCCTTCATATGCCACATTGGAAAGAAAATAGGGGGGGAAAAGACTATGAAAATACTCCCCATTTTTGCCATTGTACCAAGGAACAATGAAGGAGAGGCAAGAAAGGAAATGCTTCAGGGTTTTTTCTTGTATCAAGAAAGAAAACTAAAACCAGTTAAAAATGAAACATGCACAGTCTTCTGTGCATTAGTGCAGCCTGTAGGTACCACTAAGGGTCAAGTGGTTCTTGTCAAGGCAGTTTGTACTGCCTGGACCTTTTCATAACATCAAGAAGTGCTATTTGCTTAATAAATGTACAAACGTGTTGTTAAACCTGTTAGAACACAGCTTCTGCTGTATTTCACTGAATGAAAAGTGGGGAAAGTGACAATGTTTCTTGTGTAATGCAAGAGCGCATGGTTTGCTGGATGGAGGGGGCTTGGTGCTTTTCCTAGTGCAACATTGCCAGCAGGGATGCTGATCTCAAAAGTAAACCTCCTTGGCTGCTCATTTAGGAAGGAGCAGGACTAGTAATAAAAGTGGCAGGGTTCTCCAAGGAAATGTTAAAATTGAAAGCCAGTGCACAAAGATATGTGTTTTGTAGTGCAGCAAGAGGTCTCTAAACAAGCTAATTACTGAAGTTTTCAAGAAAAATACTGTGTATGGTAAGTTGTGTCAGTGTTTATGAAACCCCTTTGGACAGTGTTTTGTACAATTTTCTCTAATGCTTGCAAAGTTTAGTATATGCTGTAGTAAATCCAGATGGAGTCACATTAGGGAATGTGGTTTAGTGTGTCACAATATTTCTCTGGCATCCAGTTTCTGGCAGCTAGACAGAGAAAGGTCTGGGATGGCTGAGACACAGGGCTGGCCATGCTCTACAGTAAAAATACTATAGTTTCATGTCAATATATTAAGTTATTTTTTTCAAGGATGTTAAGCCTTCAGGTGACTGAAGGGTGGAGAATGACAAAACTGGGACCTGCAATTTCTTTCTCCAAATGTTTTATTTATTCTGTTGAAATCTTCTGCAAATCCAATAAGTAGGGCAGTAAAGAACTGATCTTTCTTTCCAATCTATAATGAAAAAAAATTCCTAACTATTATAATGATAGGGCTTGTAATTGAAACATGAAAAGTAACAGAGCTTGGGGCCTCATAGGTTGGTGATAATTTTTTTGAGCATTTTGTTCATGATCTCAATAATTATTTCATGTGCTCTATCTTTCACATGCATATCTAAACCCTTTTAATCTTTAATGAACTGACTTGTCTTAATTCAGTAGCCATTGAGTTCTTTATGGAAGAAGTGACAATTTTGTTATCAGCTCTAGGAATACACAAAGCTACATCCTGGGGATATAGAGTAATTGATCAGAAAGCTCAGCTGCTGCAGGTACATCAAGGGTGAATGTGGTTGAGGGTTTTCCCCAATTTAAAAGCAAGCATCTTCACATCTCTAATGAGTAAGGCCACTGGCCTTTTTTTTCCTAAGGTGATGGGGGATTTTTTGCAGCTGTTGTGCCCTTCTTTATCCACTCTTTAGCTTTGATAACTCTGCTTGCCTGAGTTTGAAAATTTCTTTCCACCCCATTTCTACTGGAATGTTTCTGTAAAGTTTATTATTGTCAGCTTCATTATTTTGCTTACCATGGTCTCCCCGTTCTCTCTTTTTCCCAAGATGGACAATAACATCTTTTTGTAGAGTTTTTCAACTCAAATGTCTCATAAAATTAAACTTCTCACAATAAGAACCTTTCTCCTATTTATTTTTTAACTGGAAAAACAGGAAAGTATAATATTTTTCATGATTCTTTCTGGAAATTGTTGGAGATGTGTTATAAACTGATTGTTTTCCATTGAAAATAAATTATTCCTCCCCCCCCCCCCCCCCCACTCCTTTGAAATTTTTCTACACAGAACCCCAGTTTTGCAGAAAGCACTTGCTCTTCTGCCTTCAGCCCACTGAAGGCAGCTGGAGGACACTAGTCTTTTTAATTATTGCTTTATCCCCTCTCACCTTGACCTCACTCTGCCCTGGTAGGGAATGTTTGCCTACACCTAACTGATTTACAGCAGATGTTAGTGGTAATAAATTATATCCCACTTCCCCCAGCTCCTTTTTTTCTAGAGCTGCTTGAACATTTTCAAATGAAAAGTCTCTCAATCTTAAAAGGTTTTTTTTTTTTGTCAAAATGAATATTTTGAAGTTTTATGCCTATTTTCTCTATTTTTTAAAAAGTTTCTGCCTAGTTATACTGAAAAGGCTGGACTTTATAGCTTTTCTCTATTTTTGCTTTCCTACTGGAAAGAGTGGCCCTGAGGGGAAAATACAAGAAAAGAGAAGGTGAAAAATACTATAACAACAGAAGAACTTCTATGGAAAAAAAAAGTGAATAACTGAAATAGCTCACTGGCAAAGCACATGGAACAAGAAAAAGAAGAAAAAATGTTCAACCCCGACATGTTTTAAATTTTCCCTGGTTTTCCACCAGTTCCGTCCTGACATCATCAAGCAACCATTTGGTCCTTGTTTCATGCAGCACGTGCTAGGCAAGGCAGATGACTTCATGCCTCTAAAGTCAAGTATTTGTTCTACCAGCTCTTTGCACAGATGCAGCCACCAGTGCTTCAATCAATCTCACAGGGACTGACCCCCATCACTAGCCTTGTACTTTCCAAAAAGCAGTAGGAGAATGACTGGGAACATGAGGACCCAAATTGAAAGATATTTTTTGAGTCAGAATTAGGCTGGAGACCAGATGAGAGTTCCTGACAAAGGGATGCCCCCAAAGCCCCATTTTCCACCCCAGTTCTGCTGCCAGGCTCCCTGCAGCTAACACAACCTAAGTCCATAGTCCAGGCATGGTGTCCAAGCCTGGCCACCTCCAGGGAATGCTGCAACCAACACTGGTTTGCCAGAGCTTCTGTCTTTGAAATAACAAGCAGAAACACACTGCAAGTGTGTTTGGAGCTGAAAGAAGCCTTTTCCTATAGTGCTCCTGTTTTGTACCTAGCAGGAAACTTAATATAATGATAGAGGTTAACATTGCATGTGGGACTCACATTAGGGCCATTTCAGATGAGATAATTGCCAATGCCTTCAGCAAGGGCACCAGTCAGTGGATATTATCCCTGTGCCTAATTACTTCCACCAGCAAGTGAAAATTCAAGGTACTAATTTTTATCTTTTTTTTTTTATTTCTATGAAGTCTTAGAGAATCAGAAAATCTAAAGACATGATGTTTCCTTTCTAACATGCTTTAGGCAGGACTGTTCCAAAACGTCAATTTTTAGAGAGAGGAAGCATTTTTGGAAGTGGGCCCTTGCCTTAGGAGTCCATAACCTCTGGAAAGCAGAGAAGCCTGGAATTGCCCTCCTCCAGAAAACACAGTGAAGTCCCCATTCTGCAAACATACAGGGTCTTAACTCTGTGTATATGCGTGCTTGTAAGACATGAATTTAAATTTGGTGACTCTTATGTAAACTTCACTTTATTATTTACAACTATGGGGTGAGGGGTCAGTTCTATGCAATATTGTTGCTTCTCCTTGCCTTTGTAACTTGCTAAGAGCTTTACATTAATAGTGTAACCTAGGTAGATCATATCAAAGAAATAAATTAAGAAGTCTAAAAGTGATATTTTTATGATGACCAGCTAACCACAAGACACAAAGAGCAAAATGTATATTTTGAAAATAACCAATCAAACAGGCTTCATCCTAATTTTACTAGGGACTGCAGAGTTTGTTCCTCAATTCATAGAATCAACGGTTAATTTGGGCTGGAACAGTCCTTAGAGGTTATCTAGTTCCAGCCCCTCTGCCATGGGACTAGATTCATTGACAAAATAGCACAAAGGGAATCTCCAAACTCCCCTGCTGCTTTAAGCAGCCTGTCCCTACAATTTCCAGGGGAGGAAGCAGGGGGTCCCTGCAGTACCAGCCTGGAGTAAACCATCAAATATCCCCCAATATATAGGAAATATCCCCCAAACTGCCATACAAATCTTGTGTTACAGCAAAAGAAAAGTGGAAAAAGAACTGGTAAAACTCCCTCAGGACTACCAGGTATCCACAGTCAGTGGCACACAGGAGTTTGGGCAGGTTGCTGCAGGGCTCAGGGTGCATCTCCTTCTCAGAGGAGGAAAATTATGCACCTTTCCACTAAAGCAGCGCTATGTAGAAACCAACGGAGTTTAAAAAGGCGAGGGCAGGGCTGAATACAGGGCTGCTGCTCAGACCTGGGAGCGCTCAGGCTGCGGAGCCCCGCGGGCAGCTCGTGTTTCCAGGCGCTCCCACCGCAGATCTGATTTCAGCCGTGGGCAGGCAAAGGGTTAACAGGGACGCTGCCTGTTAACTGTATCTGTGGAGATTATGGCATGTTTATCCAGTGTTCAGATTTCCTGTCTGAGTGTTTGGATTTCCTGAAATCCCTGCTATCAGCCCAAGTGCTGTCCACTGAGCAGACCTTTTTCTCTCTCTCTCTTCCCCCCACCCCACCCCCCCTTTTTTTTTTTAACTTTGCTCACATGGTTGGTTTTCCTTCCTGCTCTCTTTCCAGTTGTAGTGCCTGTGTCTCCTCACCGGTCAGGACATTTATGGATGCTGATCAACACTCTTAGACTCTGCAACTCTGAGGATTGCCATACATTGGATTTCCTTTTTATTATTATTGTTATTATTTTATTTCACTTTATTTTTTCATTTTGTGGCGAGAAAACCTGAAGAAACATGCTATTTTTCTGCTGCCCATGGGAGAATATGTTTTAGTGTGAGATGGAATAATGGCCTTAGGCTTGAGGACCAGATCTGGAATGGGAATTCAGACTGCACACGTCCTGGTGAGTTACAGCGCGTGGGGGCTGAGCGTGGCTGGCGAGGAGCAGCTCAGGGACAGGGACAAAGGCTGAGCCCGTCCATTCAATGTGGCTGCGGAGCAAACGGAGAAAAGCAGACGGGTGAAGCTGAAGTCAGAACTTTTTCCAAAAAAAAAACCAACTGAAGTCCATTTTTCGATCCTGAAAATACACACACTGCTCCACAGCCCAGATAATGCCTGGGTAAACTTTGTAGCAAAACGTGTAAGATTCTGCAAGTCCTTTCTCATGTAAGAAACTTTTACTCATGTAAACAACCACAGTGACTTTAAAAAGAGCTCATGTAAGAAAGGACTTGCAGAATGGGGCCCACATTGTAAATTGTAATGTCTCACTCTCAGCAAAAATTAATTAAAAAAAAAAACCTTTGCATTTTCTGATTATCTTTGCATGTTTCCTTCGCATTTTACATTTTATTGTGGATCTAGATTTAAGTTTTAAGAAGAATCTGTGTGCCAACTATTTGCCCTATTGTCTCTTAAATAAGTTTGCAGCAGGAGCAACAGTGTATTCCATGCAGCAATTCCGGGAGGCCAGAAAGGGGCTTTCTGTTGTTGGAGGGAAAATGCTGAGTGCTATGCTGCTCTGAATGAACTGGAAAGCTGCATTCAGCCATGGGGCTTAGCTGAGGTTTTAGCTTCGTTTTTGGATGTTACAGTTCATTATGACATTATCAGCCTTAGGTGGTTTTAGCTAAACCACAGTCACAAAAGCAATGAGTTGACCAGTCTCAAAATCAGTGACTCAGTATTTGAAAAGGAAAAAATCTTCCTTTCAGGCCTCTGAAACAGAATTCATTATTGGCATTCATGGAAGTGTTGCTGGAGTAAGTTGTGGAAGATAAAGCATCATCACTGTTGCAACTTTTGCTCTGTCCCACGGCTGGAGGCTGTGGTTGTGCTGAACATTCCTAAGCTGCTCATTGGAGCCAGTCCAGGGATTTGATTCTCTAATTGTAGGGGAAAAACTTGTTTCAGAACTTGCTTAGATGTAGGGAAACATCTATAGGAAAACCATCTTTTTATAGCAAATTTACTTTTTTATAGTAATTTTACTGTTTTTCTTAGATTATTGAACAAGCCCTCATTTCTAGTGTACAGCACTGCATGTCAAACAAGAGACAGATATTTAAATTTTGGGGGGTTTAGTAAGACAGAATACTTTCCTTCTTATACCAATAAAGGAAAAGATCCATTTTCCCAGTTCTTTGCAAAGCTTTCAGATTTAAGGTTTTAAACTAACTGCCTGGTGTGCCAGCTATCTGTACAACCCTTTGAACATGATCCTGCTGCTCATCTTCAAGGTTTTCTTTGCTTAAAGTGGATTTTTTTTCTGGAGGAGCCAGACCAAACTAAGTTTGGTCTGGCTCCTCCAGAAAAAAAATCCACTTTAAGCAAAGAAAGACTCTGGTCTGCCTGGGAACTTCCAGGAATTTAGTTTTAATTATTGACATGGGGCAACACTGAACCTGGTGGCATTTTATGCTTTGAAAGGTCAGTTCTTGCTGTGTATGTAGGATGTACTCTCATTCTAGTGGGTTGACTGTCAAAAAATGAAAGGGGGGCCAAGGAACCCCTCACCTGAGTTAGGATGGACCGTGGTGCCCTACCCTGCAGTTACCATGCAATTTGATGGTCTGTGGTCGTGGATGTGATCAAACTGACTGGAGCAGAAATGTGCTCCTCTCAATGCTGGCAGTATAGTCAAATGTCATCAATGATCTGGGAACTGCAGAAAGTACAGATGAAGAGTCAGGGGAAGTATAAAGACTCATCTAGGTCTACCCAAATCTCCCAGACTGGATTTGGAAATTTTGTTGGCCTTCCTATGAGCAAAATCCTTGAGACTGAGTCAGCTTTTGGGTCAGTGGGATTTTTGCCCCCTTTTTGCAGGGCTGTCAGAACTTCTCTGATTTCAGCCAGGTTGGGAATGCTGTGGGAATAGTTTTCCTGGTGGTATTTTGGTATTTCCTCTTCTGCTCACACCCAGAGCAGGAAGTGCAGAAGCACAACCTTCAGCTCATTGTGTACGGGTTTCTTTTTATAAATCTGAATTCTCTGCCCGCCCCCTCTCTTTGTTTTTTTTTTTTTTTCCCTAATAGCCCTCACATATGATTAAGGCTCTGCTGGATTTAGACTGAGAATTTTTTTATATAATTTCATATGACCATACTAAGCACTCAGTAGTTCCTTGATAATTCATTAATAAGGGATTATCACATTAATTTTCAATTGCCTAAATGCAATATTCCCAATCCCATGGTTGATAATGTCAATGTGCCAATGTTCTCCAGCAGCTGTTTCTGCTGGCTTTTACTCCTGAACCTTCAGCATCATGAGGACTAACTGGCCACCAGGACCTACCCATTCAGTTGCCCGTGAATAAATTCTGCAAATTCTTCTTTTTTTGTAACAACTGCACCATTAAACTCCCTAAGATTAGACACTTCATGCTTTAATGTTCTTTCCCTCACTCATTTTCTTTTTCTGCATCAGTGAGGAGGTTCAACTCATGCGCCCTCACTCCATGTGTCCAACTCACTCACCATCACGACTGCCAGTCCTCCTGCCTTTCTTGCTGTTGTTGGCAAGTATGGATAAACAATTTTGACAGGTACAGAGTCCTGCAGAGCTAACTTCATAAGCAGAGTGATGTTTGACTTCTCAGATGATAAATGGAGCAGAGGAACTAAACCACTTTCACTGAAAATGTCCCTCATATAAAAAAATTTAACCCTTCATTTTCAGGTAGTTTTCCTCAAAAAGCAAAGAATTCAATTTTGTTTCACACCTGAGAAAGCATATCACATTTGGATTGCATCTTCCCCCTCAATCTTAGCCATGCTGTGAGCCCTTAATCGGCCATTTTGGAAATGAAAATAAAGTTAAGATGGATCTTAAAGTTGGTCCATAGCAAAATAATTATCTCTATCTCCACTTGGGTCCACTTTTAGGAGCACTACATGAACAGCTATGCCAGTCATGACTGGAAACTCTCTCCATGAGTTTGTAAGACAATTTGCTCCTCAACAGTTTCGTAGTCTTCAAAATACAAGGAAACACAAGCAAAGCAGAGTTAATTTACTTCACTAAAATCCTCTGTAACTTAAGATTTCAGCAGATGCAACACAATTACTAAGGGGATTGGAGTTCTGTGATTCTTTTGGGGTGTTTCTATTGCTGTTGGCTCCAGTTCCCTTTCTTGGCCTTTGGGGAGCTGCAGAACTCCAGAAAGGGCACTAGGAGGGGGATGGAATGACAGCCTGTCATTATTTCAGACACTGATTAGCAGCAGGCTCAGCCTAGACCACACATCACTCCTCCCATGTGGCACCCAGGAGCCAAGCTCCATCCATGCTGAACAGGGGGAGATGTGAAGCTCCTTGCTCAGTCCCCCCTGAACCCCAAAGCTGGGCTCAGCCCCACCAAGTGATGCTTTTAGTGCATCTTCCTCTATCTCGACTGGAGTTAACAAAATCCATCTGTCTCTGTGAGTCAGCAGAAAAGTATTCAGTTTTTATAAGAGTTAAGAGAGAGACACGGGATAGGGCAATGTCAAAGCACAGAAATCTTCCCCCAGCTTGGCACTTGCACATCACACAGGGAGAGGAGGTTGCATTTTCAGTCCCTATTCACCAGATGAGCTGATTTACACCAGCAGAGGATGTGGCCCGTGGTGTGCATGGCCATGGCTGCTGAACAAGTCTCCTTTCATCAGCAAACAAATGTGCAAACAGCATCACCCAGCACGCACTGTGACACGGCGGCTGCTGGCACTTTAGGAAAGTCAGAAGATAACTCTATTTTCTTCTCATCAAAACCAAATTGAGAAGTCTCCCCTCTCCTCTTGTGCCCCCACTGCTACCACCCTGGCTTGAGCAAGTTGATCCTTAGGTATTTGTGTGGGGGTTTGTTCTCAGTGGTTAACCACATAACAATTTGAAGCATGTGGCTCACTCAAAAGAAACTGCCTTTAAACATTTGCAGACTGGAATTGTATTGGAGAGAGGGGGCTGCTGGCCACCCTGGGGGCTGCAGCAGGAAGCCCTAAACATCCCACAGTAAGGTCCCATGAAGAGAGGGGAAAAAGCTGATTTTATATCTAGGAACTTCTCTTCCTGACAACGCTCTACAGGGCCAGATGTTCTCACCTCAGGTTTTGTATCTTTACTTGGTGTGTCAGAGCAAAACACCCGACAGGAAACAAAACAGAGAGAAAAGGGGTGGCAATAAGGGGAATAGTGTTTTGGCACACCACTTTCATAAATAAAGACAGAGAAATAATAACAAAGAAATTGGAGAAGCTTTGCTGTGAAGCTGAGAATGCCTGAGACTGCTGCATGATCCCTGGGGGAAGGGGAGACACAGGTAGTGTGGGACTGGAGTGCCAGGCTCTGCAGGTCACGGCAAGGAACAACTCTGTTTGGGGTGGTAAAATGCTTCATTAGAGTTCTTCCATCCCTCCAACCTTTGCTGGACAGAGAGGAAAGACTGGAGAAAGGAGGTGTGCAAACAAGATGAGCAGTTGTGCTTGAAGGGGTAAAGACACCAACACCAGCATGGTGCCTCAGCTCTTGTTATCCCAGAGCTATGGGGCTATGCTAACATCCAGTTTTAAAGAGTCTGGGGCTTAAAGAAGCCAGTACAACAAAGATTGCAACATTTCCCCATGGGAGAAGATGTGAGACATTCTGCAAGTAGTTTGTGACTCCCTAAGGCCATGGGCTGTTAATTGCCATCTGATCCAGTGCATCCTCAGTCCATGGTTAGGAGAGCCTCTCCTTAGCTACTCATATACATGCTCCTAAGTGTTCATTGTGAAAAATAACAAGTGCAACTAAGCTTCTTCACCCAACTACAAGCCTCACTTCTAATTCAGCAAGTAAAAATACTGTTTCTGTACAATTGCCAGAATGGCACCTGATCTAGGAAAGCAAATGGCTTATGGAGTGTGGCCTTAAAGGTTGAAAAGTTTAACTCATTTGGAGAAAGGGTAAATAAGGCCTTGCCAAGTCTTCTCTCATGGCTACAGTGACAGAAGCTGTAGCCTGATGGCACAGGGATGGGATTGGATTCCAATTAGAAATTGAGCTATGCCCCAAGGTCCTGGCAGACCTGCAACCCCACACATTCCTTCCATATCTGTTCTCCAGTCTGGGGAGAAAATAAATCAGCTCTTAGTGGCTGAACACCACCCCTGGGATTGCCACCTTTGGTCTCTGAATTATGATGGGCAAGTCACTGCATGGCCCCATGCAGACCAGCAGCAGGAGCAGCATGGCTGGCTCCCACCTTCCTTTTGTTCATCCCTGCTGCAGCCAGAAGGGAAATGCGGAGCACATGGTTGATGTGCTCCTCAGAACTACTGGGGCAAGGAGAGGGAGATGACTCCTGCTAAGCCTGGCACAGCATCATGTCCTTTGTATAGCAGCTGGCAAAGTGCATAGAGAGCAATTTTGTCCTGGCCAAGCCTGCCAGAGAGGCAGCAGGACATTTCAGGCACTAGGACAAGACTTATAGTATGTGGATTCAGCCTAATACCAAGCCCTTATCAAAGTGCTATGGTTCTACACAGGAACATAAAACCATCCAAGCCAACACTTCAGGATCTTGTCTTCAGCAGTGGCTGACACATGAAAGGTGTGAGTTCAACAGAGAGGACTATTTCCACAGATAATGGTCCCAGCGCTCCAGGACCTCATCTGGAGGATTTTCTGAACTTTCAGAGCCCATGCTTAGGATGTACTTGTCCTGCAGATATTTGCAACATGCTTTGTAGGCTTTTTCCTACTTAAAATAATACACATTTTAGGCATCCATCTTATAGGTACAAGAGATTGTTAGACAAAAATGAGTAGGGAAAGTCATAAAAGGAATTTTGTCCTGAATTTACAGTTATTAAATAATTACTAACAGTGAGGGTACAATCCCAGTTTCCTGGGATTTATAGTAGTGCTACGAACTGAATTTTGTGGAAATATTCCAGATTTATTTGTGAGTAAATAAGATCTATGCCAGCACCATGTAACTCCAGTACTTTATTTATGTAATTTAGCATGGAACTATATTGCTACTTTCCTCTGCATTAAAATTCAAGCAGTTCAGTATTCACACAAATGAATATGCCTACTGATGTAATTATTTACATAACAGCATATTTGTCATGAAATGTGTAAGACTGTGTGCTCTGCTGATGTAGGATACTGGCTCCATCCATCTGATAAGAGGCAGGTTGTAGTCACACATCCTTTAATAATTATTTCAGCAGGTGTCCTTTTATTTCTGTTCATAATTAGTAGCTGAGTACTTAGCAAAGCTTGTCAGGATCAGAAATTCCTACAATTCAGTAGCTATCTATATTCATGAACAGACAGGATCTCCACCTTGGTAGAATAATTTCTGAAGATATTTTAAAATAATTAAGGTATTTAATACTAACGATTACCGTAATTCTACATTAAGTATAGAGCTTTTGAATTATTATCAACCAGCAGGGTATAATTCTCAAGTTACATGTGTCCTAAATGAATCTGATTTCAGATTTAATCAATGGTAAGATAGGTCTTAGCCAGAATCCCAGATTTCACATTTTTATTTTCTATGTTTTTGAAGCTGTGGTAGAGAATGATCTATCATATTTCTGTATTGACCAGGATGGGGTTAAAAATCTAGTATCCACGATGATCTACAGCTGGAATTTATTCTCACTACCTAGACAAATGGGATTTGGCTCAGTGGAAACAAATTTCCTTACTATTGAGAATATTAAAGGGCGTCAGTAGCAGAGGAACAAGGATAAAAAGGTGATTGTAAGTCATGTTGTGCTGGAGCCATACACCAGCCTACCTGACACCTGGTCTGAATTACAGAAGTCTCTTGATGGTTGAGATTTATGCTTTTCTTCTCAGAGTTCCTTGGAAGCTCAGAGCAGTAATTAGGCGGTTTCCCCTATAGGGTGGCAGATACATGTCTGCACAGGGTATTTAATAAACTCCTACACTTCATTCCCTCCATTCCCTTCCAGCATGGAGGACAGCCTGGCTGCACGGTTCCTCTTCAGTGAGAAACATCCTTCCCTCAAGGATCATTTCTAACTCTACTTCTGCCCATCTTAGGACGCTTTGATTTCCCAAAGAGCCACAAGTGGCTGACACATGTATCTAGTTCTCAAGTCTGGAATCTGCAACAGGCTCTGTCCTGTGAGTCACATCAGCAGTGCCCTAAGCACAGTCCTCCAATAGCTACAGCTTGAGCAATAGCTCAGACTTAGACTTACAATAAACTCCTACTATAGATTTACACCGTTAGACACATGAGGCACAAGAAGGAACATGACCCCAATCAGTAAGACCAGGTTTAGCCTGACCCTAAGGAAAACAAGGAATCTTAGACAACACTTTTCCATGATATTGGTGTTGAAAGATGCCTTATCATTTAAGGGACTCTTATCCATGTGGTGTTTATTTACATTCTGGGGGGGAAAAAAGTAACTTATATTGTAGGAATTAATATTATTTAAATAGGGTTTAAATAATGTGTCACTGAGAACTCTGCAGTATTTATAGCCTGTCTACAAGTGAGACTGAGGCAATTGCATTGTGTGTGTGTGTCTCCCCAAGACTTTGACACCCCCTCCCCCAATCAAGACAGATGGAGGAACAGAGGTCTCAAGAGCTCCTACACATTTTGTAAAAATAGGCAGATTGCTAGAAGAAAAAAACCTGTTTGAAACATCTAACTACCTCCTCCCAAAGGGAAAAGCCACAGCTACTGTGAGGCCAAAAGAGAATTTCCTCAGGAGTGTAATGATGTGCTCACTGCAACCCAGGAGGAAAGCTTCCACAGCATTTGCCCCTCCAGGCTGCCCACAAGGGGTTTCAGAGATCCTAAAGCCTCTTGGTGTTCATGCAAACTTGTGTGTGCTAATGTGGCTTTAGGAGCAATAACAATTCAGAGAAAGACACCTGTTGTTATTTGTCCCAGGCGTTAAATTCTCTCTCCTTGAAATATTATAAGCCATTAAAGCACCATGTTAATGCAAGAAGTGTTTCCTGGAGATAATAATGTGCTGGCATCAGTATTGCTTCCCTACCTGTGCTGGCTACTAGTACAGTGGCAATGTTTTGAGAGGACCCTGTTTGCTAAAGCTGGCCATTGAAGGTAAAATATTAATTAGTAATTTTCACAATATGGTTGCCTAGAATTCAGAACTTTAGCTCATAACAAATTAGATAGATTGGATTAGATTATTTCAATGCCCTTTTGAAAGTGAGGTTGATTATTTTAGTCTAGTAAGGGTTTTGCTAGGAGTTCAGTGCTTCCTCTCAAGTGTCCCAGTGCAGAACAATGTAACTCTGCTCTGAGCTGCAGAACATTTGTTTTTACAATTCAAGGCCTGTTCTAAATAGAAATCCTCAGGTGGGCCAGGCTGTTGAAACCAAGTCAATTTAAGTCTTGTGGAAAGACACTAGGCTCCCTTCAGAATGGGAACTTAGATGGGAGAGAAATGGGGATGCCCAGAAAGGACAGGTTTGTGCTTTTGCTCCTTAGCACCTCCAGCCATCTGCACCATAAATGAGTTTAGCAAGTTTAGCAGGAGACAAGTGGTGGCCATGAACACCAGAACTGAGCAGTACTAGCCAGCTCCCACTCCAGAAGGAAACTGCAGCAGGCTTTGCTCTGGTTCCCACAGATGGAATGCAAGGGAGGAGGAACACTGCAGTGACCAGGCAGCATCTGTGTGAATACTGGCAACACCCTCTGGTTTCAACAGCAGTTATCACGAGAAAATATGTTTCTGCTTTGTTGTTTCTTGTGCATGACAGAAACAAACAAGATTTTTTTTTTCCCCAGAAATGAAGCAGGTTTGTTCTGGAACATGCTGGGCAGATCAGGTTCTTCTAAGTACTGAAGGATATATATGTGGGATTTCACCATTTTTAAGCTCACCCAGGATATTTTTGCAATATTTATTGTGTCAGTTACAGCACTGTTTTTGCAGCAAACAGTAGACCCAATGTAAGGAAAGCTGACTTCATTTGTGCTGTTAAGTCTTTCTTAGAAGCAGAAACTATTTGCAAGATCATAACTTCCCTCACAGACACTATGCTTAATTAGGGAAGAGTTCTCTTACAGAAGTAATATTCTTACTTCTGTTCACATCTGCACAGTATTTTCCTGATCAGGAGATCAAGAGAAAAAGACTCTGAACAACTGCTTCTCTAAGTAATAATGAACAGAGAGCTGTGCAGTAAATCATAATGTTCAATAAAATGAAAAACAAAATTTGGCTGGAGATTAATGGCTGGAAAGGGACTTACTGAATTAAATTGGATCAGATGTTCCCTGGAAAAAAATCTGAGATATATTCACAGGGCTCTGTGGTGTTGGTTCTGTTTTTCACAAAGGAAGATTTAACTTGATTGTTTTGCAACTATTAACAATTTCTAGGCCTTGCAGAGTGATCTTGGGGGCTTGTGGTAGAGGACAGGGACTGGCTGGAAATTCTGATCCCATTCAGGCAGGGGAAGGGAATGAACACGGAACCTTCCTGCTACACAATGCTACAAACTTCTCAAGTGTTGCAGGGGCCTTACATTTTAACAACTAAGGAGGGCTGGCTTCAGTTTCCACGTTCAGGGGTAGATTCATGATTAGAGATCTGCTGCAAAGACTGATATCCCTGATTTCCCTAAGGCTGTGCTCAAAGCCCAGCTGCACCTCTCATGTTCCCTCTTAGGTGGTTTAAGTGCCTCCTTCTTACTGCGTCTTGTCCTATAATCCGAGTTTTAAACATCCAGTCCTTCAGATGTTGGCTGAAGACACATATGGGCTCCGACTCAGGCTTTTGAATTTCCCCAGGGACTAAGGCCCTCTAAATCTCCCCCCAACTTGGTATTTCACTGCCAGATTTGCTTGTGACTTCAACCACAAGCAGCAAAACATTTACACTTCAAGAACTTCTCACCAAAGAAACCGACTTAAAACTGTAAACCAGTGATGGGGACCAACATTTCCCACTGGTGCTGGTGTTTTTTCTAATCAGAGATGTCGCTTGTTTTGTCAAGATCCAGACTTGGTTCATTAATATATCAGCTGAAGGAAACCAAAGCTGCATAAATTGTCACTGATCGTGCTAGAGATACTGAAAACTCTTTCCCCTTGAGTTAATTCTCTGAACTCAAAGTGAAACAGACCCGTGGCAGGACAGATCAAAGGCCCTCCCCGGGAATGCACACACCTCCCCTCTCACCTGCTCCCTGCAGCACGGCAGGTCTGCAGTGCTGTGGTCAGAGATTGGCCTTATTAACTCAGGCTTAGGCTTTCGGGAGAAATGGACTTAACAGTTGCCTAGAGCCAGAAGAAGAGGGGAAAGGCTATGTTATTAAAATCTAGAATGTAACACCATTTTAAAATTCATCAAAGAGCTCAGAGCAAATTCTCCAGAGATTGGGGACTTAGTCATCCAGGTTTCTCCAGCTCATTTAGATAATTGCCCTTGAAATAGCTGTCTTCTTTCTTCCTTCCTTATCTTCTTTTCTTTCTTTTCTTTTCTCCTTCCTTCCTTCCTTCCTTCCTTCCTTCCTTCCTTCCTTCCTTCCTTCCTTCCTTCCTTCCTTCCTTCCTTCCTTCCTTCCTTCCTTCCTTCCTTCCTTCCTTCCTTCCTTCCTTCCTTCCTTCCTTCCTTCCTTCCTTCCTTCCTTCCTTCCTTCCTTCCTTCCTTCCTTCCTCCCTTCCTCCCTTCCTCCCTCCCTCCCTCCCTCCCTCCCTCCCTCCCTCCCTCCCTTCCTCTCTCTCTCTCTCTCTGTCTTTCTTTCTCTCTTTTGGTAAGTAAGTAAATATTCATGGAGCAGGCAGATCAGCTCCACAGCTGCAGAAGGGCAGAAGAAACCTCCAGATACCCACCATACACATCTGTGCTTTCTTTAATATGAGCTAACCCCATCTGAGTGCATTTCAAAACACTCATCTCACTGTCACTTGCAGAGATATTAGGAACTCATTGGCCGGTTTAACTAATTAATGCACCAGTAATATTATTTTTAATTAAGCATTTTATTAAATAACAGGAGCTGTTTACAAAATATAACGTGTTATTTATTTCACATTTTTACCTACCCTCAAGGCCTGGAGGCACTCGGTCTCAATACTTTCCCACCTTCTTGAAAACTGTATGACTTGCTTACTTCTGTCTTGAAATAAATTCAGGCTGCTAACAAGACAGGAAGCCAAAGAAGTGTTACATGAGGTTGAGCAGGAAACTGATACAAATGAAACAGAAAAAAGAGGTTATTTTTTAGATTTTATTAAAAAATCAAACTTACATTACAACATATAATTTTATTGGGGTTTTTTTGTGTAACTTATATCAAACAAATTCTGAAAGATTAGTAGAACTTCCCATTAGATTGCCACTGGAAAATATATCAGCATCCATGGCAGTGCACCAATGTATTTTTGTGTTGTTATTCCATTGAAAGGTTGGGGCTTTTTAAAATTTCTTTTCTTCCTCTTAATGTCTCTTCCTGGCTGTAGAACCAGAGGTACAGTCTTATACCATGGTATGTTCAGGCAGAAATAAGAAGGCTCTGCTGCAGTGCCCTTAGGCATGCAGCATCTTTGGAGCAGGTCTTCACCTCTGGAATCAGCACTCTACTCTCTTTTTAGTGGGATGAAAGAAGCAGCTCAGTGTGTGATTAATTGGATTTTATAGACATCTACTCCATTATCTCTATTTTAAACTTCTACTTTTGTAGGATGAGGTGAGATACAACCTACTTTCAGTTATCTGTGTTGACCATGTCATCAGGCATGATGAAAGGAGTCTGGAGTGAACAGCTGAGGCAAAGACACTTTGTCAGATACATCCCACTTTTAAAGCCTAAAAGTTGAGTCAGAGCTCACTAAAGCAGAGGTAAAAAATCCCATTTGCATGGACTGAGTTTGGGTTAAGTTGTAAAGGTTCTGTTCTGTCACTAACTCTTGAGTTTATGTCATTTTTCTATGTATATTGGACACATAATTTCAAAGACATAAATATCCATGCTCATGGATCTGGGCATGAGTCACTGTATGGTAGATACAGACCTGAAGAGAATACTTAGGAACATCTTTCCATCTTTCCATGCCTATATTGTGGTTTCTATGTGCCTTGTATTTTGGGAAATTCTCTACAGACATTTTGATAGTTTTGCACTCTGCTGAAGGACAGGATGTCTTGAGGTATTACTGAGCCAAAAAAAATTACATTTTCACAGGGCTGTTCAGCAGATGAGTGGCACCACTTGATGCTTGTCAAAGAGGAAGGAATGACAAACATTGCACTGTGAAGGACAGAGATATATCAAGAAAAGTGGGGCTGTTACAAACTGGAGCCTGAGGGTCTTGTCTTCAGTCTGCTGTAGCCATACTACAAATATATATCAAATATTTTTACTTCTGTGAGGTGTTCAGACACCAGGACAATGCATGACCTCGTGAGAGGCTGACTAATGGATGAAGGCTGGAAGTAGGAGGTGTGGTGCTTGCTTTGCCCGAGTGCTCCCAGCTCAGGGTAGAAAAGCTGCGGTAGGAAGGACATCAAATGTTCAAAGGCACCCAACCTTTTGTGCAGAGATGATTTGATCTTTAACACAGATGTACCAGGTTTAGTTTCTAATTTTAATAATGACTCCTTCCTAAAAACTCAGACAGGAAATGGCTGATCTTCAATTCAGCCTTCAGTAGTCAGTGGCTACTGAGAACGAGTGAGGGCACTGAAAAGAGGGCTTGATGTCATAATCACATTATATTATTAATCTATAATCTATATACCATGCACAGGGTATTTTGCTATTAACTTTGTACTGAGTAAATAATTAAGTAGTGACCAAGCATACAGGGGAGGTGGGAAGCACTCTTGCGTGTTATTAGCCCCTCACAGTTTTCAGAAGTGGATTATAAGTAACTCCAAATCTTGGACTGTGAATGGCAACCTTGTCATCAAATAAAAAAATACCCTTGACAAGATCAGTGAAAGCCTGCAGAGGTCTGAAGCTGGGCAGCAGACACTCTGATTAGGTGCTGCCTCCACAAAATGAAAATTCTTCCCTGAGCCCAAGAAACAGCGGATGGATATAGTCGGAAGTGATAAAAAGGTCACTCTTAAATGGATACAGGGAGATTTAACTCACAATACCACCATCCTGAAGCCCTTAGACAAATAATAAAACACAGACTACAAAGACTAGAAATTCATTCAGTCTAAATACTTACAAAAATCTTTGTCACAGATCTGAGTCTTAAAGAAAATTCACCTCTGAACAAGACTGCATAAAATGACCAAACAAGCACCCTTGAGCCCTCTGGCCCTCTCTGGCAATGTGCTATAAAATCTTAGAGGAAAAAACTTTTAAGTCTTAGAATTATGTTTTGCAGCATGAATTCCAAACCACTGTTCTATAGAACCTGCACAGCCCATCCATGATCATTTCATAATCATATGACAATTATATCACATGAGACAGAGAACTAATTTCCATTCTAACAGTAATAACCATCTCCCAAAACCAGGTTCTTTTTAAATCAGTTGCTATTTCTAAAAGTACCATACAAGAAAAGGTTTGAATTTTTAAGGTGATTTTCCATACATATTCAAACACGAGGATATGTCAAGATGAATAGAAAAAAATCTCATATTTTGCCAGTATATTTAAAAGTTTGGTATAATGACCTGAGGATTAATAACCCTCTCAGCTTGACATCAATCCAGTGCAAAACACTGGAATTGTTAATTCCAGGTATTATTTATAAAGAATCAGAGAAAAATAATGCAATTTCTTACTTTTTTCATTACTCATTGCATACCAATCAGGATGGAATTAAGGAAAATGCATTTTATTTCGAGAAAACTATCTTGATATTTTTTTCAGGTTTTAAATTTCCCAGAGGAAAAGAAAAATCTTTACTACTTATGTATTACTTATGAACTTTGGAAGCACTTTGTGGCACTAAACAAAATTTTGATTAAGAAATTAGAATTCTCCAAAGTCACTACTGTAATGATTGAATAGATTAAAACCTGAGCAATTGACATTTTTGGAAACCCTTATAAGTGGGGACTCATCCTCAAGAGCATGTCACTCAGCCCTTCAGGGTCACTCCTGGGCTCTTTGCCGGGTTAGTTTTCCACTATTGTCTTCTTTCATGATTCAGTCCACACCTATAAGCATGCTAATACTTTGATCATATATTTTTATGGAAGCACAGAAAACATGTACAGCTAATTCATGAGGTCAGGTTAGAGCTTCTGTTGCTTAGGACACACTAAAAGCAAGTCCACAGACAAATATCCTCAGATTTGCTTCCCTGAAGTTTGTTAGACCACATCTTAATAGTGTTATCCAAATCATGGATTAGGGCAAAGCCAAAGAACATATGTTTGTCACATCCTGTTTGGATGATACCAACACAGACACAAACAGAACAAGCAGATTTTGGCATGAAATGAAAGATATTTTTGTTAACCTCACAGTTGTTAAAGAAGATGTCAGTTACCACTTGGACTGAGTAATTTAGTTCCATATTTTGACCATGAAAGTGTTTTCAATAACCTTTGCAAAATGTGATTTTGAGGACAATCTTTAAATATGTACTATCTGCTTTCCAACAGAACATAGATAGAACAATGACTTGATTCACTGCTGTTCAAATAACCAGCTTCTTTTTTTCATTTGTGGGAAATAAGATTTTTCTACCTGCTTTATTTTAAAGCTTTTTTGGATGTAAAAGCTTTCTGCTCAGTCATTAGCTGCAAATTGCAGAATGAAGCAGCATTTCCAGATGAAGTAGTATGTTTATACAGAAAGCACAAGAGCTATAATTACTACATGATCACATTTGTATATCAAGGTCAGATTTCTGTGATTCACACTATTGTTTGGACATAAAGGGAGTTGATTTTCAGCATGGTGGTGCACAACTACTATTGTTACTGCATCAGTGACTGTAGAAACAATATTAACTTTTGCTTGTTTGAGTTTTTCTAGTTAGGGTACTTCTGTTTCAGGAATATGAGAAAATTGGCTGGCTAGTATTTGCCCTAAAATAGTCATTAGACATGAAAAAATATGGATTTATATTATTGCGACTCAGGTCATAGAGTCTATTATGAAAGAAAAAAAAGTCCTCTAAAACAAAAAGCAAGATAAAATAGGTCATTAAATGACATGCATGAAATCACAGAGTTTAGGCAATATCAAATGCAGGTAACTAAAGCGTGTAAAAATATTTCCTGATATTTTCCTCTCCTCTGCAAAATCCCTGCATAATTGTTTTTTCTTGATAATTACCCAATACATTGGCAATTTTTATATTCTCTCCCTGAGAATTCATTAGCTTTCCACAACACTTACCCTGTTCTAAAACCTTAAAAATACAGGGATTCAACTCATTATACTTATTAGTTAAGCATTAGGATTAGTCAAGCAGTTAGATTGTACCAATTAATCCAATATAATTGTATGTATTTATAACTAGGCACAAGAACAAACGCTTTCCTCATCTAAGGACTAATAGAATCTGCTATTGTATTACTGCACTGTGTCGAGTTGTCACCCAGCTGCCATTAATGTCACCCTGTTCTCAGTTAGGCTCCCTCCTTGCTTAAGCCCCACTAGACTTTCTCTTTTCAGGTGTAGGTGTTCCTGGATGAAAAGCAATCATATTTCTCCAGTTTTCATTGTTCTCTATATGTTCTGGGCTTTTATATTTCATATCCACTCCCTGCTCCCACTCACATACTGTCATATATAAGGATTTTCCACAAATCTGGTAATGTTACCTCCACATTGACAAGGACAGTTGGGGAGCATTGGTTTTGGTTTCTTAGGGGGATGAGAAGAAGAGTCAAAATGCCATCTTGACACAGCCCAAATTCTACTACTGTCATTGGGTCAAGGGTTTCAGAAAAGCTGTATTTAGCCTCAAAAGACTCTTTACCCAGATAAATGATAGTAATGGGTATATGGCTTGAGGAATTTGCCATTTGAATGATGTCCTAAAAAACTGTCCAAGGTCACTGAGCCAGTGTTGAACTCACATGAGCACTTTCATCACTGGGTCACCATTCCTCTTTCTAGGAGAGCCACATAGGCTTCCTTCTCAGTGATGTTTCTCATCAATCAATTATGATAACTTCAACCAACTTCATCTTTCTATAAATATTTCTCTGGATTTCTTTGATATTTTATTTATTTGCTGTTTGTTCTTGTATAAATAGGCTCCAAAATGAGTAGGAGACCTAGAAAGGGAATATAGTCATTCTATAACCACTGAGACATAACCAAAAATGCTCATAATGCCACTTATAGCAAACAAGCAATTAAATAATATTCAGTAGCTTATTATAGCAGACATAAAGATATTCTGTGACTTTTTAGACTTACACAAAATAAATTGCCATCCATTTGAAATTTAGTCCAGTGTCAATCATAGTTACTTGTAAACTTAGAAAGTAATGAGCCATTATATGTTTTTTATTTCTTGCTTTGATTTGAATACCATAAACCTGTGATGATGGTGACTTTTTTTGCCTATGAAGATGAGTAACATAATTAAAAGGAAGAGGTATGCTGTAAAATTAAAGAACCAGCACACATGTCATCAGAGGTTGAGTCGCATCCAGGGCTGCCAGTGGCTATGGGTTTGTTGTAAGATGATGGTACTCAGTTGTCTGCCAGGAGATGCCTTTCCACAAAAAATCCACAAAAACACAGTGCAGTGCCAGGGCTTCCTTCTAACAACTTTTTCCTACAGGTACCACAATATTCAAGCATAATATTCTTGATTTGAGGCAGATACTCCTCCTCTTGCACACTGGCCTTCAAATCAAAGGACACACCTCCATATCAACAGAGCCCATAACCATGTCTCCTCCTCCTATGCTGCCAAGCTGATGGCATATCTGCTAAAATCTCAGATCCTTTCCAGGCAGCATGTAAAAATCTGAAGTTTGCTGATAAAAAAGATGTCTAGCCTTCTTAATAATAAAAGAGCTCTTGACAACATCACTTGAAAGTATCCTAAAGGCTCAGAAACAGAAGGGAAAAGAGAGATACTAACATCCCATCCAAAACCTCGTATGTCGCAATTTTTAATTGAATCTCATATGTCTTGGAGACAATGACTATTCTATTTTATTTTTAATGTTAAGGGTTGGAAAACCTCCAGACCCACATGACATATCTGGAAACACAAAACAAACAGGACAAACCCCATAAACAAACTACAGCAGTCTCTGGGGAAATAGGTCAACAGGCGTAACAAGGCTTCTCTTAGACAGAAGGTCTAAAAAAAATACTCATAGAAAAGGACTTGTGTTTTTCCTCATGGAATCAAGGAATAAAGTGATGTGCTTGAATGAAAATGGGCAGGCTGGTTAACCAAAGGGTGTAATCTGGGGATGGCCTCTCTCCCATTCCCCTGCTAGGCAGCAGGGCCCCTCTGTTTGACTCTGATCTCATTCTCATCTTTATGGGTCCTTACCACCTCTCCCATGCGCCAGCCCATGCAGTCCATATCCCTCTGACTCACGGGCTTGTCCCAGCCTGATTTACCATCTCATGGCAATGGCTTCTGTGTAGTATTCTCCTTCTCAGCACCCATGTCTGGCCTCAAGCCCCTGCCAATCTTTTTCCAGCTTGTATCTTTGGACCAAACATGAAGATCAGCCCAGAATGTCCCAAATTGAGAGGTATGTGCCAGCCCTACCCACCTGCTCAGGGCTCTGCAGCATGCCTAGCACCTTCTTTTCCCCACAACAACACAAGTCTTAAACTGGAAAGGGTATGCAATATAGTGGAAGAAAAACCTGATGAAAAATTGTGAGACCACTTGTCCATATCCTGCCACGACTGTCTCCCCACACTCTCCTGCCCTCTCCCACATGCAGGATTATGTCCCGTCAGAACACTTCTTGTTCCCAGTCTCTTTATCCTTCAGATCTTATCTCCATCTTCCAAAAAAGATCAGTCTGGTGCATACACCTGACATTGAAATTTTCAGCTTGAATGGTTAGACTGAAGTTATATCAGAAAACAGGGTCTTCTGAAGTGTCAGACAGCTTGGACAGGCAAGTCCTTACCAGCACTGCACTCAGTGCAGCTGACTGAGCAGTTGCCACATTGAGTTAGACAGAGTTTTCCCAGCCAGCTAAATGAAGCTCTCCTCTAGCAATTTTTAACAAGGTGTTTATCAGGGAATTTCTAATGGATCTGTTTACCACAGTGAAACTCATAATAAAATGCAGCAATCAAATAATCGAAGATAAATTTCCATCACTGAAGAATTAATTTGTTTCAAATTGACTGTTTAAATAAGCGACTTTGTCAGTCCCATAGCTTTGGTCAGTTTTACTTACTTGATCTTTTCTCCTCTTCTAGGTAGGTTTCTGGTCGTGACAGATGAGACATGAGATCTTCAGCATCCAGGCTTTCAAGTTTTTCTTCAAGAGATTCACTATGGAATCGGTAAGAAAGACAAAAGACAATATAAAGAACTAGTTTAAAGAGTAAAAAGCAGACCAGATGTTTTATAAATTCTAACACCTGCCAGTGGGTTTTTTTCTGCTTAATGCCACTTCAGACTTTACAGTGGGTGTTCCTCAGAAAAAGTCTAACCTATTTCCTTTCAAGGATCAAAAATTCCAATAAATCATTAAATCCTTACAAAGCATTGGCCACCTGAGCAATTATTGGAACAAACACTAACATTTATTACATAGTTTGCTTTGCTTTCATAGATTTTAAAGCTGGATGAGGGCAGCAGGGTATACAAAGGACATTTTAACTCCTTTCAACTCATCTAGATCTGGTAACTGATGTTGTTTTAACTTTGAAAACAACAAATCTCTCAGATCAGCCTGAAAAACCTATGGCAAGGTTTCTGTGGGGGCTTGAAAAGAGGACGGACTCTCTTCTTTGCATGATGTAAAGTGCTGAATAGCACACAGTTGTCTAAATATGCTTTTTGTTTATTCAGTCTCTGGATGGTGAGTTCTCTTGTTTTAAAGTTTTCACTCTGTTTCACTGAACCACTAAAAGCTACATTTGGATTGCCTGACTTGAATCCCCTACATCAACAATACTGATGGTTAAGGCTGAAGTTTTCTTTGTACTGGATGCACGGGCTGGAGCTACCCTGGCACAGGTCACTGCTCCCTATGTGACCACAGAGTAGTGTGGGACTTTCATCCTTTCTTCCTCCCTGGGGGAATCAGTTGACCATATTGCAGCCCAGACCAGCCAAGAGGGTGAATCACTGCTGCTGATCTTCCCAAAACTGAATAAATCCTCCTTTGGCGCATTTGCTTTGTCACATGGCTACACATACTTTTCCTTTTTGAGTCCATGAGGTCTTAAATAAGCAAGAGTTCAGAAGTCAAACAGTTGTATTTAAAAAAAATATAGAGCTATTAAGCTGGACATTCCTACTTGATTTTGAAATGGCACTTCCATTTTTATGTCCTGCTGCTCCTAGATTTCTTTGAAGGAAATCACAACCGCCAACAAGAAAATAAGTAGTGCTAACATCCTAGAAGTTAATGAAACCAAATTTCCTACAGATCTGTGTCTTGATGAAGCTCCTGAGGAGGTGCAAACCATCACTGAAACTTTTCCCATGACTGGGACACTTAGGGGATCTTTCTCCCACACTGATTAACTTGACAAAGAACAAGGTGACAGTGAACCACTCCCATTCATAAGGACAAGAAATTTTGTTACCCCACTCATTTTAATTTTATCACAAAACTTTTAGGAGCTGAAGATTTTTGACATCTTTCCTGCTGCCCTTTCAAATTTTCTGAGATCAGCATTGCTTAAAAAAAAATACTTAGAGGCAGAACAGATGAGCAGATGGTCACCCTCTACAGTAGTCAATGGAGCGCCAGTTAACTTAGGAAACTGCAAGCTCAAATTCAGTGGTTAAAAGCAGAAGAAAATGAGAAATTGGCAAAAGGAGCTGCTGTGATCGACCTCTAGACTGAAATTCTGCACTGCTAAATTTCATTTAGCACCATGTGAACACTGGCCCTACAGAAATTTGGTACACACAGCAAGACTAGTTTCCAAAAACTTCCATATGGTTATCTGTCATCCTGGGTTTTGCCAGAACCTTATGACTTCAACATTCAAACATCTATATTAATAAAACCTGCAAACCATAATTTTAAATATGAGTAATTTTGCTTGAGCATAAAGGAGATATGCCTCAAATTATTTCAGATCTTAGGTATCATTAAACATTCTGATTTCCTTAATAAAACAAACTAATATGCAAACAAAATAAACACAAACAAAACAAAACCCAAAAGGCATCACTCCTGAATTGAAAATTTCTTATGCTACTTTCAAGTCTAGAGTCTGGCCAAGGGATGCATCCTTGAAAACAGTAGCTTATATAAGGCAAACACAGATGTGGTAATAAGTTCAGTGGCTGGAAGAACCTTTTTTTATAACATCCAACATCTGCAGATTTATTTCCAGCCTTTCTCTAATGAGATGCTATTTAGGAAATTATGAGAAATAAAGTATGCTCAGACAACACTATAAGCCAGCACTTAAACTTCAACTCAGTAGGCCCATACACATCCACATCTGCAAACTGTGTCTTAGCAAACTTTGCTAATGACTTCTGTTTATTATCATGGGGGTCTTAGTCCCTCTTTTTCCACAAAGTAATGCTAATAAAACTATAATATAGAGGGAGGAGTCCCTCACAAACCGAGATCTTTCTAATTTATATTTTCACAGCATTAGCAACTAGTAGAAAGAAACCCTTTCATTTACCTGTCAAACCTTTTTGTCTGTCCAAAAAAGTGCTGACAAAATTGTTTGGAGTGAGAGTCCTTCTCATCCCTCAGCTACTTTTTGAAACCCTTACAATAAAATGTATATTAAAAATACTTAGTTCTGATACAGCAGTAGTCAGCTGAAAAAGTCCAGTGTTCTTTCACCTAGGGAAATAAATGTAATTGTCTGCATTCCACAGATAGAGAAATGATGCACACAGAGATCAGTTGCCATGTCAGAGCCATGAGTGGCAGGTCAAGGACATGATCCCGGGTCTACAGAGCCTTTATTTCATTCTCCAACTGCTTCCCAGGTTCATTTTGGTCTGAACCTTCATTTTTACTGCAGGCAAAACACTGCATGTTGCCATCAGCATACATTTAGCATCTTCAGTAAAACCAGAGATGTGCCTGGTAATGACACAGCCATATCGCTTCCAGAGGGAAAGAGAAAATATTGAAATGTTTGCAATGTGGGTTGAGGCTTTATTTCATTCTCTTTTATTTTGGAGAGCCTGCTATGCCAGCTGCCCTGCAACATGTTCATTTCTGCAATATCACCCTATGATTTTAGTCATTGCTATTTCTCATATTAAAAGAAAATAAGGAAAAAAACCCAAAAACATCCAGCTACTATGACTCCTTCTTTGGAAGGACTCTTATTTCTCTCATTTCAATCAGAGTATCCCTTCATGATATATTGGGTCTATCTTGTCCTTTGCAATCCCACTGGTACAACCTGCTTGCTCTTTTGCCAGCATGTCTGCAGTGTCCTTCCCAACAATCCTTCAAAGATTTGCTTGGTGTCAGGAATGCAAGGACAACCTTGCCCAGGTTTCCCTGTGGTGTTCCTCAACCTCACCAGTGCAGTGATGATGGGTACTGCTGGAACATCTCCTCTCTCAGGGTCAGCAGTTCTTGCCTGACCATCTCTGTGAGTAATGAGAGGCTCATATTTTCGCTTGGGCAAGGGTTAACATCAAACCTGCGAGTGGCTCCACCAACAGTTTTCTTATCCATCAGTGCTCGTAAGAGTTTGATATCTTTGGACTGTTCAAAAATCAGTCCATATAGAAGAATATACTGCTGTGCATTTACATTCTGTAGATGTTGTAAGAGCTGTGTTTGAATCTGTTGTCTCCTGACACACAGAATCATAGAATCATAAAATATCCTGAGTTGAAAGGGACCCATAACGTCACTCAGTTCAACTCCTGCTCTTGCACAGGACCATGCCCAAGAATCCCATGTTCCTGGCAGCATTTCCCAAGTGCTTTTTGAATTCTGTCAGGCTTGGGGCTGTGACCATTTCTCTGGGGAGCCTGTTCCAATGCCCAACCACCCTCTGGGGGAAAAACCTAACATCCAACCTAAACCCCCTCTCACACAAGTTCCAGCCATTCCCTTGGGTCCAGCCCTAGGCACCAGAAAGAAGAGATCAGTGTCTGCCCCTCCTCTTTGCCTTGTGAGGATGTTGGAGAACACAATGAGATCTCCACTCTGTCTCATCCTCTCCTGAAGGAGAGGCTGAACAGGCCAAGTGACCTCAGCTGCTCCTTGTATGGCTTCTCTTCCAGACCCTTCATATGCATTATTGCACTTCCTATCAACTGAAGAAAGGTTTCTTAAATGAGCATCTCTAACAAAAACCATCTGTGAAATAGAAATACCAAATTCAGTACACCTGTAAGAAAAGGAGCATGTTTGCCCTGAGCCTGCTGCCTCTTGCTGCAGGTGAGCATTTTGCTGTTTTATTTTTGGAGAATGCAGAGGTAGCAGGGGAACAGCCCATTGCTTGTTGTTGCTACTGGGAGCCTGGAATGCCATTACGTGTCTGCTTGACACTTGATCTTGCCTGAGAAAACCAAAAAACAAATGCAAAACTGAATCAGCAGATTAGTCAGCTTAATCTTGTGTAACATAATGCTGCACTTCATTTTCAGTACTGTTATTTTCAGCTGTCCTTTGAGATGGTTATTTGAGCTTCCTTATCATTCAGCCAAGCTACTTGCCCAGGACATTCACATAAATAAGATGCAAAATATATAATTCAGCAAAATATTTCTGATCTGATCTGATTTAATATTTTTTCATTTTGTCCACATAGTGTTAAAACCACATGATCTTAATGCTACTAAAATGTCATTTATAAAGAGAACACAATGGGCTCTCTTTTTGCTCTCATTTTAATATTAAAAGAATGTGAAAAGAACCTTCTGTTTAAGCCACTATTGTAAGTGCTAAAAGGTTTTTTAAATAACATGTAGTTTCTGAGACATTCACTATCTCATTTTAAATACCAGATGAAGACAAATGGTGGGAGATGCCAGTATTAAAATTGAAATCAGCTGATTCTTGCATTTAACACAGTCACAGCAGCAGCACAAACTCTTGACACAGCTCGTGTAGTTCATAAGCCACATTAGCAGTTACTGTCCCATAAAAACCACAGGATTGCAATCAGCATGTTTGCTGGACCTGGATTTTGGTCTTCTTCATGTTCAGCAGTGGAACATAGGCAAGAAGTTTTCTTTTACTGGAAAGTTACCTGACTATTTGGTCCCAGTAACATAATAATTTCAAAGGTTTGTTTGCAAATGTCAAAGCCAACAGCCTTCTTCCTCAAGTAGAAACACTCTGCAGTTTACCATGTACGTTCCCTTCAAGCAAATTAACACCAATCACAATGTGTGATGTAGGCTTCAGTGTTTAAAATAGACTTTGCCTTTTCCTGTGAGTACATCATGCACTTCTGTGATATTAAACATGCAAACATGCTGCAGGTTAAATACGTGGTTGTTACATTTTGTGCAAGGCTGTCAGCCGTCTGACCGTCCTCTGAGAGGACACAGCTCCTGGAGGTGAAACGCCTCCTGACTAAACATTTCCTGCTGAAGCACAAAGTGATGATGTTACTTGTCATTACATAAAAGGGGTGGTTTTGCTTTGCAAAACAAAACTAAGAGAGTTCCATTAACAAAAAAAGTTTACCAAGTTTTAGCACGTGAGATATTCCAAAAGCATAACTCATCCTGCTGAGATTCCTTTTGATTTGAAGGTTCTCTTATCCCCTAAGCCCAGCATCTAACTCAAATGAGAAGAGCTGATATTCAGAAATATTTATGGATATTCTAGTATTATGGCCATAAATTTAAATAAGCCTTTGCCATTAATTTTGTCAGAAGTTATCTGAAAATAAAACTATAAAAATGTAGGAACAGCAATTTCCCATATAGATGTTTTTTCAGGGAACCTCAAATCAGCTTTATCAGGTATCAACTGCCATGGATGCCTGATGTCATACAACTGTCTCATAAAGAGAGCTAGGATCAGGAGGAGGATGGGAAGTACTCCTGACTGCTGTGATTAGCTGAAATGGATGAATCTAACAACAAACCACAAACGTATTCAGGATAGCAGTATAGTAGAAAAACATAGCCTAAGGATATTTTCCTGATGCATTTTAGCACACTGCTTCTGTTGCTATTTGCTGCTGAGCTGGTGACACTCTCCATGTTTGTGGAGATGCTAAGGAGCATAAAAAGAACAACTATATAGTTTACTAAGAAAAGCATGGGCATTTCAATGAATCGATGTTTTAATTAAGCACAAATGTCTGTCATATTATAAAATCAGCACTTTTATCTGCAGTAACCGCCAAGATGGAAACCTTACAAGTCAAGAAATAAGTGTAGTTGAAAACCTGTATTTGCAAAAAGGCATCATCATGTTAATACTTGAGAATCAAAACCCCCTGAATTTGACATGTGAGATCCTGCCATGACTACACCCGTACTAATCAGGAGGATCACTGCACAGAATGGATGTGCACAGTGATTTCCATTTTCCAGCTAACAACTCACTTCACTGCCAAGCTGAGAGGTTGCAAATGGCCCTGGAGGCAGCTTGTCTGAGCATGCTTGACAACACACTGGTGCACAGCCAGGGACTCGGGTCAAGCTTGTTTCCAAAAGCAGCAACTACACCTGAGTTTGCATCTGTGTGTTTGCTTCCTACGCAGCAGCAGGGAAGTGCGACCTCAGGGTGGTCCTGGGGCTGCTCTCTGCAGGCAGCATAACCACATCCCACAGGAGATTCACCACCAGCTTCAGCCTAGATGAGGTGTTGATACCCTGAAGAGATGGCTTTGCATGACTAAAGCTAGACAGCCACAAACACAGCAGGGCCACAAGCTCTCTATCAGGCTCCTCATCTGTAGTGGAAACAATCATGCTGTTCTCTACCTCACTGCTGTGTGGTTTCAATAGTTAATTGCATTGATGATGTGAAGAGCTGTGCAAGTGCCATGTAGCTCTTCACCTCTGGCACATACTGGTCATGCTGCAAAGTTCACAGGGATGACAACATCATCACCTGTTCACTCCTGCTCAGCTCCTGTGAGTGACCGAAGTACACGCTGTCCAAAATACTATAAAATGAAGAATACTACCATTGCTCTTCAGTTTATTGCACAACACCTGTGTCTGCAGCTTGTCATTGCTATGTTCCTTAGCCTCTCCCTAAGCATGGTGACTATTACCAGTACTGCAGAATTAATGTCAGTTTGCTGTAATTAACTCTTCTGTTTGCAATCACAATACAAGCCAGGGAATCAAGTGGATTTGTAGACTGAATCACTGGGTGGGATGGCAAGACAGCACAACTTCCTTGACTGCACTGCATCAGCAGTAAGGATTAAGTGATTTCCAGTGCTGCTTGCATGATCCTCACTGGCATTAGCTCGTCCAAGATGGACAAGATGTATTTCACTTCAGAATAGCAAGAGGATTGAGATAAGCATAACTTCACTGGCAAACCTTCCATGAGAAAAGGGCTGTGGCACAGCCTCATCCAGGATCTAGCACAGACTAAGACAGGGTTACAGGAGACACTGTGAAATATAACTTTCACACTCTGATGATTATTCTTTGACATTTGTGAAGTGAAACAGTGATTTCAGTTAGTGACAATTTATAGAGGGGCACGTCTTACAAATTTAGAATTGAATCTCAGATACTGATTGCAATTCAAAACAGGAAACATGGTTAAATCTGAAAATCACTGAATGCTATTTGAAATACTTACATAATTTGACTAGTTTAAACATTAGCACATTTTTACGGGCAGCTTGTATATTTTTATTAAAATCACATTAATTAACTGATCTTGTTTCCAGTGAGTTTAAATGAAAATAATTCAAGTCTAAAGAGGTCATGCCTATAGGGCTATTTTCTTTACTAACATTTGAATAGGGGAAGGGGAAATGCTGCTTCTAAGCAGCAAAACAGAGCACTGCATTCTCTCTGGCAGAGTAAACAATTTCAGAACAGTCAAAAACAGACCAAAAGGCAGCTATGATCTTCCTTTTTAATTTTTAGGCATTGTGCCATTCTCTTTATTTACCAGTATTCTTCTGTATTCATTCTATTTCTTATACATTTAATATGTCTTTTTAGGAGACAACTTTTTTCCCTGATGAGGAAACACAAAAGTTCAGTTGCACTTTCTGCTCTGCCTTCACTTCTGTCACCCTTCACAGTTTCTGTGGCCAGTCTACTCCCTTTCTTAGTTAAATATGCTCTTCAATTCTGTAGTTTAAATTTGCACAAAATAGTATCAAAGCAATTATGTCTTTAGCAATATGTTCAGCTTCTGAGGGGATTTATTGGGATAACAGATGAGGTTATTTTACAATCCAGAGATTAATGGTCAAGCTCAATAACTTCAGCCTGAAGAAGAACAATTCAACCCTGACAGTGAGAGTACCCAATTAATTAAACCAGTTTGTCCACCAGCGTGATGGATTTATCCTCACTTGAAATCTGCCAGTGAGGGATCAGGAACCTTCCTAATGTGAACACTGTGGCTGACCTGTGGACCACCAGAACAGCTGTGTGACAGCCCATGATTGATGTTCAGCAGGAAATTACAGGGGGTGACCACAGAGACCCTGCTTGGCCCTCGGGCCATATCCCTCACCCATCCAGTTTCCAAGCAGGCTAGGCCAAAACAGCTCTTTTGGATGTTACCAACAGCTCTTCCCTGGCCCAACCCCCCAGCCAGTTCTTTACTCTCCTTTCCATACTGGTTTTGACTTCACTGTCATTTTTATCTTGGTCTCTCTTCCTCCTCCACTGCTCCTATGAGCACGATCATCAACTGATTTTCTTCCTCCCTCTCCCGCTGCTTCTTTAGTGCTTCATTTTTTTTGCCTAAATCCATTTTTCACTGTAACTCCCACACAGTTCTTTTCTTGGCTTCCTCCTCCTCTTGCCTACTCTACCTTTCAGAGTCTCATGACGTTTAACAATCATCTGTACGAGCTCAGAGCCTTTGTGCCAGAAAGCTGGATCACGTGAAGCAGCAGCAGCAGCAGCAGCAGCAATCACATGGCCATATGGAGGGCTTCTACTAAGGCAAAGAAACACAGAAACGTGTTCAGGCAGGACCACTGCTCAGGAGTATTGGTCATATTTTTGCTGACAGAACTGCATAGAAGTAATTTTTTTTATGGGTATCCTCAAATCAGGCATCTCCTTTTTATCCTTACTCAGGCATTGCAGTTTTTAGTTGATACTGTAAACTACTTCTGAGTTGCACAGGCATTTTATTAGAATTACATACAAAACCATGTACGAGCCTAACGACATTGTAACATTGTAGGTACTTATGCAGAGAACATAAAATCTTTTGAAATGGATACAGCCATATAATAATGCTCATTCTCAATTGTTCAGATTTGAGAATATTTACCATTCCTGAATGGCCCAGCAGTATGGCTAAATAAATCACACTGATGCAGCAGATGACCACAATTACTTGAGCCTCCTGAGACTTAGCCTTCTTTAGAAATTGAACATATGGGACCCCAAACCTAAGCTTTAAAAAAAAAAAAAAAAAAAGAAAAAGGGTTTGTCTGTCTGTCAGTTCCCTGAGTTACGTGATACAAAAATGGATAAAGGAGATGTTAACTATTCAGAAATACTGTTTGTGAGCGGACACAGGGCTGTGAACCCGCGGTTCAGGTCTCGGGCCAGCGCTGCTCTGGGGCACCGCTCTGGGCTGTGCGACCCGGCCACGGCAGCACTGAGACAGCTCTGCTCTGGCAAGGCTCAGGCACAGAGCTTGTAACGCAAAACCGGCAATAGCAACTTCAAGGGCTTCTCTAAATCATAGCAGGACTTCTTAAAAATTAACTAAGACTAAGGAGCGTAAAAACCTACGCAGTCAAGGCTGCCGAGAGGGGTGGCTCCCTCAGCGGTGGCTGCACGAATCCTCGGCTCCACATCACCGGCGGATGGGCTCCGACCGGCCGTGACGGACTTAAGGAAGGGAAATAAAGAAACAAGAGAGCCTCCGACTCGCCCTGGGGGTTCCCTGGAGCGGGAGCGGAGCCGCAGCCCGAGGCGGGCAGGGTCCCTCCCCGCTGCCAGAAGGCACGGGAAGCTCATTCTCCCGCTTAGGGACAGTACAACAGCCCAGCACCCCCCGACCTTGTCAGCTCCCACCAAAAAGCCCTTTTTGATGATAAGAAAACGAAAGAGCGGCAGCCTCTCCCCCTCAGAAACCGCGGGGCCGGGGGAGGGGAGCGCCGGCCGCGCCTGCGCGGAGCCGCTTCCTCGTTGTCGCGCGTAGCGGCGGCGGGCGGCGCGTGCCCGTCAGCCGTGCCCGTCAGCGCGGCCCCGCGGCCCCGCCGCGCCCGGCCCGGCCCCGCCTCCCCCGCCCGGGGGGCGCAGCCCGAGCCCGCACAAGTCAGTGCTCGACGCGGGCGGGAGCAGCGGCCGGGCCGGGGGGCGTGGGGGGGTCGGCGCGGGTGGGGAAAGGGGCTGAGCCCGGCGCGGTCGCCGCTCCCCTCCCGCCGCCCTCCCCGCAGCGCCGCGGCGGGGCCGAGCTGGGCTGCTCGGAGGCGGCCGCGGGAGCGCTCCCCACCGGCGGGGCCGAGCGAGGGGCGCCGTGCGGGGGCCTCTCCCCCTTCACCTCCTGCCCGGAGGAGGAGGGGGCGGCCGGGGAGAGGCTGGATGTAGAGGGCGAAGCTTCAGCCTCCCTCTGCGGCTCCGGTGCTTTGATGCTGCGGGTCTCTGCTGGCTGTTAACATCTTCTTCCCTCTCCTTTTTTTTTTTTTTTTTTTTTTTTTTTTTTTTCGTTTTCTTATTTTTCCCCCCACCTTTCCCCTCGAAACTTGGCTTCTTCTCTCTCCGGATCTGTGTGCCCGGCTTCTCCTGGGCTCTACCGGTGGGGCAGGATCATGCCGGACCAGATCACCGTGTCGGAGTTCATCGCCGAGACCACAGAGGATTACAACTCCCCGACCACCTCCAGCTTCACCACCCGCTTGCAGAACTGCAGGAACACGGTCACGCTGCTGGAAGAGGTAAATCGTCCACTCCCCACACCCTATCCCCTGCTTTTTATCATTTCCCCTCTTTTTTGTTCCTTTTTATTAATTTCTTTTTCTGTATGCCTTTGAGAGAGCATCAGGGACGGGGCAGCACCACCCGCCTAAATCCACAGGAGCCAGAGGCGTTGGTATGCATGTAATCTGGTCTTTTAATTGTGGGACTTTGCCCTTGTGTTGAGCTAGTTACAGAAAGCTTTCCTGCTCTGGCGTCTCCAAGATTAGTGCGTAAAGCAGTTGTCTGAACTTAAATGTTGCTGTGGTACTTCTTGGTGTTTTCAGTGTTGTCAGTTGTTGCAGTAGGAAAAAATGCGTGAATGTTGGGATTTTCAGAGGGAAGATGAAGGGTGAGTTTTGTTTGAGAGCATTAGTAGAGGTTTTCCCCAGCCACTCATTACATCAAGTAAGCACAGAACTCTGCAGAGATCTGCCAAGGGAGACTTGGTTTAAGAAATGAGGTAAGGATGAAGAGATGAATGTGGAGAGAGGGAAATAATATGAGAACAGAATTGGTGGAAGGAGAGGAGCAAAATAATGCAGCAGAAGAGATTATACGGTCTCAGCACTTCAACCTTGAAGCCTCAGTGCTGGGTCTTTTTCATGCTTGTTATGAGCGTCATTTAAATGTTCACCCTGCTCTGCTGTCAAGAAATAGGAGCATGAAAATGGGTAAACTTCCAGAGCTGGTTTCCAAGGAATATCAGTCCACTGCTTCCTATTTGAGGTTTCAGAGTGATTTCCTATGGACTAGGTCAGTGGTTATGAGGAAATGTCTTCCAAATGACTTTAAAAGAAGACAGTGTACAGCTCTTCTCTTGCCCTGTGCTTGCTTGAAGGTCCAAGCATGATGACACTGAAAGAAGACAGATTTTTGCTCTTGTTGCAGAGGTTGCAGTTAGTTGTTGTTTTGGATTATACACTTAGTTCATCAAGTATTTGTCAATTCTTCAGGAGCCACTGCGTATCTAGGAGATGGATTTAATAGAGTCTTTTAGTTCTGCTGAATGTGTTGGCATGAGCAAAACATTTGGTATGCAAGGAAAGAGTATTAATTATTTAATTATGGTTTTTGCTTGATAGTCTGGGTATGGAAATATAATGCCACAGGATTCAGATCAGCTGAAGTTTTAATAGAAAAACTCTATGTTCAAAACTGCAACAGTGCTATTGTCTGGGGCAAGTGACAAGAGTGATTGTAAGTTCACGTTTAGAATTATGTATTTTATTTTTATTATGTAACCTAGATTAACATCTGTAACTTTTCCATAACTGTAACTGGTTTGGTTTTTCTTTTCTCTTGTAACTGAGCCATGGCCACTGATAGATTTCTCAAAAATGAACCTGTTAGGTTAGTGTTTGACAGAATTGCTGCCCCCTGTTCTTAACTATGTGGAATAGGTACAGACATTGATATGCTTATTAGTACACTTGACAGCATGCATAGAGTTAAATAATCTATATTTTGTCATCACTGGTGACTTAATTCTAGGGTAAGAATACAGTGTAATGCTTTCATAGTTTGGGAGACGCATCAGTACAGGCTGAATGTGATAATGCCTTTCCAAAGAGAAACAAAATATAGAAGATAAATACACAGTGTTCTTCACTATTTGTGTGGACTGTGTGTATTTTAGAAGTTTTTATGTCAGATTTGACAATAAATCGAGGAATAAAGAATGGTGGGTACTTCTGTTGCTTGTGTTGCTCTTCTTTGAATTTCTTTTGTTTGTATAACTGTTTTATGTGCCCTATTTTAACTGATTGCAGTTTAAACTGGGCTTGTTTTGCATTATTTTTTTATTATCTGTAAATACAAAAAAGCTTTATTTGGTGGGAAGCAAGATTTAAACAAGCTCTACTGTAACATTTGCAAAAAATCTGCAACTCTCCCGAATTTATAGTTAATAATTTGCACGGGGAAATACAGTCAGGATGTGGCTAGCAAAAGGCTCCTTTGGAGTCTTTGTGCATGCGAGCTACAATTACAGTGAAGACACAGTTTTGCTGCTGCTGCTGCTTTCAAGCTGGGTTGGTTTCTCTACACCTGCTTACCTAAAGCAGTGAGTTCTGTGAAACACAGGATTACAACCAGTGGTTGAAGTGGGTGTTCTGTAGCTCCTGCTGCTGTTGTTGATGTGTTGTGAGTGACCTAAGAACTACTCAAGCAGCTCCTGAACTTCAGTGGTGAGCCTGCTGTGTTAAGGCAAAGGGGATGGTTCCATCCTTGCAGCTGTTTGATTTTTAACTGGATGTTGCATCTGGGCTGGAGCTCTCTCTGGGCTTTTGCGGGCAGTGTCAGGCTCCGTGCTGTTATGGCGCTGCTGCCTGAAGGATCTGAGGTTATTTTACAGCTCATTTAATTCAGCACAACCTGCACCTACCTCTGCGACTATAAGCTAGTTTGTGGATTAACTAATTATTTTCTTTATTCTAAGCAACGTTGCAAACTGGAACTATTTTCTGAACAGAAATGCAAGGGAAATTAAACAGATTTAATGAAAGTTAGCTCTGTTTCCAGCCTCTGAGTCCCGTGTAGTTCCTGCTGTAGCTCAGATCAGTAGCTAGATAAGAAAAACCTTTCATAAAGAATGTGGCGAAAAATAAGTGGTTTTGTGTGGATGCCTTTACCTAGTTCTGTGAAGTTATTAAAAATTTGTGAACTTATTGTTCCTGCATCACAACTAACAATAATAAGAGGTGATGGACTCATTTGCTGATTTTCTCCCTTGCTCGTCTGTCAGTAGAGGGGTGGTGTGTTCAGCTGGGTGAATTGCTACATTTTATCTCCTAGTTAACACTCTTTTTCCTATTTAAATCATTTTCAGAGGAGATTTTGGATCCAGTTATATGCAATTTTGGAACAAGTTTCAACTGAAAAATCAGAGCAGACGTATTTACTGATTCTGATGAGTTTGCATTCAATAAGTTTTCAGTGGAAGGCCTAACAAAGCACAAAGGCATACCTCACAAAATGAGAACCATGGAAGTGCTCCTCTAAAGGACTTCTCTGTTCTCTACTTATTAAAGCAACAGACAAAACAAAAGAACATCTTCCACCCAAACTTTATTTAAATCTGTCATAATATTAATCAGACTGTAGAAAGAACATGCTACTCTATAGCAGTTTATTGAATAGGAAGGTTTCATGCTACATTGTTTAAAACTACTGAAATTTAGGGAAGATTTGCAAGTTGGTTTTTTTTTCCTTTTAAGAGACCAAGCTTAGATTTTTGTCATCCAGTCACACCAGATTAAAAAAAAGACCCTGCCATATTTCTAGCCAGGCTTAGGCATCTTTAACAGTAATTAACAAAAGCTGCAAGATTGTTTTATAATATATTTTTTTTAGAGCATGAGTGTTGTGTAATTGCCTCCAAGTAAACGCACATTTTAAAGTTCATTCTATTGCTAAAATAATAGGGCTTTTTCTCAAACTCATAGAGGGAGAAACAATCATTATATTGTACTATAGGTCGAATTTGAGAGAATTTGCAATCTGTACTCCTTTCTGTTGATTTCTTCAGCATACTTTTACATTCATGCAAAAAGAAGATATTTTTAACATATTACTGCATGCAGGTGGGAGGTTTCTTGCTCTTCAGAAAGGCTGAGAGAGTTGGAGTTTTCAGCTTGTAGAAGAGAAGGCTCTGGGGAGCCCTTAGAGCAGCCTCCCAGGGCCTAAAGGTTGAGAGAGTTGGAAAGGGACATTTTACAAGGGTGTAGAGTGTCAGGACAGGGGGGAATGGCTTTAAACTGAATTAGACACAGGGAAGAAATTCTTTACTGTGAGAGTGGTGAGACACTGGAACAGGCTGCCGGAGGAGCTGTGGATGCTCCATCCCTGGAAGTGTTCAAGGCCAGGCTGGATGGGACCTTGAGCAGTGTGGTCCAGTGGAAGGTGTCCCTGCTCATGGCAGGGGGTGGAACTTGATGCTCTTTAAGGTCTCTTCTCACCCAAACCATTATATGAATCTGTAATGATCATATGAAGAGGGAATTATTGCATATGTAAATGGATGGCTAATTACTTTTTTAAAGTTAAAAGCCTAAATGGTAAATACAGACAGATCACTGATACAGTCTCTTAAAATACAGCCTCTGCTTTGTTTTGACCAGACATGCTTTTATATCCACAGAAGCTCCATGATTTGTATTACTCAAATAGATTTTGAAAAGTTGATTTTAATCATTGAGTTAATATTACTTTGTGAGCTAGCTGGAATTTTTAGAGAATGATGACATCTGTTCTGAGAATAAGTAGTGCACATGTGGGATCACCACAAGACTGTCTTGATTATCATTCTGCTGTGTCCCAGCTCCAGCTGAAAGGACATCTTTGCACTCAAGGGATAGCTCAGTTATCATGACCAGGCAGTTCTGAGTCTTTCTCTTAAAGTAGCAGATGTTGTGCAGGACTGTCTGGAGACAGAGATTAAGCTTAAATATTTAAATTCTCTTTAGTGAGGCTGGTAGATATGAAGGGACAGCTAGAAGCTGATGATAAAATAAAGAATAGCTTCAGTTGGGGTGGTGCGGATTTTGCAGTTTAATGTCTGTTTTGCTATTGTACTTCTGTAATACTTGAACATCTTAAATGATTAATGTTATTTCTTTCTTTTGCACTTGAGTGAGAAGCTGAAAACTCAAAATGTGCTTTCTGACTATTAGATTGGCTGCAGATATGTTTGCATTTTGCTTTCAGGTTTTGGTTTTGTTATGTTTTGGTTTTTAATTAAAAAAAACCCCAAACCAACACTATTCCTGCAATGATTGCTGCTCATTTTGTTTCTCACTGTGCTGATCTGCCTGAGCACAGCAGTCTATCACTCTAGGCTGGTCCTATAACAGATGTGTGCATATATATCACTAAAAGAATGACTGTCTGGCTCCTGCTCAGCCTCATACACATTTTGTTGTTCTTGGTGCAAGTCTGCTGTAATCTAACATAGCTTGAAAGGAGAAGTTTTCTCATGTTCTTCTTCATGTCATGGATACATCTCTAAGATTAGAGACAGGAAAGGGGAAAGTATGGGGTTGTTACTTTTTTTGTTTTGCCTTTTTAAAAATTTTTCTTTCAAAATGTGTTGTGGATGAATCATTTTCACAGTTTCCCATATGTAGCTTTCCCTGTGGGCTTCAGTTTATGCATTTATTTCTTATTCTGCTGTGAGGAGGGACTTTTGGCATGAGGCTGAGGGGACAGCATTTTTCCTCCTTATAATTTTGTTGAAACTTGTGTAGCACTGAGACTGCTATAACATCAGATCTTCTGTGGTGATTTCATATACTTTTCCACCTCAAGATCCTTTTCCAGTGACAAAGTTTTCTATCAAGGGAGGCAAGTGAAACCATGCATGAGAACAGGAGCATTTCCATTCTGAATCAACTTCTGCTGGTATTATGCATAGACTTTGTTCATTAGCCTGGGCTGTGATAATGAGTAGAATCTATTTTGTGTGTGCATTGAGAAAATAGAAAACCAGAAAATTTCTATCACTTGATTTCTTTTGAAGCATCACTTCTATATAATTGCAACAAATAAATTGTAAGATCCTAATTGTTGTATTTCTCAATTTTTTTTATTAAAATATATTTTTATTTTAGGAGGTGAATCCAGGGAACTCCTGCAGCACTAGACTTAAACCCAGCTTTTCCTAACCTTGTAAACTATTACTTATGGCAGTTAGAAGCAGTATTGCATCATAGAGAGCTTTGTACTTCAGAGCTGTTTTTTTATGTAACAGACCATGAGCAATCTTCAGTTTTTGAGGAAATGTGCTTTTGATAGCAAACCGTCCTGAAAATAACAGATAAGAAAAATTTATTTGTGTAGGAAATAACACTCAGGATAATTGTTGCTGCTTTTGCATTGAATGACAAATTGCAACAGAGATGTAAAGATGGACGTGTGAGCATTCTGAAATACAGAGGCCACAGTGGGACCACATGGGTGACTCCCAATCACAATGCTGAAAATGTGATACAGATGGAGTTGACAGCAGTGTATTGTATTTAAAATGCAGCTGAGGATGCTTTTATATTTGCATGCTACAGTATTTATTCATTTAGTGTGTAATCAGTTTTACCCTTCATTTGATAGCAGTCAAAGCATTTGTCTGTAATAAGCAGGCAATCTCCTTTTACTTAAATGTGACTGATGTTAGGAAAAATAAGAAACACTCACTAGTAGCTCAAATTTTCAGTCATGGCAGATGAATTAGCTTTGCCTTTTGAGAATTTGTATTCATTTTAGGTATATTTATGAAAGTACTTAGTGCATTTGGTACCTCATATGTTTTTTTGGGAAGTATTGCTTCTTGTTTTGAACTCCCAGCAGGCTTCTTCATGTTTACTCCTCAGTTAGGAAGCTGTGAAAGTGCTCTTTGGTGCACTCTGTTCAGTATGCTGTGCAGATAAACCCTGACAGAGTGTGTACCATGTAGTCATGGGAACTTGGCCCTGATGGAAGGGAGACACTTAAAGTGACACGACTTAAAGCTGAGTTTAATGTTTAGGTTTGAGTCCTGTGGAGACACCTTCCGTAGTTAAAAAGCAATAAAAAAGTACTTTGAAGAAAACAGAGAGGGGGAAACAACCCACAAAGCCATGTTTGTATTTCAGCAGGGTGTCACTGAAGGACTGCACGTGAATGATTCAGAACAGAATGAGATTGGTTGATTTAATTTCCAGTATGTTTCTTACTACAAAGAGTAAAACTCAGTTTTCATAACTGTCTTTGTGACTTGTAGCAATATGAATAAAGATGGCTTTTAATAATTTTAAACAGCAGATATGAAGCAAATTTACAGAGGATAATTGTAAGAAAGATCATAGCATCTCATTTTGAATGGAATAGTGCCTTGCAATAAAACCATTAGGCAGAATCAAGCTGAGAATGCTAATTATCAGTATTGTTTCAAGTGCAAAGGTAGGCAATATAAGCATATTCTAAAAAAAGGGCTGTCAGCTAACAGTGTTTTTATATCTTATGGAAAACTTCTCAGAGTCCAGTTAGTAGCATATTTTGGTACTTCTCTTAGAGATTGTTCAGCCAGGTTTGTTTGATACTGGCCAAGGGGTCTAAAGTTTACTGGTGAGTACAAAGGAAAACTCCTGAGATAATGGCATGAGTTTCCTTTCCTGAAGTAGTGCAGCTGGAAGTCCACTTACTGCTGAGAAGTGCAACAAACAGTTATTTTATATTTCTAAAGAGAGTGTTGATCTGTGTTATTTATCTATAGCTATATGTAATGGTTGTAAATATTGCTATCAGTAGGCTAACGCTGAGCTTTTGTATAAGCGTTGTGACAAGTAAGATTTTGGAGTACAGTGGGCTTGATTGTGGTGATTATGGATCCTTTAATGATCCTGTGAAAAAGCAACAAAATGTAAGGATTTCATTTCCCCCTTTACACACACAGATGTGCATGTGGGTGCACGTGGCCTTCTTGTCTCTTTTAGTCAGTGGTGATAAGAGAGGCCTGAAGTTGTGCTGTTGCTGTGGTTAAGCTGGAACATGAATGCTTTTACTTTCTTTTAAATAGCCACCTCTATCTTGACCTTTCTTGCTTTATCCTTCTTGTTACATTTCTTAACAGAAGAAATATAAAACTCTGATGCAGAAATAGAAACTTACAATGCCAGTAGAGTGTTTTAAGAGTGTTTTAATTTCTTGGTTTTCTCTTGGTTAAGAGCTAAAAATCAGTGTGGTGCTGGAGGTAACTTCCTGCTAAACAAGAGTCTGTAGGACTGTCAGACCTTAGACATGGTGTGCTCTGGGAGCCTTCTGTCCAAGCTGGTGAGAAATGGACCAGGTAAGGGATCTGCAGGGTGGGTGGGACATGGGCTGGGTGGCCAACACAGAGGGTGGGGACTTTGCTTTGAAGCAAAGTTCAGCTGGCATCAGGTTGTAAGTGGCACCAGTGCCTTCCAGGATCAGTTTTGGGATTAGAGCCATTTGGTATCTTTTAATTGTGTGGATGGTGGGCTCGAGTGTGATCTTATCAAGTTTATTTGGACCATACCAAGTTGTTCAATGTGCTGGCAGCAGTCACCCTTCAGTGGGACCTGGAGAAGTGGCCTGATACAGGAGGAGTCTTGTGTGACTCGTTGAAGAGAAATATCAAATCCTGCCTCAGGGATGGATAGAGCTGCCATGTGCAGTAGTACAGGCTGGCCAGAGGACAGTTTTCTAAGGAAGAACCTTGCACTCAGGTGGATGAGCTGTTGAGTGTGGGTTCACAGTGACAAAGGCCAGCCACATACTCGGCTGTGTTAGCACAGTTGCAGCCAGAAAATAGTGGTTCTTCCCCCCCGTCAGGAACTGTGAGACCACATCTAAAGTATTGTGTTTGGGGTTCACCAACACAGGAAAGAAATTACAGACTGTCACAAGTCCAGCTGAGGATCACCAAGGTGATTAAGGGCCTAGAGCACATCACTTCTTCAGCCTTAGACCTTCCCAAGAGACTAAGGGAACGTCATATTTTCTCCAAGTACGTAGTATATGTAAGGGGAGAAAACTGATAGAGTAGAAATGCTGATTACTTTTGAGAAAGTTTTGAGGGGGTGCATTTGTGGTTTTCTATTATTATTATTATTATTTTGGGGGCTTGTTTGTTTTGAACCATGAGCCTCATGAACAAGTGCTCAGAGAGAATGTGAAACCTCTTGTCCTCAGAGACATTCAAAACTCCACTTGACTGTAGAAGTAGGCTCCTTAAAATTGTTTGGACTGCATGATTTAATTTTTTAGAACATAAGGAGGCAGAGTAAAGTGGTTGTTTAGTTTCATGAATGTGTTTTTGTGTTTTCAGGTAGGAGTTTACAGTAAGCTTATTCTTGGAAAAACAGCACATTTAAACCTAATAAAACCAGTGTAAGAAAATTGATATTTTTTTCCTTTTAGTGGGAGACTGCTTTAATAGAGAAAACTCACAGCTCTGCAAAAGTGTAGTTGAAAAGGTTATCAAATTTGGGGCTTTGTGTGATTTTTAGGAATAGTTTGAATAGTTATTGAATGTTGGAAAATTATGTAATTATTTTTAAATGACTAGTCTGTACTTCTAGAAAGTTAGCTAATTTATTCTGTAAAGTTATAACTATATTAGAGCTGAACTATGTCTCTGCTGGGTTACTTTTTGTTATTAACTTTTCTTTGTAGAAAGGTGATTTGAATTTTGAATTCTAGAACTCCCACCTTGAATTTATTATAATAATTTCCTTTCTTCTTGTAATATATTTTACTTTTCAGGTAAATTATCTTTTGATTTTTTTATTTTCAAAGCAAGAATTTTAGACTAAAGAGGGAAATATACCTGAAGAAGTGTCCTTAATATAATACTTAATCTTTTCTGTAGTACTTCAGAAAAATTTACTAGGGATGGGGGAGGCAGGAAAGAGTAAAATATAGCAGGTTTTGTTTGTTGGGAGAGTTGTGTCTTGTTGTGAGACTGCACTAGGATTTAGATATCCTATTTTGATTAGGTTTTAAAAACTCAATTTTCTAAAATCATAGAATATAGGGAATTTTTTCCTAATGGCTAATCTAAGCCTACTATATTTCAGTTTGAAGCCATTCCCCCTTGTCTTACCACTACATGCTCTTGTTGGAAAAAGTCTCCAGCTCTGTTGTAGCCTCCTATGGGTACTGGAAGGTGCTATAAGGTTCCTCTGGAGCCTTCTCTTCTCCAGACTTAACAAGCCCAGTGCCCTCAGATTGCTTTCACAGGAGAGGTGCTCCAGCCCTCTGATCATCTTTGTGACTCTCCTCTGGACTGTCTCCAGTAGGTCCATGTCCCTCTTGTGTTGGGGACCCAGAGCTGGACACAGCACTGCAGGAGGGGCCTCACCTCCTGCAGCCTGCTGGCCATGGTTTTCTTGGTGCAGCTAAGGGTACAATTGGCAACTGCACATTGCTGGCTCGTGTCTGATTTTCTTTTTTAATTTTTTTTTTTTTGACAACAAGAATCCTCAAGGCCTTGACACTGCTTCTCTCAATCCACTCATCCCCCAGCCTTTTGATATAGGGAGTTGCCTGGACCCAGGTGCAGGAAGTTGAGCATTGATTCAAACACTTTGGATGTGGTCATTGAGCCAATTCCTTGTCATCCAACCTCTATCTATCAAATCTGTGTCTCCCTAATGAGTGACAAGGATGTGGTGTGTGAGCATGTCCTTGGCCTTACAGAAGTCAAGGCTTGTGACATAAAAAACACATGACAATCAAACTACATGCTCATGCAAAACAAACAAAACCATTCTAATTAATACTTCTATGTGTCAGTGTCATAGGCTTGAAAGTACCACACAATGAAAGTAGTTGAGCTGTTCTGTGCAGTGTGTAGTGAGGAAATGAAGGCAGCTGTTAGAAAAATGTAATGGTGATGTTAAAAGCAACTTAGGATGCTTTTGTTCAGTGACGACAGAGTGCCTGTTTACAACCTTCAAAAACTGTTTGGTAATTGTCAGTTTATGAAACTGTTGAATTTTAATAAAGTTAAGTGATGCCAGCATGAGTATAACAGAGTGTGAAAATTGTGCCAGGCTGTACCACGTTGTAAGTAAGCAGGACCATGATGGTCCATCCCTGTGTTGTTAATAATGTAATATACAATGGTGATGGTGTTTGTGAAATCAGTGGGAATGGATGACTTTTAACTAAGAAGGTAACTAACTAAGGAGGTAGCTTAAATCTAAGATACATGGATACTGTTGGTTGTGTTTTGGCTTTGTATTTTTCTTGCCTCACTAAGTGTCAAAATTATGGGGAAGATTGTTAAATGAAGAGTGACGATGCTAAGAGATATCCTGACTATGTCTGTTGTCCAATCTCTTATCTTGGAAAAGTATTTATATTATCTGTGTTAGTCATGAAGTTGAAATATATTAAAACAGACAATGAGTTTATAGCAGACAAGAATTTATAACTAACTAGAAATAGAAAGTTGAATGAAGGTGCCTTAAATGTTTTGACAAAGCTGTTTGTTTTTACTGTAAAACTGGTCTCACACACTGCATTTTCCAAACCTTATAAACAATGCTTTGATTTCTTTTGCAAATTATTCTTCATATGAGACTTTGCCAATATTAAACTTTTATTATTTGATTTGGGGAAATCTACTTGGGCAAAACAATAAAATTTTGATTCTTTTGCAAGACAGATGGATACATATATTTTAGTTTTCTAGTATATTGTCATGGCTGCAGCACTTAAAATGGTACAATTTTTTAGGGGATGTTTTGTGGTGGTTTTTTTTTTTTGTTGTTGCCCCTTTGGTTGGTTGTGGTTTTTCTTCCCCCACCTCTAGTCTCTTTCAGGGAGGGATTAAAGAAGCCTAAAGAGACTCTTTGATGTTAAGACCTACTTAAATTATTTTTCACTGTTATGATACCAGAACTGTCTGCTGACAGATTTGGAAAATATGGTGATATTCCTTAGGTGATGTGATTCAAGCATACAGAGAAGTAAAATCTTTTGGGGTGGGGTCACTTGCAGAAGCCCAAGTGCCCAAATATTGTCTGCTCACTAGTACAGTTATAGGGGAAGAGATTCTAGATCTCTCTAAATCCTCCTTTTTAAAAATGTTTATAATCCTCTGGTGGCAGTTTTGTTGCCAAGCTTTCACAGGAAGTGCTTGGAAGGAGACCTTGTTTAAACTGGCAGAGAAAACATGAGAAGAAATGCCCTTTTTTCTTTGCAGACAGTTTGCAGGTTTAATGAAGCTCTTTGCTGCTGACTTAAACCCTCAGATTCACTTCTGGCCCTTCCCTGTCTCCCCATTTCATTTGAAGTGCTCCATATGCTTCCTTGCTTGCTTTTTTCCACCATGTCTAGGACAGGTTTTTCAAATTTTTTTCTGTGGTTAAAACAGCTGTAATGGTGTTGCTTTACTTCAGCAAAGCCTACTCTATTTGCTAAACTCATGTGCAGTTTAGTACAGCTTCCTGTTTTTCTCATCCTATTTAATTAGGCAACAAGTTGCAGCAAAGCAGCTTCCTTTAAAATGAATCAGTGAATATTGTGCATATTGTAAATATGAAAGCAATTCATGTTTCTTTGAATCTTAAAAATCATGGGTATTTTTCCATAGCTTTAATGTTTGTGTGGAAGGCCAAACCTGGTTGCATACAAAGCAATTTTCTCCCTTTCTGTGTATTCCTTTTCAATTTGATTTGATTTACTTTTTGTGCTCTATCGCTGCCTTTTGATGGTAACAATAAAGAGCTGTCCTGCCTTATTTTTTTTCTGTCATGATCTCAATTGCTTCATGACATATAACTTGTTCCTACAAGTAATGGTGCTACTTCATTGGGTCCAGATGAGTGTATGCCATCAGATAACTCATCAATAAAATTGACAAGTACTTATTAGAACTGTCTCATTTGTCTTGTAGTGAGCAAGGTATAGTGTGGTTGTTCTTGTAGCAATGCAGCTGTTTCTTTGAAGCACTCCCTGTGAGAAAAGCAAAGGGAAATGAGGAGTTAATACAAAGTAGCTGGTGCAGAGCACAGTTTATCTTATAAACCTGGGAAACAATTACAGACTTGGGCATTAATATGAAATCAATGATTGGTTCATGACTCAAACTGAGAAACTACTGGGTGGAGTGATGACATTTTGCTTGTAGTTGAAGTATGCTGAAAGCATATGTACAATGAGTACAGAGATATCTGTGTGGATGCCTTTTTGATAGAATGATTTTGCCTGTTGTAAACATGCACCTGGACCTTTGTCCATGTGCCAAAAGTTAAACCAGAAGGTTGTGCTTTAGTCTTACTCAACAGGACCTTTTGGAGTATCGTTCTCTCATCAAGTTGCTATGACTCTCTAATTTGAAACAAACCTATAATCTTGTGGTAGAGGAGGAAAACCTGAACTTTGTTCATCGTTTAAGAGAGCTGGAGCTTGGCCTGAGGCTTTAAAAGCAAGTAGATGCACCTGTAGTGAATGTTATTAGGTGCAAGAAACACCCTATGTGGTGTTAGTGATTCCTGTATGTCAGTGAGTGAAGTGCTGTGTTTGAAGGACTTCCCAGTCATTATGGACTGTTCTACCAAGCTGCTGAATAATTCCACCATTTGGGGAATTTATGGTGCTTCTGCTGGAAGAATTTACAAATGTAGTTAAAGCTTGACCATGATAGAGAGTTTTAAAATAAAGATTAGATCACTCTGAAAACAGCTGTAGACGAGTTAAATGTATAAAATACTAGGGTTTGATAGTGTGAATTTTTAACTATTGCTTATACATGCTGAAAGTCTTTTTAGTGTTGTTTTCTTTGTGTGAAAGCAATTGCAGGAAAAAGAAATTTATATCTCTTGGACAGCTGAATGCTAGAGAAGTGGGTTTGTTTCTGTCCACTTAATGAATTTTTCTGAGGTAATGAAAAAATCATGTAGTGTGTTTTCCACATGACCAGTAATTGGAATTTCCTAATTTCTGAGAACTCTCCTTGAAGTTGAGTAGCCTAGCTGAATGAAGAGAGTACTGAGGCCTCCATGGGAAGGCAACTGAATGTATTAGTTGACCATAGAAAACTTTACAAAACACTGGTGTACTGGACACTTAACCTTAATGGAAGATCTTAACTCTGATAGGTCATCTTAGTGTTTTTGACTAGGTAAATTAATTCATATTGCAGAATTCTGAGTTATAGCAGAGTCTCATAAAATGGCAAAAGAAAATTAAGATTTCTGATTTCAATGCAGGATTTGAGTAGCATGTAGTTTTAATGGGAAGTAAAAATATGCAAGCCTAGAAGTTTATTATGAAAATAGACTGAAAATGTTTTAAAAAGCAGAAAGCACTTCACTGAGCACCACTCAGCCTTTTGGGAAGCTGGGCTGGAATAAATTAAAATGGAAGTCTGTAGAGACAGATGGTCATTTAGGGACGTGTCTTACATGTGGTAACAATTAAGATGTGAATGGAGCCTGCAACTGGGCTTCTGTGCTCTGTACTAACCTTACTTTTTACCCTCTGTGTGTCAGGGTAAATTCACCCACATCAATACAAAAATGTACACACACCTTGGTATGAAACTGAGCAGAGCTGCTGCTTTTCTGTGTCTGTGCTGTGGTTTCTGGCCCACTAAACAATGCACATGCAGGATATAGACAACAAGGGCTCTTTCTTCATCAGTATGGGCATTTAATTTGAATTCAGCTGATGCATAAAGAGTTGACTCAGGCGTGTCACTTCTCTCCTGAAACTTAAAGACAGTTGGTAAGTTTAGGGTGGTATAGAATCATAGAATGGTTTGAGTTGGAAGGGACAGTCAAAGGCTTCAATTTCCAATGTTCCACTGGTGAGAAGGAAGATCTTCAGCTGGTTCATGAGCTTTGGTTTATTTGACTGCATTGTAGTCTCAAACAGGCTTCCTGTAATCAACAGGTTTGTTTGTATTGGGCTTTTATTTTTGTGGATTAATCTTTAGAACAATTTTGACCATTCTTAGGAAGCTTTTAACTGAGCTTGAAGAAGCCCTACTTCATACTTCGTGCGCAGTTTTTAAAAAAAAATTTCTTCTTAATAATGGAATTAACAAAATGGAATACAACAATATGGTGGTTGAAGAGATAGTTTATGTAGAAAAATGAAAATGCATACAGCAGAATAATAGATGTGCTCCTCAAGAGCATCAGGTACATGGATGTAATAAGTTGTGCTGTCTTGGATGTTGCTTTCAAAAAAATTGGATGAGTTATGTGATGAAATATAGAGCCAAAGGTAGATAATGAAAGTTTATGATCATGTTCCAGGATCTGCTAGGGACCAGGTATAGTTAAGTACTTAATGACTTGAAGCATCATGGTATTGCTCCAAAATGTTAGAGTGATAAAACTTTCATTTCAGCTGAGGAACTATCAAGGAACAGGTAAGCAATGTTTAAAAACTTCAGCAGTATTAAACTTAAAATTAAATTAAGCAGTATTTTAAAAGAAATTTTATTAATTTCTGCTCAGACTTTGAGCAGAGCATTTGGATAGTACTTTCCACCCAACTTCCCATCCTTGTATATCTTGTCCCTTCTTGAAGGGCCTAGAGTTGACTGATATCAAGTCTGTGTGGATGGCTCTTAAATGCTTCAGTGCTTGTAGCAAGACCTCCACAAGACTTAGATAACAACCTTTTCAATAAAAGCTGCTTATATTTTGCAGAAATAAATGTATTATTCACAACTTGGTCCATTTTGTTTTTTTGGGTAATTTGTTCTGAAAGTCAGTGTATGTCCCTGTAAATTGTGCTGGTTCTGTCCTAGACATCCTGCTAATTAATTCTATCCTGTTATCCATTTTTGTAGCTGCATTAACATAGAGCTTCTGAAACTCCCTGGCTTATGTGAACACAATAATGAGAGAAGTGAATGGTTAGGAATTGAAACACATTGTGGGTGGAGAAGTGTGCTATGATTGAAACAGTAAAAACTTTACTTGCTCTAGATATTCTCAAAACTTGTTTGGGTTGTCAAATTTTTCTCCAGAAATTGCCACCACATTGAGTCAAATCACAAGTTCTCCTAAGCCTGTATCCTGCTCTTTACTATCTTCACTGATCAATAGCATCTGTCTTGGGGAGAACATTAACAGGAAAACTTAACCATGATACTATTTCAACAATCTGCTGCTCAGAAATTTTCTGAGCTGAAGATGAGAAACTATTAAACACACAGATGTCTTGAATATCCTTCTCATTAATTAGAATTTGTTAGCATCCATGCAAACGTAAATTTCACATCTTACCTATGTGGTGTTTAAGATAAAAAACAGAATTTTTAATTAAACTTGCATCCTTAGGACTTAATTTGTCATTTTAATAGTGTGAAAAAATAATTATTCATTCTGTGTTTATTTCCTCTGTTCTTACAGACTGTAGACTTCTCTTGCTTTACATCAATCACTTCTTTTTGAGCTTGAAGAACATTAGCATACACATATTTAATCCCACCCCCTCAGGAAGTTTCTATAGTTGAGGTCAATCTAATTGCCTTCTTGTATCTCTCTTTTAATGTTTTGAGATACAAAGAGCAAAATGCTGGTGTACTATGAACTTCCATCTTGGTATAATCATGCCTTTTGTGCTGCTTTTACTCTGTCCTCAGTGGTTTGATATCCTGGTAGCTCCTGAATATTCAAGGATAGTTCAAGAAAACTCTTAAAACTGCAGCATGTCTTTTGTCTACCATGGTCATGGTTGATTCAGAGACTCACATTATGTAAATTTACATGTAAATTTACTCAAATATGTAAATTTACATAAATGGTTTTTTATGTGCATTGTTTTATGCCTTTACATATATATTTTTCATCTGCTCTCTTAATGGGTAGTTAGAATTTATGAAGTTAGATGACTTCTGCATATTTAGTTTTTATTTTTCTTTCTTGAACATCTTATATCATCAATGAACTTTGTCACTTTACCAAGCACATTCTTTCAAGACAGTGTAGGATGCATTGAGCTGCACAGAACTGATTCCTGATGACTTCCCTTGAATGGCAAAATGGACATTCTGGAGTTAATTCCTATTTCCTTTAATTCTAAACAGTTGCTGCTCTGGAAGAATGGCTTTTCCTCATCTCACGTCAGTTGTTACTTTATCAAGTACCTTTGGTGTTTAGCACTGGTAGATCTTGTTGAAAATTCAGGTAGATGATACCAAGTATGTTGCTCACAAACCTATTTGTCCACCAAAAAGCAGCTGTAGTATATTGAATGACTTGGATCCTGAGGTATCTCTTCATCAAACTCATGGTTTGGGTTATTTTTGTTCTCCTTCTTCCCATGTTTGTCAGTTTCTTTTTCATTTTGAGGTGTGGGAATGAGCGAGGAGGTTCACAGCAGAATTAAGACAAGCTTTTTGCTTTCAATGTGTTTGAAAAATATATTGGTTTGTAGGCATTTAGAAAAATTGTTGCTGCAGATCTCGTGGTTTGTGATTTTTAAATTCAGTTTGCAGAGTGCTTCTATGATTTCCTTATTTGCCCATGACTTCATCTTTTTGGAGGATGTCTTCTTTCAGTAATCTCATTTACAGGCTCTTTTGTCATTGTGGTATTTCTGAAAAGCTCTGTTTTTTTAATGACAGATGTTAATTTTCATAGGTACAATTACTTAAAACATTATAATCAAAGATCTGAAGTTGTGTGTTGGAGAATGGGAGGAAATCTCCAACATACATTGTTGGAAAACTGTAATACTGAGAATTATATATGAATACTAATTTAATATAAGTAAGCGTTTATACTGTTTCACCAAGAGACCATCTCACATAAAACATAATTTTAATGTACTTTATGTACTTTCCAAAAGTTTTTGTGTTTTCAGATAAGCTTAGGTTAATAATGCAAATATTTGTACACTTTCAGGAAAAAAGACCCTTTTAGCCAGCTGACCTTTGCTAAAAACATGGCCAAGAGTGGAATGCTTATAGAAGAATTTTACCTCAGAAGTACACTGGAGACATGAGCATCTAAATTCAAGTGGGATTGCTGAACATATTTTCCATGCGTTGTCCTTGTCCACTGAGGTGATGTTCAAAATGTCAGGAGACTTCCTTTCTGTGTGAAAAATGAGACAGCACTTCTGTGGGTCAGCAAACTTTAGAATACCCTGGTCTGAAGTTATCTGAGAATTGGGCAGATGCTTACTTCAAAAACATCAACAAGTACTTAAAACTGGGCTAATTAATTTAGTAGAATCAGGGGCAGGGCTCACAGTGTTACAGGTTTTTTTTCTCTTGCTTAGTTAAATGAGTTAAATTAGAAACATTTATTTACAATGTTACCCATGTGTCATTACAGAGCAGCTTTTGTCCCCTTCTCCTGTCCTTATGTCAGTGCATTGCTGGGTCAGCGCAGTGCTGAGGGGCAGAGCCTGTGCTCAGCACTGCTGGAGCTGCATTAACCACACAAGTGCCTGCACAGGAAATGGAAACTTTCTTGCATGTGCTGCAAGAGAAGTTGTGACACGATTGGGCAGGTGGCACTGCTGGCAGGAAGTTCTGCCTCTCTGCAGGAAGAATGTCACTTCTCTGCCCCGCTCCTGAATAGGGTTGGTTGGGGAGAAAGGTAGCATTACCTGTCTTCAAGTGAGCATGATCAATTCAGGATTTAAAAATGTGTAGCCAGCCGCTTTTGGTTATGCTGTTGGCCAAAGCAAAGGATAACTTTGTTGTTTTTTTTCATGTTTTGGCTTGGTTTTGTCTCGGCTTTCTTTTGATCACCTGCGCAGCATGGCAGCAGTAAAGGGCGTAAGTCCTCCAGGCTTAACTTGTTAACCAAGCAGTTTCTTTGTTCTTTGTTTCAATACACGTCCTTGTATCAGAGGGCAGGTGAGCCTCTGGTGTTGCACAGGTCCCCTTTAGCCGGGGATAGGTGCATGTGCAGCAGGAGTGGTGTTTGCTGCCACCATTCCTTCCCAGCCTGCTCTTCTGCCAGGCTTGTGTGCCTGGAGCAGGGAGTGAGCAGCACTGGACTGTGCCACAGCAGTGGCTACTTCTTGGCTCTTACTGCTGAAGAATTAATTGCCTGCCTCTCCTTGCCTTTGTTCCTGTTGATTGGCCATTTGTGGTTCCTTTTCAGGAGAATTTTTGTTTACTGAGCTGGATGTTTTTGCTGACAGTTTTTAAATGTGAAAAAAATACCAACAAGGCATCTGCCTCACAACTGGGATTGCTTTGGGAGGGCAAAATGACAAAGTTCTGTGAGAAGAAAAAGGGATGAAAAGGGAGATGAAGTTCTTCAGGCAAGGTAGAGGAATAGTCTTGTGTATTATCTTCAGCATGTGGCTCTCTTCATCTAGTTCCTATTTTTCTTTACAGGATGGCAAAATGTATCATTAGATTGAACTAGGAATTTGTTTGAGGCCTAAAGGGATTCAGTGTGGGGTTTTTTGGGATCTTTGATGTTCATTAGGGAGTAGTTCTGTGCCAGGTAATGTTTACTTTGCCTTTTTTAGTTTCCTTTGCAAACTGCAGTTGTGTACTGTATGATACTTCCTCCTGTAACTGCTGATGTTTCTTATTTAGCTTTTCTTTCCCAGATAACCTCCTAGGCTTTAGAACATTTGCCTATCTGACTTCTATGGGATTAAATTTCACACAAGACAAAATGGAGATGATGTGGTTTTGGGTTTTTTTTTTCTTTGCATTAGTGTGGGGGGTTTTTTTGTTTGTTTGTGTTTTACAAAGGGCTGTAATTTTTTTTTTTTGCAGCATGTTAGTACTAAAGTTGCATATAATAAATAGGTTATCCCCATGTGGTCATTAAGTCAGTATTTAAAATATTACAGTCTTGATATCATGCTCTGTGCTTGCTTTTTATATTTTTCATATGATAGACAGTCAATTGTATGTTATTTTCTGTTCGTATTCTGAGTATTTGTTTGTTTTTCTGTTAATTTTAGATAAATGTTTGTTTTTTTAGTCTAATGGAAACTCTTTACAGTCTTAAGAGATGAGTTCATTAAATTAGCAATACTTTACATTTGGTGTCATATTTAAGCTAAAATACTGTTTAGAAAGAGAAAGAGTAGTTGTGCCCTGCAAGTCATTACTTACAGCAAACGGAAACTGGTTTTGCTTTGTTTCCTCAGTCTCAATTTCATTTAGTTCTCTCCACTCCTCACACTGTAAACTTCTGTCTGAAATCATGTGGGTGAGCTGGTACTACAGCCAGGTGTCACGGGTGTTTACTAATCAGATTAACAGAAACTGAAATAGAGAAAGGAACTTGCACGGAAGGTCAGGGTATGTGACAACGGCACTGAAACGTCTACGTGGTTTGTGTAGGAAGCCAGCAGCTTTCAGCTTAAGGCCAGGAGCAGAGTAGATAACTGCACCAAGGTTACTCTGCATGATTGATAGGAGGATTGCTCTTTGAGGGCTGATGAATAAGCTGGATTCCCATCTCTGTAATCATGTTGTGACCCAGGCTGGCCTGAGCAGGTCACAGGGCACCGCTGCAGCAGCTGAGCCCTGTTGTTGCTCTCAGCCAGGGATACCACTGAGATGTTGCAGGTTGCCTAAGAGAAGTCTGAGGAGACAGCCTGCAACCTTCTGGGTATTCTCACTAGCCTTTCATATGTGTACTACTTCTGTTTTGTTGTGAATGGTTTTTACTGATTGTTATATCGTTTCACTAAATGGGATTGTGAGACACATACCTGAAAAGCTTTATGTAATTCAAGAAAATTACAACTTGCATGATAAAGTTGAATGAATGGTGAATTAAATGATAAATGGAATTGTAAATCCATTTTTAAAATTATTCCTGAGATCAAAAGCAAATTGCAGCCACTGAAACTAAAAAAAAAAGTGTTGCCAAATATATCAGGTCCTTGGAATAAGAGTTGGCTCTGTCCAGCATGAAGGCAGCTTCTGGTGTCTTCTCACAGGTGCCACCTTGCAACCCCTCTTCATTGCCCTGCCCACAGCCACCAAAACCTTGCCACATAAACCAAATGCACCAAATAGCACATCCACCTAGCAGAGAAGTTATTTCAATGTTGAATTTGAGAATGTCCTTATCCAAGTTGTGGTAACAACAGCTGTCAAGTATGGCTGTGGATTAGAGAATACAGTGGTGAAAGACTGATCAAAACGTGCCTGACATCAGCACACAATGCTGATAGTGCAATGCTTTGTGTAAGACTTTCTAAGGTGAAAACGTCTGAAAGTATTTGCCAAGATCTAGTTTGACTGTTAGTGTACCTAAAGGACATTTAAATCAGTTTTTCAGAGTTATTGCATGTGTAGCGAGTTTGACAATTTTGGAGGAACCAGACTTTGAGTAGAGTTGGTCTGGAAGTGTATGCAATGCTTTTAGGAGTTGCTGTGCATCCCTTGTAGATTTTGCAGAATGCATATAATGAGTGGGTGCTGATGTCCAGATTGCTGAGCATGTACAGGAGTTTCTGATGCACATCATGTGAACTGGTACTTTTGTTGGGTCAAAAACCCTCTGGGAATTCAGACAACTGCAGAAAATCCTCAATTTGTGTGGGCACAATTTCTGAGTTCCTTAGCCTGTCATACCACTTCACTGCTTGGATCATCCAGCTGAAGTGGGAGCTTGTGCTTCTGATAACCCCTTGGAATAATCAAAAGGATGTAACAGGCAGCTGGGGTGTTTGGTAGCACACCTGTCTTTGGAAACTTACTACATGGTGGAATTAAAAATGCAGTACTATTTTGTTACCTTAAAATCACAATCAACTCCAACCTTGGTAAAATGGAGTGCAAATTTAAAACATTCATCATGACTTTGTGAATGGCGACACACAGTGCAAATGTTTCTAAATGAAGTTGGAAAAAAGTGGGAGAATGATTTTTAATCAAGTTGCAACTGAATTCACTTAGAGCTTTTCTCCCCTCCCTCTCCCCTCTCTCTCTCGCCGAGTCAGCTGGAGAACTGCCTGTCCTGAATTCTTTCTTTCATCATACCTCCTGCTGCACCTGGTAGAAAGCACAACCAGCCTTGATGCAGTGTTTGTGTGTATGACTAATCTTATCCTTGAAGCCATGGGTGGAAAAGAGGGAGAGGTCTAGACTTAAAGTTTTCTTCATTTTTTTCTTTCTTTCTTGCAGCTGCAAATATGGGTCAAGGTGTCTTGCAGACTAGAATGTTGTGTTTGACAGGCTGATTAACAAATGTGTTGGCCTGAGAATGTGGTAAAATTTTCTGTCCCTTTTTGTGACTTGCTAAGGTTGTTATTCTGCAGAATCTGAGCTACCTTTTTTTTTTTGATGGCACAGACTGTGACTTTATACACCAGCAATCATATTTTCTACAGTGCATGAATGGGATAAATATGTATCATTACAGGCATTGAATTGTGTGTAGCCACAATGAGGTTTTTGTGGTAACTGACCTCCAATTTACAATAACAGTAGGCAGTAACACATACCTGCTTATCAAGTGTAAACAGGGTGTAGAATGAATATTTGAGAAAAACAAACCAAAAATCCCATTACTTTTATATGTAATTGTTGTTCTTGTGTCAGAATAAGGAGTATTCAGTTCTTCTTAAACTGTAATAAAATCATCATCTTTGAAAAAGAGTGGCTCATTCGAGAGTACTCATACTCTAAAGGTATTGTTAGCGTATAATAAGTTACACAATTCAGTGGAAATAGTTAAATGGTATATTAATAAATGTATTATTGCAAATAGTCCCTATTTGCTGTGATTTGTGGTGAATGAGTTGTAGCAAGACCTGTTAAAAATTACTCCCTTATGTTTACTGATGCCAGTGTTAAGTGAAAAGTTTCTGTTCTTAGTTCAATAGTACAGTAAATGCATCAGTGATGATTTAGTTGGTGTTAAGACCACACAGATGTGTTATTCTTCTTGAGAGCGCTCGAGATGGCTCAGAGGATACTATTTACAGGCAAAGCAAAATCGTGGACAGCTTGTTTTTCATTCCTTTCCACCAGCAGTTTAGATCGATTGGGCTGCAAGCTGGCAATTATGTTTCATCTTTGGAGGCCTTAAAAGATACCTTTAAGGTACATATATGTTTTAGTGTCTCTCTAGGTACTTTTTGAAAATAATGCTTCTCCTGACAAGTGAGTTGCTTGGAAACTGCTGATGATTTGGAAAGTGTAGTTTTCTGGTCATAATACTCCTTGGTAATGTATGGTGCAGATGGAGTAAAGGCCTGTAAATTGGGTAACTGCAACAATTGCACAGTGCTGTTAATAGAAACTTGTAAAAACATGGTCTGAGCTACTCTGGTTTTGTTACAGGCTGGGAGCATGCATGGGGGTATCTATAAATAGTTCAATTTCATTTTATTTGTTAAGGTGCTGTATATTGGTTATATATCTTAAGATTTGTAAAACAAAATAACCCAATTTATGTTATATGCTCTATAGACATTCATACATTGGTCATAACTTACTGATTTTTCAAGACTTGTTTTTATTTTTATTAATATTGATGAGTCATTTCTGCAGAGGTTGTTTTGTTTCCTTGTGTCATAAGAAATAATTTTAAAACTGCTGCTTCTGCTAATAAAGAGCAAAAAGCTTTATACTGACTCAAGGCATAAACAGAGTAGAGGTCTCAACTGAGCATGCGATTGTTCAGGCATAACAAAATCAAAGCAGCTGGTTGAATAGCTTGGAGGTTTTTGTTTGTGCCAACCTTGCCAAGACATCTGTGTTCTATAAGACATTAAGGGGAGAAGTTGATTTCAAATAGTTGTATGTTTTTGACAGCCTAGCATTTGAATAAAGGGTTTGTGTAAGTTTCCTTGGTCAAAAATGCAGCATGCCATGTACTGTGTCTTCCTCTGCAATCTTTCTGAAATTCCAAGTGTTTTAGTAAGAGTCTGTTTTAATTTGAAGTGTCAATTTTATATCAGCTGTTCTCTTACCAAGCACAGAGGTATTTGGATTCATTGCAACAGTTGAACCAACATTGAGTTTTGCCTTGTGAAAACTAGGGAGAGAATCTTTGCTTTTGGGGGTTTAGATTAGCTGTTGTATCACACAGCTGTGAAACTGCAAGGTGCTCAAGTTATTTGGCTTTTAGCTATGAATTTCAGAAATCGGTTCCAGAAGAATATTGTATGGTAGCTATGAGTGAATCCTTGGAATATCCTTTTTAAAGTAGGCAATTACTTCCAGCTAATTGGTTTAGAATGTTTTTTCTTTCCATTTCAGAAAGCTTAGAATATAACTGAGATGTTATTTTTCCCAAAGATTCTCGATATCCAAAACACACATTGTAATCTAATGCTCAGCCTAACTCCAGGAGTCTGTGATACCACACTTCATTTTAAATTACACTTGTAGGATTCAGAACTACTACTGCTGCACCATGGAAAGTGCTTGCTTTCTTGTAAGACTGAGGATTCTCTGAATTCTGTGAGCTCAGTTGAAGTCATTGACACTTTGTTATAGGAATAGTACTTTATTTTGGCTAGGATACTGAATTTATAAAGTTACATGCTGGTACAAATGATTTAGTTCTTAAACTCAGAGAGCAATTGAGAAGAAGAGCTAAGATGCTACTAATTGCTGTGTGATGTTTGTTTGTTTTAATTTTAAAGCCCCATATGTAAGAGCATGCATGCATTTCTTCCATCAGGTAAACGTGTTATTACCCAAGTGACCATGTAGTTTGACCTTGTTAAGTGAAGGCACCTCAAGGTAGTAACAAACATTATTCAAAGTAATGTAACAAATAATCTGAAAAAAATCTTTGGAATTTAAATGTCTTACTTCTTCAAAGAAGTCTTACTTAACTATTAGCAGTATGAAACATGTAAGTGTGAGCTATTTGTTTGTGGAACTCAGAATTACAGGCCAAAAGCTAAGTCATTGTTTTTCATAGTTTCACAGACCAAGTTTCTGTAGCATCTGTTCCTGCAGGGCCAGGCCTGGTGAGCAGCTGAAGGTGCTGTCTGTGCATGAGCCTGAGCAGGGCAGTCCTACCTCCCTTCCAGCCCTGGGCTGCATATTCTGCAGTGCCACACACAGGAGTGCTCGTGGAAGACAGCAGCAGCAAAGTTTGGGTTGTCGACCTGGGAAACTCTTTCTGCAATACAATTTGAAAAATCAAGGAAGTTCTGCATTTTTTTTCCTTCCATTTTATTAGTAGTGCCTATAGTAGAACCTTGGGAACACTTCCTTTCTTTCTTTTCTAACTGCATGGTTTTTAGATTTGTATTTTATCATATTAATTAGGGGTCAGTTGATAAATTGTTTTGTTAGACTGTGAGTATGTGATGCGTTCTTTGGTTGTTGCAGTTATCTGCTGAAAAAAGTATGTTAAAATGTGTCACTTGTCTGGTTTTGGGTAGGTAGTCGAGTTCATGGGGTGTTTTGGAAGGATGTGAGGTTTTCTTGAGCTCTCAGCCAGAATGGCTGCAGATAAATGTGGTTTGCAAGGCACTGATTGACTGACAGACAGAGACAATGGGAATAATGGAGAATTGAGGAAAAAAACGAATAAATTCTCCAAGTGAAAGTGGGAGGAGGAAGAGACTAGGTGGAAGAAAGTTCACCCATCCTACTCCCAGCCTTAGACAAACACAGTAAGGATTCAGAAAAAAAAGAGGAGCCCAGAGAACTTTACCAGCAGGCAGAGAAAAGGACATGGTGTTATGTGAGTTACTGTAGATTTTTCAAGTCAGTAAGTTAAAACAAATGTAACCAAAAGGGGTTTTATTTTTAGTAGGACACAGCAAGGCAGCCTTTGGGAAACCAGAGCACAGAGGTGCTTGTAATGCAGCCTCTTGGAGCTTGTTGATCTTGTCAAGGCCTGAACTTGGTGAGGGTGAGATTTTTCTGATTTTGCAGTGGGTTTTATGTAGTTTTGGGTTTTTTTTTTTTAAGTTAATTTATTTAATCTGGTCCTTGACAAATTCACTGATCTCTGGGATACAGATGAAGAATGTGTGTTATCTTGAAGTGTTCTGCTGAGAAATGAGTGCTGTGATTTCCTCTAAAATAGCTGTGCTGGCTTTATGTACACCTTCACCTTTCCTTTTACTTTTTGGGGAGGAGTAACCTTACAGTTCTCCACTTTTAACCTGTTGTCTCTTGCTGTCTTCCACATTTGTCCATACTTGGCTCTGGCCTTCTGTGTTTTTTTGCTTGTAGACCTAAAGGGAACTTCTTTGACTTCATGTTGCCTCTTATCCTTGCTAGGGACTCTCTATGACTGTGCTCAAATGTTACATATACCTCTTTCATGTTGTCAGTAAAAACTTGAAAAGAGTGCTGTCTGTCATGCTAGCAAGTGCTGTCTTGTTGTACTCCTCCTCTGTGTAGGAAAACATTTTCATTTTCTTTCATGTGTTGCCTCTATCAGATCAGAGACTTTGCTTGACACTTGCAGTGTTCTTACCCCAAAGGAGTTTGACTTCTGTTTAGAAGCTTTGGTAGATTATGTAAGAATACTAGAATACTCCTGCCTTTGCTATGATTTAACTTTTTTTTTCCTTTTTCATTTTTGGATTATATTATCCTTAATTAATGACTATGTCATTAACTGGTTACATCCTTATTGCTGTAGAAGGAGATAGGGAATGGCATGTACATCCTAGCAAGTTTCTGATGATTTGCAAACTTTCAAATAGATCTTTATTAAACAATAACCTTTTTTTGGTATGTTAGAAAATTGTTAATGTTGAAGGCCACTAAGGTCATCAACTCCCAACTGTGAACCCAGCACCACCACCACCACCATGTTTACCACTAAACTATGTCCTCAAGTGCTACCTCCACATATTTTTTCAGGGATGGTGACCCCACCAATTCTCTGGACAGCCTGTTCCAAATGACATCACCTTAACTCCTTGAGTATCTGAGGTACAAGGTGTACAGTCTAGAGAGGTACAGTCCTCTCTTGCTTTACTCTGAAAGCCAGGGGGTAAATTAGGCTGTGTGGTAAAAAGCTAATATCCAAAACCACAAAGGGACCCAGTGGAATGGTGACAGATGGGGAAATAGTCTGAGAAATGGAGCATCCTGAAATGGTTCTTCCCAGGTCTGCCACAGGAAGGTGATCATTTCCGTGAGACATACTATGGGATGGAGGGGAAGACCATCCATAAATTTTTCAGGATGTGTTATGCAATGTTTAGAGGAAAGGCAAAAGGCAAAGTCTTTGATTCTGTAAAGGAGGATTCAAGGTGATTTGGAGCAGAAGAAGCATAGGAGAGCAGAATGGGGGAATACGGGCTAGTCATGTATTTCTGAGTGAGGGGGCTCTCTTCTAAATATATTTGTATATATGGAGTATTGAGTGCCAGTGTCAGCCCACAGTCCTGACTGAAGTGGGGCCATGGGTGTTAGGGGCCCCTGCACTTTTTCCAGTCAGCTGGAGAGTGTGTCCTGTTTGGAGGTGTCAGTGTGCGCCAAAAGCAGGGCTGGTGTTGGCCTGGAGAGTGGCTTAGAGGCTTGGAGCCAGGTATTGAATCAGCCACAAATCTGGGAGAGACAGAGAGCAGAAGTCTGCTCTACAGTTGGCTGATTGAGGGACTCACAGGTCCAAGGCAACTCCTGCAGATATGATAAGGTCTCAGGCCTGGTTGAGGGTTTGTGCGTGGTGTCTGTGCACGAGGCACGGCACGCTGCCGGGATGTACTTCTGTCCGTGTCAGCTCTATGGAGCCCAGCACGAGGAGCCCTTTGTGCTCTCTCTGACTGCTGGAAGTACACACTCAACCTTTGTCCTGGCCAGAACAGGAACGTGGAACCTCACCTTCACTGAGCTACCAGAATCAGCACCTCACCTTCACTGAGCTACCAGAATCAGCACCTCACCTTCACTGAGCTACCAGAATCAGCAACACATGAGCCATTTGGAGGAGTTTATGTGCATGGTTGTTTTTTTGCTGTGCTGTCTTATGGGTGTGGCTAAAAATGGTACAAGGTAGACTCTGAATATATCTAACATGTCCATTAGCCTCTTTACAGATTTCAGTTCAAAACAAGTTTTTTTCGTAAATTGTATGTCTAAGGACAGCAAATCATCGTTGATATATAACAAATCTTCAGATTTTCTTTTTATTTTTTTTTTGTGGAGCCCTCTGAATCCTGTTATCAAGAGGGTCTTTTGCCTCTTCCTGCAGTAACTCAGTCATATCTGCACAACCTGTAACCCACAGTTCCCACTTTCAAGAAACAATAATGAATAAAATGCATAGAAATGAACATAAAATTTACAGAAGTGGAGATGAGCAAGCGTAGTCATCTTACTATTGCCTTTTGAAAATCAGACTCATCTGACAGTAAGAAGTCTTTGGTAGGGGTCTCAGTTTTCAACACTGCAGTATTCTAATTTGGACCATGAATGTTTTGATTTAAATTTCCTTAATATTCCTCTTAGTGTTCTGTGTTTTATATCAGGGAACAGGTAATCCAGTAATCCAGTTTTTTCTAGGAGACAAAACTGGATTACTTTTATATGAAAATAGACTGGAAGATGCACTCTCAGGTATTGCTGAGCATTCAGTTCAGAGAGCAGTTTAGATCTGGTCTGGAGTAAGCCTGATTTTGAAATATATCCTATGTGGATAAGTTTTGTTTCACAGTTCTATCCTACTATTGGGCTCTACTTGTGTCTATAGATTTTTCTATTTCATGGAGCAGCAGAAATATGTGGGATGGTTGTTTACTTTTCCTCCTTTAATCAGCAAAACTTCACCTAGGAGGAGTTCATTTCTGATGTTCTCTAAGGGGCTTTGTTTTTGTGCACCATCCTGATGAGGCAGCTGCAAGTCACATATACTTCTTGAAAAGGTTTGGGATTGCAAATCCGTTCATTCTTCCTTATGGTGTGTATTTAAATGCTTTTCCACTGGGCTGCTTTTTTTTCTTCTGTTTGTATTATTTCCTCAGTGCTTATGACTTTGTCAGTTGAATGTCTGTAAAATAATCCTTTGTTTATGGTCCTTAATCTCTGCCTTTCTTTTTATAACTATTGTGAAATGTACCATACAATCACATCCACCATGGGAGCTGGTTAGCTGCAGTTGCCATCACCTTCTGTATTATGTGACTTTAACTATGATCTCTATTTTGTATATTATACAAACTGTATGTAACATTGGCATTAAATAAGTCTATTTCTAAATTCTGGAACTCTCCGATTTTGTGATTAACAAGTGTTGCCTTTATGATTATTCAGTATATAACTAGAATTTGAACATGTTCCAAATGCAAGTGCTTAGAAAAGTATTTCTTTACTGAGTCTTCTATTTATACTCCTCATGTGAAAGAGCTGGAGGTTTTCTTACTTTCTTCCTTGGATTCAGGCAGAATACAAATCAGCAATAGGATTTTTTTGCATCATTGCACACAGCTTCCTTTTCTACTGCTCCATTCTATTTGTGTCCTGCCTTCAGCCCTGCTTGGATGCAGCCCTTAGCATTCTGTGCACTGCTGGCTTGCAGGCAGGCAAACAATGCCACGTTCATGGAAGCTTTGAAAGCCTGCAGTTGCCAGGTGTAGGATTTACTCTGTTCTAGCTGCATGCTGGCAACTTGTAATAAGCCAAGACAAAAATAGAACCCTACAATATTCTCTTGTGAATTCATAAGCAAGGATTTATGGTCATGGGGATGGAAGTACCTTTGCTTGCTCAGCCCATAGCTGTCTCTAACCAAGGTGAGAAATGGATGCTTATGGAAAGGGTGTAGAAGCAGTTTGCAGTGATATTTCTCTTGGTATGCAGTTCCACTGGTTTTAGAACAGGGATATTTTCAGCTGGAATTGCATAAAAGCTGTTGTGATTAAACCAAGACCTTCTGATTTAGAGGTAGCATCATGACCATGTCTTTTACCATTTCTGTTTTCCCTACCCTCAATTTAATCCAAACCTGTGATAAAAGCTGGAATTTTATTGTGTTTTGACTGGTAGATGTTCACCAGGTTTTTTTTTGTTTATTTGTTTGTCACAACATTTTGTGTCAGGGGAGATACTTTTCAGATGCAGCATTACTCATTCTCATTGCAGGAAAGGGCTGAATTTACCATGGCAGGTTTCTCCAGTGTCTGGTGTACCAAGATCTTTCCAAAAAAGTATATGCATTAAAAAAAAAATCTATATTAAAAATGTTAAGCTTTAAAGGCTAGGAGCTGACTTGAAACAGTTCATTTTTCTGTAAAGGATTATGGATTTTATTAAAACAAAATGGCTTTCTGGGAAAACTTTCTACTCTTAGTCTTTCAATTTAATGCATTAGTTTAGTAACTTTCCATTCACTGCATAAAGACTGGATGTCCTTGAGTCATATAAAAAAGTTAATTAACTTTCCCTCTTGGTGTGTATAGGGCAAAAGTTACAGTATCAGACAGCTGTCCTTGTAAAGACTGGCAATAAATAGTGTTCTTCTTTTTCTGTGACTATAAAGCATTCTCCAGTCTATACATTAAACAATCAGGTTCTGTTCTCTTTTTAGTTTAAAACATACTGTAAAATATGCAACGGAAGTTTGAACAAATTCTGTATTTTGCTTTGAGTTTATTAATTTGATTTTGAATGTAGCACATCAGTTTGATTTGTAGAATGGGAGTAATGTCTAAGGGGTATGAACATTTAAAAACCAAAATGTATGAAATGTTTCATTGGTATGGTGATCATAATTGTTCATTTAATTCCTTCCTACTTAGTTAGTGTTAGACCTTTTAGAAAATCTTCCCCCTTCTGTGTGTAAATAGCTTTTGGAGCATTTGCAATGATATCTGATTCTCAGATCTGAAGAAGAAAAATTGTCCTAATTTTCTGCAGGACTTTTGTGGTCTTTTTTCCCCATCTTTTTACTGAGGTTTGACTGTGCTTGGTATTGTGCATATATGGTTATGTTCTGGTGAATTCCTTCTTGTTGCAGCTTACATAACAGAAATGCCATTAGTGAGGGGAAGAACAGCTGTGATGGAGTAGTCCAGAAGTTGATAAGATCCTAGGAGCTTTTCTGACATTGCCAGCAGTAGAGGATAAAGGCAGTAGAGGAAAAGGGCAGAGTTGTAGAGATACCTTCTCCAGTATGACCTCCCTGTCTCCAGTAACATGCAGCTCATGCAGGGAATGGCAGAACGAAGGCATTAAATTTATAGTTAAAGGCTGTACTGAATTTTTCTTCCATGACTTTACCCATTTTGTCTTCAATTTTTCGAAATATGTATAATTTTCAAATTCACAGGGAGTTCCACAGCTTACCCTGTGTGGTGCAAAGCACTTTACTTTTTTCTTTTTTTTTCTTTTTTTTTTTTTTTTTTTTTTTTAATTTGCTACCTGCTGGTTTGTTTAAAGTCCTCTGACCTTTATGTTGGAGCAGACTGTGTCCAGCCATTGAATATTGACCCCACTTTGCCATTTGGGATTTTTATAAGCCATTGAGGCCTGGCAGGGTGCTTGGCCCTCTGTGTTGCCATGTGCTCCTCTCCAAAGATGGACCTTGTGCCTGCTGTGACTCTGCAGAGATCTGAAGGGTTCTACTTACTGTCTTGGGTAAGAAGGAGGAATAGGTGAGACTTTTGAAGGGGCTGCTCTGTGAAAGAAAATTCAAGGTGAAGTATTTCTAGAAAAGCTACTGTCAATTTCGCACAACTTCTGTTGCACCCCTTAGTGTTTTCTTTCTGTTTAGTGCTCTGTTAAGGCCAGCATCTGGCCTCCAGAACTAAATTCCCCCTTATTAAATACCACCTTTCTCTGAGCAAGAAGTGTGCTGAGAGGAAGTGCTGTCTGCGTGGTGGATGTCTGGTGTAGTGGATAAATGGTCATATAAAAACAGCAGGAGGTATTTAAACCAAGTTACTTGACAGTTAATAATACAGAACACTAGAAGTTACATAAAGTGCTTTTCAGATTTTGCTCCATTGTTATTGTGAAGTGCAGTAACTCTGTAGCTGCAAATGGAAAACCTCAGATCATTCTTCAGCCATGGTTTATGTACTTGTGAAGATCATGAGAAAAGGTGTAAGGAACAGCAGTGAGTTGCTGTAGTTTAAATAGTTGACTGAGTTTCTGAAGGATAGAACCATTTTAAAATCAAGAGAAACAATGTGAGATTTAAACAGGAAATCTGTAGATGGAATCACCCCTGCTTGGTGAAGGAGAAGGGGGAATTTAGCCTCTGTGCATGGATATTTCTGCCTTCTGACAGAGTTGTTTTGTAAGCATTCTAGTTTTACAGTCTCAAAGTATATCTTCACAGATCAAAAGTGGGTGGATTGCAAGGAATACAGCTCAGATGGAATGGATCCTAATGTAGTTGAAGTATGGAATATAATCTGTCTTCTCAGGTCACATGGCAATTTTCATAGAGTCCCAGAGTGGGTAAGGCTGGAAGGGACCACAGTGGGTCATCAGATCCAATGTCCCTGCTCAAGCAGCATCATCCCAGAGCACATGGCACAGGATTGGTCCAGAAGTTTCTTGAAAATCTCCAGTGAAGGAGACTCCAGACCCTCTCTGGGCAATCTGTACTAGTGCTTGGTCACTGCATAGTAAAGAAAATCTTCCTCATTTTCAGGTAGAACTTCCTGGGCATCAGTTTCTGCCCATTGCCTCTTGTCCTTTGCTGGGCACCACTGAGCAGAGCCTGGTCCACCTTTTGACACCTCCCATTGGATACTAATAGACATTCATGAGGTCCCTTCTCTGTCATCTCTTTTCAAGGCTGAACAGGCCCAGCTCCATCAGCCTTTCCTCATAAGAGAGATTCTTCAGACCCTTAATCATCTTTTTTTCCTCCACTGGACTCACTCCAGCAGTGTCTGCCTTGTACTGAGGAGCCCAGAACTGCACAGATCACTCCAGGCGAGGCCTTGCCAGGGCTGAGCAGAAGGGCAGGATCCCCTCTCTGACCTGCTGGCAGTGCTCCTCCTGATGCACCCCAGGGTATCTTTGGCCTTCTTAGCCACAGGAACACTGATCTGTGTGTCCAAGTTTGTGCATTCTTTGAAGGGGTTGGAGCCACCATGTGTGCAGTTGTGCATCCTCATTTGCAATGGCCACAACCCGCCAAAAAAGACAACTTTAATCTGATTTAATTCCTTGACTTTGTGATCACCAGTGTGCTGGTACAAAGAAGGTAATGAGAATGAGTGGTTGGAAGAGGAGAAACAGGGAAACCATATTTTTCAGGAACTGTGACCACTCTAGCTCTCCACTAAAACCTGCAGGCATTCCTGTTGTCCTGTTGCTTTCAGTCATAAAATACCAGCTGCAATGTGGAATGCTATTGATTTCAACCTTAATTTGCTTAACATTTTCATCTTTCCTATCCAAATTTTTATGATGTTACTCACCATTTTTTCTATACATTCATTTCATGTTCCAAAGTGAATCTTTCAACCATACACATACATTTGTTGTATATTGTAGGCCCTCCATTGTATTTTTTGATACCTGAAACAGTTGTTACTTCCTGAGGAAAAGGAGACCAATCCATTTTCATTAATATGCTTTCACTGAATTAAATTTCATTTGGAGGTATTAAATTTTCATCAAAAATACTATAAGGAAGCTGCAGAAATGTAAAAATGAAGAAAGTGTCAGTCTCACTAAAACTGATAATGAAATGGTACTATATTTATTGGTGATAACATTGTGTCATGTTGCATAGCATCAAAGTTGGAAGGTGTTTGTCAGGGGAATATACTGTACCATAAATTCAGAAGTTTCTGTTGTGTTCACAGCTTCTTCTTTGCAACTTTGTGAGAGCTACTATGCTGTTACTTAATTTTAAAATACTACAGCCTGTTAATCTATTATTTTTCTAGTATCTGGGTCTGTCTTGTTTTTATGTAAAATGTTCCTTGATTGTGGAAACCTCTTGATTGTCTTTAAGACTGATGTTGACTGGGGTTAATTTTAGTCAAGCACTAGCTGCATCCATTAGATTTAGTTAATACAATATTTGGAGTGGGCTGAAATGAATAAATCATCTTTGCAACCCAAGGTAACTACAAGATAAATGCTATAATTTAATAGAGCTTAGTATTAGTCTTAATTTTGTGCTTGGGGGGGAATGTATAGCTAAAAGGAAAAAAAGCGTTAGATTGAAATATGAATAACTTGGTTTCTGATTAAATATACTTCATTATGTAATTATTGCTCTTTTGGATGGATTTCAGATTATGGAATTATTTTGTCCTATGTTTAAATGTAGCCTGTATGTTCTAGTTGCATATTAGACAAGCGTGAAAAACTACATGGTAAGAATCAACTTTGTCCATGCATTCATGTTACTCTGTGGTATCAATCCTGGTTTTCGTTTGCTTTCCCACATTCCTTTCTCCATTCTGAAACATAAATTATATTCCTTATTTTAAAGAAGGATATTGCCAACCTGTGTTCTTTTGAAGTGACATACATCCTCACCATAGAATCATAGAATGATTTAGGTTGGAAGAGACCTTAAATATCATCCAGTTCAAGCTCCCTGCACTGGCCAGGGACATCTTCCACTGAACCAAGTTGCTCAAAGCCCCATCCAACCTGGCCTTGAAGACTCCCAGAGGTGGAGCACCCATAACCTCTCTGGGCAGCCTGATCCAGTGCCTCACCACACTCACAGTAAAGAATTTCTTCCTAACATCCAAACTAAATCTACCCTCCTTCAGTTTAAAGCCATTCCCCCTTGTCCTTATCACTCCATACCCTTAAAAAAAGTCCCACTCCTGGTCTCTTGTAGCTCCTTTAGGTACTGGAAGGTGCTATAAGGTCAGCACAGAGCTTTCTCTTCTCCAGGCTGAGCAGCCCCACCTCTCTCAGCCTTCGTTACTTAAACTGCTGTTTAGATAAAAAAATCCAAAATAAACACAGCAGAATTTGTTGCACAATTATTTTATATTCATTGTGGGTGTCTAGTACAAGTGTTAGCAAAAGTGTTTTAAGCTTGAGGAAGAGAAGGATGATTGTGTGTGGTCTTCTCTACCTCCATTGTGTGTCAACCTTCTCCTTCAAGTCCTGCATATATGGGGAAGTTGTGTTCTTTGACTAACTTTTGCTTTTGAATCTGTGGAATGTGAATGCTTTTTGCCTGAGTATTTTAAAGAAAATTGTTGCTAGTGTAATTTAGCTATGTTTAGGATCTTGGCTACAAATTATGCCTGAAGTGTGATATTATTTTAAAAAATTATAGAATATTCTCCAAGGGCATCTGTTCTCTAATACAGTAATAAAACAAAAATAGCATGGGGCTCTTTTTGCAAAACACAATACTAGGTTAAAAAAATGCTGTGAAGAAAGTAGCAGTTTGCTTGCAAAGTACTCATAATGTTTCCTAAAATGGTGAAAATTGCTGCCAAATTCTTCTAAATTTCACTGTGGTTTTAAAACAATACCTTTTAAATCAGCCCTGTATTTAAAGTGTCCTTGGTATGGAAAGGAAAGTTGTAGATTCTATGCTGTCCTAATGACTTTGTCAGGTCATATATACAATTTGGGGAATTAATGTTGCTTTTACATTGTAAAATTTCAATGGTGTTAAGATATCCTCTTCTTGCACCCTTGATTGATAGCTGTCACTTACACACTTGTACATGAGTCAGAATTTTTTTTATGCAAAACCAGTTTGCAAGTGGTCATAATGTGTGCCAGCATCCCCAAAATAAACCCTACAGAGTATAATCAAACACAGGTCTTTGCTTTAGTTTTGATATCCCTTCTCATTTCACGTTTTTCACTTGTATATTGAGAAAGCAGATTTTACTCTGGTCTTAAGTTGTATATAGAATTATTCTGGTAATTAAACATATATATAATTAAATCATATGTATTACACACATGTCTATAGCTTGGTTTTCTTCAGCCTGTATAGCTTTTAGAGGTCTGTAGGTTTTCTGTACCACAATGAGGATGAGATATACATCTTCATTTTCTACTGTGCATTTATGCTATTTTTGCATGTTGATTGAAAGGCAACGTAGAAGAAAATAGAAGCTTTGAGATGAGGCTTTTATTAAAATACTGGACTTGACTATCCTGATTATTGTGTTTCCTTTTCTATAGTTTTCCCACTAAATTATATATGTCCAGAGAGTATATTTATATTAAAGAACATGACATGGAAATTAAAAAATTAATGCTTCACATCTAAATTATACTCTTGTGATTTTATTTTTTTTTTAAAGGGGGTGGCTCCAATCCCTCATTTATGCATTTTGTAAAGTTCTAGTCACAGGCTAAGCAGAATTAGAATTAGATTAGAAACACAGCTTCTACTGTATATAGTAAAACTTCTAATTTCCATTTTTAAATTTACCTTAAAAACAGAAAAAAAATGAATGTATGCTTATTTTATAGATTGGTTCTAGATGTGTTTTTATTCTTCTCTCTGTTATCCAGTAGTGTCATTCTGTGTTATACCCTGTAATGAGGATTACTTATAAGATGATACTCTCTTAGCTGGTTACATGAATGTAGCTCTGAATTTCATAAGTGGTGGTGGTTGAAGGTTTAACATGATGAAAGGTGAAATCTCACTGAGTCTGCCATCATTGCAGTCTCCATAAGCAGAACAAAACTGGGCTGTAACAGTGTCCCATAATGTTGTAGTAGTCTTCAAGGTCTGTGTTATACTAAAAATCCTACTGGAAATCCTATTTTTTTTTTATTAATCTAATGAAACCCTTGAAAACTGCAGCCTGGAAAAAATAGACACGATTTAAATTATTTTTTTCTTTAAGAAACAGTATTAGTATGTTAATATACTCACTTTTTTCTCTGAATGGAATAATTCTGAAATGGAATATTGCAGTCATCCATCAATGTATGCAATTAAATATTTCTTCAGGAGTTTGGAGGAGAAGGAGCATGAGTTGTTCTTGTTCTCAAGTAAGAGATCATGTCTGTTCCCTCACCTTAGCTAGGGCAATTTTTTTTTCTTAAAAGCATTTCTGATAGTAGTAGTAGTGGCTGGTAGAAGGTCCCAACAATGCCACTTGGGGTTGGAGTTTATGGGGCCATGAGATGTGAGTGTGCTGAGTGCCTGCAACACCATGGAGAGCCTGCATTTGTTCCTCAGTGGCACTTTTGACTTTTGTAGCATTCACAAAAACTGTGTACAATATTTGTAGTGTTTTTTTGCCAGTAAGAATAACTAGTCCTGACTGAGTAGAAAGTGCCTGTGAGTTACTGGGATAACAGCGTAAATGCAGATATTTTGTGGCTTCAGAAAAAGAAGGAAAGGAATTAACAGGAGATAAAAATATTTTGTAATATTTAACTCTGGTGCTGCAGCTAAAGAGCTCTCCTGTTTATGAAATTTGCAGTCTGGTATAGTGGGGGGAGCAATTTTCTAGAGACTTCTGTATTTTTTCCAGGTCAGGTTTCTAAGAATCACATTTTTAATAACCCTATGTTTGTTAGCACATCTGTTGAATGTAGTTGTGTTTATGCTATCTTCTCCTCATTTTGTTTTCTTCTGAAAGACCTTGCCTCAAATATTCACTATTTTCTGATGAGTTTGTTTGATTGTTCTCAAAAATACATAATCTTGTTCTATTTCTTTTGGGTGTGTTAGTGTATAGACATGTCTCTTGCATATAAGCTTTTCAGGTTAGATTTTTGTTAAATGAAAATGCTACTTTATAATGTCTTGGGTAAATGACAAGAAACTTCAATGAATTATGCTGGAAAAAAAAAGTAATTTTGTAGGGCAATATTTGGTAGCCAATACTCACACCCAAATCAATGTATTTCCCCTAGTTTTTGTAAAAAAGTATAAGGAGAGGTTTGCAAGAATGCAGGGAGAGAATAGACTTTTATTAGTTTAGGATCATTCCTTTTGTGTTTTTAAAACAGTATTTAATAGATTGCTGATGTGGACAAGAAGAATCAAGTCACAGGAAAAAATACTGACAATATGCCATGACTCGTTAAAAGCAGAGTGCAGCAGCACTCGCTATTTTAAACACAGGAGCATTTGTAATGTAGGAAGGTTCTTGGGTGATGTCCTGTGCAGCCACTTGCTAGTGCTGTACAGCCTTAATGCTGGCAAAAGCCCTGTGTGCAACCTGGGAATTGGGGACAGTGGCATCTTCAGGAGCCGGGAGCCTGGCTGTGGGTGTGCTGGTTTCTGAGCTGTAGCCATATTTTATCCCAGCAGTCATGCCAACGTGCTTATCCAGCAGCTGGGGTGTGAAATAGGCGAAGGTGTGCTGCAGTGGCATTTAAACTGGGAAGGTTTTTTCACTGGTTTTGCTGTTCTAGGTTTCTGTACTCTTCTGCGTCAGTACTGCTGATTGAAGTGGGTTTGTATGTAGTGAATGTTAGCTGTTCCAGCAGCTGTAGCTTGCTCAAGGTGTGTTGTTGCCAGTGTAAAGATAAGAATATTGTCACTAAGTAGATGTGGATGCCCCATTGTATCCAGAGAAGCTGTGGATGCCCTGTCATTGGAAGGTTTCAATGCCAGGTTGGATGGAGCTTTGAGCATCTTGCTCTAGTGAAAGGTGTCCCTTCCCATGTCAGGAGCATTGGAACTAGATGATGTTTTCCAGCCCAAACCATTCGCTGATATTTATCACCAAGATTAGTTTCTACCCAGTGAAGCTGGTGTAGAGCCTGTGGGAGAAACTGTCACTGGATGGTTTCAAGCGTTGCCACTAATTGTGGGCTTTTCAGCATCTCCTACGCGACAAAAATTAGAGAATAAATCTGATCAGTGTACTCAACATTCCTGGAAACAAATCTCTTAGCTTGTTTTTCAGATATCTCTAAATGTATCTTGTGCACAAAATAAGTTAGACCCAGAAGTATTGATGTAACTCAACTGAGAACTAGAAGGAAGAAATTGCCCAAAATATTGTTAAGCTTTCCCAGGTGTGTCAGAGCGTGCACAAAATCCAACATCCACACCATGGTCATTTGAAAAAAAAAGTGATGCTAACTTCATTTAATGCAGAAGTGATCATACATAGATATTGACTAGTGTCTACATTCTTGCTTTTGCAGAAAAGGCTGCTGGGTAGAAGTCTGGTTGCAAAGTAGGATCCAGTTGTCAAACAAATTACAATTAGCAATACTGTGCTTTTACAAGCAATATCGACTGGGCTTCCATTTGAGTAATACTTGGAGAATAATTAAGCGGCTAACAGTCCTGCAGCTCTTTTAAGAGCCCACACAAAAGAGCTGGCTCATCTGTTGTGGCCTTCACAGCAGTGGAGGTTGGTGATATTTGTCACATATGTGGAGTTTGGAGAGGCTGTTGAGTTACATCAGACCGTGTAGCTAAGAGCAGACCTGAGGAAAGTTTGACTGATGGGATCTGTGTTAAATTTTGACATTACCTCAAGAAATACTTTTGGGAAAATGTATTTACTCAGTTTGATCACTGAATGTTTTTTTCATTAGCTTATGCTTGAAACACTTGAAGGTGAAATTTTCAGAGAAAAGACAAGGTTTTAAAAATCATGTTATTTTAATTGGTGTTCTATTAGAAGCAGCTGGGAAATGGTGGTGTATGAAATGATGCTGGCATCAGTTACTACAGTGATAAGTGCTTGTTGATGTGTTGTTTTGGTTTGCTTCTTCTCTTTGGGACCCTTTGGGGTTTTCTTTAGTAGTTCAGGACAAGTTCAAGCTGGACCTTTGTATATCTACCTTTTACACAAAGAGGTTGTCTCTAGAAAATTCTTAACACTTGAACACCCCTATTTTTGTCATGTAGACATGTGCTGAGACCAACAATTGGAAACAATTTTCATTCTGGTGACTGGCAGTATAAATTGAGTGGAGAGGGAAGGACAAGGAAGGGTGGTTTGAATCACTTCTCTGTTTTCAGAATTAAGTGGGTTTGGAAGTCTGCTCATTTCTGAGTGAGTGAGCTACAGGAGACCAACACTTTATGCTAATCTTCTCTTTTGGTTCTGTTTCACTGTGGCAATTATAGGGGTTTGTGTTGTTGCAATTTCAGTGGCATGCAATAACTTTCTAGCTGTCTAGTCTGTGTTTATTGTGTATCCAATAAAGTCTGGACTTTATTGTGAGGAAAGCTGATACTGCTGCTGCACAGCCATGACTTTGTAAGGTGCTATTTCTCTACTTCATTCCATGGGTCCTGGAACTAGGACTGGAACAGAGGGCAAGCATTTTTATAGTATAGCCAGCAGTAACTTCTGTGCCAGGGTTAGAGAAGTGTGTAAATTGGTAAGTGAAAGATTTACTACTTTTAGTCCCTTGAAGCTGATAAATCATCTGTGTGTGTTTCATGAAATAATTATTCTTGTGTCTGACAATACAGGCACATGACTTCCAAGCATTCATTACACCCATTTGTGTGTGTAACCTCAAATATTTTTATATTTCACATGGAATACTTGTTTAATATAAGAAAAGTATTTCTTAAAATACTGGAGGGAGGAGATTTTTGTGATGAGTACATAGGTTGTGCATGCTCTAATTCCCTTCAAGAATTTGTCATGGCTTTGTCTTGTGCAAAATATTGTAATGGTTTAAAATATTTCATCTCTGATATATTATCTTTGTGGATGTGTTCTGCTAGTGGTAGGGTATGGAATCTTTTAGGGCAAACCTCCTACAAATGGTGTGAATTTCTAAACTTCCTCTAATATAAGCATGAGTGGTTTTTTCCAGTTGGAACATGCATCTCCTTCAGATAATAATATACTAACATATTAATGTGATAGTCGGTGTCTTGAGCCACTTTTTTCTTTTGTTATTGTTAGGCTGAAACAGAAATTAGTAGGTTTTTTTACCCCTCTTCAAATTGCAAAGGTTTGCAAGGTACATAAAATGTATGTAATGTTTTAGTACTCTAGTGGGCTCAATGGGCAGTAGCATTTTCCACACTGCACTGTAGTATAATTTCTGGTTTAAAATTTAGAGACTATTAAATCAGAGCATGGTCCCAAAATAGAAATACCTCTCACTGAGAAGAGATCAGGCTCTTGAGGGTTGAGGAGAGGCAAGGCAGTGTCTGTCAGTGTGAACAGAAGAGGAAAATGTGTAGCAGAGAGGGCTGGTGTGGGTTTGGGAATGTCAGCATATACCTCTCCTGACCTGGCCCTGATCTGTGTGCTGTGGCGGGCTGGTAAAAGTGCCCATGCTGCTACCCAGTGATCTCCATCAATGAATGATCCACTGGGAGAGCTCACCTTGTCTCCAGCCCAAAGTTAATTTGGTTTTATATCCTCAGGTGGACAAGTTTCCCACTCACTGGTATGAACAGCTACCTGTGAATGTACATGTTAGGAGGGAGGAGGTGCCTTCTCTGAATGTGCAGTGGTAGCTAAGTACAAGTGTCTGTCAGTGTGCACTGCACTGATGGAAGGTGGGCTAAAAAGGAGATTTCACAGGGCTGTTGGCACCTGAGCTGGGTCATGGTGTAGCCAACAGGAGTGCTCTGGAGTCAGGGAGCAGAGACACTGCTTTCTTCAGCAGGGCAGATTGGAACCAGGCTGGTGACTTGAAATGGCAGGCTGGGTTCAAAGCAGCCATATTATAGCAGAAAGGAGAAATTATATTTGGGGAAACTATGTGGGGAATTCCACACTGATTAGTTAGAAGAGCTGATGTTGAATGATCAGGAGATTTTCTTCTTGAGCATAAGCTTCAATGTAAGTGAATGCAGCAACCTGAAACCTCAACAAAGTCAGAAAATCTGCTAAGAATGAGGAGCAAGGAGCTTTCCTTGCTTCATTTTATTTAAGCAGATTAAATATGGTGGTTGTTTTGTGTTCTTTCTCGATTTTTTCCCCTATTTTTTTCCTGTGGAAACTGATTTTGCATTAATTTGAACTTGTCTCCAGAATTAGCATTTTCAAGAATAAAGCTTTGTTCAGCTAGGAAGGTAGTGAATCTGTAATGTAGGTACCTTTAAATGATTCATCTTTCCAAAATGCATGAGAGGGTGAGAAAATGTTCTTCTGTGGAACTTAAAAAGGCCTCCTGCAAGATGGTTTCATGGAAATGAAGAAAGAAGCATTTGTCAGGAGTGGGTGGTGGTAAGGAAGAGTTCAGTAGGTAGGAAGGAGTGCCACTGAATACCCAGAGATTGTCACAGAAACCCTTTGGCTCCCTAAGACACTGCAATTTCCAATTATATAAATGTATGCCAGTTTTAATGGAAGGTCAGATTTTTTCTTTTATGATAGGCAGTTAAAGTGTTTAGTATTCTAAATACTCAAAGTGAAAATTAATGGATACTGCAAAAGCTCGTTTCCACCTAACTAGGGAAAGCAAGGCTGTTCCTGACTAAGATGCTGAGAAGGTAATATTACTCTGGAATAATAATTGAATTGAGCATTGAGTGCAACTTCATTACTTTGCAGCAGAGTGCAACTAAAAATTATAAGGAAAAGACATCTAAGAGGAATGTAATATATTTGGAAACAATCTGTCTCCAGTTATATAAAATAAACAAAACAAAATCAAACAACCAAAAAACCTCAACACCCAAAACCACCTAAGCAACCCTAGATAACAGGTTTTGTGTCCTTGGTATGTAAGTGTGCTTTATTTATAGTTTTGGACTAGGAAGAAGTAGTTCATGTAAAAATTGAATTTGCAAATATAAAAATACAAAATTGGCCTGTGATGTCATTTTCACTTAGATCACTGGCTCCTTCAGGCTGTGGATGTCATCTTTGTATGTTGCTTTACTCAGTGATTCCTCTTTTAAAATAATGAATGTTCCCTTTCCTCCTGCTCTCACATTAGTGATTACATCTAATTCAATAGCAAATCCAATTTAGAAAATTTTTTTTAGTCTGCTTGTCATAGTCTTTTAGATTGATAACTTCAGGAAAAAGTATCCTGGGGATTTTGTATTTGTTTCTTTCTCCTGAGTGTCCAATTTACTTCAATCCAGACCTTAGTGCAAAGTTTTATCTCTCAATCTCATCAATGTTAACCATTGTCTTTCTTTCCAAATATTGGTTTCAAATTCTTATCCTGTGTTCAAACTCTCAGTAGACAAATGAGTCATTATTTTTTTCTGGTCATTGAAGATGGAGAGAACTTCAGTAGAAATGTATGATAGCAACTGCCTGACGTAGCAGGCAGGCAGGAGCAAAAGCTTTTGACAGCATTTGCAGAGGAATCAAAGAAAAGCACTTGCTGTGCACTGTCTTGGAAAGGAACACTGAGTTCCCAATATTTTATTACTTTTAAAAATGGTAACTTTTCCTGGCAAGATGTAAGTCAAATCAAACCCGCTATTTTAGTGGGGAGCAAAAAGAAGTAATGATGTTTGCAGTTCTTAATGTTTTAATCCATTGTTCTGCTGTAAATGGAAAAAAAACCCCAGAGATAAATAGCATCAGAAGGCATTTTTACAGCTTTTGTGGTTCCAGACGTTCTAGTTTTAGCTGCCACAGGAGTGATTGTATGATTTGAGAAAATGGTTGTTTCCAGTTAAGGAACAGAAACATTCCATTTTATTTTGTTACAGATTATCATGTATTGTTCAGCTATAACATTTTACATGGTTAAAATTGGGCTACTCAAAACAGAACTATTATATATTAATTGGTTTCTCTCTGTATGGATTCCTTCTGGAAGTATTCGCACAGAGGAACGTTCAGTGTTTGGAACTCACTGAAGAGCAGAACCCTCACATTACCTGTGTCTAGTGCTTAATGCTGTAGTTGACCTGGAGCTCCTGATGTGATTTTCTGGAGCTTCTAAATGCCCAGTGGAATATTCTTCAATTATAGAATGGCTTGGGTTGGAAGGAAAATTAAACGTCATCTGCTTCCTACGCCCCTGCCATGTGCAAGGGCACCTTCCAGTAGACCAGGTTGCTCGAAGCCTCATCCAGCCTGGCCTTGAACACTTCTAGGAATGGAGCATCCACAACTTCTCTGGGTAACCTGTGCCAGTCCCTCATGACCCTCACAGTAAGAATCTCTACCTAAAATCTAATTTCAGTCTACTCTCAGTTTCAAGCCGTTCACCCTTCACCTATCACTCTATGCCCTTGTAAAAAATCCCTCTCCAGCTGTCTTGCAGACCCCATTTTTCAGGTATTGGAAGGAGCTATGAAGTTTTCTAAGGCTTTCACTGTCAAAACAGTCTCAGATTTGGCAGTGGAAGCTCTGCTTATGGGATGTTTTCACTCAGTGTTGCTGGTGATGTCCCTCTGTGAGGAGGTAGGAGTGGCTCATATTGTGCCTTGTTCTGCCAGGCTTCAGACCCCCAGGAACTCCAGAGTTTAAACTTTTTGGATAACAGGGCTGTGCAAGGGTCTCTGCAGTGTGAATGGTGTGGTCTCTACCAGGGCCCATGCTCAGTTGTGCTGCTGTCCTGACAATGGTTCTGAGTACAAGTTCTCCAGTCTCCAGTGATTTGAAAGTGAATATAATGTGGCAAACACTGCCATACTGCAAACACTGATCGAACATTACCTAGGTGATGGGAAATTGCCTGTGATCTAAATGGCAAAAAAATATAGCAAACTATTTAAACATTTCTGCGTATGATTGGAAATCTAATCCTCAATTCATCATTACTTAATAACATTTTATACTGGAACTATTGCAGAAAATTGGAAATTATTCAAGTTGTAGTCTTGAAAATGCATATTTGACTATTATTATTATTATTAGTCCTTCAGTCACATTATGTTGCACAAAATCAGATATTATTCCTTTGTTTTGATTTACTGCTTTTCATCTGCTGTACTTTTACAGTAGCGTTGTGGAATTTGGTGCAAGGGGTAGTGTTGTAATCTGTGTCTATAAACACTATTAATATGGGAGAACCACAGATGTTAATGAGCAGTTTAGTTGTAGCAGAAACTGTAGGGCAGTGTAGGAGCATCTGCTATTTCTTGTTTTGGGTTTTTTTCCAAAATATAATGCAATTGAATAAATGCTTTGTCCTTTGCAAAACTAAAATGGTGTTTTTCTTCTAGCGCTGTCAGTACTGTTCTACTCTGTTGTCAGAGCATTTTCAGTTCAATTCTTTAATTCATCCTGAAGGGGTTGAATGACCTCAGACCTTCCCACAGGCTGAATCAGTTGTACCTGCAGCTTTTTCCAGCCTGTGAAGCTACTTGTTTTGTGGGTTTCTTTTTAGTTGTTAAAGTATATTCTGGCAATCAATGAAGTAAATATTTAAAGTTTGTTTACTTCTTGCTATTGTAGGCATTGGATCAAGACAGAACTGCACTACAGAAGGTGAAAAAATCTGTGAAAGCAATATATAGTTCGGGGCAAGGTAAGGCATTGTTTTGAGTTTTACACAAGAACCAAAGCATTTAATTTCGAGATGTTTTGCAATTCATCCTGTTGAAATGTATAGCATAAGAAATGCTTATCTGTTTAGGAGTGTTTGGACTTCAAAATTTTCTTTCTTTACTTCTGATTATACATGAGATTCATGTGCTCTCCAGTTCCTTTACCTTCATATTCCTTCTCAATTGCCTCTGGGAGAATTCCACAGGTAAATTTTCCTGCTGTTGTAATATTTCAAGTATTTCTTAAACTAGAAGAGTGACAAAAAAGTGTTCTCAAATGAACATTTTTAGAAAGCACTTATAAGTGAAATAATATTTAGAACTTTTAAAAAAGTTTAAAAAGTAAATAAATAAAAAGAAATATCTGGTTTTGTTTTCTCAATGTGTGCTCTCCCTTCATGATGTGTTTCTCTTCTTACCTAAAATCAAAATTATGTCTTTCCCTTCTTATCTAAAATAGTATATAAATATACTAAATATAATTGTTTTGCTTGCTTGAAGACACTGTTGATGTTTTACTGGGACTATAGTAGTTACTTTGATGGGAGGTTATTTGGTTAGAATATGAATTGATAATCAGTTTGAGTACAGTAACAAATGGTAATCAAACACATCAATATACATATTTGGTTTTAAAAATACTACAACTGTAATGCTTGTACGTCTTCTTCTTTCAAGTTCTAAAAACTGTGCCAAAGGCAGATAGGATAACAGAGCTGTGCACTTGCCAATAATCTTCTGGGCTGTAAATACTTGATTTTAGAAAATCCTAGTTCCAATTTCCTAACAATAATAATAGTCAGTTTAGCAAATATTTTCCATATACGGACCTAGTTTTGAGTGCTCTTCGTTTCTGAGTTTATGGAAGTGTCTGGGATTTTTAATATCTTGTAGATTCTTAACTATTCTTATTTGCCAATCACTGATGTTGGTTTGCTAGCACCATGCTTTAATTAGCTGTAATTCCAGTTGCTGATAAATGTTTCCCAATAGTCGGTGAAGCCTGATATAAAGTGATAATAGTTTTTGGTGCAAGTGTATTTAGTTCAATGCTTTTAGAATTATTCAGATGCTCCAGTAAGCTTTTCTATTTGACAGTACTTACTTAAACAGAGTTTTCAAAACTGAGTTTCAAAACTGATGAAAGTGTAGAACACGTTAAAGGTGTTTCTGCCTGTTTTGAAACTATAATATAAATAGCTATAATTTGAATCTTGTGATAAAAATAATAGTGTTGTTAAGGCCAGTAAGTAAGGCAGTACTATATGATGAATTAGTTACATTGAATAAAAGCAATAGAAGGTGGGTTAATGTCTTCCATTGGATGCTCTGCACTTAAAAATGAGAAGAGATGGATAGCTGGTTTTTAATTTTTTTTTTTTTTTTGACATTTTAAATTGGTTTTTTATCAAGCCTTGTTTCAAAGCTACAAGCCAGTAAGAATTCTTTTGGCTCAAGAAAGCCAAAGCTTTGTACGTAATCCTCTGGCTCCCTCTTGAGAGTGCTGCTGTCATAGGCACAATGAAAAGCTGTGTGTAGGAGGCAGTTCAGGCAGTGACTGATAAACTGGGATCAGTAAAGTCAAGACCAAAAAACATGTTACACATGTGAAACCTTATAAAAATAAATGTGAAGTGAATCAAAACTCAAGCTCATTTTGTCTCCTTGTACAAGGAAAATTGCTGAACCAGCTATTTTCTTGTTCTCCAGTGATGAAACTGGATTTCATTGATATTTAAGTAAAGCATTCCAGAAACAGCTGTAAAAAGAATTGGGGCTTATCAGTTCAAGAAAGTATTATATGGCTATTTTTATATTTCAAATGAAAGCCTCTAACTACATTTTGAGAACCCAGAATTGGAATTTTGTTTTACAAATTTAATTGTTTGCTACCATATTTAATTTAGTTGGTAGGAGAAGGTATTTAGTACTCATTTGCTTCAAAATCTCCTTTGAGAACTCCAGCTGGACTGGTGAGAAAGAGTTATTCAGGGACAATAGAAATTCTTTTTTCAGTTCAGTAATCCAATTCATACTCTAGCAAAAGCCATAGCTAGTTGTTGGGTTTTTTTGAGTTGTAGTGGTTTTGGATTGTGGGGTGGTTTTTTTGGTTTTTTTGTTTCTTTGGGTGTTTTTTGTTGTTTCTTTGGTGTTTTTTTTATTTCTTTAGGGTTTTTTTGTTGTTGTTTCTTTGGTTTTTTTTTTCTTTTGGTTTGATTGGTTTGGTTTTTGGGGGAGTTTTTTGGGGATTGTTTTGTTTTGTTTGGGTTTAGGGGTTTTTTTGGTGTTTGGGTTGTTGTTTTTTTGGTTGGTTTAGTTTGGGTCTTTTGTTTTCTTTTTTTTTTTTTTCTTTCCTGAGTAACATTTGTCTAGTGGCAGTGACACAGTGCAGTGTCTCTTACAGAATTCTTCAGGAGGGCTGAACCTGGTGGTATGTTGATTTGTTCCTCTCCAGTGCTGAATTATCAACCACAAGGGTCTCTGATCTGTTATAAAGAGCTTTAACATCACCCAAATACTTTCTGCTCTTCTTGTATTTCCCTCACCTGCTTGTCATATTTAGTTAGAGCTACTCCTTTGGAAATGAAAGCATACCAGCAAAAGAGTATAGAAAACCCTTAGAAAAGTCCCTTCCCTATTTTCATTTCTGAAAGGGTTCTATGGGAAAGGGCTGTTTGTGGACTCCAGTGAGACAGACAGACACACACCTCCTTCTCAGCACTTGCTCCCTGTCTGGCTTGCTGTCTTCTGGCATGATTGATTGTGTCTGTAATTAAGAGCCCTTCTTATGACAGGAGTACTAAACTTCATGGAGAGTCTCTTCTGGCTTCCTTTCCTGTAAGATTTGGATTGACTTGTAACAGCAGTAGATGGCACAATTATTTTTGCTGTAGATTTTTCAATAGCTCTTTTTCATTACTTCCCAGGAATAACTCCCAAATATAATCAAAAGAGTTTACACAATGGAGAAATAAAAACATAAAATCCATACAAGACCAAAGGTACTGAGATAAATCAGCAGTTCACATGGTCTCCCACAGTGTTCAACAGCAGATGCTTGAGGAAGAAGAAAAATGGTTCAAAGATGGAGTGTATTTTAAGCACTTTGTTTGGCACTTTCTCAGCTCACACTGACATGAAGGCCAGGAATTACCTTGAGTCAGAAATTATATTTGATGTTTGATAGTTCTTAATGGACTTCTGCAACTTATTTTGTCCAAGGAATTTGAATTAATGTAATTCGTTATAATTCACAATCTTGCATCAATCTAGTTAAATTCTCCTGAGTAAAGTTTCCCAGTGCATGCTCATGTTCTTCAGATCTGAGGTAACCTGAGGAGGAGAGTGTCCCTGCCCATGTCTCACAGCATTGGCCTCAAACCCACCAAAACAACTCATCTGATATGAAATTGAGGGAGCTTTGCATGTTCTAGGCGTGAAAGTTTGTAAGAGGCTTTGAAGTGCCAAAGCTTGCTAGAGTAGAGCCCAAGGAGTTTTTGGTGGATGAATCCAAACTTTGTTCTGTGGGCCATTCTCTCTCTTGAAATAGGTTTGAGTTGTTGTTATTACTCACAGTATCTCTCTTCTGAACTCAGCAACTCTAGGGGGTTTTGAGGTTTTTTGCCTTTTTTCAGTGGTTTTTTGTTTTTGGTTTAGGGTTGGGGTTTTTTTGTTTTTGTGTTTTTTTTTTTTTTTTTTTTTAACAGAAACCATCACATTTAATCATCCTCACTTTCTCCAAAACAGAAGCACAGACTTCCTTTTCTAAAATAGAGAAGAGGAGGAGTGAATTTTGGGCAGCAAGGACAGGAACTGCACACAATATTAAGGGTTTAAGCCCACTGTGGCAATATTTTGATATTGTGTGCTGTGTTTCTTCAACTGTTAGATTTGGTATAAATCCTCTGAAGCAGAGGAGAAAGAAAATTCTGCCATGAGAGCTTCTTCAAGCATGTCAGTGATGAACAGAGATGCAAAAAGAAGTCATTTACTTTTCTGGGCTGGCTTATCTCTCAGTGTACTTGTACTGTGATGATCTAGAGAACCTTGCAGACGCAGTGAGATGTTTCTTGCTCTGAAATATGGAAAGAGCCTTTTATTACTTTTCCCTTGAGCAATCTCATTCCAGAAGGCATTATTGTTATCAAGTTCAGACAATTGTATGGTGGTCAAATAATTTTTTTCTATTATTTTTTCATTATATTTCAGCTTGTGAAGAATGAAATGAGAAAGGATGTTTTTTATTTCAAATAATTTCTGCCATCCTTTTTAACCTTGCCAGCTTTCTTGCTTTTCTAAAGCCTTACTGAGTCATCTTTCATTCATAAATGCATGTTGGCTCTGACCTTGGTTATTTTTCCTCTCACTATCCATGGAACAAAGTTGTTTTAGAAGGAGCTTAAAAATTGTTTAAAGTTAATCAAAATTCTGAAAGATTTTTATTTTTGTTAACCACAAATGCAGAATTAATTCTCATTAATTTATACATTCTTCAGGTTTCTTTGGGCATAATCAATGCCAAAAGTAGTGTTTTTCTTCTGTAAACTATTTAATTTTTTTTTGTGCTTGTGTTCTTCAGTATTTGCATGGTAATTTATATCTGAACAAAACTATTGTAGAGGAAGGAAATTTTAAGCCTTTAATTTCAGTGATGGGTTTTGTAAGTCCAGCATATAAAGGCCTTTACCCTCTCTCCACAGAATTTGTACTTCTGTACCCTTACTTAATATGCACAAGTAGGCAGAAATCTCAGTAGGCTCAGGGGCATATGCTAGAATTCTGATAATTTTTGAGTGGAAAATAAACATAGTATTTAATGAATGCTATGGGTTCTAGTGAAAGAGTACAAATTCTGGCAATCTCATTTAAGTATTTTCTGTTCATCCTGGGAAAGGTTTCCCACAGGCTCACTTTAGGCATGGAGAGCTGCAGGTGACTGCCTGGGAATGCAGTGCAAGGTGGGGTTGAGCCCTGGGAGTCCTTCAGAGCTCTGTGCTCCCAGCTTCTGGAAGCTTCTGGAAGTGCTGCTGTGCAGCCAAGGGCAGCTGCAGAGCTGCTGTGGCTGCCACTCCTCCCTGAGCTGCCTGGATCTGCATCTCCAGAGGCATTCCTGTTATTTCCTCTTAACACTTAACATTTCCTCAAAATGCATGTTAGAGCTCAGACATAAGGGATGCCACAGCCTTACTGTGCACTGGGCTGTGAGAGTTTTCTCAAACCAAAGGTAAATTCTGTGCTGAATGTTGCCCAGGGTTGAAGGTGTGGGTTGTGGAGGAGATGCACAGCTTTGATTCAGCTCAGAAAGTGCCACTGCTGTGTCCAGGCAGTGTGCTGCTTTACTCCACATCTGCCACACTCTGCTGGCATTCTCAGCATGGGCTTGGGGGCTGGTGGCCTTGCCAGCTCCCACTGGGAAGGGAATGGGTGAGACCTCTTTGAAGGGAGCTGTGTTTGTCAGTGGGTGCAGAGCCCTTCCTCAGTTTTCCATGATTCTGGCACACCTCAGGGAGCTGCTGAAGGAGCAGGATGTCTGCCTGGGGAAGCTGTTCTATTTTTATCCCAGTGCTGAGCATTGCTTACAATATTGGAAAGACATGATTCAGTCCTGGAAGACAAATCTTATTCCCTGTATGTACTGCTATCAGTGATCCTGTCTCACTCTTAGGGTTGAAGTCTTGTATGAGGACTTGTATCTAAGAAAGTAAATATTGTCATGCCTATTAGAGCTTTCTGTATGCAAAGGAAGTTGTATTAGGACATTAGTGTTATGTTTGCCCAATTATCCCTTACTAAAAAAACCCAAACAATATTAAAGGTAGTAGCAATTTTAATTGAATAGTTAAAATAAAAAAATATAAAACTGGATACAATATAATTTGATTAAAATAAGGGATAATTTGGTTCCAATAATAGCCCATAAGCTAAAGATAACTGCGGGGTACAGTGTGCAGGGCTCTTGGACCCTTGCCACCTCACGTACGAGCCTGCCAAGTGAAGATTCTCCCTTATATGCCATGTGTCAATGCCATCTCCTCCCATTTTCGATTCATCATACCTCTACCTCCCCCTCATTGCCCTTTACCATGCATTTATCACTCGGTTTGGTGGTCGCACAAGTCTTTGGGGGTCGTTTTTGATGAAGGGCTCTCCTCTTCCTCTTTGTCCTTTAATTCACCTGTGGGTTACACATGCGCACCAAGCCAGTACAATGTAAGCCAAAACTAACATAATTACTACATCTAAGCATCAAGGCAATAAATCCCTTATAATTGGCATTTTCCTGGGACCCAACCAGGTTGTCCTTTCTTTGTTAATTTTTAGTAACATGTATCTCTTGTTTCTTCCTCCAGTCCTTGAACATCTGCCGGGAGGGGTGGAGCCCCTCCTCTCCCTTTCTTCTTTGTGATTACAACTTTTAACTGTTTAATTATTCCCAAATATAAATTACTGTATCAATATTGATTACTGTTTCAATTTTTATCAGCACAAATCATGCCTATTTACCGCATTAGGAAGTAATTTCTGAGTGCATGAGGCACCTAGAGTGAGATTAAAGAATGCTCTTTGCTCTAAGCATGCCAGGTTTCACATTCCATATTTTAGTGTAGGCTACATTGCAGATTTAATTTTTCAGCTATGTGCATTTATGGTCAAGTAGGGAATTGCCTTACCTCTTTAATAGAAAATATTTAATCTCCTTTTGCAAGATTTACACCGATACTTATGTAGAAATTGAAAATGTCTTATTCTTACAGAATACTTGCATTTTGTGTGCCTTTGTGTGGCAATTATAGAAGTAAATACAGGAGTATTCCTTTTACTTCACCATCAAAACTTCATTTCTAGATTTAGGTGATTTGTAGTTTGGGATTCTTGAGAATTTCCTCTATATTGTTCTAGGACAATGATTTGCTTCCTGCTTCCTCTTTCTGACGGGGAATTTCTTTTGCCTTTCTACAGATAAAGGAAATAAGCTTCTTCAGCTCTTTTTCACTCTCTTTATGAAATCATTTTTTAAAATGCTCTATGAAACAACACAGTGCTTAAAATCAAAATGCTGAGAATTACTGTGGTAAAAAAAGCACTTCACAAGCAAGGACAGGGATTCCATGATCTAGCAGGGCTCTTTCTGACCTTCCATTATCCTTCCTTTTCCTTCAGCACAGCTGGATATGCTATGTTTGAGCTTTACTCAGTTAGAACTTGAGCTAAAGCTCCTTCATAGATAAAGTCCTCTGTGTATATTTGTGCAAAAGCTTTTACATCAAAACAAAATGCACATTTTATTATTATGTAGTGGTTTCCTTGAGTTCAGTGCTAAGCTATTTGATTAAAACGGTATGCTTTCGGAACAGTTTTCTTAAAAACATATGTCTTGAATTGCAACTCTGTATTAACATATGATTAAATATTTGGCCTCTTGAAAACCTCAGTATTAATGTCTGATTTTTAGAATGTGACTGATGTGATGTGTGAGCTTTGGGGCTTAGTATTGTTAAACAAGGATTGTACTTTTTTTAACAGATTTTTACATATTTTATTGGAGCTTTGGTGCACTGTTGTTTGAATATCTGCAATACCTTAAGAAGAGTTAACTGTTTAATAAACAGCTGGTGAAGAGTTAAAGTCCAAATAGATGTGTGCACTGTGAGACATTATTAATGAGAAATTGTTTGAAACGTGCATCTTTTTTTTTCCTTTTCTTCTGAGTCATAACTTGTAATTCTGATGCTCTTAGGCAATATCATAACTTGAATCAAAGAAAAAAAAAAAACAACTTGAAGATTCTGGGGGGAAAAAACCATGGTACCTCCTGGCTGTTGTCTTTCCCTTCCTCCCTTTCATTGCACAGAACTTGTGCTGTAGCTCTGTGGTTTTGTGTTTGTGGTTTGCAGAAAAAAGCCCACATAGTAAGCCTAGGCAATTCATTAAAGTGAAATATTGATTTAATTAATACTAGTAATATCCTCTAAGAGAGATAAAGGTGATAAAGGCTTCCCCAAAGGGCTGTAGAGGTAAATTTTCTGTTAAAAGTTAGAAGTAACAAAAAATATGCAAACACATGCCAGAAAAGTAAATAGAAACAGGAAGGACATTTCAGATACAACAGTTTCTAATTCATTCTTGAGTCAAGGATTTTTCTCACTTTTACTGGCTTTAACTGCATTGTCTTGGTTCTGACCTCTCTGTATGTGCAGTTTGCTGTTATTACACTGGAATGAGTCTTTGGCTGTGTACCAATACACATTCTGTTATCTGGGATAGCTCAGTCTACAAAGCAGGCAAAAAGGGAGCCTTTGTAAGATGCTGCTTCTTTTGAGCTTAGTCAGATTCAGACTTGGTCTTCTTACTTTTATATCTGGTACTTTTGACTTTTTTGTTCTGTAGAAGTGTCCAACATTTCAAAAGAAAAGTTCATGTATGCATGAAAGTTCCTGTAGTGGGCAGCTAAAAATTCCAATGTTGTTTACAAAACAGTCTTATATTGTTTCACTGGTATATTATTGATCTTAACTCTGTAGCTATTGACAGAGTAATTTCTTCATCTCTATTACAAATTTCAGCTTGTTGATGTAAAAAGCATATATATGCCTATTGCTAAGTAGTTCTTTTTAATCTTAAAATTCTTTTAATTTTCAGTAAATGTGTTGACTTGTGGCTTTTCTCAAAGTACTGTTTATTAGTTTGTTGTTAAGTTACAGTAAGCTTAAAATTATAATTGGCTACAAAAAAACTGACTTTTGATTTTTCTTTGCAGATCATGTTCAAAATGAAGAAAACTATGCACAAGTACTAGATAAATTTGGAAGTAATTTTTTAAGTCGGGATAATCCAGATCTTGGCACAGCTTTTGTAAAATTTTCCACACTTACTAAAGAATTATCAACACTGTTGAAGAACCTGGTGAGGACTTCTGAACTTTCTTAGCTTTTAACTTGTTTCAAAATAAAGTATGATACAAGAACTGCATGCATGATCATGATGACTAAGGATAATTTTTAAGATGTTTTCTGTTTTTTTTCTAAGACAAAACTTACAGTTTGTTCAGAGGGGATCTCTAAAGGGTCTTACGACACTCTGTGTTTGATTGTTAATTGGCAGTTAAGAAGGTAAATATAAATGTTGAGACATCCCTTGAGTCATCATTCACAAGTGATTGATGGTGATATATACCTCATGGAGCTTAATTTTAAATCCTCCCTTAACTTGAAGTCTTTCTTGTTAAAAATACAATATCATTGGTGATGGCTGTTTTGTTTTACCACAAAAGGAGAAACATTCACTTTTTGGGAAAAAAATCCTAACAATTTGTGCATGTTTAAATTATGTTAACAGTCCACTCTCCCTTTAATACATAAAGAATCCATGCCAGGTTTTTGAAGGTGGTTTAAAGGTTTGTCTCAATTAAAGTTTACCTTGAGCCTTTTATTTCTGAACGCTCCATAACAAAATAACAGTCATAGCAAATATCTTTGAACACTGTAAGTAATGAAGCCGCATTTCTTGTGGAATCATTTTTCATGGGCTTTGTAAATGTAACTGTAACTGTTATATTCAGAAAGTCATAGCTTCAGTTTTATATTTTTCTAATAGTTGGGTGAATTTCCAAGCTTTTTTGGTACGTAAGTGCAAGTGATGTTACAGACTTGTCTTCCTATAGTCCCCAGTGCAGCCATAACTGCTGCAGGTCACACCAAAGGGCTCTGTAGCAAAGTTCCCTGGCTGTGACAGTTGCCCTAAACTGAGTCTTGTGCTTTCCTCTCTAGAGACTTCTGTCACTCTGGATTCATTTGACCTTTAATTTAAATTTAGCACACAAATAAAAATAAGTATTATAAAATGTGAATTGAAGTGCAGTGTGAGGACAGTTTGGAACTAAAACTCAAGTTTTTTGGAAGCTTTCTGGACTTTGCCATTCCTAGCAGAGTATCCACAGAATTTTTTTAACCTGTTTCAACTAGAAAAGATGTCAGGATTTATTTATTTTAAATAGTGCTGTTCAGGTGGAAAAAACACTTTTAATTTAAGAAGCCACACTTACTCAAAGCAACATTATACTATTTCAGCTAGATTATGAAGCATTATCTACCCAAATTCTTGTTAACAGGATTCAAAATAGGGTATTCACTAATTTACTTCATTTAGCAATCTCAAATAGACAACAAACTTATTTTACAATTGCCTCAGCATTTTAAAAACTTATTTTTTTAAAGGTTTAAACCCTTTTTATAAATATTATTTTTTCTCCTCAAGATATAAAATTATTCTTTGTTTTTAAGCATCATTCTGTTTAATAAGATTACACTGAAAGAAAAAAAGATGTTTATATCAAATAGAAGTTGAGGTCCATTGAAAGAGCAGTTGAGAGAAGGATTCTGTTATGTCACTGCTAAAGTCCCAAAGTAGGTGCTGAGCCTTATCTTATATTGATAAAATTAATTGGAAAAATGCCAGGAGTTATTAAGATGAATGGCAGGATAATAGGTTTAGGGTTTTTTTTTTCTTTTTTACCTAGAACAGATTGTTGATGCCTTATTTAATAAAGGTACAATAAAATAATGAATGGTCTTCAAAGACATTAAGATGAATAAGGACTGGGGTTACACAGTAGACAAGGAAAAAATTGCTTCACAAACTTGGATCCTTTTTGTTCCATCTTTCAACTTCAATTATGATTCATTAAAATTTTCATAGGAATTGTGATATTACAGATATTTCATGAGAAGGAGGGTATAAATAACTTACTTTCTTCTATTATGGAGTGACTATTTTAGAATGATATTCACTTACTATGAAGTAAAACCAGCAACTTTTTTACCTACGCAATCTTTGGAAAGCATAATTTTTGAAATGATTGCCCAGCATCCAAGGGCAAGAATAAAACCACATCCATTAGTCATTTTAACAAGGTTAAATAAGTTGCTGTGCAGTTTTTGCTACTAACTGTTGATGTTATCATTAAATATAATGTCTGAAACTTATATGAATATAGTTGTGAAGTTGTTGAATCATTGTTATTAAGATTATCTTGTTAGAAGGACACACAATGACCCTTCAGTAAGATTTTATAAAGGTAAAACATTGGGATTGGCCATTGCCAACCCTGGTCTCTGTTTTCAGCAAATTCTGAGTGTCCCACCAGAATCAGTTTTTCTGATTTTTACTTCTACCTCCTTGGCCATTTCAGGTTTCATTCTTTATGCAGTAATTCATTATAATAGTGCATTTAAAAGGTGTATAAAGACCTGTGTTTATGAAAATGAGTGTGTCAATATCTTTACATTGATCTAGATGAGGTTTTGGCAGAATATTTGTAGCAGTTGCAGATTATTTCTTTTGCAAATTTGCATGATTCTTGCCCTTTTCCAAGTGTTTAAAGCCTGTTTTTCTCTACCTCTCTTTCCTGTAAATGTCCTCAGCTAATCTTTGCAGGCAAATTATCTTTTCTTCACAACCTACACTAAATTCTCATATGTGTTTCCATGTGTTAAGAGGTTTTTTTCCCTTTATTTTGTTCTATATGTGAGACTGTCTTGCTTTATCAGATTGTTTCCAGTTCATTTGGACTACTGTTTTATCAAGTCTTCAATGATGTAATAAATGAGTGCAAATCCTTACTGTATTGGATTAATACACTGCTATTTAGCTTTGGGATTTTGGGTTTTTTCTATAGCTGACATACTCACTGGCTACTGTTCAGTCATTTCAAGCCAAAGATTAATGGTTTGAGTTGTTTATCTTTAATGTATACACCTGGAAAAATGAAAAAAAAGCTACAGTGTCTTTAGAATATATGAGGAGTTTGAGTGGAACACTAGATCTGGAGAACCTGTTTCAGTGGTTGTTTTGATATTCTTGTCCATAATCAAACAGGTATGAACTCAGTGGAGTGAAATTTAAACTCAGGAGAGTTTAAGGGGGTGTCAGATATAAACAATGGACAAGAAAAGGAACAGTGTTCTCAAAAAGGGGGGAATATTCACAGTGCTGGTGCCCCTGTTGACTCCTTCTGTTCATGGTTGAATTTACACATGCTTCGTGTGTTCCCTCCCTGTGCACAGCAGATCCTTACTCAGGAGGCTGTAGCCAAATTTGTACCCAAAGCTTTGCTTCAAGAGGATGAATATTGCCTTGAAGTGCTTTCAGAACTTTGCTTACATACTATTTGTAAAATTCTGGGCTTATGTCACCTCGTTTAAGTAAATGTTAATTATAATGTTTCTATGGCTCATGCAAGTAAATGTTTATTAATTCTTCCCAGACTTGAATTTGCTATGAAATTAGAAATGTGAGCTGATTGCAGCTTGATTAGTGAAGTTCAAAGAATTGTTGGCAGTAGTTTGATAAGATCATAATAAGTCCTTTTGAATATAATGTTTTTCTTTTTAGCTCCAGGGTTTAAGCCACAATGTTATTTTCACTTTGGATTCTCTCTTAAAAGGAGACTTAAAAGGTGTTAAAGGGGTAAGTGTTGCAAACTAATTTTTTTGTTTCATGTTCATCTGTCTAGTGACTGTTTTCCTTTCACTCATGAGAGTATTTATTATGAGTGAAATATATATATATGAGTGCATATAATGTAGACATTTATTAATCATTTCTATTTGCTGCAAAGAACAAAATTGGCATGACTGCAATGAAATCTTGAAAATTTCACTGTAAATTGCTGTTTTAGTGTGCTCAGGAAAGCAATACTTTACAAGATTCAAACCCAATATTTTTTCCAACTGCTTTCTGAAAAATTTTGAAGAAAACAGTATTTTTGTTGCTATTGATAACTACAGAGAAAAAGTTTAAAAATGTTCTAAGACAATTTTCTGTTTTTTCTAAGGACCTCAAAAAGCCTTTTGACAAAGCCTGGAAAGATTATGAAACCAAATTGTAAGTATTTGTCTCCCAGTTGGCTTTGTTTTTTGTGGTGTTGGGATTTTTAAAATAAATTATTATTAGCAGTATTAATATTGTTATTGTTAAGATTTTTTCCCCCCAAGTAACATGCAATCTAGAGAATACAGTTAAAAGAAGGACAGTTTCATGGCTTAATAGCTTCTTGAGATTTAAAATAGACAGGATTTGGTAGAGGAGCTAATCTTCAGAATGTCTTCTTTGATACTTCTTAATTATTACTTTTTCCCTAAATAAAACCAGAGCACATTTTAGCAGAAGGGGTTCTCTAAAATGTTTTCTAATTAAAATTTCAGTACCAAGATTGAAAAGGAGAAGAGAGAACATGCGAAGCAGCACGGGATGATAAGAACAGAGATAACGGGGGCTGAAATAGCTGAGGAGATGGAGAAGGAGAGGAGGCTCTTTCAGCTGCAGATGTGTGAAGTAAGAAACAAAGTTCAGTTTTTAATTGCAACACCAGAACTTATTATTAACAGACTTTGTGGGTCTTTCTTGAAGGTGGTGAAATCTTTTGTCACTTAATGGGGGTGGAGGGAGGAAATTATTTTAATGTGACACAGTACAGCAATATAAAGATAATTATTTTAGCAACTCTTGTACAAAACTTGGCTTCTTTTTGTTTAATTTCTTTTCTTTGTTTTTATATTGTTGTGGGAAGGTTCTTGGGCTGAAAATACACTGTGGAAATATTTCTTATTTTATCAGGTTTATAGTTTAGCAATGCCTTGATATCTTTCTTCTAATATGCTTTCTGAAGCCTTCAAAAATTTCTAATATAGTGATAAATGTTAGTGATACATTTAGTTCCATAAAGCTGATTTTTTATATTAATAGTTCTTTTTATTACATTTTAGTGGAGATTACTTTAAATTACACAGTGTTTGTACTGTCAGAATATTTCAGTAATGAATACAGTAGCATTAAAAAAGGAAAATCTTTAGGCAATTCTAAAGGATGAAACTTTTTTCTTGATTTACTTTGTTGGGGTGTTTAAATTTTATGGAGTAGCCAGATAAATTGTTACCTGTTTTAAAGTTAGTTAAGCAGTGGTGGACTGGTGTTTTATGGCTCAGCGCCCAAGTTAAACATAGAATTTAATTCATTGGGCAAATGATGTTTTATTGTTTGAAAACTGTTGAAGTTTGTCATACACGATTGTCAACATGTTGTCCATTTTCTATACAGTATCTTATTAAGGTTAATGAAATCAAGACAAAAAAGGGTGTGGACCTTCTGCAGAACCTTATTAAATATTACCATGCGCAATGCAAGTAAGTACTGCAATGCTTTAAGCTTTTTTTTTTTTTTGTTACAATTTTCTTTTTTTGCACAAGATTTTGTTTCCCTTTGTTTGAATGTGTCAGGGCTTTTTTCATGACTGTGTTGTGCCAGGTGTCTGAATCTTCCTCTTCTGAGGCTGTAGACTTCCAGGAGAGAGTGTGTGAGTGAGTTTGGGGGGCAGGGCAGTGATGGAGAAAGTGGCCAAAGGAAAACCTTGCATGTTGCATACAAAAATAAATTTTATTTCCTGAGGCATAGCTCTAGAATGCATTTTTATAAATATCTTGTTTATTCTAATAGTTTTTAGTCTTTGTGTAAATTTTTAAACCACTGTGAAAGCCAGTAATTTCTTTGGATTTCCTTGAGGTGAAACTGGTGAGGTACAACCTTGTCATCATTAGAACCACAAAGGCAGACACACAGGAACTTAAGTTAAATACAGAAAAAAGATTTTAGAAGCTACTGTAGGAGAAACACGTTGGCTATATTCTCTCTAATTAGATATTTGTTAAAGTCACAATGGTGTATCTCCACTGTTGAAAGATACTCTAAACTACTAGGAAGGGGTTTTTTGTTGGGGTTTTTACTTTTTTAATTATTTTGTTCAGTTTTGAACACGGAAAAAGCTGGGTATGTTATATTGGTTTTGCTATTTTTCTACACGAGACAATCTAGTTTGTGTTGTGAACTCTATACATTCCTGATAAATCCAAGATATTTTTCATTCTAGTTTCTTTCAAGATGGCTTGAAAACAGCTGATAAACTTAAACAATATATTGAAAAGTTGGCTGCTGACTTATATAATGTAAGTTTACTTACAAGTTACTTTATATCTGAAAATGAAAATACTTTGCTTATATAAGTACATTTTTGTGATGTATATTTAATTTACATCTTATAAATGAAAATACATATATTTAATTTACATCTTATAAATGAAAAGCGTGTTACTTGAAACTGAACATAGCTAGATAAAGAAAGGACCTTTTGACTGTTAAACTTCATATGCAATTTTTAGAGCTATTAGGAAAAGTTGCTTTCATTCTACTGTTAATTCAATCATACGTTAAGATAAATCTACTTTTAAGTATGAATATTGGAATCAGCTTATATTATTAACATTAATTTTAGTGCCATTTTCACATCTTAAAACCAAACTACTTAATGATAGCACCAGGGTTTTATAAATTAATTAATTGTGATGTTTACTGAAGAAAAGTAATAACATGGAATCAAAGATCACTTGTCATCCAAGTGTTTTTGTATTCCATAATCAGAATTACAGTAATCCCATTTGCTATTGTAATTTGCTAAATTAAGCTGCATTTTCATTCCTTAAGTAATTTGTCAATATTATTTGAGTTATTTTAATGTTTCAGAGGATAATTTAGTTGCATTAGCTATAATAAGCCATGACAATATAACAGAATAAACAGTGCATGTCAAGTTATACATTCATTTTAATTTGCTTTTCAAGCAGTAAATGCATAGAAGGTGAAAATAAAAGAATGGACTGGTGCATGAAAATAAACTCAACTATTACAAAAACACTAAATAATTGAGCTAGTTGTTCAGAACATCTAAAATGGTATATTAAAATGCATAAAACATTAAAATTAAAGTTGCATCCAGCAAGCATATAATGGCAAACTCTTTCTATAGATAAAGCAGACACAAGATGAAGAGAAGAAACAACTTACAGCTCTTAGAGATTTGATAAAATCTTCTCTGCAGCTTGATCAGAAGGAGGTAAATAATTTAGGCATGTTATTCTTGGAGATAATGTAAATTTGTGTATTTTATATTCATAAATTGGTTTAATTGATGTTAAATTTTTGTAGTTATTGGTTCAAAAGAGTTGGACTTCCAACATCATGGCAAAACTAATATTTACAATGTTCAACTACATATCAACAAACAATTTTTTTACATTCATTTGATGTTTCCATTTTATGTACAAAGTATAGTTGTTCTCTTTTTAATGTACTTTCTTAATATACTGTAAGAAGAGTTGTAGTGGGTCAGATAAATTCTTCGTCTACCCCAGCATCCTGTACTTGACAATGATAAGGAATGATTGTTCAGGTTAATAAATGAAGAAAAGGGATGCACAGTCCCATCTTGTGTTCTGTTATCCTCTAGCCAGTTTGTGCTTAGGATTATCCTGACCCAGGTGATCCCAAGGCAGAATGAGAACCAGAGGTTTGCCTTTAGCTGTGGTCTTCAGTTTGGAGTTCAGCTGCTAACTCACATGGGTTTTGGGCTGTTCTCCTCTCCAAACTCCTTTTGCTAATAGTATATAGTAAGGAAGAAAATTTGTTTGCTATTCAGACAGCAGGGACTGAGACAGGGCAGTTAAAAAGTAAAATTCATATCAAATGCCCTGGTATCCACTGCAGAAGTGGAGGGAAGCACCTGTGGTGTCCATTGCAGATGTTCTGGAATACTTCTTGAGCTAGGAGAGAACATAATAACACACGTCACAGCTTTTACCTGAGTTAATACTCTGACTTTTCGAAATCATAGTCCCTGAGAGAAATACTGAATAGCCCGTGGTGGCAGTGATTGTTGGGAGGGTCAGTGTAGCTTTCCTTCAGGAAAAATTTGCTTACCCTCTGTTCAGTTTTCTTGTAGGTGTTTAAGACATTCATATTTACCAGGGGTCTGTTACTAAATATGAATTATAACAAAAGATTAGACATTCTTCTGAATATGTATGATCATCCAAATGTATGATCAACAGTATTGCTAATATCTTATATACATAAAACATAATTTACAGCCAGGTCACTGAGTCAGCCAAGTTTCTGATGCCAGTTTATGGTGGGTGTTGAGAGTAAAATGCAGGGCAATAAACACTGATACTTCCCCAAAATACCCCTCCCATTAGTAGCTTGACTGCCTTGGAAGTCTTTGAATTTGTGCAGTTGCTTCTTGAAGAAGTGTAAATCATTAGCTTATGTTACAGCTCTGCCTTTCCCACCATGGCTGCATGTTGTGTGGAAAAATCCTTCTGCTTTTATTTGTTTTGAACTTTTAGATCTGCTTACCCTATTCGGGATCTGAGTGTGTATGTGAATTTATGATGTCCTCACTAGATACTTTTTTGTTTTTTTTTTTTTTTTCCATATAAAACCTTACATTGACTTGCTTTTTGGCCAGAGGAGGTGTGTAAGTTTGATCATCTGTAAAGCTATAATCATATCATCCTGTTTCTGAATCTTCATGGTGAGCTCACAGTATCTTATTCTTCCCTTCTGCATCACTTGGCATTTTTTTATGCTGATCTTCACCTGTCATTTGTTGTCAAGCTACTCACTATTGTTGAGTTCCTGAGAAATTCTTCAGTGAGCCTTTCTTGAGTATCCTGAATAATTTAATAGCATCTAACAAAATTTGACAGTTTACTGTTCACCTTTTTCCATATTGTTTGTGTTAGACACAATATGTGCTGGCACAGCTTTCTGTGAGACTCATTTGACTGTTTCATGCTTTTAACCTGTTATGTCACCTCAGGACTTTTCCTCTTGTCCTGTGGCAATGTAATTCTTTCACTTTCATAAGGAAGAATGAGTGCCCATTGAAAATCCAGGTTCACTGCATCAGTCATCATTTACTTGCTGATTCTTCCAGGAAATTTTTGTACGCAACCTCTCTGTTCAAAAGCTGCCCTGATTTTCCAGTATATGTAATAATAAATATATTCTTCAAAGTAGTTTTCATTAATCTTCCTTCTGTGCTGTGAAACAAAAAAATCTATCTTTAATTTCCTGGAATTCTTTTGAAACTTTTGAAAAACAGGACAAGTAATAGGTGCAAATATTTTCATGGGCTGTCACATAATTCTATAGATAGCCCATTGTGATCATGGCCACTGTGTGTAGATGTGTGGCTTGAAGCTAGTAAATTACCTAATGTGGAATCCTAGTTAATAAGGAATAAAGGACAAGTAATTCCTTGCAGTGGTGTTTTTTTTTTCTTTTGAATGTTTGCTTTCATATGCTTACATAACATAGGTGTACATCATACAGCAGACAAACCTTGGCCAGGAGGCTGCTCCTCTTCCTGCATCTCTAATTCCACCATTCTGAAGGACAACACAGCCTTACAATGCACCCTACCTGTTTTTTAGAATTTCTTTTGTGGCACAAATGCTGACAGGAGTACCACAGAGCACCTTTGAATAGATCCCAATTTACTGTAAAAGCTGTCATCTCTTTCTAGTATTTAGTTTTCCCTTAGCTCATACTTTACAGTCTTTCCTGATTCTCAGTTTGTTTTTTTTTTTCCTTCCATCTCCAATGTGCTCATGGACTTACCAGATCTCTTCCATAACACTTACAGAGCTTTCCATACAAGCACTACATCTGTCATCTCCCTATTATCTAAATCACTCTGAGCGTAATTCCTGCTCATTCTTCATCAGGAATTGATTCCCAACACACAGAGCAGCAAGACTTGCTCTCCTCTCACGTATCTTTTCTTCCAAAAGCTGATTATTTGGGAAGCAAAGAAAAACATCTCTTCCTCTCCTGGATGCTGCATATGTTGTTGAGTTCATGCTTATTGACAATCAGCCAGTTCTTGGAATCAAAGTAGGAGAAATGGGTGGATGTTCTTCAGCAATGTATTGTGCATTCATGGCTGCATATGGTACAGTCCATACAAGTCAAGTTTCAAAATTGCTCATAGATTATTATGAGGCAGAGTAGCAAGTGAAATATAATGTTTGGATTTTTGGTTACCTATTTCCTGGATGTGTAGTAAAAAACATATATAGTAAAAAAACCCTAATCTAAAATATATAAGTAAAGTAAAATTTAAATGTGAAGTCAAATTTTGAAACTTGAATACATGTTGAAATAAAGAAGCTTCACAGGCATCACCAAAATAAACTGTGCAGCTGTTCTGATTATAATTACTGTCTGGACAAATTCTAGGACTCCTGAAAAACTCTGTGTGTGTATATATGTATAGTATATGTATATAAAGTTATAAATGTAAAAAATAAAGTCTTTGTTTTGAAGAGAATTGAAGTTGTGTCTTAGAAGAAAAAGGAACAGTATTGTGATTCTCAGATATCCAGGCAAATCACAGGAGAGAGATAGAGAAATGCTGTAATGAAAGTCTCATTTTTTGGATAAAATAATCACTTGATGACATTGATGTTTAAGTTTCTCTCTCAAAATCAACATGAGGACTTTCAGTCATGAGATTCTGCTACATGACCTGAGTCAGAGTGTAATGATGCTGACAGAAATTGAGGAGCTTGATTAAACAATGTGGTACTTAGGTATTCAGTGTTTGCTCCTGAAGCATGAGGTCAGCATTCATTACTCCTTGGCTGAGAGACACCAAAGCCTGATGTGGCCTGAGTTTTCACCCGTCAGCCTCTATCACTGTGTGTATCCAAATCTTCAAGTACATAAAGCTGGGCTTTGTTATTGTGACAGATGGCCTGGTGGATTATGATTAAGTATACATTTCCCCACTTATATTAGTGCACTATAATCTCATTGATAGAAAATTGATGGATTAATGGAATTATTGAAGAACATTAAATGAATGGGATTTTCTCCAGTGGATTTATAAAAAATCAGAAGTATTCTTACCAAACATTGCTTTGGCAGGGAAGCAGTTTGAAATAACAAAATTGAGGCCCTAGTTGTTGATAATAAACAGTTTTTTTGATTGAGAGAAGGAAATTGAAACTAGTGATTCCTGTCCAAATTGTAAATTCTGCCACCTTTAACCTCTTGAGAGCTGCTGCGTGAGAAGTGAGACATCCTGACATTTTTGAGGTCTCATAATGCAGGTCCTGTTCCACTGTTGCACTTGTTCAAGGTGTTTATTTAGCATTATAGGTGTCTGTAATGACTTTGCACATTTTTGTGGCATACCTGTCCTTTCATCAGTGAAAAAGGTATTTACAGTAATCACTGCAATGACCTGGCTCCTGGAGAAGCACATCTTGAGCATGTTTGAATCCAGTGCTGCAGCAGAATTGCAGGAAGTGCCATTGACATTGGCCCTGTCACAGGCAGTGTCTCTTGTGGCCACTCTTGTGCTGTCCTTATGTCAAACTGGGGCAGATTCTGTTACCTTGTGCAAGAATTATGAAATTTTGGAAAATTATTATGGTTTATGGCTTTTGGAAAAAGTATTTTAGTGAATACTAGTGTACTTTTAATTGTGTAAAGCATCTTATCTCGTATGTTACAAAATGCTCATATCCTAAGAAGCTTCAATTTTAAAATCAACTGAGTCTTTAATACAGGCTTCTGTTCCCTCTTTTCATCTATTAATTATTGCTGCAAAGGTAACTTGACAGCATTAAGTTGAATATAGCTAATTTTTGGAATCATGTTTTGTGTCTTTTCTCAATTACTTCTTTAATTTTGATTTATTTCCCTAAATCTCTGTCTCATGTACCACTTGCAACAAGAACTATATCTCATTATGTTCTTTCCTATGCTAATACCAGCAGGATTAATTCCCTAATTCCCATGGGGATTTGAAGTTTGCTTTTAACAAAGCTGCTGATTGTGGTGGTGTGAGCACTGCTGGCAGCACCCAGCTTGCAGGAGCCTCTGTGCTGCTTCCAGCCACAACTGCCAGTTTTACCAAAGAGCTTCTCTAAACTCTGTGGCAAGCTTGTTACAAACTAAAAATCAATTGTAAATGCTCTGGATAAACCAAGAGGGAGTAATTTCAGTATATGTTGGTTCTGGTAATAAGAAACTCTGCTGTAGAGAGGAAAGGTTATTGAGAAGGGAGTAATTGAACTTCCCATTCTTTTCAATTTTTTTTTTTTGGTGGGTTGTTTTCAAATGTTTTGCAGGTTATTGTTTCAGTTATATTCAAAAACAAATTGATGTGCCCTTAAATATAGCTTTTTGCATACACTTGGAAAAATTAAATGTTAACTTTGGGCCTGACCTTTTCAATGGAAATTCAGAATTAGCTCCTTTTGAGGAGGGTACAATATAACTGTAATTTTAGGCAATTTAAATATTACAAAGATTAGAAGATGTATTTAAACTTGATCCTGCAATCCTCTTAGTTGTTTTGTGAAGCCGTTGTCATATATGCCAGGTTGCCTGGAATTTTGTTATGGTATTTTGTTACTGGATGAGACAAAACACCAGTATCCCTAAAAAATAGTTCTTGCCTTCTCTCTATTACTGCATTTAGAAAGGGGAAACATTGTTTTAACAATGGGGGCTATAAAATTTATGTTCAAGGAACTTTTTTTTTTAATGAATAATAATTCTTGTTTCAAATTATTTGCTTTCTCTTTCCTCTAATGCTTTTGCCTTTCGTGATCGAAGTCTAGGAGAGTAAGTCAATGTTTTAATGAATTTGGGGGATTTTTTTTTTCTGTGTTTGTAACAAGTTAATCTATTTTACTTAATTGTTTCACTAGATCAGGCTAAAAGTTATTTCAGCTGACTTCATTCACTAAACCTCTTGAATTATAAATATATTTTGTTTGAAAAAAAAATTATTTGTCTTTTTTATATATGTATTTCTATATATAGATGCATGCTATATTCTGTTTTCTTTTTGAAATTTTATCTTAGCCATTTGCTTATAAGATTGTGCAATATTAAGTATCTGTATTCTAAAAGTCTTTTGTTTTGAGATGCATATTTGCATCAAAGGCCTAATGTATTAATTAAATCTTGAACATGCATCTAGTTCAAGATCACATGGTGTAAAAGCAAGCTCTCCTATCAATGGAAAACATGCAGTAGGAGTTCTCCTTTTTTAATCTTTGGAATTTGTGATGTTGTAGAAAAGAAAAAGTAAAATAGGCTTAAAGGTCAAGAAAGTTTACTGTGCCCATCAGGAAAATGTTAATGTTGTGTTTCCCTTTTCCAGGATTCACAGAGCAGGCAAGGAGGGTACAGTATGCATCAGCTTCAGGGGAATAAGGAATATGGCAGTGAGAAGAAAGGTTATCTTTTAAAGAAGAGTGATGGGTATGTTCTGGTAGCACATAATAGTGAAATCTACTGCTATGTTCAGGCTCTAATTTTAACAGCTTTCTACTGTGGGTGCTTCAGGCATATTCTCCTAATGCACCTGCCACAAGCACTTGTGAGTTTCAAAGTTCAAGCCTGAACACAGAACTGAATGTGATGTAGCAAATATGCATGACAAGCAAGCATAAAAAATAGTCATAGTTAAAAGAAAGCTATTGTCTTTATAACTCTCTAAAAGATGATTAAGATTTGTCACAAATCTCTAAGTTTCTTTTAATGAAGCGTTTAGTAAAATTTTGACTGCCTCTGTTTTTTTTTTAAAGCTAGTTGTCCCAAAATGATAATGATATTTACATGGTTTGAAGTCACATCTACTTACTAAAATTGATATGATATTCTTATGTAGGTTAAGGAAAGTATGGCAAAGAAGGAAGTGCACTGTTAAAAATGGAATTCTTACCATCTCACATGCAACGGTAAGTTATTTTTATACTTTGATATCAAAACAATAAATAGCATTGTCCTTTCCTGGTGAATCTGTTGTTGCTAATATGCTATTGCAAAAAGGATGTTACTTCAGCTTCTGACTGTTGAAGTTTTGTGAAACTGTAGCTTATGAAATTAATTTATCAGGAATTTAATGAGAAAATGGCAAATGTATTGAACAGACTTGTCAATTAATGCTTTGGATGGATTTGCTTTAAGGATTGTCATGGTATATATGTGAGCCAGATAATCTGGGAACTTGGGAAGTATTTGATATAATGTTAGAATTTGACAGATGAGTGAATGTGTTTAGTGTTTTGAGTGCTTTCAATTAAACGTTTGGAATGCTGGGCATTTTTGTTCACAGTGAGTTCTTGCAATCAGGCACATATATGAAGAATTTTCCTAGGAATGCTCAGTCATGAGGTAGCACCAAAGGGATCATGGGTGAGGCAGTGCTAAAACTGCCTTGTGGGAATGTGACATGAGCCTGTTGGAAACAAGCACAGGATTTGCTCTTGTTAAAGGAGATTGTCCCATTTCCTCACCTCTTTTTTTACCTTTGCCCCAAATTCCACTGACAGCCCTCAATTTCTAAAGCTTACTGCCTGTATAAACCCCAAATTCCTCAAAGATAAATTTAATTATTGTGTCTTAAATGATTTAATTACACCACAGAATATTGGTATTAGTATTTATCCTGAGTTCTGAAACTCCAGATCTTCAGCTTTCCACTTCCATTTTAAAGTTTAAGGATTATGTCTTCGATTTATTTAAAATGGGAGGAAATTCGGAACATGAGCATGCTGTAATGAAAAACTGCATTGTAGTTTTGCCCTTGTGGAAGAAATTAAATTAAAAACTGTTAATATTAGCATATTGTAAATATAAGGTTTTTCTTTTCATCCCTTTCATATAAAGCGAGACCATGAAGATTTTACTTTTGTTTAGATTTAGCCATGTGTCCCTTTTGAGAGACCAAATCAGACCAGGTGATGCTGGTCTGCTTTTTGAGGGTGGTTATATGTGCATGTCCAAGCTTTACATAATATTATATATGCCCACTCCCAGAAAGGGAAAATAATCCTAAATCAATACATTTTTAAAATAAAATAAATTTTCTTTTTAGTCCAACAGGCAACCAGCTAAACTGAATTTATTGACCTGCCAAGTGAAGCCAAATGCTGAAGATAAGAAGTCCTTTGATCTGATATCACGTATGTAGCAGCTTTAGTACCATCTTGTATTGTTGGGATTTCTGAAAATGTCATTGCAAAATGCTTTGAATAGAACACAAGGCTAGAGCTCAAAGTTCAGGTCTGCATCCAGACACACACAGTGTCTCATGGGTATTCAGAGCCTCTATTTCTGATGATGGGCAAATGGATGTAGAACCTTTCTCTGTGTAGATGTGACATAAGTACTGTTTGTTTGTGACTAGCCATGAAATGCAATATATGTGCTGCTCCCGAGGTTCAGAGAGATGTTTAGCAGCTTTGTGGAACATGTGTTACTGTATTCACCAGGAAAGGGGAAAGACCTTTGGCTTTATTCTGCTTTTCAGTCATTGTTCTGCTTTTTGAGTGCTATTTGAGGGAGCGAGGGAGACAAGGAGACCCAATTTCTTTCTCTCTTATATTTTAATCCTACATTAAAATATATTTCTCTTTGTCTGAAAATTGGTACTGCCTTTTCTTCTCAGCATTGAAGCTCCTGTGGTTTCCTTTCTTCCCATGTTAGTCTTGTACAGCAGGTGTTTGTATCCAGTCTGGTTTTAAAAACTCTTTTGATGAATCAACTTAGTGATTTCAGACTTCACATACAGAGTATTAACCAAGAAACAGTTCCAACATTCCATATTGAAAAGGACAGTCTAGGAAGCCTTTGATTGTGGGAGATAATAGCCAATTCATGTCTTCATCTGTTGGTTAGTAAAACAATTTTCTTGGCTAAACTGGAGGGAAAAACTTTATAAAAGGAACAAATTAATTTTGCCCCTTCTCCTAATTATATTTCAGTTTTGACTTCTGAAAGGGTAAAATTTGATCCATGTGTTTATTTTTCTTTATTATTTCAAAACTTAAGACTTTTAAAATACATAAAATTGCTGCAAATTAAAATTTACCATTTCATCTTCCTATTTTCTTTTTTAATTGTTACCAATAGCTATGAACAAAGGATTAATTATGCATTTTAAACGAAATTGCTCTTGAAGGCTTTAGTGGCCAAATAGGATTTAGTAACAAATATGTAGACATTGACTTTTATCATGTGTTACATGAAAAGATGTATTTCTTTCTTTCAGATAACAGAACTTACCACTTTCAAGCAGAAGATGAGCAGGAATACGTGGCGTAAGAATGTTTACATTTTTTCAAGTTTATTTTGCCAATAGATTTGTGTAAAATCACACATAACGGTGGAAATAATTTTCACAGCTAATGCATAAGTAGTGCTTACTGTCTCTTTTTTCTGCTGTTATGAATCTATTAATGTAAACTATTTTGTGTCACACTACAGAGCTCCTTTAAAACCTAGTAATGTTAAAACTGAAACTAAACCAAACCCAACTAACCAAAACCCCATTTGGATTGTTCATCCTGCCAGTACCTGTCTTGTGTGAAGTGCTTGGGATGATATTAGGATTACATCAGATTATTAGGATTCAAATGAAATATTTTTAAATTGTTCTCAAATCTTCCCTGTCAATCCTGTTCTCAGTTACTTCCTTTCCTCTTGATCCTACCTTTTCCTTGAAAGTAAATATAATAAATAGATAAAAGATCTCCATATGACACATAGAAAATATCTACAGGCAATGCAGTTTTTCTTCTGTAGGCCTAGAAATAAATGGCAAAGTACATCTCTGAGATTTGTACTTCAGAATCCAGAAACTTGTTTCATTAATGTATACTTCCAATTAGAATATTTCCTTTTAAACAATCTTTCTTCCTACTGCATCAGAATTATTTCCTGAGAACCATGTACCACTGTTTTTTCCTCCTGTATCACTAGATGTGTGTTGTGCATGTAGTCTAATGCTCAACACCCAAAAGGGCAAGGAATAAAGTTAGTACTGAAGAGGAGACAGCAAAGGCTACCTCATTTTTTTCATTAAATATCCACATTCTAGTGGAAGTTTGTGTTGCTCCATGTGTATTTTAAAGGTACAGGGGATGTTTGTAGGGTGTTTCACTTGTTTGGTAGTGTTGGGTGGCAGTGGCATTGACAGCTCAACCTTGGGAGTCATGGGTGAAATAAAAGGGCTGGAGAATTCTTTGGTGTGCAGCAATTTCCTTCTGGGCTTCCACAGCTTTGTGTTGGCTCTTAGAGTGCAAAGCTGACTTGCTAGTCATGATTACTGCATTCATCCAGGAACTTAATTATTCCAGTAATTTTCTTAGTCAAGAAGAAAATACTGTTATTTCTTATGAGTCATAAGTTTTTGGTACTCTGCCATAAATTAATTTCTACTGTATTAGTTGGTTTAGTAGCTGAAGTGGTTTGTTTGGATTTTTTTGTCTTAACACATGGACAAGGTAGGGGAAAAAATAAATAAGCAGTATCCTTCTTTTGAGAGGCAGATAAATAAATTTAGTTTAACAGGCTGCCTGGTGGACTGTTTTGAAATTCTGAACTGGTTTTATTTCCTATTAGAAGCACTGAAATTTTGTCTATCGCTCTAAAGTCATTGTTTATTTTTGAGTGTGCAGCCTGCCAGGAAGGCCTGGTGACCAACTGGGCACTTCTTGATCAGCAGCACCAGTCATTCAGAGATGTCTGTCCCTGTCCTTGTGCTTGTGGGGGAAGAGCTGCCACTGTGCTGCCTCTTGCTCTCACTCACAGGTGCCCCAGTGACAGTCCTGGGCATAGGTTCCTTCTCCCTGAGCACACACAACCAAAATAATGATTGCTCTGACAGTTTAGGTGCTCATAATAAGGAAGTCTATATCAACTAACAGCTGGTTCAGTTGTGTTTGTTGTAATTACATCTAATAATTTTTTTAACATTACTGCTCAGCTGAGTTTTATTCAAATTCTGCCTTTTTTAACAAACTAATCAAATTGTAACTCTAAAAGAAATTATAAACAAATGTCAGAATAAATGTTGTTTGTCTGCATTTAATTATTATGTTACTTTCTGTATTTAACCAAACATTGTTATAATATTAGAAACAGGACACCATTGCCTCTTATTTTTTTAATAACATTGAGTTTCACCATTAAAATTGCAGAAGAATGCCCTCTAGTGTGGGTTCTTCTCATGTAATGAGAAAGATTAATGTACCTTCGTTGTCGACACCATGTAAACTTTGGAGCAAATTTGTGTTCAAGACTTTCAATTTCTCTTTTATTCTTAACACTGATTTTTCAAAAATTTTAAAGCATTTTAAGTACTACTTCCTAGATTATTTTATGCACATAAAAATTTGAAAAACATGTGCATGAAGTATATAATATGGAATGCCCATATATTAGTTCAGGCTTTAAATATGTGTTCTAAGATTACACACATAAATTTCTCTCTGAAATTCTTTAAAGCTAATCTTTTCATTGTTATTTCAGTGAGAAATTATGAATTTCAATCTGAAGTTCTCTCAGTTTGTATAGATGACCATACCATTTCTGCATATTTCAGAAGACCAATGATTGCAGGATATTGTAAACATGAAATGCATTGAGGACACTGCCAATTTACAGCATTTCTGTGTTAAAAAAAATAAAATATTTGCAGTAGATCTAAAATCATCTAAAATCACTTTACTTCTGAGGATTTCTTTTTAACTTGCTCTTTTTTCTAAATTGGCAACACTGCATCTGCAATGTGCTTGGCCCTTAGTGGAATTGCTTTCCCTCTGTACTTCCACATGGAGCACAGCAGCTGCTGCTAAGGGGTTTTGTTTGTTTTTAATTAAAATATTATGTGTAAGCAACAACTTGCAGAGTGATTGGGAAGGGAGGAAATATTGTCTGAGATATCATTAAAGAGTCTTGATTTGTTGCACTCAGCTGTTGCTCCTAAAGGTTTATTTTGGCTCTTGGTACTGTTACTCTCCTGTCATCCTTCACCCCCTGGTTGCCATGGCAGTAGTCATTAATTTGGGCTCTACAGTCTGACTCTGATCAGTGCTCAGAGACCTGCATTTGAAAGGCAGCTAGACATCAACACATGCACCAGGGTACTTGCTGTTTCCTCTGTAAAGAGAAAGATGTACACTGGAGAAAGCAGGGGTTATCATTTTCTCATGGAAGGAGACTTTAGTAAGATTTTGGGCACCTTTTAAAGCAGTTAAATTTACAGAAGCTTAGTTGCCCCTTTTCTCTTCCACAACTTCTGCTTATTTGAGGAACTTGGCTTTAAAATTGTTCACCAAAGGGATGTTAGAATTAAGACTATTTCTCTCTTCTCATTCTTACTTATCTTTTTTTAAATCTTTCCTTTTTGTCTCTCGTTTTTCCCCCTCCTCATTCTCTCCCACAATACAGTCCTTCCCTGTAGTCCCACTAATATTTTATCCCTGGCAGGATTTCTACAGTTGATAGATTAACATGTATTTGCAAATGCAGATCTTCATTAAGGTCTTTATCTTGTGCTAGATGGATATCAGTCTTGACTAACAGCAAAGAAGAAGCATTAAATATGGCATTCCGTGGAGAGCAGAGCACAGGTGAAAACAGTTTAGAGGATCTGACAAAAGCCATTATTGATGACATACAGAGATTGCCCGGCAATGAAGTCTGTTGTGATTGTGGCTCACCAGGTATCTCCATTTGTTCATGTCATCATGCTTCATCATGCTTCTTGTTGGGAGCAAAGTAATTTCTTCAAAGAAGTGTTTGTAGAGTGCAAACTCATTTTCTAAGTGATGTTTCTCAGTCTTCAACCTGTTTTTAAAAGAACAAATATGACTTTCCTACGTCAGTTCCATTTAATTCACTAAAATATTTTTGTGTGTTGTCTGTGCTTACTTCCAGCAGTTCAAGCCCCTCTGGAGTTTGAACTGTTCTTGTTGCACTGTGTCTAGATGCTTGTTGCACTTGAATGGAAGTTGCTTGGCATCACTGATCCTGTGCATGCTACTAAGTAGAAGTGAGTAATATTCAGACAATGCTTGTGGAAAAATTGACCTGGCCAGGATCTTGCTCTGAGGCTTTATCTTGGCACGAGACTACTGGAATTGCAGCATCATTTTCAGAGGTGGAATAAGTAGTCTTGTGCAAAGAATGAGACCCAGAGTTGAAATCCTATCAGATAATATCTTCAGAAGTACAGTTACAGGTCAGTTATGTGGCACTCAGAACTTGAGAAGGGGCAGCTGGTCACAGCAGGACTGAGCTGGTGTTGCAGCTTTCTCATCAAAGGGACACTTCAAGAAGGTGATGCTCATTTGGAACTGAGTAGATTGTGTGTATCTTGCAGATGCTTGCTGATGCAGAAGTGATCCAAATTTAAAATAGCTAGATAAAAATTACAAACTGGGATATAATTATGTCAAATCCTGGAACTGGTTCATTCAATTATTTCATTATGTAAAGCAATAGAAACTTCAGATTACGGTTCTCATTCATCTTTTAATTTGTAGTAAAGTTTTAAGCTTCACCTCTGTACTCCAGCTTGCTGCTTTAAAACTCTTGGCTTAATGCTTCAGCAGTTACTATTTAAATTCAAGGAAGTGATTAATTTGTGCACAAAGTATGTCTGAAGCTTTTTCTTTTCCTTAAAAACTGGTCATGCTTCCTATGTAGCATTCGTAGTATAAAATCTATTCTAATATTACATGCAGATCTCCTCCATGACACCATTTTTAAAGCTTTTTTTTTTCCTGGACTAGCCAGCATTCCTCAAATTTTCTATAACATGCTGCTGTTTCACACACTGGAAAGCACTATGATTAATCTTTTATTAAGGACTATTTAAAGTTTAGGAAGCAAATTTTAAAACTTCAGAGGTTGTCAAATTTAGGAGATCTGTTACTTTTAAAAACAGGAAGTAATTTGTACAGAAAACAAATACAAAATGTATTGAAATACATTCATGCAGTATGAATGAACAAGTCTAAATTCAATGCCTTTAGGTCTGTTCCTAAATCTGAAATACTGCATTCCATTGGTAGCAATTTGTGGTGAAATTAGAGTTTGGAGAAAAGTATGGAATGTTCTTAGTTTATTTGCATTCTTTGAAACATTAAATAAGGAATCATTTCAGAACACGTCTCTTACCACCATTGCAAACCTCTTCTTGGACTTTAAGTAAATACTTTGTTTTCCAATTGTGCAGATCCAACATGGCTTTCAACTAATTTGGGCATTTTAACCTGCATTGAGTGTTCTGGAATACACAGAGAAATGGGTGTCCATATTTCTCGAATCCAGTCTTTGGAATTAGACAAATTAGGAACGTCTGAACTCTTGGTAAGTTTCTTTAATTTATATTGGGATTTTTTAGTCAAATGTTGACATGTACGGAGGAAGCACCAAAATGTACAAGTTGCTGTTAATCTTTTTCAAGGAATGTGTTTTTGCAGAATTTTTTTCTTCATATTTCTGTAGATATTTTACAGGTGCACGGTTACATGTTATTGGTGCTCTTGTCACTTCTCATTTCATGTCCTGAGGTCTTGCAGAATGAGTATTGGCATCCATTGTAGTTAGTGCCATCAGAATTTTGCTCTCAATAACTGATCTTGACCCAAAATCACAACAGTCTAAAAGCTCATGTGATTTAAAACATGAAGCTAATTTGACTTGGCAAGGGAAAATGACTGTTGCTAATTCTGAAAGAAAAGTATTGGAGGAATCTGAATTTGATGGATGAAATCATGTAGTATTGAAGTTATGAAAGGAATATGATGTAGGAGTACCGAAAAAAAAAAAAAGGAAAAATATAAAAAAGTCAAAAAGAAACAGTTGTAGTAGTTTTATCTCCCTAGCTGTGTTTGGCCTGAAAGAAGACACTTGTTACAGAAATTTTGTAAAGGAAAATTGAGAGATGATGTAAGGCAGATCTGGATTTGGGTATAGGTTCAACTTTACCACTTTCTCTCTTCATAAAATATTGAGGTTTTTTTGCAAAGTTATTAGTAATCTAAATCAAATGTTGCTAAGCATGATCTTCAGTAGGACTGAGCTTCTTTCCCAGAGCAGCTTCCTGATCAGTGTACTAGCACCATTTTACTGTTCATGCTGCTGGTTCCTCATTCTGGTTTCATTTTGCAGGCAGATTGTCTAGAAATGCAAATAATTTTGTGACTGTGAAGTCTATTGTACAAGTTCTGACATAATAGAAGCATTCTCTTTCTTTTTAATTGCTCTGTATCTGCATGTAGTCATTTAATTTTTCAGTCCTGTCTTTTCCGTTTTATTTATAAAGAGTTGGAAAATGCACGTTAATAGTCCTGTTGTAAGGTTGCTGTTAGACCCCAAAAGGCCTCACTTTTTTTATTCTTTTTCTTATCTCAGCTGGCCAAGAATGTAGGAAATACTAGTTTTAATGATATTATGGAAGGGAATTTACCTAGTCCTTCACCTAAACCCAGTCCATCAAGTGATATGTAAGTATTGACTCTTTAAGTTTTCTGTGGAATATATCTGTGGTGTAAAGTGTCTTAAAGAATAACCAAGCCAGGGGAAGGGATGGATGACTCAACTGGAGTTTTTTATTCCCACTGTGGAGCTTCTTAAAGGTTCAGTCTTGAGTCATATAGTCACATTTTACTACCTCAGCTTCCCTGTGTAGAAAACTCTTTGAGTTTCAAGGTGCATTATTTGACTCTTGAATGGTTTTGAGTTTTGTAGTAAACCCTCAGATGATAAACACAGTGGACTAAATGGCGCTAGTTCTGCCTTTTCTTTGGTCTTAGTCCCCACAGTCAGTGTAATTTTTATATATAACAAGAAGACAGGATAAAATGGACAATGTTCCATATCTGGGGCTTGTTTGCAAGCAAGACATACATTGTAACAATAAATAACACACATTTTATCAGGTAGTTTCCTTCTTCCCTTCTCAGCTTCCAAGTTAGACAAGGTGATATTAAATTATAATCCTTGACCCATTTTTCTAAAAATTTCCAAAGCAAGCTCTATTTTCACACTCCACAGGACTGCACGTAAAGAATTTATCACTGCTAAATATGTAGATCATAAGTTCTCTAGGAAGACTTGTGCATCTGCAGCAGCTAAACTGAGTGAATTACTTGAGGCTGTCAAATCCAGGGATTTACTTGCACTAATTCAAGTCTATGCAGAGGGGGTAGAGCTAATGGAGCCACTGCTGGAGCCTGGACAGGTAAGCTTATCAGGTAAACAATTACTATTTTAAATCATGTGTATTTGTAAAATGCCCAGGATCTGGGGCTGCTGCTTTAGATAATAAAACAAAAGAAATGACAGATGAAAATTAGAGGGTCTTTCTTTCTCTCTTTCTTTCTCTCTTTCTTTCTCTCTTTCTTTCTCTCTTTCTTTCTCTCTTTCTTTCTCTCTTTCTTTCTCTCTTTCTTTCTCTCTTTCTTTCTCTCTTTCTTTCTCTCTCTTTCTTTCTCTCTCTTCTCTCTTTCTTTCTCTCTTTCTTTCTCTCTTTCTTTCTCTCTTTTCTTTCCCT